>PYXC01001714.1:0-600000 GCA_015244755.2 Tenualosa ilisha | reverse complement strand
GCTTAAAGAGATGCACAAGCCTTTTCTCCCCCAACTGTCCCATTGTGTTAAATTCATCTGCCGCTGTAATGGTTTTGGTGTACTGAAGAGCGGCGGCTTTTCACAGCGCTGTCTTGGGCAATCGTGAAAGTGATGGCACAGCAGTCCCCTTGAGTGCTTTTCAGTGTTACTCTTAAGAGGAAACCCGTGACCACAGTTTAGACGTTTTTGTTTTTTTTTTCAATCACAGTACCTCACACTCACTTCATCAAGTAAATGAGCGCCCCAGGAAAATGGATGAGACTGTACTGTTTCATCTAGAGCTGGGAGGTCTCCACTGAGCCAGCCGCCCCTCTGTCTTAAGAATGCTGGGAGGCTAGGTGGGATGAATCTCAATCTTTCAGAGTGAGGACACTTTTTTCCACCACTGTTTCCAAATACAGCCATTCAGGCCCTTATAAAACTCTTATCAGACAGGAAGAAGAAAAAAGAACTCTAGCCTATGGTGAATAATAATAATAAATCGAATAGCATAAATTGAGAAAGTAAGAATATTTAAATGATTTTTTTGCCAATATTGATTGTATGTGCTAAGATTCTTCATGAGAAGTATGTGCATCGCAGTTGCTCACGTCCTAAGTATGTGTTTTTCTAAGTGTGCATGTAAAGTTAGTGCTCAAATGCAAGGGGATGGTGGTGGTTGGGTTGTGCTTGCTGGGAATTCCAGAGCGCCTTTGTGTTGCTAACCAGCGGAGCTGAGCATGAGGGGAGGTCATGGCTGGCCAGGGGTCAGTTGGAGCGAGGCGGAGGAAGAGCCCGCATTCCCCTGCGTTTCCCTCTGGGGAGCCCTGCGTCAAGGTGCAGACGGCAGTGGCGTGACTGGCTACCGCCGCGCCAGGCTCGCATGGCATCCCCATTCCTGCCGACCGAAGGAGAAAAAAAAAGAGAAAAAAAACAATGAAATTTACACAAGCTGCCCGAGGAAGCTTGTCTTATCCGTCACTTGAGACTCAGCCTGGAGGATTCCACTGCATGCACACACACACACACACACACACACATACGCACATACACACCAGACTCAGGAATTTTGCGTTGTGTCTGTTGCTCAGACAGACACACAATGCTTGCCCGCTGCCATCAGGATCCTGCGAGGCCAAGCGAGCCTTGTTCTCAAACACACAAATCGTGTTTTTGGCGTGTGAGACAGAGCTATCATGCTGTGGCAGGACAGTGGAGTGCGCGCCAGGAAAAGCCCAGATGGCGTCTGGTTCAAGAAAACAAAAAAAAGGGAAAAAGTCCCGAACATGTAGACACAACTGGGCACGGATTAACCTTTTTCAATAGCTCTTTTTGAATGCTATAAGTAATTCCCACAGAAAGAAAAAAAAAAACAGTAAGTTGTTAAAAAAGCAAAAGTTTAAATGAGGTCCCTTTCACAAAGTCATTTGTGCTCTCTTGAGAGGTGTGATAAAGAAGGGGGTTGGATCGGCTGGATTTTAGTGCAGCAGATTAGCTCGCTGCCTCTCACCCCGAAAGGCCCTTTTGCTTGGCCAGCACCGGGTTCCCAGGGCTTAAGCCACTTGTCGGGCGGCGGGCTGGGCAGCTCGAGGCGTCGAGCGGCGATGGCGGCCCTTCACTCCCCCAGCCCTGCTCTAATCCTCTCTGTCTTTAGAGGGTGTCCTGAACCCCCTCCCCCCAATGGAGGTTTGCATGTGAAGTAGGCCAGAGAAGCTCTTGAAGGAGCTGTCAGAGAGAACTGAACTGGCGGGAAGCTGGGAAATGGGCCTGTGTCTCTGATGGTGCCTGACACTTAAGTGCCCCGACTCTCATGGACCAGACAAGTGCTGAACCTAGAGCATCTAGGATCCTTTATCTGTTTGCTGCTGCTGTTGTGTGTGTGTGTGTGTGTGTGTGTTTTAAGGCCTTGATGATTAATCAATTAGTCAACGATCAGTCGGCTGTTAAATAATCAACAATTATTACAGTTATCAACTACTTGGTTTGTGCCATTTTTTAGGGAAGATTCCCTTAAAATTTTCAGACAGCTGCCTCTCTATTGAGAAAATTGTTAGCTCTGCCTGTTTCTCTGTGACCACACACCCTTGCGTGTGAGGATATAATCTTGGACTTTGAGGAACATTCAGTAATATATTTTTTACAATTTACTAACATTTCACAGATCTCAAACAATTGATTGATTAATAAGTGAAAATAATGAATAGATTGTCAGTGAAAGTTGTTAGTTGCAGCCCGTTAGTGCATGTGCGTGTGCAATTGTGAGTGTGTGAGTGGGTGTGTTTTGGGACAGGGAGTTGAATCATTTTGATGATAAAAATTAAGTGGTGATGAGACAGTTCTTAGTTCCGAGAAGCCTTGCCATATTTATAAACTTTCACTGTTAGGAGAAATAGACATGCTGTCTCCACACATGGGTTGTTAGTGTAACCCTGCTTTGCCAAGTGACGGGGCAGTGGGGTAGGGCCAAAAAGCTTACCTTGTAGTCTGCTACTGAGTCAAAAATGAGTCACAAATGCCTTCCTCTGATTCCTGTTTATTTCTGCCCTATTGTGGTTGGTGTCCCGTTTTCTGCCAAACCTACTTCACCAAGTCCTGGGCCTTCTGCCTGGCCTTCACCACACGAGGCTTAAAGGATTTTCAAGAATTCCAATTTCACAGTGGTAATTTTTTGAATTTTCTCCTGAAATCAATAAGAATTGTGGGCATGGGGGCTTTGACCTGACCAGCTGAGACCCAGCAGTGATTTTCTGTGATCCTTACTAACCCTCAGAGGATGGTGCCACTGCCTTGCAGCTGTTGTGTTTCCATAGCTAATATCGGGCCCCCACAACCAAGAAATAGTCTAATCAAAAAATTCTTTAACCCCACAACTGTTTGACCAATCCAGCTCAAATTGTACTCACTCTGTGTCTGTTGAAATGCCAGGCAAGGTCTTTTTAAGGATAAAATTATTTAAATAAAGCAAGTCTGTCCATCCACCCTAGCAAGTCCTTTTCCCACAGCTACATTTTTCCACCCATGCCAGTGAAAAAGCCTGCAAGTTTGCAGTTGGCCTACCACACACACCTAAGCAATATTGTCGGACAGGTCATCTTACCATGAGCATACAAACCTGTATTGACAGGGGAATTTGTGAACCAAATGAAATTGCACAGATGTTGGAAATTCGGGGCTTGACATTTTCGAATAGTGATTTTTTAATTAATTAACTTATTTTTTAGTGTAGAACACACATGGTATGGTGAGTGCTATCGTCATTTAGAACATTTAGAACATTTTAACTGAATGGATGCCAAGAAAAACGTTCCATCATTCTTTAGCTTTTTTTCTTAATTTATTTTTTCCTCTATAGCCCTCATTACAGGTCTACTTTAGAGCCATCTGTTAGCACACATAAGCACCCATTCGTCCTGATTTCACACAGCCATAACACAATTACAGCTATTGCGTGACATTTAAAGACAACAAAAGATATGCGGTAGCCATATAAATGGATATTGACCTTTCGGGCATTCACCTTAGAGATAAACCAGGTATACAGGTTTCAGCAGACATCATAAAGTGCCATATTTTTATGGAGTTGTTTTTTTCCCCATTTGTGTGTGCTGATGTTAGCATCATTATTAGCCCATGCCTTTAGTGCAAACCAAACTTTCTTTTATATTCATTTTGATCTCACTTTTAAATAAAAGTAGAATACATTCAATGCTAAATTATTTTCAGTGCGTTGGAATTTGACCCCCGTTGCTCATTGTGTGGACACTAATAAGATTACAATTAGTGACATGACAGCGAGCCACGTTAACATAAAACTTGACCTCTTCCTGTGGGGTCAGCTGAACCCTTTGTGCCCGTCTGAGGGTTCTGAGGCCAGGCGGGGGTTGCGGCAGAGTTGGGGCAGGGTGATGGTGGTTGGGGGACTTTAGTCCCCTCCCTCTCCATCCCCCAACTTCTCCTATTTAGCATCAATTATGATGAGGACAGATGAGGTGAAGGATGTGGGGTGGAAGTCTCCATAGTTCTGCTCAGGAGACCCTGGGTGGTCAGCTGACCTCCCACCAATCACCAACCCCTCTTCCCCTCCCCACGCTACCCCACCTCCCTTTGCCCCAGCAATGGCCTGAACCCCTTTTATCTATCTGGCCAGCAAACATGATTATTGCTATTTGTCCACCAAGGCCTGGGTCAGGAGTAGCTTATTTAGTTACTTAGTGGAGCTGTGACAGTCCTCCAGAGAGGGCAACGGAGAGGAGGAAGGGAAAGGGTAGCCGGGGTCCAAGGGGTTGGCTGAGAGGGTGTGAAGGCGGAGGCCGGGGTCCGCAGGGGTGCAAGGCCTTTGTCTAGTCCTGATACGTCCTTCTAAATACTAGAGACACAATTAGCCACTGGCATTGCCTTCACTGAGTGGACTGTGTGTTTGTGTGAGAGTGAGTGAGAGAGGAGGTGGGTATTAGCCACTTTGTCTTGCATGAGACATAGGATAAAATTATGCTTTTCCCATCCATCACACCCAAACAACTGTTTAACTGACATACTACCAGTGGATTGGTTGCATTATGATACAGATGCTCCATCCTTTGTTCAGTGCCACCTGACATCTTAGTCTGCCACTTAGTCTCACACAATTCTCATCTTAAAGAAGTTTCCAGAAGGTGTTCTTACAGGTACCCTGCTGTGGTTCCACCATAGTCTTTTCAGACATCTCCGATAGCTTGCCATAATAAAAGAGGCCCAGTCTTTGAGTTGTCCTCCCACACCACAGACACACACACACACACACACACACACACACACACACACACACACACACACACACACGCCGCCACCACCACCACCACCACAACCGGTGCCACAGCAGAGCCGGAGTTTCATAATAACACACACAATTAGTTCTGCATGGCTGTGTCTCGCGCTGCCTCTCCCCGTGGGCCTGCCAGCAATTATGCCACAGCAGGGAGTGCACAGCGAGAAAGCCAAAATATGAGAGAAATGTAAACCAGCGCATGAAACTGGGAAGGAAAATACCAGCTTGCCTGGGAATAACAAAGATCAACTCTGGAGGGTGAGGGACATGGCCTACAGCCGCGGATTTGAACGAGATGAAAGTTGTTTGAAATCTTTTCCCCAATAACTGATATTGAAAAAAGGACACGTATGGCTTATTGTGACAGGTGCCCGGAGGGTTTGTGTGTGTGGATGTGTGTGTGTGTGTGTGTGTGTGTGTGTGTGTGTGTGTGTGTGTGTGTGTGTGTGTGGCAGAATAATGTTGAGCTACTTGTCACTTGTACTGTGAGTTAAGGAATTGTTAGCCTTAGAAAGCCTGACCTATGGAGCACGGAGCATTCCTTTGATTTTCTAAACAACAGCTTCCAGGGACTTTGTTTTCAAGCCATTTGAAACAGCTGCAGGTCCTGGTGGAATCCAAGCTTATTTTGCGAAATTTGACCAATGGCACAGCCACTGACAGGGATGCTTTTCAACACCACCCCCACATACATATTTAATTAGTCACTCAAAGATTCATTTAGTTTTTATGTTGTGCTGGAATTAATGCAGTGGGTTCAGTAGCTACCAGTATTACTGTCACCCAAATCCAGTATCATTATTTAATTGTATTAGGATTAATTGTATCTTTCCCAAAAGCAAATAAAATTAGCAGTATATAAAAATATGTATAGAAAAAAAAATAGTGAAGTATTCTATTCAGGAAGTGAACATTGTATTGATTTACTGTGGAAATTCCAGATCTTCAGTTGCTGGAAGTTCCACTTCAGTTGATGGAAGTTTCTAGATCCAAGAAGATGCTTATCATGACAAAATATTGAGCAATACTGCAGCAATATACTTGGTTTTCTATATGGTTTTGTTTGTTTTTTGGTTCTCTGTTTCCAAATACGCAAACATTCCAGTGTTCCAGTGGGCAGTTGTGAGTTATTTGGTTTAGTCAGCAGTAGCACACAGGCCAGAATATTTTTAAGGCTCAAAGATGTGTTGTTTGTGTGTGCATGATATACTTGATATTCTGAGAGTGTGTGTTTGTGTGTGTGTGTGTGTGTGTGTGTGTGAGTGAGTGAGAGAGAGGACCCTTTGAGTCTGTGTGTGTGGGTGTGTGTGAGCGAGAGAAAGAGGGAGAGAAAACTCTTAGAGTTTGTGTGTGTGTGTGTGTGTGTGTGTGAGAAAGAGAGAGAAAACATTTAGTGTGTGTGTGTGTGTGTGTCTGTGTCTGTGTGTGTGTGAGGGAGAGAAAGAGAGAGAATTTTTAGAGTTTGTGTGGGTGTGGGTGTGTGTGTGTGTGAGAGAGAGAAAAAACTTTTAGAGTATGTGTGTGTGTGTGTGTGTGTGTGTAAGAGAGAGAGAGAACTGCTAGAGCAGTGGCGGCCTGCTGACACTCTGCAGGCCCTTTGCTCCACACGTGGCTATCAGAGCTGTCATCTTTAAAAGCTCGCCAGTAACTTTTACACCCTTAGAACACCCTCCTACTCCAGCAAGTATTTTATGCTGCTGTGGCCCTTGCGCCACGCGAACACTAGACCTCCCAGAAGCAGCAAGCAGCAATTACTACTGAGAAATTAAACGACTTAATTTGTCATAGTTTTCATACATCTTCATTGTTATTGAGGAAAACGGGAGATTGTTACTGTAACTGTTTTTAAGTCCAATTCCAGGAACTTCTACCTCACCCACTCATGTCACTATTTTAATGTCCTCCCCTCCTGAACAAGCCTGTGTGCACACTTCGAGACCCCATCATGGAGTGATGTAAAAAGAGTTATAGATCAGTAGTAATGCTTCATAACATCCTTGTTGGATTAATTTTTTGTCTTTTTTTGTAGTTTTTAATAAGGTTGGATCATTTTAAACAGATTAATAACATTAAACTGATTATGATGGAATCAGATTGAGATTATGATTCTGTTGTTCTTCCAGGGTTTCATGAGGATTTTCAAATATGTTTATATTTTGAGTGTGTGTGTTAGTGAATGAACGTGGAATGGCATTTTTACCATCAATGGGGTATGTTGTATTTATAAAGCCAAACCCAATGGAGAGAACTGTTTGCATTGGAACCTCAGAACGCACCTATATTGCCATACCTTAAGACACCTTCTTTAACCTCCTCTTGTGTTTCTCTCTCTCTCTCTCTTACTGCAGGGATGATGGTGGTGATTGTGCTGCTTTTGATTGCCATCGTCGTCGTAGCTGTGTGGCCCACCAAATAATGAAGATTGACTGATGACAAGTGGATGTCTTTTATCTAACTGCTGCACCATCAGTACCCATCAGCAAGGACAGCAGGACTGTGGGATTGGGTTTGTGGGCTTCTGTACAGACTACGAAGGCCCCAGCCCCACCCTTCCCACTCCTCCCCTCTTCTCTTCCCTTCATAGAGACTCTGCCCTTCACTTGCCCTCCTTGTGCAAATGAAGGGAAAGTGCTGGTGGCCAAACCTGATGCCAAGGCGTGAGGGGGACTGCAGAGATGCCAACACAGCAAGGTTTTAATTCCTTAAACGGCTGTTGTTTGGTTTCGAGGGCGGTGGCAGCGGTTCTCGCGACTGCCCAAGCAATACAGTCCTCCCCCCCTTCGGTCTGAGAACACACAGGTCCGGACTAGAAATCCTCTTGCTTAGCAATACAGGTCTCATGTGGTATGCTATGTTAAATCGTTTGTCCTGAAATTTTATAATGTTTTTTGGAGAAACAGCCAAAACAAACCTGTGCGTTTTGTTGCTAACCAGACTGTTTCACTTTCTGTTAATCAATTTAGCTTGGTGGTTCTAATTTCTAATAAACACATATTACAGTTACTCTAACCCCAGACTCTAGACTCCAGCTTACTTTTAGAATAAGTCTGCATTCATTTAATTAAACTGTAAATAAATAGAAGTTTCTGGAAAGTACAAGGTTGTGTTATTTGGCATCTAAAGTCTTAGGGAAATAGATGCTGTTCTGTATGTAGAACCCTAAAGGCTCCCCCATCATTCAGCTCCATCTCAGGTGAGACCCATATGGGACTGTGGATAGATCTGTGTGTGTGTTTGTGTGTTTGTGTGTGTGTGTGTGTGTGTGTGTGTGTGTGTGTGCGTACCCGCTCCAGACTATGCCCTCAAGGACTCCCAGCTAGCACAATCAGCGCTCTGTCTACCACACAATGACGACAGAGGAGGTCGAGGACCCTAGTGACATAAAAGGGTTTATTTTTTTTTCAACCGAATTGCTGACTTTAGTTCTACCAGGCTGATGCTCAGTAGTTAGCATTTGCAACACCCATCCCCCCGTACCCCCCTCCCCCCCAATCTGGGTTTGAATTCCAACCATCTAAACAGCCATAAAAGATAATAAAAAAGGTAAATAACAAAATCCACACTGTCTTGTGTCATTAAATATTTCCATACATAAGAACCATAATATATTAGTAGACATCAAACAACATTGCAGACTTCTTGCATTGACCATAGCTAAATTTACACGTCAGTGTGAAACAGAAAGCAACTGCTGGTCGTATGTAGAACCAGGACACTTGTCATATCATTGCCCGAAAGAACGACTGATCTAAAATTTACATCGTGGTATTACAGTTACAAAAATGAGTTTGTGATGTGATTACATACCTAGTGCCAAACATGAATACATTTACATATTGTACTGTAGTCAATGAGTATAAAGAGGAGGACGGTAACATGTCAGTGTATGTATAAATATTACATCTTATAGCTTTGTGTTTCATCATTGCAACCACAGCAGTACATAGCATATGTGTGTGTGTGTGTGTGTATGAATGATCTGTACACGTGAAATTTCTACTTTAGATTCTTTTTGCCCATGCCTGCCTGCCTGCCTCCAGCACTGTATCACATCTATCACCACTTCAGCTGCGTCCCAGCTGATGGTAGTGTGTTGTCTTATAGTCAGATCCAAATGCTTGACATGTCTGACATGTTATAATCTATATGTGACAAGTGAACAATGACGACTTGAAATTAATAAGGGACTTTAAGAACTCATGTTTCACATTTTCCACTTCAGTTCCGCTAAATGTACAATTTGTATGATTTCATCAGGGCCAAAACAAAGTTCCTGATTGGAGTGCTCAATGTCGGCTAAAGGTCAACATGGTGTAGATCAGGAAATTCATGATAGTAAAATAACGTCCTTGAGAAACCCAGAAATGTTTATTAGTGATATTTAACTTGCTTCCATAATTGCCTTACTAAATGCTTTCAAGCAATATTTCCCCCAAATAATCATCTTCCAGATTTCGTAACTGCATTTGCTTAATGTATTTTTGCAAAAGAAAAAAAACTTATCGATACAAATTACATTAGGATTTGAAAACCATTTTTGTGCCCTGAGGAAAGCTTCTACTAACATGGCACAAATTAATTTTTTTTTTAAACTTATATTTTATTGGCAAAATAAACAAATATATATATATATAACGGATTAAGCAAGCTTTATAGTGCTCAGTCTTTCAAACTCTCCACACAGAGACAGCTCAAATAAATATGTGCGCTGTGTTTTAATTTATGGTTTGAAATAAGTCCAAATCGTTTGAAATGTATTCATGTTTATGTTGTGGAAGAGAGTGCTGGAGGTGGTCATTTCCAGCATCATAAAGTCTGCTTATTTAAATCAAGGGCCAGGGTGTTTTTCCTCTCTGAAAGCTTTCTTTCGTAAGCTTTCTAAATATTAATAATATTATTTAACTAAATTGTTTGTAAAACAAATACCAATGATGCCAATGATGATTTCAAACAGGAATTTAAAAAGGAAATACCCAATCAGATTAAACAGGAAAATTAATGGTTTCATTGTATCCAAGTACAATACAATTATTTATATGTGTAAATATTGAATTAAGGATTTTAGGGTGTTTCTCTGTTACACTGGGAATGTGTTTCATGGGCTTTTTACTTGCCAGACTTTGCAGATCTCCTGTTCCGAGCCATCTATAGCAACTGCAGTGTTTTTTAGTTATCTTGTAGCACAGGTTACAAGTGAAAATACTCTGTGTGGCTACATAATATACACACCTTGAATATATAACAATGCAAACTCCCCAAATCTGGTGGGACCAGAACAAGCTTCACTCTAATCAGAGCCCCACAAATTCAGCAGTGAATCAATTTGATTCACAGGTAACCTTTGGAGCTGCCGTGAAAACCCCCTCCATCTGTTAAGCAGTAGAGTTGGTTTGATGAACCTCTGACAATTGTCCACAGGTTTCTTTTTTAGTTTTAGGTTTTTTTTCTCCAGCCTTGAAATGGTTGCAACTATTGGAAACAACAACAACACAGGAAAACCAAACCCTTCACCAAAAGAGGAAGAAAAGAAGAAACTGATGTTATGGTCAGTCTTTATCTTGTGCCACCAAGAATTGCTTTAAGTGTTCATTGCAGTGAAAAAAAACAACAGTTTCCTTGTCAGTCCTTTTCTGTATGGATGGAAATGTAAAGTAACCCAAAATAATGTTGAGATTAGTAATCACTGAGCAGCACCGGTTTAAAAAAAAAAAAAAAAAAAAAAAAAGGAAGATCAACAAACTGCTCTCTAGAATGTGAAAATCTTACATGCAATAATGAACTACTATACACAAAGGCTTGGATGATCAGAATTAAACAATAACTTTCATTTGAACCTCTTACCCTCACCATACCCTAAATACTGCACCGCCTGTCTCAGCAGACAAAACAAACAAAAGCGTGTATAAGAATGTCCAATGTTTACATCTAATAGAGACTAATGTTATGCTTCTAAAGGGCCATGAACTTCTTAACTCCGTATGGTCTCTGTCATTACACCCAAGGAGATGGAAGATGCAGTTGCCGACAAAGCCTTTTCATTCAAACTTGGTGGCACTCCAAGGAGAAGATAGAGTGTGTCTGTATACAGGATTAATAATTACATATGACCATAGTTTTACCACCATGTTTTGGCTAAACGGATTTATTATTATAAATAAATATTGTGATAAATTGTTTTGTATTCATAAAATCTGACACCTAAGAAACTGGTCATAAGGTATAATGTGAAAACCCTCCACAGTTTTTGTTGTCAAAACTGCAAGCAGAGATGAATCCCCTCACAACAGATTTGACATATTCAGTATGCTCATTTACTGGCCTGGAGTTAAAAGAGTTTGTTGCGATGGCTTGCTGTGTTTTTCATTAGCAGTGGAAAAAAATGTCTCAATGAAACTGATTCAAGACATAATGGAGCCAAGAAAAATAAACCTACTCTGGAAACTAAATGGGTTTAGGTAAGTATAGGTGCAAACTCAGCAAAATCCACATGAAAGAAAGCAATCTTGAAGTAATGATAAACAAATGACAAGAAAATGCAAGGTGAGCTCCTTCACGAAAAAAAGTTCCTATTTCAAATAATGATCCTAATAATCTCTTCATGCCTCCACTCACAGCAGCAACGGTCAATCCCTCTCTCCTTCTCTCTCTCCCACTGTCCTTCCATCTCTCAGTCTTTCCTCTCCTTTAATCCCATCCCTCCATCCGTCCGTCTGTCCGTCCAGCTCTGAGTCGTTCCCCCCGGTCACCCCTCTTGTCGTCTCTCCTCCCCCTAGGCCTTCTTGCACTTGCCTTTCTTCTCCCGCTGCTGAAACTTCCGGAGCCTGCGGGCCCATGTGTCCCTCCACTGGATGACCAGGCTGCCCTTGTCCGCAACCACTCCGCTCTGGCCCGGCGAGTCCTCATCGTTGCCCAGCAGCAGGTACTTCTTGCCCGGCTTAATCTTGGGGCATTTGCAGGCCACGTCCTTGGCGCGCACCCACAGGATTTGGTCCCCACGTCGGATGCGGCTCTCACCCTGCTTGTAGACAGAGATTATGTTGACAGTGAACTTCCACCATTCGCCCGCCTTGTCCGCCTTCAGGATGTGAACCTGGACGGCTGTTGAAAGAGTGAGAAAAGTGGGAATACAGGAATTATTTACTTGATAATGGCACACTATGGTACAGTATTTAATCTAAATTACACTGTTTATTTTTCAAATAAAGGTTTTTTTTTTGAGAATGACCAGAAGTTGCATGATTACAAATAATTATATGAAAACAGGTTAGGTTAGGCCAGGTGATTATTACTCCTAAAATAGATGTTTGATTATGTACTCTGAGTGTAGATTTATGTATGCATAATTATGTGATTAAACCTCTGTGTTTGCAATGACAGATCAAAGATAAAACAGCAGACAGAGAAACAGAACTTCCACATCAGTTTAATTATTTCATGTTGATACAAAACACATGGAGCTGCATGAGGTTACTTGATCGTGTGAAATAAATAGTGCGAGTGTGTTAGGTGCCAGTCTCTTCCCGACAAATGAGCATTCTTTCCCTGTGGTGACCTCTGTCTCCTATCTGTGTGGCCCAGCACATTCTTGTTCTCAGCTGCAGTTGCCATAGCCATTCCAGCTGGGAATATATCTGTCGACAGTGGAAACTAGCAAACGCCTGTCCATGTCATAAATTTCCCCTGAAACAGTTTCTTTCCGAAATCAAAGTTTCCTAAAACAATGACAAAAACTCCAGAGATAGCAATGGAGCATATTGGAATGACTTGTAAGACTTCCCAAATTTCTTTTTTTTTTTTCTTTCAATGAGTTTTAGGAGTGGAGAATGCAGCAAAAAATCTGCAAGGTGCAGAAGAACATTGGACTTTACAATCTTAACTAAATGCTGACTGATTGTTGTCCCAGAGACCTCCAAACTGATGACGCTTCCACCCTCTTCACACATACACACACTAATGAGCCCCTATGAAAGCTTCCAATAAAAAAGAGCCTTTGCAAAAGGTTATCAAGGCTCAATAGACTCACACAAAGGGGTGTATTTTCTGACTGACAATAAAACATGCACATCAGCACACCAAATATCACTGTCTATCCCTTTGTCTTTTGAGACAGCTGGTTGGGAATGCGAGTGAAGAGCTAGCCATGGAGCAGAGACCTGTTGGCATCTAGCTTTTGCTCCTTCACAGCCTTGAAATTTAGCTATGCGTCTGTAGGCCCTCTCCAGAGGCAAGCTGTTCATCTGCTCAACATGGAAAAGAGGAGGGGGTGGGAGTGGGGGTTAGGGTTGAGAGAGAGAGTGTGTGTGTGTGTGTGTGTGTGTGTGTGTGTGTGTGTGTGTGTGTGTGTGTGTGTGTGGTTTGGGTGGGTGGGTGGGGGGGGGTCTTGGGGGAAACGCTGGAAACTGTGCTTTATCTTCCCGGCCTAGTTTGCTCTCTGCAGCGCCAGCAGCCGTGCTGAGGAGCCCTGCAAGCATTCCAGCTAATGTCCTTTTTTTCTCTCCCCTTGTGTCTCCTCTCTCTCTCTCTCTCTCTCTCTCTCTCTCTCTGTCTTTCTCTCTCTCTTGCTCTCTGTGTCTCTTTCTCTTCCTTCTGTCTCCTCTCTCTCTCTCTCGCTCTCCATTGGCGAAGAAGACCATCCTTTGAAAGCCAGGCTTGTGTGTTTGTGCCTCTCGGTTCTGTCCCTTTGGAACCCTGTTTGTTCTGGTCCACTGACAGAGAGAGACCCCTGTGCTAACTGGCGCGGGCCCTGGCCATGGCAAGAGCCACAGTCTCCAGGCCTGCTATTACCATTACTGCCTGAGGTGGTACTCCTGGTATTTTACTCCGCGCAAATGGAACTTCTAACTCTCTCTTTCTTTTTCTCATTCTCTCTCTCTCTCTGTTTCTTTCTGTTTCTCTCTCAAATCAAAGCGGTCTGGCTCTGCCTCATACACATTTCTTTAATTAGAGGATGAGTGGCTGATTATGAATCTGGCCCCGAAGCTCATTAAGTTCCCTTGTGAGAAAATCACATCCGCCTGCATCACAGCTTGTGCTGCGGTCTGCGCTCTCCTTTTGAAACCGATGGTGGGAAGAGTTGTGCACTCTGATACCGACCGACAAAAGTTGACTCATGCCCTCTGCATTCCCTCTCCAGTCCCCTCTGGCCGTCCACCAGCGCCTGACTGTAACTGGAGATACTCAGCCGAGCCTCTGGTGTCCTCGGCAGAAAGTGCTAGAAGCACTGCGTCACCTCTGTTATTTATGCTGTTGGAAGTGGTTTGGTGCTGTAATCTGAATGGGTGACAAGGATCTCTGAGAAGAGGCGGGAGTGGGTGGTTGGGAGTGCGTGAAAAGCTGCTCTGTCGTACCTCACGATTAATAGGTCGCTTAAGACACTTCGAGCAGCGGAGCTGAGTACAGGCACAGAGGAAGAGAGATGGAGAGAGAGAGAGGGGGAAAAAGAGAGAGAAGAGAGAAAACAGTGCACTATGTCTCTTGTTCATGAAGTGTTATGGTTGTCCATTTTATCCTAACGATAAATCTGAACCCCTCTAGCTGTTCAGGTAGACATGGTGGACCCTTTGCGCTGTCTCTACACGGCTCAGAGTGGATCATACCAGACGACTGCAGTGGTCTAGCTTCTGTTTTATCTCAGTATGTGTGTTTATGAATCGACTTCACACAACGTTGGCTGATAAGATAAAAGAAGATGCAGTAACACTATAAGAACAATAAAGCCTTAGACAGGGACAGAGTTGGACATTAATATAATTATTTATATGTGCCTGATAAAACCATCAATAAGTGGTTTCAATAATTAAGAACACATCCATTAAGTTTCAAAACACAAATCCAAATCTATAATATGTGTTGAATAAGACTGTATGAAAAACTACAGGTATTTACTGACTTCATATATTTATGACTTCATATTTCATATCATATTTTGTATTTCATAAACCCCATTTATCCCAAGACCTGGCAGATGGGTGCTGGTCTAAAACAAACATCACCCAGTGGTCAGCTGATTAACTGGACTGATCTCAGGTATAAAATGTACATAGAGTCTGTCTGCAACCATGAATCCTAATCAGCTTCTTTTCTCACAGACCCCCTCGTCCTTTTCAAATACCCTGCCTGGGCGTCCAGTGATATAGCTGTAATCTGCCTGACCTGTGAGCCCCGGCTGCAGATGAGCTGCTCTGGGCTCAGCTGCACTCTCTGTCAGCTCCCCACTGCGCTTGTGGTTGGAGCATGCTGGGTCCTTCTCCCTCCCTCGTGCTGTAACCCCCCGACCCCCCCCAGTGAGGGCCACCAGGCTGGCGGAAGGATCGTTTACACGCAGGAGGGTCCTCTCGCTCAAATTCAATGTGCTTTATTGGCATGACTGTTCAATGTACAATATTGGCGATGCATAAGAAAATAAATAATGAACAGCATTAATGAAATCCTCTCTCTCTCTCTCTCTCTCTCTCTCTTAAGGAGCCCTGCCCTCCCTGGGGCGCTTAAGAAAAGACCCTCCTGTGGTTCAGCGAGGGGGCAGCGCAGCTACAAAGCTCCCCCGGTGGTGTGGAGGCCCAGGGGGAAAGTGGATTAGGTCCAGGCCCCGGCAGCGTGGCACAGACACAGACACAGTCACAGTCACAGTCACAGTCACAGACACAGACACAGGCAGGGTTAGAGGCAGAGGCAGGGGTGCAGGCTTGAGTCACAGTAGGGGAGCCACAGAGGGGAAATTGGAAGTAATTTGTAATTAAGGATGGCTGTAAGACTGCCAGCAGTGGGGGTCCCCCACCCTCCTCCTCCTCCTCCTCCTCCTCCTCCTCCTCCATGTGGACATCTGATGCCAGGGAGTGTGTGTGCATATATATGTGTGTGTTTGAGAGAGAGAGAGAGTGAAGGTACCCCCTACACACACACACACACACACTTGCAACCCTCCCTCCAGTCCGCAGGTGGGCCGACAGCCTGAAGGCACTGAGATGACTGTGAACCAGCGGGGCCTCCCCCTGCAGACGTGAGGGGCACGCTAGGTTCACGCTTAGACCCTCTCCCCACCCAGCATGCTCCACATGCCCACAACACACAAGGCATGGGAAACCCTACCCAGGTAACACACACACACCACACCACACACACCTCTAGGGGCCTGAAGCTTTAATGATGGAAGTAAGTGATTAAAACTCCCCAGTCTCCAACCGCAAAGCTGCCCACAGTAATAACTAGTGCGCCTCTTACTGTTTCCCATATTGCTGTGTTGGATTTTAATAAGTGCTGTATAATGGTTTTATAAAGTTCAATTCATATCTACACTCTCCAAAATGGAAATCATTAACTTTGATTACTTCCACAGTGGTGGTAATTGATTATGTTAGAAGTCTGGCCCAACAGACATCACTTTCTTGTGTGTGTGTGTGTGTGTGTGTGTGTGTGTGTGTGTGTGTGTGTGAGTGTGTGTGTGTGTGTGTGACACACCAAGAGGGGGCGGACTGTAAGTGGGGTTCTCTTCACACCTTTGTGGGTCTGCGGAGTGAGAATGGGGGTTGGGTTCCACACAATTGGAGATGCATGTTCCATATCATAGCGTGGAGGGCACTGATGTCAAACTAATGGAAGGATTTAGCAAGCAGAACGGCTCCACATGTGGAGCACCACGGAGGAAACATGTTTAGGGGAATGAGTCACAGACTCAATCACAGGTAGGGACTTACACACACACACACACACACACACACACACACACACACACACACACACAGAGGTGCTTGGAAATATGTTCGTAAGAATGTGAGGACACATTCGTTTGTACATTTCCTTAGTCCTTAACACGAGCAAGACACTGTGAGAAAAGATTTCTCTCTTACCGAAAAGACTCTTTTACATTTGTGTTGCATGAACCCTGGGGTTTGGAACTTGGAATTTTACTTCTGATAGTGATATGCCTCTGTTCACTTCCTGAAGTCAAGAATGTTGAAGGGTTCAGTGGATCTTGCTTTAGGACAACAATGGATACAAGGTCCTTGGAGACCTCTGACCATGTACAGTGCGGTTATGCACAACTGCATATCTTGGGTCTGGCATCTGAGGATATCTTTAAAAGCCATCG
Organism: Tenualosa ilisha; assembly: GCA_015244755.2. Lineage (NCBI taxonomy): Eukaryota > Metazoa > Chordata > Actinopteri > Clupeiformes > Clupeidae > Tenualosa > Tenualosa ilisha. Next base: position 583,111 of record PYXC01001714.1, on the reverse strand, counting down.
GAAGGAAAAATAGCTGGCGGTACCTCAAATCCAGATGTACCAACTGCCTGTAATAAAGTCTGCCGAACCATTTGCGAGCTCCCTTGCCACGGTTGAATGATTGACCCCCCCCACCTACCCCAGGGGAAGGGAGAGGAGGTCAGGAGAGCTCATCTGATGCTTATGTGCTTTTCAATGAGAACGCTTGATGGCCACAGGAATGCCTGACAGAGCCGAGGTCTTCCCTTAATGAGGATCTCAGAGACCAGCGAGGTCCCCTCTGTCCGTCACAGTGCCATGGCTTGATCCGCTTTGTGCTTAACTACCTGCTGGGCTGTCCGTCACTGCAGCCCAACACCCCCCACTCCCCTTTCTCTGGAGAAGCCCAAATAAGCCCCTCTCTGATGGCCTTTCCTCCTGTTTGATCCTCTGACTTTCTTCTTGAAAGGCCCGAGTAAGCCATCACTACAATAGCCCCCGCGCTGAGGATGCCCTGGGGAGCAGTTGGGGCTGAGGAAGAATAAAGATGTAGCGCAGGGCACACATCCTCTACTCTGTGTGTGTGTGTGTGTGTGTGTGTGTGTGTGTGTGTGTGTGTGTGTGTGTGTGTGCACGCTTGTACATGCAGACATGGTTTAATGCAGCAGACTACTCACCGTAATCTTTCTTGCAGTATTTCTTCATGTTGATCTTCAGCTTGCCTTTAGATGCTTTGCAGTAGGAGTCACAATCTGCAGGAGAGGACAGACAGATAGGATAGAAAGCGGGAAGAGGGGGAGTGGAGTTGTGAAAAGGAGAAAAGGTTAGAGACACTTTCTTACAACTCCCGAAAGAACAACAACAGAGAAAGCAAAGTCTAATATGAGAATCCAAGACGTGTCCTTAGATAGATACATGCCTCCCCTTGAATCCCTTTGGCCTCTTGCAATACCCATCTGCCTGCTCCAATTGTACTTTTTCTAATAGGCTTTATGGGGCATTCAGTGGAGTGGCCCCCACGCCTCAGAAAAGAGGCAGACAAAAGCCCCTGCATGCTCCAGCCTGTGTCCGTCTGTGGCCCTGCGCTGCCCCTGCTGGGGGGACCTTTGTGCCCCCTCTGCTCATTGTGCTCATCCACTCCTTTTGAATCGCACACAAAAAAACTAAGCCCACATACACACTGTCCCGGTGGCGGGACTCGGCGAGCCTGATGAAGGATTATTACACCACCGCCTCCACCCACCCCCACCTCCACCTCTGGCAACCCTTCAGTCGGTCGCAGGGTTCCTGTCGATGGACCAAACACAACAACGGGTGCAGCTCCACCCTCAACTTTTCCATCACCATCATCAGTGACACTCAGCACCGCCGGCCGTGCCGCACTCCACCACCCCACCTCCTGAGCCGTGTCAGCCTTTGGCATTTACTACACTGGGAGCCAAGCTGGAGGAGGAGCAGGGTGGTGGTGGTGGTGGTGCTGGCCAGGGCTGGGAGGTGGGTGGGGTCGGTTGGGGAGGAAGGGGGTGGGGGTTGTAGAGGTTGTCTGCAGACAAAGAGAAGTCAGGGGAAAATTAGTAGCCCATGAAGCATTACCCAAAAGTCCTCTTTGGTGTCAAATCTGCCAGGGGCGAACAAATAAACACAGGGGGCCCTACGCCAGGCGGCGTTGGCGGCATTGGCGTCGGCCCTCCTCTTAGGAGCAAGCAACAAGAGAGAGAGAGGGAGGGAGGGAGGGAGCGCCAAGCGCCTGTTCCAGATCACCAGTCCAGCCGCTCTGTGCGTGCCAGAGATTTATGATAAATGGCTGCGTCTGCTGCGGAGTTCACTGACGCTCAGCACGCCGACCTTAGTGGGAAGGCTCCAGAGGCTTGCTGCTGATTGACTGTAATGTACTGTCACTAAGCCAGATACTTGCTTTCTGGAGCACTTGAAACCTTTCCTACAGTACATGGCGATACTCATGAAAAAAGAATGAAAATCAATTGTGCTTCAAAAAAGATGAAAATCATTTGTGCCCCATCAACTCATCTACATCCTACAAATTGGAACCAGAGTGTCTCCCGTTGTGTTTTTTCCCTTCCCACCCCACACATGGTGTTATCAGTCCTCTGGTTTTGGAGAAGATGGAGGTGAGACAAGGGGAGGGAGGGAGGGAGAGAGAGAGAGAGAGAGAGAGAGAGGGAGGGAGGGTGGGAGGGAGAGAGAGAGAAAGAAGAGGCAGCTCAGCTTAGGGGAGGACAGAGCTTTTCAGCTGCCTGAATCTGAACAAACTACATTGTTTTTGGGCGACCCTCGCTTGCCCCATGCCTGCCTTTTACTCTCCTTTTACATTCTGTCTCAATGAGGTTGCCCGGGCGACAACAGAATGACAAAAAATGCTCCCCCAGCCCCCCTCCTAAAAAAAAAAGGGGGGGGGGGGGGACTTTGGGAGGGAAGAGAGAAGACCGTTGAAGGGGAGGGCTGCTTTTCTACTAAACCATGAATCAGTGATAACTTGGGACAGCGCATCGAATAAAAGCAGACAGAAGGAGAGAAAGAGAAAGAACAGTAAACAGAGAGAGAGAGAGAGAGAGAGGTAAAGTAAAGGGAATGGAGGAGTCCATCTCGAGACGGCCTGATTTCCATTTAAATGAGGAGCACCATGGCAAAGGGTTCTTTTGTTTTCCCCAATAACCCCCCCCCCCCCCCCCCGGTGCCGTCATGATACTTCCCTTTGATACCTCTCATTCTCTATTAGCAGCCCTTCTGAGGGGAGCACCTCCACATCCCCATCATCACTCCAGGACAAATGCATTCTGTGCAGCCCTGTTCAGTCACAGCACTGCACTCATCCTGCTCTCCTCTCAGAGAGCCCGGAAGAGGTGTCACTGAGGCCCCGAAAAGAAATCTGAATTGCTTGCTGCCTGTCTTTGTGTTTGATAGCCCTGCTGCCATCCCTCTCTCCCTCTCTCTCTCGCTCTCTCTCTCATGACAAACCGTGTGTGGAAAAAACCTCACCGATGCCTCAGCTTCTCATCGCCTTCTCCCTAGGCTTGGGTAAAGGCTTGCTTTGCTCTCTGTGTTTCCGATGAGGCTCTCTCTCAGTGTTCTGTGTGGGGTGACGAGAGACACTAACCAGAGCACGGAGCACAGAGCTCCCTTATTGCAAAGCCTTCTCCCTCATCCAGACCACTGCGCCGCCTGCCCTCAACGCCCTAACAACCTACCATGCGGTACTTTTCACCCGCTAACTAAGTCAGGGAAACTGTGCGGATAATAGGGAGTTTAAGTGTGTCTGTGTGTCTGTGTGAGAGAGAGACAGACAGAGAGAGAGAGAGAAACACTGTACCCAGAGAGAGAGAGGACTCAGCCGGGCTAGACAGTTAGGCTTGTGTTGGCAAGGGCTGTCTGGGGTCAGCGGAGCAGTGGGACATCATCAGTATCAGACTAACTGTAGCGTCCGAGACACTGGGCTGGGAACTGTCACAATGAAGTGTGAAGAACAGCACAGGGGGAAGGCTTTCTCCTGCCGCAACGAGACTGATTGAGAAACAAATTGCTGCAAATAAAGCATGTAATTAGATTATAGGCCGAGCCTGGGGCTGCTGCTGCCTCTACTGCTGGGAAGCCCACTCAATGAGCTTGGGTCCTTTCCAGAGAGCCAGAGAGGGGGGGAGCCAGACATTTCTTGCCTCATTTTTCTCATTTTCTCTCACATATCAGAAGAGAAAATGATCTGTCCCATTTGAAAGAAGTCTTCCAAAGTCTGACACACAGCACATGGGAGTTTTGATGCATTGGGTGAAGGAGAGAGTAAATGTTTTGGGCTGTTTGAGCGTACGGGACCAGGCGTTTGGTCCTCCAGTTCCAGCAAATGAGTCTTGTTCGAATCAGCGGGCAAACAGTGAAGCCAGCCAGAGGCGCAACTGATAGTTTTCACTGTGAGAAAAGACAGTCGCAGCGAGTCAGGCAGCAACATCAAACAGTATTCATTATACTATTCTCAACACCCCTCCCTCCCTCCCTCTCTGTCTTTCTCTCTCGCTCAATGTTTCTCTCCTTTACTTCATCTGTTTTCTTTCAGACCAAAAAAACGAGAGGGCTTCGGCAGGTCCAGTTGACCCGACTCTTAAGGTCTCCGGAGGGGAAGTGCATGCAAGGGCGTGAGGAACGCTAATCATGGAGCAAAACCTCCAGGGCGGGGCGGCCTCGCCAGCCATGTGAACGCTTCCAGCTGGAGCTGGATGGAGTCCTCAGCTTGGAGGAACGCATCGCACACACGGAGGGGGATAGGGGAGTCTGCCGAGTTCTTATCACTGTGATCATGGCGATCATCGCTGTGGTTTCGGCCGCGGTCAGTGGCATCATCAGCAACTGCTAATCTCCACTGCATTGCATTCTTCTGAAGACATCTCTTTCACTTGGTGAGAGAGAGTGTGTGTGTGTGTGTGTGTGTGTGTGTGTCTGTGTGTCTGTGTGTGTGTGGGAGGGGGGAAGACAGAGGTGGGTGGTGAGGGAGTGCCGACTCACACCATCCGTGACCTCCTGCACAATATATGTTTTGTCTGGGCCTCGCAAACGAAGGAATTTGCCATGCATTCCACCCCTCTCCATGTGGTCAAGAGAGCCATTGCTGAAGAGACAAATTAACATCCCCCCATCCTATCCTCCATGCCCCCTCACCCCTCTCGCCCCTTCCCTGGGCCCATGGAGGCACCTGCTGCACAGCTGTCCGCCCCATCCCAGCCCACCCCACAACAGCACAGCCCAGCCCAGCCCTCTCCAGCCCTCTCCACAAGGAGTCTGCAGGTTGTCTCCCAGGCACCGGGGCATTGTGCTGGAGACTAAGGGTGGGTTTTGGGTGGTGCGCTGATGGAGGAGACTGGTGAGTCAGGACGGTGGGGTGAGGTGGGGTGAGTGGGGGAGGGGTTGGACGAGATGCCTCTGATAAGGAGGTCCACATCTGCTACTAATCAGCCAGTGCATGAGATCATATTTTTTCCAATAGCTTTGCAGTCCTAAGGTGGGCTTCAGCGCTCTGGTGAGACAAGGTAATAAATGTAAACTCAGAGCGCAATGCTTGGGTGGTCCAGCAAGGCCATTGTGATGGAGCTGCGTCAATCTGTCTGTCTGGGTACCACGCCTACCGATCAGATTGATTTGGGGCTTTCCCCTCAGTCTTGAGTCTGTGAGGGCTCTGCTTTCATGGAGAATTTCAGCATAATGTCATAACACCATAACATTTCATTCAAATGTAGTTAATCACTTGGCATTTTTTTTATTGAATTGAATTTTCTTACCATTATATCTAGTCTTTTCCATCTTCCATTGCATGATCTAGTCTAGTCTATTAAGATTGATTGTGATCCTAGCCATAGGCTTGAGATTCAAGATTTCTTTATAATTATTTCTTTAATATTATTATTATCATTTAGGGCCCCCTGGGGTCTGAGGATTTGAAGATTTAAGGTGGTTGTAGGATCCAAGAAAATCCAAGAAAATTACTCTACATTATAAACACTCTTGAAGTGACACTATGGAAAATTTCACCACTATTTGATGTGTCATTTTTATCAGATTATTTGTTTTGGCATCATTTTCAAATTAATTTGGCTAGCATATAGCATACAAAGGCTGCATAAACACAAGTGTTACTCCCACCAGCCATCTACAATCTGCCCTGTGCAGTTCTGGGTAGAGGGGAGGAAACCACCACATAATAAAAAAAACCTTTACAGTGTGACAGGGCTGACTGCACTGCCCTCAAACACCAATTAACATGATCTAGCAGTGCCACCAAGGCTCTGGGAAGTGTTTAGAAGGTTTTGTGAGCCTTTCAGATCCACTATCACACCAGGTTTACACCCAAATCATTGCCTTACAGTTGCTTTAATTGTAAGTAGTTACTACATACAGAGATATGAAACACTATTAACTAGTGAAGCCGTATACCAATTGTAGTGAAAAGCGAAAAAATATTTCAGCCACAAAACCTGCAACACAGGCCAGTGTTAAAGCTTCCTTGTGTTGTAGGGTCAAAGCACGAATGCAAACCCAGTGGGGGTAAATTGATGGGTTCTTGTCTGTGAAGGGCCTATTTGTGTTTGTTCTTGACTGTGAGGGCTCTATTTGTTTGTTGTAGGTGAGTTCTCTCACCCTCCTAGCGCGTCTTTGATGCTCCATTAGGTAAAGACAATCTCTGACCCCCCGGGCCCCCCGTGTCTGCCACCAAGGCCATCACCAGCAGCGCTACAAGCTGTGTGAAAAACTCTCCGTGCCGAGGGACAGACTGGGAGCCAGCAAACGATGGAGAGGGGAAAAAAAGAAGGGATGGAACGGCGTACGGGTGAGAAAGACGGAGGGAACTCGAGCTGAACTCAGTCCACTGTCAATCTAATCTGTCAGTGAAGCATTAGAGGCCTCCGAGTTGGGGAACAGCTGCAGAGCTTTTTCACATGCTAACATTTCTCAGTTTAAGGCAGGGAAGAGTGCTGCTTTTACTGCCTTTACTGCCAGACGCACAAATCCAAGCATCTGTGACCATTCTGATTTCTTGTCAGCTTTTGTCTACCTTTCCATTCCCTATCATTTGGGACAGCTCTAAGTTAGTGCTCATGTTAGGCAAGTATTTCCTACAGCAGTGCTGTTTTCCAACATATCATCCCATACCAAATAGTTTTCAGGGTATTTTGAAATATTCTCTCTGTGCAAATGTTGTCTCATAGATTGATGTCTAACAGATTTTGAATCAGATTCTGGATTTGGCAAATATCTTTCCTTCACTGAAAGGCAGAGAAGCTAAGCAGAACACATGAAAGTTGAAGGGGAGGATGTATAATGTATCCTCTCAAAGTCTTCAACAGCTGTAGACATGATTAGCACAGACGCCTGAAATTCTAATTCGACCAGGAGAGGGAATAAAAAATATTCAACAAATCAACAATGAGGCATCCATGGGCCCTGGTGCGTCAGCGCCCTGCTGCGAGGCACTTATGGCTGATTAATTGGCGGAAGAGTGTGAGATTAAAGGAGTCCCATCCCAAGGCCAGGGGTAATTGATTTAATATTTATGAACTGGGAGCCAGGAGGGGAGGCAAGAGGGATCCAATTTGAGTCTGCAGTGAGCCATCACTTGAGGAGGAGAGCAGAGGGAGGGGTCTGTTCAACACAGCCTTCAAATCTCTTCATCTTTCATGAGAATACTTCAACCAGGAAACAGCTCCAGAACTAGCCTATTTAGTGTGTCTGACAAGGATATTCAAATACATGGAGATATATTTAGAAGTAAATAGCCCTAAGATAGCCTGTTATATGGCTCAAAGGATCAAGACTCAGGCATCACATGGTTTCCATACACTTACCTGCTGGTTCCTCTGTACTGCTTGCAGTAGTTGTTGGTGGTGCTATTGGAATTTCTGTTGCCAGGAGAGACATAACAGAGAGAGAATGTTAAGCATGAACTAAAAATGATTAGAGAATAAATTATTTCTTACTTAAATGATCATTTTGTTTGGTACATTGTTTGTCACAACCTGAAATTTATGTGATTTGGAAGATTTTGCATTAAATGCTTGCACATGCATATTATTAAGTCCCAAATATCAATATCAAAAAATTATTTTCAAAAAATCATCAAAAAACAAAAATAAACCATAATTGGGAGTAAAGGGTGTTATGTTTTGGTTTCAGACTGTAGAGTGATTGACAGTGATAGTGCTCCAATCCATGTCAGCTTTAAGTGCCACCTCTACAGCGGATGTCCAAGACTTGATTCTTTCAACCCTTCTTTAGAGCAATCTAGCAGGAAGTAGAGTATGTAGGAAGTAGACAGTTACAGACACTATAGTCACCCTTAACACCAAGGATAACAGATAAACGTAAAAATGGTCCCAAGCTGTAGGTTGATTAACACATTAACACAAATACCAAAATAAGCAAGAGGAAGCAAGAAACAGGCATGACCAAAGGACAGACAGAAAGAGAGAGACTACCAGCACAAGACAAGACCATTCAGGACAATGCACCATAAGACTACTGAACATGCTTTAAAATGCCTGTGTAAAGGAAGAAAGAATCAAGTCTTCTGACAAAAAAAAACAAACAATGTGCCTTGGGTTATGGCGAACTGTCATCTTCTTTCTTCAAGCCTGCTGTTGTTGGAGGAGCTGTGTTCAACTTACAAACTTGTAAGTAGGACTGCAGAATAACTTGGATTGTAACTTGGATTTAAGAATTACGGGAGAGTCTTTGTGGGGTAGAGAGACTGCCTGTTTGGCAGAGGGCCAAAGCCACTTGGTGAGATTAACTGATTTTCATAACAGCGAAGTTTTTGTCAGCATTCCTCATAAAGCCAAAGTAATGGGTGGTCTTAAGTTCTTTGATGCTTTTGCCAGTGAACATGAAACTCATAAATGTAATAAATAAATCAATCCTTTTTCGTTTTTTACTATGCCTAAAAAAAAATCTTAAAACTTAAAAGTTACAAAATGATATACTCCAGTATATCAGTGATGTCAGTGGTGGTAAACAAGATATTAATCAGAATGATTGGAATTAGTCTAAATCATAGGCTGGTCTGGGATATGAGCACAATCTGGTCGCCAACAGTACATTACAGTGCTGGTGCCCTGATTGCCCTACATTTATGATCAGTGCACATCAGTACTTATTGCCAGCAAGATAAAATAACAGGCCTGTTTCTCATAGTCAACGACCAGTATGGATTTACAGTCATCTGCTTTGGACGAGATGAAGTTAGGGCAGTGACTCCACTCCTTGTTAAAATTCAACTTGGCACTGGACTGAAGCGTGCTGGTTTTGTGTGTGCTGTTAAAATCAAAACAGATCATCTCACTGTTAAAAAGTTAAACGAAATATTTTTGATTCAATCTCTGGGACATCAGTCTGTCCAATTTTCTCACATTTGTACACGACTTTCTCTGACTTTCCCAAGAAAAAAAGATCAAAGATATCCAATTCCAATACATTTATGAGTTTAATTGATCCCTCCACTACCTCGTGCCAGAGAACAACTTAAGAGTGACTCATTTCCATGACGGCTTTGTCCAGTTTCCAAGCTCTGTTTCATTGACAAAAGCACCAAAGGAATATGATTACAGAGGAATCAGTAGTGCCATGAGGGCAGAACTGTTGTCTTTGATGACAAAAAGCTTAACTTGGCGTTCCTGAAGCTTGCTCTAGGAACCATTTATCTTTTTTCAAAATGTCCTACGTGGCCAAAATATGACGTCTGGAGACACTAGTCACAATTCCTAGGATGTGTGCTCTATGAACGTGAGATTTATAAGGCAAGTGATTGTCAGCAGGTGCTAGATCATAATATTGTCCAATTGGCTATTGTGTTAACAGTCTGTTTATTGTGCTTGTTCCGTTCACTGTTTAAATCATTCAACATTTTGTCCAAGGGCTTCACAGCACAGGCACAGAGACAAGAAAATGAGAGTCTTTTCCACGGGGCCCGAGACCCGTTGCTTGTCTGATAAATGCAGTAAAGCCTTTGGACATCACAGCTCTCTCCAGCATCTTGCAGACTTCAGGTAAGTTTCTATTGACCTTTAGAGGTGGCTTAAATGGGTGAGGAGAGCTTTGCTGAGAGATTGGTGCACGTACTTATGCATGGGGCAATGGGTGAGCGACTCTGCTGGTAGCCTTTAGCACAACGGTTGCACGTGATACCCGTCACGCCATCTTTACAGGGACATTGGCCTGTGGTTTGGTTACAGGTTTTGCCTGCAGCGCCCACGGGATGGCAATCACATGCTGTGAGGAACAGAAGAGAAGAGGTAAGAGAACACGCGTGTGGGGACACACACACACACACTCAAACAAACACATACATACACACACACACACACACACTCAAACACACACACACACACACACACATACATATATACATACATATAAGCACATATTTACAGACATCTAATAAAACCTGCACAAACAAAGACAACTACATTGACATACGCAGATCACACATACAAAAGGAACAGATTAACAACAGCCGCAGTGACACTGGCAAGAAGATCTGCAGACAAGACAGCAAAGACAGTGTCAGGGAGAGAGGAAGGATGGAGGATCCTGTTCTTTTCCACTGTTCTTCAGCACAGATCATTTGTTATGGGTGAGTAATCCTTCATGTGTGTATGTGTGTGTGTCTGTATGTGTGTGTGAGTGAGTGTATATATATGTGTCTGTGTGCGTAGTCTCTTCTTTGCCTTTCATCAGAACTACTCATTCTACCTATTTGATCAATCAGGGGGCTGACTTAAACAAAGGCATGGTGTAAACCCCCTAAATGCTGATGATTCAAACGTCAGCATTGCACAGCTTCAGCCCTGAGTCACAACTTGTCTCCAGTGAATGTGTGTTTAGAACAACAGGAAATCACAAAGATGATTCTTGGGCTTTGAGCTTGTGCCAGAACCTTGCATCTGTCACATTTCCTCCAAATCTGGGAGGTCTCTCCGGGCCATATGGTTTAATTTTGCTTACTATGTGGGAGAGCGTGCAATAACATCTCAGTGTTTTGTTTTTTTGAAATGGAGGGGCTGCCCTCATGTTACAGATGCCATTGAGGGAACGTTCCCGCTTGGCTGCTCACTATATAGATATTATGTCATGAGCGGCAAAGCCTTGCTTCCCTAACAGCCTCCAGCCACAACCACACAAATATTTCAACAGATCCTCCCATCAAACCAGCGGCTTTCCAAACAGCCCATTTATTTCCAGTTAATATCTAGGGACCATGTGTTCTTACAGTGGGCTTGGATATGGGTGTTGTTTGTGTGTGTGTGTGTGTGTGTGTGTGTGTCTGTGTGTGTGTGTCCATAAGCCTGTGTGTATGTGTATGAGTGAGTGTGTGAATGTATGTCTGTGAATGTCTGTGTGTGTGTGTGTGTGTGTGTGTGTGTGTGTGTTGGGGGGGTTGTTGGTTGCTGTTCATAAGGGATGTCGAGTTACAGCCTGCAGGGTAGACCAGCACAGAGGAGCCGCTCCCTTCATTTCTGCCTTGTGTCACTTGTCGCTAGGCAGTCATCAAAGCCCTCCTTAAGCTGGCCCTCTTGAAGGGCTGCTTGTCTGAAGTTCGGTTTAGCCCAGACATGAGAACGCCACATTTAAGGCAAAATCAAGATTTCTTTTTCTCTTCTCTCAATTTGCACTTTTGCGCATTCAATTTGCACTTTTAAGAATTTATGATGGAGTATATGAGTTAATTAAGTAGGGAAACCTTCTACCCTGTATGACCTCTAAGAAGGCAAGCAGTTTGGTTGACAAATGGTGTCAGATCTCACGACAGCTTTGAATGGTACAGTTTGGCAAATCCACTAAGCTAAACTTCTGTTTACTTTCCAATTCTGGAAAATGATGGATCATAGATGTGATTTTAGTGTTAAATTTCTTAGCGGCTTTTCATATTTAGTCGTATGTAGAACAAATTAACTGTTAAATGACTGCTAAATGGGATCTATCAGGTGTGTGTTCACTGTTTTCCATATTTTTCTTGCCCCAATTTTTCATGTGGAGAAAAATGGAAAATTACTTTGGGTTGGAGCACTACTGCTTCTTTGACGTCCTACTCTCCTCTGAACACAAACTCTCTCTCTCTCTCTCTCTCCCTCTCTCCCCTCTACCCTCATGAGTGTTTCTAGGTTTGTGATTTATTGTTTCCTCTGGCTCTTATCTGCACCTGACACCAAAGTGGAATGGGTGGCCTTCCCACCCTTATCAGAGGCTGGGTGTGCTCAAGAGGTGCTGAAGCGCATGTAGTGATTAGTCCAATCTCCTCAATCTGTCACTCTCCTCATCGACTCTCTTTGTCTGGCACCCACGGGCAAGAGATCACTGGAGCTCATGGGGGTTACCGATGCTATCTCCAAGCACACAGATTTATCGGCGTGTCTGACAAGAGGGGGAAAAAAACTTTCGGGGTGGGGAGGGGGGATGATGATGGAGGTGCAGGCTACTTCTGAGAACCAGATTAGTCTAAAAAACTGCGTCTGCCCAATAACTGTCGTGGCCAGACAGTTTGAGCTCACCAGTAAATCAAGGTGCACCACACATGGGTCCCAGGTGGACCAATCTCTCTGTCTCTCTTTTTTCTCTCTCTGTCTCTCTCTCTCTCTCTCGCTCTACTCTGATGGAGTCTGGTGGAGAAGTGGGGCTTCTTGGGGTTCTTGAAAAGTGGGGCTTTAAGTGGGTGTCCACAGGGAAAGTGGTTGCACTCAGGCCTCTTAGCCCCTAGACGACTTGGGGAGAGAGACGTGGAGCTTTTCAGCTCTTGCCTGAGAGCCACTCTCTCACGCACACACACACACACACACACGACCAAGCTGCTCTTTCTCTGGCTAAGGGGACTGTGCTCCCATGTCGTCAGTCTTCACCTATCCCATAAAGCACCGCTTCCAGAGTGTCGTGCACTTTTTAACGCACGCCTGGTGAGCTGTGGCTCCTTGCGGAGCATGGAAACAACCTCTGGAGGTGAGGCTTCGGTCCCACGTAAAACATCCCGCGCTCTCTCCTCCCTCCTCGCGCTTGCCGGAGCGACTCAGAGGTACGCAGGGATTGGGTTTCTCACGTAAAAAGATCTTGGCGAGTGGGAGAGGCAAATAAAGGCTGAAAAATGTTCTCTCTTAATGGGAGCGCGGAGCTCATTTCAAAGAGATCTGCCGCGGTGGCTTCAGCCGAGCAGATTGCACAACGTGAGAAGTTTTGAACCCTGCCAATCGTTTACCATAAGGCTGGTGTTTGAAGTTTGAACTCCTCTCCCCATTAAATCTATGCGCTCCGAGCCAGTAGAATAATTTGTTGAGCGCTGGAGTTTGGCCAGCCGAGCTAAGGCTGTGTGTTGTTATAATTAGGTTTGAACTAGCCCTCAAAAATGTCTGAGGCCAATAAAGAGAGGGAAAAAATGATAACAGCGTTACCCAAAGCCATGTCAGTGCAATGTTGCTCTTGGTGTCTCTTTTAAATTGCGGTTTCTCATTGTCGGGTGGCCCTACAGAGTAAAATGATATTTATTAACTAATTTAGCTAAATCTAGGGATGCCACCTCCTCTGACCACGACAGAATTTTCTCAAGGAAATCAGGAAATCATGTTATGTTCTATAGGTTGTTCTAATGGGAACCAGCCGCCTCCAGCACCATTTTGAAAATCAAAAGCGAAAAGTGAGGTCATGAAAAACAATATTTTGAAATCTCTAACAGAAGATGTTATTTGTGGTTAATGAAGCTCTATTGTGCCAATGCAAGACATATGCAAAGGAGAGCTGTGTAATGGCTTAAATATGTTGCTCAAACCAAAACAGGCTTTCCCCTCTGAAACTGCCTAATTCTGCTTTGGAAAAATACTCCCTGTGCCATTGCATTAAATTACCCCTGCTTGAAACGGTGAACTGAAACTATGACTATGATAGGCGCACAGGTCCCACTGCTGGTGACACTACCTGCTCTCCTGCAAGATTAACCCTCCTCTTTATGCTTTGAACTAAATCACACTAGGGATGCAGTATACTGGAGGGGACCTTTCCTTTTGTCTATGTGTATGCCATACCCATGGCAACCACATACTCATAGACTGTTCAACAAGAGACACAATTAGCTTGACGGGCTTAAGACCCAATGCTGCACTCCAGGGAGCTAATCAGCGTATGACGCAATCCTCCACTCTGAAGGGCAGAGCATGAGCCTGTTAGCCCTCGCTACTTCTTGCTTGCTTGCTTGCCGGAGTCGCTCAGCAAAAAAATAAAAAATCAAAATACCCGCCGCAAGTTTCCAATCAAGTGGCCATTCAGAGCTCTCGGCGCGGTTGGCCACCCAAAGCGCGCTCTCTCTCTCGCTCTCAGCGAGGCCTTCAGCGTCACGTCCACCTGTATGATCTCAGTGTGGCTCGCCGTGTGTAAACAGAATGGCTCATTTGCAAAATCAAATCCATTTTCTGAGGAGGGCTTCACTAGAAGGCACTGATCCTCTATGGCAGGCCAGAGCGCTCTCAGAGCGCAAGGCAACTTAATGAGGAGGAGGAGGAGGAGGGGGGGGTGGCTGCGGAACAAGATACACATTTTCAAAGCCTAATGCTCCACACCTTGTGTATTTACATGGCGGTCTATGAGGGGTAACGGCATCAATCACATAGATGCAGGGGCAGGGTTTCATCAACAGCACCCTGCAGTGACCAGCCACGTCTTTAGTCTCTCAACGACCACTGCAACCTGTCTGCATCAGTTAAGTCTCGGCCCCTTTAGGCAACACTTCACACTCCTGGACACCACACATTCCTCTACCCTCTGGTGTTGCTGGGTTGAGGTTGAGTCCAAAAGCCGCAAAAGGGAAACCGTTCCTCCTACAATAAATAACAGCAGGACCCTAATTGCTGTCAGTTTTGAACACTTCATTTGTCAACCAAAGAGCACACCAGAGCTTTTTTGGCTTCTCGTTTCATTGACTGATACTGAGGCAGGCATTTTTTAATGTTTTTTTTAATGGGGAACTATTTGATGGCTCAAATAAATTCTCAATAAAAAATAGACATGGAATGTGGTATATCCATTAAACTAGGAGAGATATGGCCTTTGTAATACAACATTTTTTTTCCCTCTTCACCCACCACAAGCTCTAAATTTAGTTTTTTAGAAATATTTAGATTGGCAGGCAAAAGGGATCATGCTTCATATCATTTGTCACCTTTCGGTAATTACCACAGATTCCTTATTGTGAGTCTGTTTTGATGAAACTAAATACAGTCATATAACTTCAACAATGTTTGCTTATAATTACACTAGGCTTTTGACTTTGGCTTTCTGGGTGAAATTGAACGAAACAGCTTAGTACGCTGCTTATTTTATAAATGATGATGAAATCTGTTTATACTTCCATTTGGTGTGAAGCAACACAAACAGTCAGCTTGAGCTATAGAGGAAGTCTCTCTTGCATATGAGATGTGCCATTGCTTCTCTGTGTTGATATTTAATGATCCTGTGGCATGAGAGATTGTAGATAAATCTCACAGTACTAGAAGAGAGGCAGCAAATGGGTTTGTGTGGGTTTACAAAGGCGATGTGATGTTTACTTTCCATAGCTGACTCCTGTAAGCCTCCAGTCAGGCTGGTATTTATAGATCCAGGTTTATGTTATCTTCTGAGATGTTTTTTAGTTTTGTTTTGTTGATGACAAAGAGGACATGAGTGAGAGGACAAATGGACATGATAATGACCCAATGAGATGAGTGGTCATGGGATAAAAGAGTCAAAAAGAATGAAGATTAAATTAATAGAGGACCTCAAGGCCCCAGCAGTCCTGCCCAACAAACAACCCGGTAGTGGAGAAGAAAGAGAGGTCTGAACCCAAAGAGTTGAAACAGAGAGTTGGAAAAGAGAGAGTGTCTAGGGTAGAGAGTATAAGCAGAGAGACAAACACAAGTCCAAAGAGCAAGAGAAAGAGACAGACCCCAGCGCAGAGAGCAAGAGAGTAAGAGAATAAGAGAGTAAAGTGCCATTCACATAAAGCACTACTCGCTCATCACCTGTCGCTTTCTTGCTGACATACACTCGCTTGTGGGCTCGTTACCAAGGTTTCCGTTTGTTTACTAGTCACTGCTAAGGTGTTGGAGGGAAACACGTTACAAGCTATAATCACATACCTGTGCATAGGAATATGTTTATGTCGCTTACAGTTCACTCACTTGTCATTTAGTTTGTTTCTGTTTTGTCTCCGAATGGCAAATCTCTAAAACTCGCTGATTCAGTTAGCTGTCAATCAACGCTATCCTTTATTCCTATTAGTCATCGCTTCACTCGCATTGCTGAAAGTTAAAATTATTTTGTCTCGGTACCTGCCCACATTGCCTCTCTCCTGTCACTGCCACTGTATCGCTCAAACACACTCACATTCCGTTGTCTGTCATGCTTAGCGATGGGCGAGTAACAATGTATGTGAATGGGCCTTTAAGAGAATATGAATAAGAGTAATAAGAGTAAGAGAGTAAGAGTGAACTCTGGAGCAGCATGCATCTAGTCGTCCAGAGGGGGACGAAGGCACCAGTGGCTCCTTCTGCATCCTGTCCAAGAGTTTGACAAATGACCCCGAGCTGGCCAGAGCAGTCACATGTGCGCCCGCAGCGCACCGCTCACAGCCTGAGGGCCACAGTGATGCATTTTCCTTCCCACTTTTGTTGGACAAACCTTAGAATGGTCTAGACATTATTTATGAGGAGTTTGGTAGATTTGTGCCACCAAAAAAGTAAATGATGGCAGCATAGTACTGAAATATGCCAAGGTACAAAACCCACACACACCCCATCTGTTGGGAGGTTGGGAGAGCTATTGTAACTGGTGTGGGGTGGATATTATGTGCAGCTTTTCTCTGTGTCCATAAGTGAATTCTGCCTGGTTTGTTGACCCTGATGCAGTTTGTCTGAGAAAGCCTCAACACTCCCTGTCTCAACTCTCTGAGAAACAGAGGTATTCATTAGCTCTCCAAGTAAAGCAAATCACTTGTGGTAAAGAAAAAAAAGGTATCCCACTGTATCCCCCCGGACCAGCCAGATTATTCAGACCTTAATTTAATTGCAAAGAATTTTGCAATGAAAAAAAAATGCCTCTGATGTATTTCAATTGAAAATTGAAAAGATGTACAAAATGATTTGCTTCTCTCTGCCCTGTTTCTTGGACAAACAGGTTTAGTACATCTAAATTCATTCAAAACATAAAACTATCTTTTTTTTCCCTGTAACAACTCGGATGATCCAGGGTCTTTCTGTCTAGTAATAAATCTTTGGTTTTGTCTTGGCAAAGCTGCGGTGTTATGATACTTCTCCTGCAATAGTTATTCCTCAGTGGATGAAACAGATAAGACTCCAAGAGGGTGGATTGTGGTGATGAAATGCATCACTTGGCCAGCAGGCTTTTCTCCCCAAAGTGAAAAACACACACAAGCATTACGAGATGCTGAAAGAATCAAGTCTTGTCCACATGAGCAGAGATGTAAAAACAATAGGGTAAGATCTCCTGCGATGAGATGCAGAGCCATGAGGGTTAACAGTACACACAGTCCAATGATAAATGTCTGTTTGCATTCCAAGTCGACAGCAGAATCACATGAAAAAGCCTTGACAGGGGTTAATGTCAGTCTGCTATATGGAAGGATGTTGGTTAGGTGAGGCATTTTTGCAATACCATTTTCCATGCAGGTAAATTAAATGACGTGTCTGTGTGTGTGTGTGTGTGTGTGTGTGTGTGTGTGTGTGTTCAAAATGGAGATGACATTGATTGATGAAAGTGATAAATGATAAATATTCTTACTATAACACTCCTAACACTTTTCATTTTTTTCTGTTTCTTGTTTAATTGTATGTCTTCCCTCTGTTTCTTGTCAGTATCTGGGCTCCATGTCTACAACAGCCTTGAAAAAAACACCCTGTTTACACGCCGAGGCGAACATCAACATTTGGAGCCAAATAAACTCCCTTGGCTTGCTCCGTTTTCTAGAGGGGGTCATGTTGATTATGTTGGGTGGAAAATAAACAGCCTGTCTTTTCATCTCCTGTGTGTTGCATTCTCACACGGAGCGAAAACATTCGCCAACCGTGCATGTGTCAAACTGATGGATTGACCTATTTATTTATTTATCTATTTATCTGTTTGGTCTTTAACTCTCAGCGTAAGACTAATATTTTCCACACTGCCCCGGTCTCGGGTGGAAGGCGCTCTGAGCCCCTGTGGACAGGAACTGAAAGGCTCGGGGTATGCAGGGGCACGTGGAGGTGTGATGAGGAGCTTGTTTGCACAGAGCTCCTGTTATCTTCCCCCTGTGCCTCGGGGAGGTGAGAATCTCCTGGCCCTCCATCTTCTGTCTTGCGCTTCTTCCTTTTCTTCTCTCTCTCTCTTTTTCTCTCTCTCTCTCTCTCTCTCTCTCCCTTTGCTTTTCTGTCTCTTTTCTCAGCCTCTCTCTTGTATCATTGTCAGCGGAGTGGGACGGATCTTAGGAGAGCGTGGCATCATCCGACACACCTGTGTGTAAACACCGGTGGTGGTATGTGTGTGTGTATTTATGAGAGTGTGTGTGTGCGAGAGAGCCTTAACTATTCTCTCCTCCATCCCCCACCCCTGTCTAATACCTCTCACTCATCTGACCTGCACGAGGGATCACTTCACACCTAGGCTCTGTTTGTTTGGCTTGTCCTGTCAGAGCCCCCCCTCCACTTCCCCCCAAATGAATTCAAATAACTCTGTGTCAGGAAGATGTACCCCCCGAGCCTAACCCCCCCCCCCACAACCCCTCACCCTCCCCAGCTCCAAGCTGCGTGCTGACAGAGCCCCATGGGGGTTAGTGTGGGCCTGGAGGGATGGGATTCCTAGCGTCCCCGTCTGCTCAAGACATTCACCTAACTCACACACAGCGCACACGCCCCACACTCTGGCAAACACATGGAAACTATTGTACAGCACTAGTTGTGTTGAAATATAGTTTGGGTGTAGTTTGTATGCTATATAAGTATAGTTACTGTAGTACTAGTTCAAGTCTACTACTTTTCATGATAACCACTATTTGAATTGATGTTTCAGCTTCAGTTGTTTTCACTCTCACCACTGGTAAACTGCCTTCACCTGAATAAATTGTTGTGCAAATGTATCTGTGTAAAGATCTTATGTTTTCATTCCAACCGTAGAGGGCGTGTCCCACACACAGCACAGAACGCAAAAGTAACCTTTCTTTCTCCCCCTCCCTCTGTGTTGCGGGCGGCTGCCGTACCTTTGCAGGCCTTCCTGTGGGAGATGGGCTTGGCCATGTCCCTGTAGTAGCCCTCCTTGCAGTAGTGGCAGTGACGGCCGGCCGTGTTGTGCCTGCAGTTGAGGCAGACGCCGCCGCTCTTCCTGCCCGACAGCTTGTAGAGCTCCATGTTGAAACGGCAACGTCGCGCGTGCAGGTTACAGTTACAGGCTGCAGGGAAGGAGAGACAAACAGCACATTAGACACACACAACTACTGAACACACACAGAGCGACAAAATACGAAGGAGCACATAAGACATTAACAGAGCTGCACAACTTTCATAAGGTACAAATTCACTAATACAAATCCAACAATTCACAGTTACTTGTATCTAATTGTTTTTAAAATGTCGAGATGTTACTGAAACTAAACGGCATTAGTACAGTTGCCCATACAGCTCTCTCCATACTATGGCTGATAGGTTGCAATAGGATCCAAATAATTCAGCTTGACAGCCAGGCTTTTGCTGCTGGTGTCCCAGAGGTGTGTTAGATTTAGCTTCTCATATTAATGAGGTTAGAAGTAAGCCCTCACTCGTTCGCTCTCCTTCACTCTATCCCTCTCTCTCTCCTTTCCCTTCCTCTCCCTCTCCCTTGGCCTCTGTAATCTCTCTCTCTTTCTCTGTCTCTCTCTCTTGCGTGAGTGAAGTAGCGCATCAGACAAGGCCTCCTATTATCATTCTGCTGCGATCGCCTGCAACCGCTACAGCTATTTCCTATTGAATAAAGTTGCTGCCGATGAGTTTAATTAGTGCCTGATGTTTATTCATGCCGTCGTCCCGAGTGCCGCCGCTGAATTCTCGCTCGTCTTCATTAGGCTATGGGACGAGACACAGGCAGCGAGACACGGGCCCCACCGCGTGCATTATTAGGTGCCGCCGACACCACCACCTCCTCCTTTTCACCGAGCGACGCGCCGCATCACTCCGCGCCACACCAGGCACCTCTGAACTCAGGTGCAAAGGGCCTCAAGGTCTGCCAAGATCTATACACCTGGTGCATTGTGAGCATGCTCAGTTGGGCTCATATTGCACAGCTTCCTCCCTCTGTTGCACTCAGGCAGGTACAATTCTGTGACTCCTCAATCTACAGACACTAGTTGGAACTGAAAAGTATAATTTTTTGAATGCTGTTCTTGGAAACTCTCGATCCGTTCCCTTATGTCAAATCCAACCGTCATGTTTCAACAGTGGCACAGGTACAGTACAGTGTTTGGCCCCAAGTTCCCATCATGGTGCTCGTAACTCAGGTAGCTTAAAGGCCAAGGAGCCAAGAAAAGGCGGGGGTGGACTACAGATCAGGAACTAAAAGCCAAGTAGTTCCATTACAGATGCTCTGGCTCAGGGAAACCTGTCTGTCTCGCTGAGGTCTCTCTCTCAATCCGTCTGTAAATCACTAAATCAGGTTTCCCAGCTTTCTAGGCACTCCACAGGACACCGGGGTCCTTAATTAGGCTGTCCCTCAAGTGCCTGTCTCAAGTTGTTTTCCTGTCTCTCTGGGACTGTAGGGCTTAAGTGAACACACTCTGCTGGCATTAGCCAGAGAGCTGCCTCGGAGCACCTAAAAGGGGAAACCTATCCTTCCTCGCCTGCCGGCCAAGATTATGTGCTCAGGGGGCCGGGGGACCACTGGATTGCTCCTCCACGGGGAATGTCAGGCTTCTGTTACCTGCCCAGATAGCCATCTAATGGTGCCACTGGGACTTTACATTCAGTCAAACATGCTCACCAAATAGAAGCAGGTAAATGGGTGGTGGAGTGGAGAGGAGTGGGATGGTGCGGTGTGGGGTGGAGTGGGGTGGGGTGGGGTGGGGTGGTGTGAAGCAAATATAGTTGGTCTGCGGCTGATAGGCTTTGTGAGCTCACCAATGGAGGAGTTCTAGGTTACATGTTTAAAGAATGCTTTGTTAAACACATCTCCCATAATGAAGTCGGTGCCAAGGCCAAAACACTGCCCCTCACAGTAAAAAAAAAAAACTGGAGTTTGTGTGAGCAGATGTGGACTGTGTGGTGGTCAGAGGCGCTCACAGATGCTGCCCCTTCGTTCAGGAAATATTACTGGCACTGGGAGACCATGAAGAGAGAGGAAGCTAATCATAACAACATGTTTTAGTGGGAGTGAGTGAGGCAACAGCTAGCTACGCTATGACTTCATTCCACATCTTTGTTTTTGTTTTGGAGAATTTAATTAGAAACAATTGGTTGTAAAAAAAAAAACAAAAAAACTCATGCCTGGTCTGGCTTAAGCTCATTGTTGTTTCTCTGCAGTAGTGTCAAGTGGATTTGGTTTATGCTGCTATTCTAACCACACTGCAGATTATGGTCACAGCGTCAGTGGCAAATATGAAAGCAAGCAACATGGAATCCCCCTTTTCTTTGATTAATTACATATAACAGAAATTAGAGTAGAGTAGAGAGGTTCTCAGTCTACACATTATCGTGGTGTTGTTTCCGTGTGCGTGTGCGTGTGTGCGCGTGTGCGTGTGTTTGTGTGTCTAGGGCAAACAGTTGGATGGTGCTGTTGTTGTAACACCTGCGCTGACCTGAGACATTCCTGTCTCTTCAGCATGAACTCCAGCATGACAGCATGCATGGCTTACGTTCCAGCCAGAGCTGTTTCTCTTTAGCTCACACGCACACACACACACACACACACACACACACACACACACACACACACACACGCAAGTGCACACACACGCAAACACACAGGGGCAGCTGGGCAAGCACCCACGTTTCATTTAGACTGTTTCTCCTATACTACTCCCCTCCTCCCATCTCCTGCCAGCTGAAGATCTCAGAGATAAGCACACATCCAAACGAAGGTATGGACACCACTTTTCTGCCTTTCCCATAACACACACACACACACACACACACACACACACACACACACACAATTCAGGCACCTGCTTGCTGGGAGAGGGGAGGTAGGTAGGCAGGATTCAGGGTGGCTGAATTTCAATAGGGGACAACACAAAGGCAGCGAGCATGTCAGAGCCGCCGGGGTTGTCAACTCTCCTTCTCGCCTTTGTCCCCCTCTCGTCCGCACACACACAGTGAAACAAACTCGCTAAATTAGCTTTGAAGAGCTCCCCGTTCCTCTGCTCATACCTTCATACCAGCCAAGAAGGGGCGGGCGAGTGTGAAAATATGAAAACAATTTTATACAGGTACTTCTAAACCACAAAGTAGGCAGAACAAGGGCAGACATGACCAGCACTGAATATTTCAGATTGTTTTCCCTGTTTTGTTACACCACCATGATATTATGCCGTATGCATTAGGGGCCATTCTCAGTCACCAAACATCCCTCTCAACACTTCAGATCTCAAAAGAGATGAGACGGAGATTAAGAAAGAAACAAGACGAAGATTTAAAAATGAAAGACAGGAAAAAACTCAATCCCGTCTCTTTTACCTTATGCTAGTCTGGGGTGGCGGTGGATCTGGTAACTAGACACAGACATGAAGTAAAAATGTGTTAATTGATCCCGTTGACACGTGGGTAATTGGCTGCACTTAAAAGGAGCCTGTTAAAACTTTTCAAAAGAAACGCAATTGTCTTATTTTTGTCTGACAAGCAAAACTATAAAACACAAACGATGCAAAACAGACCATTTTTTTTTTTTCATGATCTTGAAAATGTTTGATGGGGGAGCACTCGCTGGCAGCAATTCAACTGCAAAATTCTGTGGCATGTCCCATCTCATCCAGTTACTAATAAAACAGGCTGTTTGTAATTACTCGTAAGCAGACATCGGGAGTGTTTGACGACACCACCGGCACGTCCTCTGATTCTCGACACCCAGTTTGCCTGGTGGCGTCAGGATTGCCTGTTCTTGGCTGACTCTGTTGCGCCACAGATGTTCACTCCCTCATTCCTAACTCTTTCTGTGGCTTGTTTCACTCTGACTGCCACTCTCACCTCTGTGGTTTGAATGTGTTAAATGCGCATTTGTAGTGACATAACAATTTCATAAGCATAAAGGTTCTATGTTTCAGCGCACACCACCGTGGCAGACCTGTGTCAACAGATACTGCACCCTGAGGGTTGTGTTATCTGTTTTAAAGACTAGCATGACTCCGCAAGCTTAACATTAAACATCTTCTGCACAGTGACGCTAGATAAAAAGCTGATTCGGTTTCAGCAGCTCATTACCCATGGCCAGAAACACATGCAAACACGCAGACGCACACACACACACATACACACGTGCACACACACATGCACACGCACACACACACAACACACACACACACACGCCCTGCATACACACAGGCACCTGGATGTTTGTGTGTGTGTGTGTGTGTGTGTGTGTAATTCCATCTGGGACGTGTCTACAGCTCACACTTTCCTCAGGTGTGGCGAGCCGGCTGACCCTGTCTGTCAGACTCCACCAGGGGGGCTCCAAAACCCCCTGGACCTTTCTCGTGCCCCCTCACGCCCACCCTTCGCCGTCCACCTCCTCCCCCTCTCCTCCGCCTCCTCTCCTCCACTGCCCCCCGGAGCAGGCGGGATCCCAACACCTAACACCACACCTCAGTACAGAGCGGAGAGGAGGCTGGCCGGAGAGCACCCGCTAGTCAGGCTAGCTTTAAAACAAACATGGGGAGAGAGACGATCCACGGCCAGTTTACTTTTAATCCTGTGGGCGCCCCTCTAAGTAATGAGATTAGCTAGCAAAGCCCCTGCAGACATAATGAGAATATATTGGGTGTCCCCACTGCTGCGCTGTTTTGGTTTGGTCGTCTTTCAGCGTGGAAAGGAATGGTGTGTGTGTGTGTGTGTGTGTGTGTGTGTGTGTGCCTGCACATATATGTGAGAGTGTGAGCTTGCACGTGTGCATGTGTATGTATGTGTGTGTGTGTGTGTGGACATGTTCGCACATGCATAGGAGTGTTTCTGGAGCCATTCAGGCCGACAGAAAGAGCTGGCCTTGGCCCTGGCCCTAAATCAATCGTCCACCTCCACTAGACCGACAATCTCCAGCTTTGAACTGTGCCTGGGAAAGGTGTGAGGGGAAATGATCAGAGGTGTCTGCTGTGCACACGTCTGAAATGACGCAATACCAACATTTCCTCCTGAAAAAGTTTTATCACATTTTGAGCTCTGGACACAATTCATCTGTGATGTATTCTGTCTCAGAAAAAACGGATTGCACTCACAATGAGACTGGGAAGCCAGGAGGGGGTGTCTCGTAATACTACACTCCCATTTGTTAAGTTTGGTAAAAGAATCAGTTTCAAGCTCCAACATTGGTGTACATATCTCGTCATTATTATTATGGGGTGTCCAGATGCTCCCTTTGTGTCCTTTGCGAGACCACACAATGTCCCTTTGGAGCACAAAGCTGGCTCCCTAATTCAGCAACATTATTGTTAAATCTTTTTACACAGCTTATTAAAAGCGCTCTAAACATGAAAATCACTTTTACGAACGCCCAAATATCTGGATTAAAAATCCAAGCACCTTGAATGTATTATTTTAATAAGTGCATTAACATTTTAAAGTCAAACTCATAAAATGATAATTGATGGTTTTTCGTTCATATCCACTCTTGGCAGCAAAAGTGGACGTGTTGGCGGCCTGCCATGCAAATGCGATGTTGACAAGTGGCTTGGCTATGATTAAAAATGTCATGTATATGACAGCTCTCGCTTATCCTCTGTCTTGGGCAAAGCTGGATTTGTTGAGACCACACTGGAGCAGAGCAGGGTGATTCACATGCTCAGGAATGCCACGCTCCTTTAAAAGAAATCATCTCTGCCGCTAAATTGCTGTTTTTCACTAAACAATCGACGTCTCAATTTTTTTTTTTGGTGAAAGCCCATAACAGTGGCAGACGTTTTATTGGAACGTCAACCTGGAGCTGCACGTCTGTGGAGACATTTCTTTGTTTACGCATGTCACCATATGCTCATTGGATCTTCACTGATAAATGCACCGCCCTTCATGACAACAATGAATTTAATTGCATCCTGTTTCCACACTTTGTTTCCATTTTTTTTCACTGTTTATTGGAGCAGTGTTGGCTTTTGTGTTGTTTGTTGACCCAGACACTGCCATGGAAAAGTGTGATGGGAATTCCCCAAAATGCAGCTGGGGCAAAGGATAATCCAAATGGAATGGAATTCTATACATTGCATCACACACACACTACTGATTTATGGGTTTGTATATGTAATGACTCCCAGACTGTTATTCTGTGGAGATTGCTTAGTTAACCTGGGTGGTAAATTTGAATTGTCCAAATATTTGTGTTATTTAGCAGTCATATTTTGCTATAATAGTTTAACTTTCAGGAAATGTGTATATCAGGACAATGGATACCATATAAACTGGGTAAATCCCTGTTAAAAATCAATTCAGAATCTAAGGTTGTTTACATGGCCTTTCCAGGTCCCTCTCTCCTATTAACCAGAGAGATTTGAAAGCTTGCAAGGATTGAAAGGTCAGGTTGACAGTATCATTTGGGCTATTTATGTGTCCCTTTCCCGATAGTGACGTGATGGCCTTTAGACGGCCATGCCTGCGAGAGGCTCATTAAGCACGTAGTGAAAGCTCTGACTGACATCAGGCCCAGCCGTGTCAGAGGCTCTTTAGTGTAGCAGCACTCACTGCACTTCACTTCACTTCACTTGGCTCCACTTCCACTTCCCTCCCTAGAAAATTTGGTTTTTATATTTGAGAAAGCCAGCTGTTATTTCACTGGGAGCGGAAGCAAGGGGGGTTTGGGGGTGAGGGATTGAGGGGCAGATAGCAAACAGACATAGCAGTTTGGGCTCCCAGTGCAATAATGATTAATCATTTGACATGTTTCCAGATACTTTTGATGGTGGGGAAAAATAAAAAAACGTTCTAAATTTAATGAACGAAAACCTCTGCTCCCTCCTTCTTACCAACAAACACACACGCTGACACACAAAAGAACATACCTTGCCTTGACGTGAACAAATAAAATGACTGTAGAAGTTGCATGAGGAAGAAACATATTAGTGTAGCAGGCTTTGATCAGCCAAATCAGGGCGGACAAGGCTCGGAGCAACAGCACAGACTGGAGATCGGTTTCCGCGCCAGGGGAGCACAGACAGCGATACGCCTCTAATACGACACACATTTGGGGCAGCGCCTCTCGGCAGAGCTCATGGAGCGCCTCTCCGTGATGACTCCAGAGGTTTCGTTTCCAGTCAGACAAACACCTGTATCAGCGCTGGTGAGTCAAACGCACAAAGGCCCAGGCTCTAATTGAAGACAAATGTTGGCATTGTCAAATAGAGTCCTGTCGAGCCTGGCGCCCACTCACACAAAGGGCTTTACCTTGACACACACTTGCATGCACACACACACATCCATCCCCACTTGCATGCAGGAGCACAATCCATTCCAACTTGCTCACACAAAACTGTGGAGGGTTATACATTTGCATACTACTTTCACCAGATAATTTAATAAGTTTTATCTGCATGTGTGATTGTCGAATTGTGCATGTAACTGATACCTAAAGAATAATGATTTCCTTTAGTGATAAACTGGCACACACTTACACTAGGAAGAGAGAGTAAAGAGGCCAGTAAGAAAAAGGTGACTTGTTCCCGTTGGCCATGAGAGGGTAGGGAGTTTGGCAAGTCGCTGCCCAGCCAGACAAAAAGTTGGCTCCCTCCCGAAGTCTGCTGGCCTGACCTGCACTGTTGGAGGAGGAGAGGGGCAGGCAGGCACACACACACTGACCACTGAGATGCTATCAAGCTAATTTAATTCCTTTATCGCTAACAATTAGTGGCTCCGCTTCTGCTCCCAGTGGGCCACTCTCCCTCTCCCTCTCTCTTTCTCTCCCCCTCTCTCTGTCTTCTCTCTCTCTTCCTCCCCTCTCTCTCTGTGCTCTTTCTTCCCTGTCTGACACAGTGGACTCAGGAACCTCATCTCCCCCTGATCTACAGAGACTCGGCCATGGCTCTGCTGGGACACATATGCACCCATGTCATTACTTACTCATGACTAACATATGGCTCCTGACACTAAATCATTTCATCAGCCTGCTTCTGATTAAAATATGGAATCAACTATTAAAATGGTCTTTAATTGAGCTCCAGCTAAATATTCAATAACCCTCTAGCGGTCACCAGATAAATTTGAACTCAGAATCTAATTAATGTAAATTGAACATTATTTATAGGCCAACATTTTTTTGTCAAAGCGCATGTAACCTTTTTATTTCAGTCAAACTGTTTCGCTTGGTTCACTTTTCATTATTTAACACTCCAGCAGCTATAAAATGATGCGATCCCTCCCACAGGCCCCCAAGGAGTGTCAGCGCTCGCGGCTGATGTTGACTACTCATAAAACATGCTCCCATCACATCCAGACGCTGTAATTAAAATGCAGGGGAAACAGGATGCTCGCTGGCCGTCGGCATGCAAATGAAGCCGTAATGTAAGAGAAGCCAGTGGCTCTCTCTCTCGCTTGCTCGCTCTCTCTTTGCTCGCTGCTGCTGCCACGGGACCTCGTATCAAGTGCGCACACGCCCAGCCAAGCTCCAGATCACTCTCCCTGATGTCCCGTTTTAAAAAGAGGAAGAAAATAAAAACTCTAGTCAACTTTCAGAAACTTTCCCCCCCCCCTCAGCTTCTAGGCCAAAGCAGGTTCGGCCTGTGGTATACGGGTGTATGGAGTGCCTCTACCATTGCGCCTCAAAGCTGCTGACATGCTGACTTGTTTCCCTGTGTCAGGCGTGTATTATAGATACCTTTCAGTGCTATCAGCCCTGGGGATCAGGCTGCGTCCTCAGCCGCTCAGCAGCTGCCTACAGTGGCCGTGTTAAGTGAGGGAGATAAGCTGAGCCCTAGCTGCCCAGGGACCTCGTTGGCCCTTCCCCATGTCAAGAGCACTAAAAGCCACAACAAAGGACTCTTAATTGCCTCCTATTCCTGCCATTAGCACTAGTTTAATGGGCAACCTGCCCCCTCGTTAGGATGGGTCGTATCCTCCGCGCACACTCCATCGCCTCCCAAACCTCACTCCCCTCCACAGGAACACTTCCGCCCCTCACTGTGATGTCATAATAGGTGGTTTGTATGAGGCCTTTTTCTTATCTGGATTACTCTACTCCTTAAAACTGAGAACATTTTAATAGGTGCCTGTGTGTGTGTGTGTGTGTGTGTGTGTGTGCAGGACTGCATCTGAACAACTTTATGTGCATCTTTTTCTTCCTCCTGTCCTCCTGTGAAGTCCTCCTGTGAAATAGCCCAAATGGCATTGCTGGCAATGTGCAGCTCCACCAGACAGGATGGGAATAGCCTTTGCATTGAACAATGCCATAAAAATGCCATGGGCCCAGACTGATTGTGACAGGCCCTATTCAGGCCAGTGTGGTGAAAAGCCTTGGGAGAGAATGAGGATGCTTCAGGCCTGTCGGCTCATGCTAGTCTTCTCTCTCCATCATCATTAGACAATAGGAACAAAGGGACCATAGTGGTCCATAGTGCTCCTCTGAGCGTGAAGGGCTGATGGTATGGATCACCCTGCTGGCATGGCCTCTTGTTCGATCGGACCTAAGGAATGTGGTCTCCTCAACTAGAAGGGGCCTGACTGGCTGGGTAGTGCAGGGTTAAATTTCTCAGAGAGTTCTAACTGTGATTTGCACTATGAAAAAAGGATGGTTTTATTGGGCCAGACCATTTGGGGTGACGGAGAATGTTGATGGAATGAAATGGTGTTCCCAGAGCCAGACCCCATTGTCAATGTGCAGAGTTCTACACATCTTATCTTAAAAACCCAAACAGGAACTTTGGAGAATTCTGCCCTTGGAATAAATTCTCAAGAAACAGGGAATTCAGACCCAACACAGTGTGAACTTGAAAGTAAAACAATTGTGCAACCAATAACTGCGGAGTCAGTGGGCGAGGCCAAGGATAATACACTGTGGTCTCCCCATGCAGGTGGCTGTGAAACACTCTGAATGTCTCTGTCCATCTGTTTGCTGTCTGTGAATCCACAGGCACCTAAGCCTTGCAGAGGGAGTGCTGGAGATGAGGTGTTTAGCTACGAGGCTAAATCATACCTACACAGAGAGACCCATCCAGCTCCCGTCAAATATCGCCTCGCACTAAAGTTCAGGATGAGTTCTGTTGCCATGAAACATTCTGATTCTCACAGACCCAGTTGGGAGAGTAACACACGCCTGAAGGGATAACAGCAAGACTGTAACCTTGATGACAAGACTCTGTTGTTTCCTCCAGATCTGCTGCCTAGGCGAGTCAGGCTGTCAAACAAGGGTCTCTGTTTAATGAAGACATTATCTTGTCACATTAGTCACTCAGTCGTCTTTAACGAGATGTTCGCCTCAACTTTAACGAGAAAATAAAACCCGTTTGAAGACGACGCCATTCAGAAGAAGGAACTCCTCCTGACATGTCAAGCTTTTCACTCTGGTAAAAAAGACGTCAGAGATTGCTTTGAACTTCCAATCGCTGACACTTTATGTAATTACCTTTTCTCAGGAAATAAGTGAGGAAATTACTTAACTAAATCCTCAACAATCCCCAGCCCTTCTTCCCCTCTTTTGTTGTGTCTTTCTCTCTCTCTCTCTTTCTCTCTCCCTCTCGCCTGTTGCAGATAGGAAAGTTCACACAGCAGGCCTGGCTGGTCTGTGACTCAATCGGCGGGCAGCCATGGGTAAGAGGCTTGGGTCAGGTCTCTTTCCATCCACTCCGGATCTGAGGACCATTCATCTCACAGACGGCCTACGCCTATGGAATGTACGTCAATCAGAACGGCTGTGTTATCTTGGGCAATGGCTTTGGCTGGGCTGCGTTAGTATGGGGGCCAGCTATCACCTGCAGCGAGGGCAACATGTGGAGAGCAGCATGCCAATCCACACCGTCAAACTCTTATTCTGGATTCCGAGCCGGCTCTTCAAAGCAACTGAGGGGCCTCTGCTTCCACTGTCCAAAATTAGAATCAGACATTGTAGGACAGCAAGGAAACGTGTCAGAGTGAAGAATCAAAGGGAGAGAGAGAGATGTTCAGATATGTCAAAGTGACACCGCGGACGTCTTTGGACTAACATCCCATCAGCTGTCCAAACCCTAGACTTAAATAAACATGGAGCAGATTTGCAATGACGACTGTCACTACAACAAGCTCTGCTGTGGCTTCTCCAAACATTCAAACAACAATATAGGATGAGACACCCAAAGCACGTCTGCCTAAGGGTGTTTTTCACTCTTCTGATTCACTCATGCTAGTTTAGTCTTCAGGGGCCCAGCTGAAGAGTGGCAAGTCTCCCCACTCTACCCCCCCCTTCCCACACACACACACATACACACACATGCACACACACACACACACACTTACACTCCCCCGCGCTCCCAAAACCTCCTCCTCCTCTGCCTCATTAGCCTGTGCAGCGTGACGGACATCGCACCAGGTGCAGGGTTTTTAAGCCCTCTCTCCCTGACAACCCTGCCCCTCTGCCCCCCACCCCCCGCCAACCCACACACACACACACACACACACACACACACACCCAACCACCTCCAGCCCCCTGACTGCCTCTCAATCTTCACCCCTGGCCAATGTGGTGTGACACTCCGGAGAGAGTGGACCTTCCCTGCTGCAGATGTCATTAGCGTGTGTCACCTCGCCGATTTACCGTCTTCGGTCGGTTTTAACAAGCCTTCACGCTGCTTTATTGGAACGCAATTCCACCGCGGCGGATTTTTCAATAAAATTTATAGAGCATGAAAATGACTTCAGTTGGGCAGAGAGGAATGGCTGGGTGGTGGGAGAGGAGAAGAGAAGGGAGGAGAGAGAGAGAGAGAGAGAGAGAGAGAAGGAGGGGGAGTAGAGTGGAGTGGGGTGGTGGGTAGCCCCGAGCCCCAAGCCCCAAGCCCAGAGCCCCAACTGGTCAGAACTGCCTCATCCGCCTGCCTGGAGAAAGACTCCATTCTCTCTCTCTCTCTATCAATCAGAGAGGGAACAAGAGAAAGAGAGGGAGCTCTTCAGAGGGGTGTGTGGGCCCTGCTATTTTAACACGCTGATCTTTTCTATCACTTTAACAATCTGTCAATTAGTCCAAAGACTCTCAGGGGGGCAATTGAGCCTCTGCTCTGGTGTGCAATAAAAAACACTCTCAGACTGATGCCAAACACATTGACCGCACTGAGCTTGGAGAGCAACACATTAATATCACCGTTAAATATGGCTCAAGAGTCTACAGTATACAAACAAGAACACCTGACAACAAACTTTACATGGTGAACGGACATCGTCTCTTTCTCTGATCCAAGCTGTCAGTGAACCATTCAGTGAGTCATTCAGGAATTGAATTGAATTTTGTGACTTGTGTCAGAATATCCAACAATTCAGACTGGACAGTGAGAGTAACTAAAGTTTCAATATCTGAGCTACAGCTACTTGGTTCAAAATAAAGGTTATTAACATTTGTAAGCAGGCAATTCAGAGATGTATATTTAAAATGTGTCCCAAATTCAAGTTTAAAACTTTCATGTCAGGTTTTAAGGCAACTTAAGGTAACTTTGTGAAAAGAAGGTATGAATCCCTGGTGATTTATCTCTTCATAGTCTCCTTCCAAATTAACACATAATAGTCTATACATGCATGCAAAGACCAAGAACAAAGGAGGGAGAGAGAGAGAGAGAGAAAGATCTTTATAAACCCATACAAACACACACACACACACACACACACACACATACAGCGAGCATGTGTCAGATGCTGAGTTACAGTTCCCCTCTGGCCGTGGGCCTTGAGTGCAGGGGAGCGCGGCACAGCCTGAATGTAAATAGAGGACGGCTGGTCTGTCAGAGAGGCATTTCCACTGTCCTCAACCGCTGCAAGATAAAACAGAACCAACCTGCCCACTAAACACTCCCAGGCCCCCCGAGAGCACAGGCAGGCAGGATCTACTCCACTCTCCTCCTCTCTGCCGTGCTTCAACAGGCTCAGTGTGAAACAAGGAGCCCCCCGTCCCAGTGCTTCCCACTCCACTCTCCTCCCTCTCCGCACCTCCAGCGCTCCGTCTCTCCCGCCGAGAAGAGGGACCCGGCAGGAACAAGTCGGCACCATAAATTCCAAAAAAAGACCCACGGTGGCCATCCATCCTGCACAGACATGTTTATTTGTCCTCTTTTTTTAAACCGTTGTCCTCACCTCTTGGCCATTTCCAATGACGACATGATCCCCCCAACACACACACACACACACACACCCCACTTATCAAACCCTTGAGTTACTTAGCTATATTTTTTTCGCGGCCTCTGGGCCGGTTACTTTGTTTTGGCCCAGTGAATGGCATCAAAGTCTGCTAACCGTGTGTGAAGGCTGCCCCTCTATCCCAATCTGGTCTTCAGTGCACAGGTCCAGGACCACCACAACACACACACACACACACACACACACTTGCCTCACTTGCAGGTATTCTCATTAGTGATTAAATCACAGAACCGATAATGTCTTTCACATCCTCACACTGTGTGTTTACAGGCCACCAGGGAAAGTGGCCTCACCGAGTCTGTCGAGCAGTGACAGGTTGAACGGTGTAGAGTGGTGAACCAAATGTATAAGCATTTTAGGATTAAAAAAGAGTTTTTCTTGTGTCTTAGCTACATTGTATGGATTAACTGTTTTGTGAGGCATGCAAGCAGAATGGTTTTTAGAGGGTTTTTGATGGTTGGTTTTTAAACCAAATCTACACTATGATCGAGTAAACACCAGGGTGTTTAAAGTATCTCCGCTCTTGCGCTGAATGGATTAAAGTATTTTTGAAGGCACACATTACTCACGCTGCTCATGTACTGCACAAGTGCATACAAATTTTTTAAACGGAGGAGGAGGAGGAGACCATTTTTAAGGCAACTAAATTCTCTGTAAAAAAAATGGCACTGGTCCAGCAATAACAGTGGAAGGCTCGCTGTGTTTCGGGGGAAATTTCAGCAGCTGGTTTCTCTGCTGGAGATTGGTTGTGACAGTGATGGAGCCGAGTTATTGTTCCTGTACGCCGTCCATGACCACAATTGTCACAGGACATTGCCATGTCAT
Organism: Tenualosa ilisha; assembly: GCA_015244755.2. Lineage (NCBI taxonomy): Eukaryota > Metazoa > Chordata > Actinopteri > Clupeiformes > Clupeidae > Tenualosa > Tenualosa ilisha. Next base: position 550,325 of record PYXC01001714.1, on the reverse strand, counting down.
TCCGCTCTCACCAAACTGGGTGAGCAGGGACACAGACGGCAGAGGGGAGGTTGGGGAGATTACCACTGCACTATTTGGGGCTGACAGTCATTCCTCTGTCAGCTTGGTGAAAATTATTTTGTTTTGTACTTATACCACAAACTCTGTGTGGCACAAAAGCAAGAGAAAAAAAAAAACAATCAGAATCTCCTTTACCTGCTCAGACATTGTGACTGAGGGAGGATGTACGCAGGAGGTCTGTTGAGACGTGGAGGCTGCAGTGCTCGGATCCAACATCCGGCAGTCCTGAGCAATTAACTCACCAGCATCAAACTCATTAGGGGAAAACGACCAGGGACTTAACTAGAGCGAGAGCAGAGGTTGGATTGTGCAACCAACATCACCCTTTGGTGACCATATCATGCTTTTGGTGACAGCTTAACAGAACGGCTATTAAATAACAATTACCTGCACCGCAAGATACTAATGAGCTTTTAATGTGTGCCATCAAATGCCACACCAAGGCAACCATGAGAAAAAAACAATGGAAATAAACAAAAAACTGCCCTGATTATGAGTATTGTTCTTTTTCAAATCTTTTTTTTTTTGCCAGCAAGTCCTGAGAGCAGAGGAATTATACAATGGTGTTTCCTTAAATGGCTGTGCTTATGGACATGTCTTATAATGGAATGCTACATTTCACAGGCTTGTGAAGACATTTTGGCAATAATGCAAAAAGTAAACACGACCAGACGTGGGCTATTGGTTTGTCAAGGGAACTCCATAACGTCCTGTGTCCAGCAGGTTTGGTAAACAGCCATGTGAGAGGGGAAATTACTCCATGGTTTATGTAAGCATAATATGACCTTAACAATCCTTTCAGTGCAAATTCATCTGTGTTTTCATTTACTTTGGCAGAACACATTCTCTAAGTGTGTTTCAGTGGGTCAGGAAAAATTGTCCATGATCATCCAATTGACCGTTTAACTAAATTCATGAGGGAAACTGTTATAAAATAATAAGCCTAATTCCACAGATTATATCAGTTTATGACCTATGTGAGGTCACATTACACACACAAGATCAGATGTATGGTCACTGTTTATACTTAGCAGGAGATTTATCTTTAAAATGGAATGATAAGACAACTCCAAATATTCTTCTTAGTTACCATGAGAGTTGGTCTTATCATGACGACCATCAATCTGAAAGTCATGACCACATTCCCGTCCACTGTAAACTGTGAGGAGAATTCACAATCAAGTCAGGTCCTGTTCAAAATAAAAAAAGTGTAATTTCCGACCAAGTTAATACGCAATGCTGTCGCCTAACCCAAACACAACTGCTGTTATGCTAGTCCATCGTCTAATACCTCTTTTTTTCCACCCTCTTTGTTTGTTATTGGGCCACTGAGCTCATTGAGTTTCCCACCCATCTCTATGGAAACCAGATACTGTATCTCCGCTGAGCTATCCTGTGGAAACCTCAGCTCTCTCTCTCTCTCTCTCTCTCTCTCTCTCTCTCGGATAAATAAACGCTCACCCAGGGGCCCTGAGAGCAGCGCTGCCATGAAAGAGAGAGGGCCAACACGGCACGCTGATCCCCATCACCCTGTCAGACACACACACACACACACACACACACACACACACGTACACACTCACACACACATGTAAGCACACACAGTACCAGTATATGCATTGCGTACACACTAACACATCCCATCACCCTGTCAGACACACACACACACGCACACACACACACACACACATATAGTATCAGTATACACACTTACACATCGTAAATCCGAGGCACTGTGGGCAAAAAGGTTGGATGAGCCAAAGAGGTGTCAGGGAAAAGGGCTTGAGAGGCTGTAGTTGGTTAGCTAGTTAAGACGCAGGAGGCCTTGGAGATGCTGGTAAATAGCTGGTAGATAGCTGGCAAGCTAGTTAAGACGCAGAAGGCCTTGGAGATGCTGGTAAATAGCTGGTAAGATAGTTAAGTTAAGACGCAGGAGGCCTTGGAGATGCTGGTAAATAGCTGGTAGATAGCTGGTAAGCTAGTTAAGACGCAGAAGGCCTTGCCTGTCTACTGTAAGCTCTCCTCTTTCTGGGTATCTCTGCCAGCTCTGGATCAGAGGATATGAGGAGTTCCAGCACTAGGAAGCTACCTGGATCCTGGAGCCAGCAGCTGGGGCACATAGGGAGCCATTTGCCCCCTCTGCCTCACCTCACCTCTCCTGGCCCAGCTCCCGCCCACGCCTGAGCTCACCGCACTGGCAGCCCTCTGGGAGACGGGAGCAGACCGAGGCACCTATTGATCATCCTACTGCGTCTTTAATCTCCGGCCAGCACCTGCCAAGCGGGGGTAAAATACGAGGCACGCTCAGAAAACTAAGCCAGGAGAGCAACTCAAATCCCGAGATCCTAGTGGGGCGGTGGTGGGGTGGGAGCTGCGTGATTGACAGCTGGCTATTCTGGGAGCCTGATGACAGCAACCCATCATCTCTCTGTCCACCCCTGTTCATTTGAGGTCTCTCCAGCAAGTCTCGCTTCCCTTCTAAAGAAAAGAACGCTTTTCACAGAATCAGCAGTGGTGGTCGCAGGAGACACCCCAAAAAATTAATTTCCAGTCTGGGGGCTCTGGGGGAAACCCCAAAAGTCAGCTGGGTATCAGTTTTAAAACACAAACACCAGCAGCGCTGCTTCAATTTCCTTATCACTCCGATAATTAGGTCCTACTTGTTTGCTTTATCGCATGTCTGAGTCAGGCTTTATGTGTGTGGGTGCGTGTGTGTGTGTGTGTGTGTGTGTGTGTGTCTGTGTAAAAGGTGAACAGCCCACTGCATTCCCTGCATGGGGGCCTCCAGTGGGGACTCTTTACTTTTGTGTCCTACTTTAGGGCCCCACTGAATGGGGACCCTCCATAGCAGCCCCTCCCTAGCCACTGCTAGCCCACATGCTAAGGACTCAAGCCGAGGCTCAGGGAAGGCAATTAAGCGCAGTAAAGCGGTAGCATGCTGTGCTGGCCTCTGCAAAGCCTGTTTAATGAAACATCATTGCTAAATTAACCGCCCACGTCTCAGCTAGTCCTCTCCCCAGCAGGAAAGTTACGCTAATTAATTTCTTCCATTGTTATGAGAGGAGCAGACCAAGAATGGTGGAGTGTGCCAATGAGACTGTGTGTGTGTGTGTGTGTGTGTAAGTACGCCTGTAGATCACTATAGCATTCGTGTTCTGATTTAGTGTCTTTAAATAAACATGCAGTAAACAGACCGTGACCCCTGTATTACTCTAATAAGGTTAAATGCAAATGTGGTTATATGCAGATGTGGTTCCACAAGGATGACCTGATCCATCAGCTCTCTCGGCCCTGGTCTGATCTCTGCTTCTCAGACCTAATCACTTTAGACCTAATGAGTGACCAATTCTATAGGATAACCCTTTACTACTTGAGATGACCTCACACTAGCCTCTGCTCTCCACTACCTTAAGCCATTTCAGCCAGTCCATACTTCTCTCTCCACACACACACAGACTCACGCATACACACTCACACACACATACTTACACACACACACGCACACTCACACACACACTCACAGGCTGCACAGAGTGCCCTACTTTGTTCGACTAAGAGGTCAGGTGCTGGTTGGCTCGTCTCTGGGCTGATCTACTGCGGTCGTCACCTGCTTCCATTTTGAACCCCGGGGGCTGTTTATGTATGGGCCCGACCAAAAACACTGAGATAGCAGACACTGCAGCCCATACTGGAATCCACTGAGCTGTTTGCACAGGTTTAACTTGAACCCTATCAAAACTGACCCCCCCATAACATCCTCTGCCTACACACATACACATACACACACACGCACACACACACACTGGAGAGGAACATAAACATTGTATCCTCAAGTGCACTGGCCTGCAGAATGGCTCTCTGCACAGACTCACCATGGCACTGTTCCTCTATGCCAGCTCATTAAACCCCCTCTAAGGTGGCCCAGACTCAGCACAAACACACACACACACGCGCACACACACACACACACACACACACACACACACACACACAGACGAGCTGTGGCTTTAAACAGAACAGTTAATTTGGCTCTGCGATGTAACAAGCAGGTGCCACTGGCGCGCGACAAACATGTGTCACAGTTCTAGCGTGACCCTGCCGCTGGGCCGCGTGTCGTATTTTTACAGTTGCCATTCCAGCACACTGTTTGGCCAGAGGCCACGCTGGCCCACCTGCCCAGAGCTTGGCCCTGGAGGCTCCGCTGCCCGCTTATATATTACTCATGAGGGCCCGGAGGGGAGCGGAGGGGAGCAGAACAGGCAGGCAGGCAGGCAGGCAGAGCGGGCAGGGGCGTCCAATTTACTGCCGGGAGTTTTGGGCTCCTCACTCCACAGGCCAGGGGCACTGAGCAGGGGCAGGGGCAGGGGCAGGGGCAGGGGCAGGGGAACAGAGGGGAAGGGCAGCGGAAGGGAGGGAGGGCGCTCTTTGTTGAGCAAGCGGCCATGTAACCCACTATTAATCATGAGCAATGGCTCCACCGCATTCCGCCGCTGCGGCTGCTGTCCCTGCTGCTCCCACTGCTCTGCTCTCCCCAACGCTGCCCCGTTGGACCCCGGCCTCAGGGACCAATGCGCTCATTCTCACCCTAGGTGGTCCTGTCGGTATGAGCGAGGCTGACGCCAGGCCCACGGCAGATGTGGGCGCGTGCCAGGGGTCAGGGCCCGCCCATCAGTGGCACTGTCATCCACCCGTCGGCCCGCCTCTCTCCCTCCCTCCCTCCCTCCCTCCCTCCTTCTCTCCCTCCTCCACGCCATGGAAACAGAGCCTGCTGCCTCATATCTGTTTTCTATTGTTGTTGTTCCTGCCAGCTGCAGCCCACACTGTGGGGATAATGGTGGATGTGGATGTGAATCTGGAGGTGGAGGTGGAGGTGGAGGTGTTGGTGGTGGTGGAGGGCTGGGGGTTGTGGGTGTCACGCAGAGCGAAAAGTGCACCCGCCAGCTTTTTTCGTTTGAAATGCTGTCAGACTTGGCCGGTACGAACGTGGAGAGAGTACACAGACTCCTGGGTCTGCTGTTGTGCAGATCCCCTCTGCGTGCTAAGACACACACACACCTACTCTTTCTCTCCCTCACACCCACACTCCCATCTCATGACTTATGCTTAGAAAACTATCAGTGTGATCATGCACCACACTGGCAGGTGTGTGGAGAAGCTGAGCCACATATTTGTGGCATGAGCACACCGTGGGGTGGAGAGATAGTTGAACTGAAGCCTTCTGTTGCTCGAGCACTTCTCCCCCAACTTCCCCTTCCCCATCTCTGTCTATGCAGCACATACAAATGGGACGCTCTTGGTTCCAGGCTTCAGCTCCAGTGTGCCAGTGAAATATTCTGCTGGAATGCCACACACAGAGTTAGCCATAAGAAGTAACACACACACACACGGTCCCACTCCCAGGACCTATTTGCCTTGGCTTCAGTTTCTGCTCAGCCACTTGTCTATCTCACAAGAGAACCTTCCAGAACCTGCTGAGATCATCACATCAGATCCTCCGCTGTGTCCCCCGACCCTTCCGTTGCCCTAGGAGACGGGAGAGAGTGTGCGGCACGGCGCGGCACGGCGCGGCGGCGCAGCGCTGGGTGTTACGGTACGCCGAGTGTTTTTCCTTACTGTTTACTGCTCCCTTTATGACCTGTGTTAACAATCCTCTGACACTTTAACAAGGCGGAAAACTCAGCCTCCCACATTAGGCTTAATGTGTCACAAGCTGAGGGTGAAACAGCTTCTCACCTCATAAGGGAATCGCAGTCGGCATTTCAAATGCTCTGCTTTTGCACACAGATTTAGTGTCAAAGTGATCAACAGCTGAATTACTTAAAGAAGCTTCAGCATTTGGCTAAACGTTTGGTAACGTATGAAAGAGAAATCAGCGAAATGAAGAATAGAAAAAAAAGATTATAATCAGATTACAACATGACAGAAATATCAGTTACAACAGTGGTGGTGAAAACTGTGATGTCACACTGTTGCTATTTCTGTCTCTGTGTGTTTCTGTCTTTTGTCATGTGCCTGAGGTTTGATGTGAGCCATGTTGCCAGGGATGTCAGCGATAGTTTAGGTGAGGCCAAGTCTCTGGTCTCTGTGTTCGTGGTGGTTGTGGTGCCTCATCCCTGGATGTCTGGATGGGCTGAGCAGCGCAGCGTGCACTCTCTCACACACGCACACACACTCATAAACACACACGCACACACACACATGCATGCACACACACACACACACGCACACACACACACGTGTGTACTCCGCTCCACACATTCTTCTGGCAGAGCGCATGGAAAATATCCGGCTTGTGTTTACTCTGGCCGGGCCAAAGCATGGCTGCTTTGTCTGCACTCACGGCCACATGTTATCTCATAGCACCAGCCAGCGGAGACACCGCAGCACAGGACCTCCTCCATCTCCCGGCACGAGCTGGACCCCATCGCTGGCACAAGCCACCAATGATGGACTGCGCTGACATGTCAATCAATCTAGTTGCATAGCATTGAAATATTTGATTTAAATATTATGAGAACATAAAAACAAACATAAAAATACTGTATGTTTTTAGTAAAGAACATGTGCAAATAAGATTTATGTAAGCTACAAGCTTCTTATCAGCTATTTACTCTTTTTAACTATTTATTTTTAATTGTTTTATATTTAAGCTTTATATTTTCTATACATTTTTGTTTTACCTTATCTTATGCTAGCTATTAGTGGAAACTGGGCTGAAAAGCTTTATTAGTGGAGAACACCCAACGTAATGTGGCCACTGAGGACCTTTCATGCACTCTGTGTCATTGTGTATTGTGAATACTGCTATAGTAATATCCCAATCAACAAGAGAGAGAGAGAGAAACATAAATACTCTTTCATGCATACTTTTAAGTTGGAGATGTGCTGATAAAAAGAACCTTTATTTATTTTTTTTTTGTCTTTGACAGCAAATGAGGCCCGTCAGTCATTGTCACGCCGACAGGTTATAATTACGTGTCTCAAGTGTACCTAAGGCTGTAAGAGCTTCTTCCAACACCTCACACACATGTTCAGCGAAGCTCCAAACCGCAGCCCTGAAATCGAGCCCTGCCTCACTAATGCAAACCACTCACTCACTCACTCATTCACTCTCGCTGCGGAAGAGAGAGACAGAGAGAGAGAGCCTCAAATTAATTCATTAGCCCCAGAATACGCCTCAAGGGCCAGGCTGCGTGTGACGGCCAGACAGGCCCCTGTGCTGTACGGTAAACAGCGGCAGGCAGACAGAGAGACAGGTACAAACACGGTTTCACCTGAACGAGGACTGGCCCTCTGCTCTTGAATATGAAGGTGAAGTCTGAAAACACCCTGACAATCTAGGCAACTGAAACTAGAACAGTGGAAGGGCAATGGGAAATGATACTGAAAGAAGTGTTTTAGAAGTGTTGAAATGTTTTGAAACTGATTATGGGATGTGTCTTTTTAACCAACATCTTCTTGCCAATTTCCAAATTCTACGGTTTGATAGAGGGAAATCAAAATTATTACAACTATAATCAAATTAATTATAATTCAGTACCGAATCAACATGTAATCCAGATAATGACTCAGAAGAAAAGTCATCCTTGGAGAAAAGGAAGGCATCATTTCTGGTATGACTTGACCCAATTATCCTCCTTAGCTGTTTGATGTCAGAACAGCGATGGACTTGGCTCACAGTACGGCACGTTATTACCCATGATCAAAGCCGACAGAATCACTCTCACTGTGACCACGTCAGCCACAGGAGACACTCGACGGCTCCATCAGCCCGACCGAAAAAAAAAAAACGTCCACTTCAGCCAAGATGGAACCATGAGGAGGAAGTGACCTCAAGCTGGGGCCTCATTCCCTGACACACACATACACACACACACACACAGTCCCCTTTCAAGAAACACGGTTCATCTTCAAACCTCCTTTCAAGAACAAGGTCAACATTTTCTCCTTGGTCGTTAGAGGCATATCTATTCCTAAGCGGTCTCTGTGTTCAATTACATGTTGAACTTTAAACAGCAAAACAAAAATCCCAACCTCAAAAATGCACGCCTTGCCCAAGGGAAGCCCTTATTCTACTGTCCCAATGACATTCTACTGCAGTACTATTATGAGAAGAATAACGTGCATCTGACATTGTTATTGGCCAGCAATGGGTTAAATATGTGGGCCATACCACAGGCCACTATGAGGCTGATCTGTCACAGCTGAATGAGAACATTAAGGATCCATATGAGGTCTGAGCCTGTCTGCCTGCATGGTCTCTTCTATAGTTCTGGTTTGCCCTTTGACTTCCAAGGTATTTCGTTTAAAATCTCAAATCACTTTCAAACATCTACAGTGGTTGCACATTGTCATCAACTGAAAAAATAAATTGCAAATATGCCCGGTATCTCATTGGCCTTCAGTCTTGACATTCTCCTCCAAACTTACAAAACAAACAAAGAAACAAAAAAATCAAAAACACAAGATGACCCTGCGTTTCCACTAACTTCCTCCAGACCTGGCGGGTCAAGGAGCCTGCCCCCTATCTTGGGGTAGCAAAACAACTGGCAGCCAGGCATGTCCATCACTTCAGCACTCTCTTAGCTGGTTCTTAGTCAGATTGGGTCAGCGTTTGTTTGTCCATTACTCAACCCATATATTTTTTCTACTTTCTTAAACAATAAATCCAGAAACTAATGAACTAATTAACAAAGATGAATTACACCAGATCCAGCAAAAAATAAATAACTATTTGTAGCTGCACACCTTTGTGTTGTTTCGATTGAGAGCCTGTTCACTCCAGACTAAAGTGTTCTGTGGACAGCCAGAGCCTGAGAGTTGGCAGTAAATTAGCCCAATACAAGTGGATGCTTCATGGGGTCACCTACGTAAACACTTTGAGAGAGAGGCTGTAATCCTGCAGGGACCTGTCCTTGGAAGCAGCGGGGGCAGAGAGGAGGACAGGGACGTTTGAATGCTGCATTCCCCCATCGCTTCCTCCGAGTATTTTTACCAAGACAAAGTCCTCACATTCACAGCCCCATGGGCCCAGGAGTCCTCGCATTCTCCACAGTGACACCTATTGTAAATTTGTCCTTTAAGGTGTGTAAAATTATATGGCCTCTGCGCTCTCAGAAATCTTACATGGCCTCAGTAATAATGCAGGAGTGTTTCCCGGCATGACGTAGTAGGATTTGGGCTGGTACATCTGGCAGGTTATTTTATTACTTCAAGACACACAGAACAGCAGCTGCGCCTGCATTGTATCCTGCAGTACCAGATAGGATCTATTAGTGACAAGAGAGTTGTACGAAGCTGTGCCATGATGTTTGCCCTTGCATATGAACAGTTTCACAGCCTCTAAAACACACACACACACACACATACAGAGAGAGAGAGACAGAGAGAGAGAGAGAAAGAGAGAGGGGGAGAGAGTTTTAAAGTGAATAACAGCAGCCCTATCTGAACTAAGCACTTGCGCATTGAAAGAGGGCAACATCATGTTTCAACACATTCCACCTTCCTGGTCACGTGGGTGGGAGATGGCGGCAACACCAGCGTCTGTGGCGGGCTAAACGAGATGCAGATGGCCCCGTTGGGCCCGGCCCACTCAGGGCTGGCAGCCTTCAGGTTGAATTTGTTGCAGTTGGGGGGGTTATGGAGCCAGGCAAGCCTCCTGGAAACAGAATCGCCCCCCTGTAACCCGCAGCTCCAGAACGGGCCTACGGCCAGCACTGATCTCGCCGGGAGGTCTGGGCCTCCTCAACAAGAGAGAGAGAAAAAATCTCTAATGTACGGGCCATTTTGCACAAGTGTGCCCAGTTATCAGGTTGGAATCAGCTGTGGATATCCATCTGAAACATAACATTTTCTAATGCAGCTTTCGTATCGCACCCAGATCCAGCTGCCTCTCTTGCCTTTTGTTTTGGTCCACCTTTCATCCCCTGAAAGAAACTGAAATTGTGTCAAGAGGACACCGTGTTGCTTGGGGACAGGGTTTTGTGTTGATTGTGGCGTGAAACTATAAACCCTCTCAAATCAGAGGCAGAAACAATGTCCAATCAAATTCTTGACCCAGTCCCAGTCCCAGACCCAGAGCTGAACTGTACGTGTCTGAAGGCAGAATAACTTGTTTAGCTGTGGTTTACAAAACAAGTCATAAACACTGATAATGGCTTCGGGGAATTGTGGTCACTGAATGAGAAGAGCTGCCATGTAAAAGAAGAGGGGTCATTTCCCTTTTGGAACAGCCAGTGACAGAAGAAAAAGGGAGAGTAAGAAGAAGAGGGGAAGAAAAAGAGGAGTACAAAAGGGAAAGAGAGAGAGAGAGAGAAAGGAGAGGAGGGGCACAGTGCAAAGTGCACAATCCGCTGTCTTCCAATTCTTACCTCCACTTCTCACTCTACTTGTTTGCCGGGGCGAGATGGTTGATTCGCCGGCACCTTTGAAGATAGGAGAACGGCGCTACATAAAGCAAGCCTGACGGCTCAAACATTAACCAGAGCCCTCCACGCACACGGCAGGCACAAGAGAGGTGACGAAACCCAGAGGAACCCTGAGAGCTGGTGTCATTTTCTTTCTTTTTTAAATATCTATTTTAACTCAGGTCAAATTCATAACCCCCACCATCAATAGGCTGGGTATATCTTCTGCACTGCGTCTGTCTTGGGTTTGGTTAGTGCGAAGAACGCTGGAGTAAAACTACAGAAAATATGTAAAACTATAGAAAATATGCAAGACAGCTGCATTAACAACCTCTATCATAATATATCATCTAGCATGAATCCAATTCCACTCAAACAGGACAACTGACAGCTGTTGAGATGACTGATGTTTATCTTGTTCTGCCTGAGCACCAAAATAAAGTGTAATTGTACATAAGCGGCTAAGAGCGAAATTGCGAGTATGACTGTACGACATCACAAAACAAACAATGCTGCTAGGCTTTTTCTCCGCGTGCACGGTTACAACATTCAAGGTCAATTGAGGGGCACGTCGGCCTCTGTGTTACTCCCCTTCGCTGCCTGAGTGAATTAATCATGTGTGTCAGTCAAATATCTCTAAATCACGCCTGAGAGCTTGCTGAGGCGATCCAAGCGCACATTTAAAGTGACTCTGCCAGACAATTGGTGGGTAACTATGCGAGACAATCTGTTCAGACTGGCCAGACCATGTTGTGGTTTGGGCTATGGGCCTACAGAAAGTGAGAGAAGCATTTGCCCCTCTCCGTCCCACCCCCCTTCTCATTGTCTTGGTCTTAATGTGCTACCAGAAGCTGAGAAGGGAGCACAAGAGAGAGAGAGAGAGAGAGAGAGATACTGTATATGGGGAAGGGAGGTCTGGATGAAGGTTTCGCTCTGAGCTGCGCCAAGTTAGAGATACGCTGCTGTCAAATGCAGCCAAAGTACCACAGAGAGGAGAGAGAAAGAGAGAAGGAGAGAAAAACACAGGCAGCCAATCCTCTCCCTGGCTTTATCTGAGGCCCAGAATGTTGCTAAACACTCTGTGTCATCAAAATTACTCTTCTGCCCTGAGAACCTTGCGTATACAGACACACACACACACCTGCTTTTTTTCTCTCCATAATTCAGCCTCACTTTTTCTCTTCTTCCCTCAAATCTTTCGCCTCCTTTGTCCCTCTCTCTTTCTCTCTCCCTCTCTATGTCTCTCTTTCCATGACCAACCCCTCAACATTTTCTTTTCTTGCCCACCCCCACACCATCTCTCTAATCTCCATCTTTCAATCTCCTTCTTTTGCTCTCCTCTCCTCTCCAGTCCTCTGCAGCGGTGCCTTCATCCAGCATGCCTTGCAGCACTTCTCTTAATCTCTCCAAATAATTCAAACACATTTTCTCCTCTCGCTCCTGCTGATCACAGACCGACAGATCAGACAAACAAAACGCCCAAAGCCAAGGTGTCATCCGTACAACAGGCTAGTGATGATGTACGCCTTACCCAAAGTAAACAAGCTAAGCCTCCTGCCTCAGTAACTCTGGGGAATGCCATCACCTTGAACATCAAAGCTGGAAACAGTTGGAGAGACTGCAGCAAGCTTCACGATTCACTGTTTATATACACAGAGTGGCACCTTCGCACACACACACACTGCATTTTATAATTCGATATTGAACGACAGGTATTCCATGCAGACACTATCCCTCAGCTCATTGCATTAGGCCCTCTCTGCTGGCCTGTGTCAATCAATATCTTAAAATGTGCATTAAAGATTATTCAGGGGTCCACTTTATATCGGGAAACTAATCAGTAAAGTGCACTTCCAAGACAAAACTATGGTGCTTCGCACTCTTAAGGATCGATCCCGCACATGCCCTTAGACTACAAAACACCTTCCCTGACCGAACCTTAATCCCCTCCTACTTCTTCCACATATGCTATCAGGCTATGGCATGCTACAGCTTACATAGAACAGAGCTGGCAGAGGGACAAATAATCCTAGTTTTAAAATAATGCTGGAATTAGGAATGTAGGAATTATATTTTTGGTCAATTTACAACATTTATTCCTACTGGGAAATGGGGGTCTAATTCATGTCAAAATGACAAAGGGTCTTTCTCCCACCCGCAACAATATACCAGGCACACATCAGCAATATCAGTGGCTTATATTCTCCATATTGCAAGTCAGTGAATCATCAAAAAGAGTTTGAGGCCATTACTTTAAAGTGAAAAACACAACTTTGCCTTGTTTTAAGGATGCTTTTGTGTTCCTCTAAAGACCATTTTGAAGGATGGTCACTGGTTGAGGTAGCTTAGCACTCTTGGGTTTTACAGACATATAATATTGAGGCACAAACCTCCCGACTGCCTCCCAATATATGGCCTCCTCTTGGGCCACACAACAAAGGCTTTTGGGTCGGGCATGGAGGTGTCAGAGCCATCCTTTCTTCTGCTGTTGGGTTTAAGCTTTTGGTGTTTGCTTTAGTGCAGGAGATCCCTGCCACCACCCCCTAACCCCCCCCCCCCATCCCAATTCCTCCTCGGCCAAATTTGAAGGCCTGTCCGATGGCGTGTCATGGTGGCGGCAGAGGCTCAAGAAAACACAGCACAGGAATGTGTTGCAAGAGGGACGCCTCGCTGACAACATGATGAATGCAGTGAGTGACAGTCTTTTGTGGCCCTCTGCACTACACACACACACACACATAGACACACACATGCTAGGACCCACGCACACGCTCTCTCTCCTTCTCTCTCTCTCTCTCTCACACACACACACACACAGGCAGGTCTGGTAAAAATAAAGTGTCAAGGATACTAGGGAAACAATCCATTCCTGCAGTTGGACAGTTGTGTCTAAACTGGTCTGTTGACATTTCCACTGCCGCGGTTCATCAGCGCTACACACATCGCTACTATTGCCTATCGGGAGGGAGATGAGGGGAGAAGCACAAGTCCAAGCTCTTTTAACGGAGACATCAGCACATCAATAGAAATGCATCCAGCTGCCATTTTTGACAGCTTTACTGAAAAGATGACAAGGATGCTTTTTATGGTTCTCTACATTAAGGCAATGGACCAAACCACGGACAGGATGACCAAAACTAAAATGTATTTTGCTTTCAGCAATGTATCCCAACAGCCCCTGTCCTACAATAAAATATTATTTGACTGGAATATCTTGCCATCTCAACACCAGCTGTGCAAAATGAACAGAGGAGCATAAACAAGAATCAAAAAACACCTGCAGTATGTCAAAACTCCTGCCGGGTCCCACATATGCTGGTCACACACCATGGGACATGGGATTGGTTTGTACAAATAAATACACAGTCACATAACCTCAGCCATCACTCTGAGGGAGTGGAATTAATTATGAGGACATCACCCTTACTCATTCTGCTAACAGGAGTGTGGCCTGTCATGCTAGTGGTTAAACAACAGCAACAACAAAAAAAACCACCACCACCATTCTCAAGCACAAAGAAAATGTAGAGCCCATAAAACATCACCTTTATAAAAGACCAAAAAAAAAACTCCAATAAAAATAACATATTGACAACCATTGAGGATAAAAAAAGACACAAATATTATGATATGCATCCAAAGGCTATTGATGTGAGCCTGCTGATGGCTAAAGTGTGAAAAAAAAGGTCAGGAAATTAAAAGTCAGAAATGTACGGCCTCATTTCTTAATTGTGGCGCGTGCACGTCCAGTGTTAGCTTTTCATGTTATTGCAGTCATTGAAATACTACAATACTCCGTTTCAACGCCGCAGTACACAAACTAAATTAAAAACGGGAAGAATTCAGCGCATAATTCCAATCTCTGTGGTCGGAAATAATGGCGACTTGAGTGATGCTACATTCTAAAGTTCCTGATTTTTCACCCCTTTTTGTGAACATCGCTCTTTTGCCTTCGTATGGCGCGATATAACGGTCCACATGGTCCTTTGAAACGGGACTTTTATGTAGACTATACATCTTTAGGCATCCAGTTCCACATATGCATTCGGCTTCCCCCCTCATTTATATACAAATGAAATTGGGTCGCTTTACTGTTTGTTCGATACCATAGTAAGTAAACAAGCTTTCCTTATTTTTCTCCATCTATCTCATCATACAATCCCGGCATTACAGGGAAACTCTTAAAACAACATTCCTTTTAGCATCTTTTAGTGGGCATTTTTCCTGGTTATTAAAGACGTAGGCCAACAATAATTGTTAATAAAATAATTGTAAATAAAATAATTGTACCAGTTTTGATAATGATAAAAACGGGATGCTGTTTCTTCAAAAGATCTCTCATCCTTTAAACCAAAACACCGACATACGAGGGCAATAAATCTGTCTGGACTCAAACTCGTGGTAAAGTTACCTCACTATCAGTTGGACAGATTGAAATGCATAACCACATGCACTAGGGTAAATCTGCAACCGAGTTTTACTCTAACAAACATTTTAGAGCGGTGAATTATGAGGCTGTAACCTATACAGTGGTAACTGGGCGGCCCTTTTCAGGTCGCTCTTTCAAACTGCACGCTATCTTTTGTTGGACAGTAAAACACGCGGTCTTTGGCTTCCATGTTGCCTATCAGAGTCCATACTACAGATAGGAACTGGAAGCAATACAAATGTGAAATCTGCCACCAAAGCAACAGATGTTAAAGCATCCAGGCAAGGACAGTCCCCATACGACACGGTCAGTCAAAATGGAAACTACACCTCAATTTAATTTTTTTTTTCTTTGGATTCAGTTATCTCGGACTGTCCATATGCTGTATTTTCAAGGCATCTAACTCGTTCTGGCCCAGTTGTTTTAAACTCTAGTGCTTACATGAAATGGAATCTTTTCAATTCCACAACTGCACATTCAGACATTTATAATAAGAATTTACACACTGCTGCAAGTCTTACAGTTCAGTTCTGTCTCTTCCTATGAAATATGGCCTAACAAAACCGCTATCTGTGAAACTACTACTCACGGACAATAAACGTTTGCAAGCACAAACTTGATTTTGTCCAATCGCAGTGTGGTGAATATCTTGACGCACAAACCACACTCGAAACGATAAAAACTACCACATGGGCCTACTTTACGGCGAACTGCAATCGCACGCAACACACCTGGAGAAGCTCTCGAACAGAGCTACTGCAGGCTTGTTAGAAAAACTTAACGTGAACCGCCTGTAGCCTACGTCTCAAACAAAACCCTATAGTCTATTTAAATTCTCTCACCAGAGGCAAGAGTTCATTTCATAAAAAATTGAATAGTACGCGTATATATTATTTTTTATTTAAAGATGCAAAATAAATTATTTCTAGACTAACTTAAGAACTGACCAACATAATAAAGTCAATGTTGTCATTCTTTCCAAAACCTTTGCGCCAAAGACAATCTCATTTTAAAACGGCTTCATTATTTCTCGTATATTTTTTTACAATATTTCTCGTATAGTTCCTCGTGAAAAGTAAAGTTTTTGTTGGAGCCACTACATAAATTTCAGTTTTTTAAGCACGTGGGTAGTCCACAATACACACTGCACTCCGTCGTGCCATTATCCGATTTGGTAAACTAAAAAGAGAATCAGAAGGACAAACTTACCGACACATTCATTTGCCTCTCTGGCTGTAGCTCGCTGCCAAGGTCGATCGTAGTGAAAGGGTTTACATCTGTCGCATTCAGGTCCGGCAGTGTTGTGCTTGCACTCACAAACCAAATTCCCATCCCTGTCTTTTACGCACCGGGAAGCGTGACCGTTACATTTGCAGCGTCCCCCGACTTGAAGGTCTGATACCGCATAGAAATACGAGTCCCGTGCAAGCTCCGAGTCATCCTCATTTTCATCACCAAAAGTATGCAGTCGGCTGAACGTCACCTTAATATCGGTCGCTGTCACCCAGTCTTGCAGCACCGGCGAGTTGTCAAAGTCGTGCGCCGACGGACGTCCATCCAAGGTGCTGAACGCGATTAGACCACCAGAGAGGGGATGCATGTCCGTGTGTGAATCAGTGCAAATAGCCTCTTGTTCGTTCTGTTTGGTGATAGTAGCTTTATTCGGCTTATTGTACATCTTCCGACACTGTGTTGAGTAAAACTGGAACGGAACCCATGATTTGCCGTAGTCCATTGACTTGTAGATGCCCATGGATTCAGGTCTTGGAGAGCAGAATTGCAAGCTCACATAAGTCACTTCGAATTTTTTACCCAGTGACAAGGTTAGCGTCACGTTCTGTGGGTACTGGACATAATTTTCAGATTGCCAACAAGTGAGATTGTGAGGGTTGTTAAGGTCCGTTAGATATGCTGGCGGATGGTGTTTCTTGGGGTCCGATGCGTCGCAAATGTGGCAATTCCTGTTCCTTTCGTCACCTTTTTCAGTCACCACACAGTACCGACTGGCAGATTTTCCACAGGTGCTGGACACGCGCACCTCCTTCCCGAACGCCGAGTTCACAAAATCGGGGATGCATCTTCTCGGGTTACCGTTCTCGTCGTAACACGGGTCCGGTGGAGATGTTTGCGCGGCGAACATGCTCATCCCGTATCCACCGAACACCGCTTCCACCAGGCAGGAGAGAGTCACCAAAGTGACAAAACCATCCAAAATTCTCAACATTGTAATCCGTCTTCTTCGTTATCTCTTCCACTGAAATATACAGCCGTTCTCTGCCAGAGAGAAATATGCATAACTTAACTTGTCATTGCAGGCGAGGTATGAGGATGACAATGTGCCGCTCTACGGACATCTCGAAGTTTTATAATTCACAAAACAAGCGTATCATCATGAATGAAAAAAACACGATTTAACTCTAAGTGATTAAATGGCTCTTAATATCTGACAATACTCTGTCACAGGTATGAATTGTCAGCAAGCATCATGCAGATGGTAAACGAAATAAATCGGCTTACGAGGTGAAGAAATCTCCACATAAGACACTGTACCTCGGTATCAATTCAGTTAACCTGAAAAGTCATAAAATGATCTGCTTCCGATGTCTGTCGGTTGGTTGGTTAAGCTGTTGCAAGAGCTTTTGTGTTCTTGTTTGTTTCTTCAAACCCAGAGGCAAAACCCCACCAGATATAAGAGGAGCCTTTAGTCTCTCTCTCTCTCTCTGTCTCTCTCTCTCTCTCTCTCTGCGGGTGTGTGTACGTATGCGTGTGTGTGTGAGCGCTGTGTGTGCCGCACTCGCTGTCTGTATGGAAAGTGAAGGACGTCTTTAAGCTTCTGCAGAGCTTGAGGTCATCTTGAGAGTGACACTGAGTGCGTAAAAGGAGTGAACAACGACATCCACTGGTGGCATATCAATAGACAGATTAAGCTAATTAATGCAAGACTGTACTATTCGAGGAAGGACCATTAACTTTTACCATTAACCATTCATTTTTCTATTAAATTATGAGCGTTTAAACAAAACAATGTTGATCACAACAAAGCCACAATATTCCAGTGTAAGAGAGGGATTTACAACTAGATAATATAGAAGTGGGGATTCAAATTCGAGCCTTAGAAATTGTTTTAAGTTTCTTACTCATTAATTAGGCCTATACAGATTTAAGAACCTATAGACTGCTTGTGGTGAACTGACAACAATGATGCACTTTAATCAAATATTTTCTATAGGCAACAGCTCCAGCCATCTTATCATAAACAGCAGTCATTGCAGAAAAAAGGGCCAAGGTTTTTCACCTTACAGGCTATGGATTCCTACTAATTTTGTTCTGTACTGCTTCATATAGTCAGGCTATGGCCTTTAAAGTGGATCTACTGTTGCCTCTCTTTTATCATTAGTCAAGAAAGTGTTTGTTATAAAACTATATCAAACACCAGCAATGAAGTTACCAACAGTCAAAATGTGTGGATGACAAGCATTCATCCATATGATTTATTATACATGGCATTAGCTGACCTAATCAAGCTACAAATTGACTTAATCAAATGACCAATTTCTAATTATCTGACACCTCAGCCACCACTTTTAACTCCAAGTAACAGCTTTCCCCTCTCTCGGCCCTGTGCAGTGCTGGGTAAAGTGAATGGCCTATTGTAAATTGAATTAGAGCTTGATTAATCTGCTCTGGGCTCCACTCAGCCTAGCAGGATGTCTTCTGAATTGCAGTTCCTTGCCAAATGAGAGTCACTTGTGTCCTGCTCCTTGTTCCACTCTTGGACAGCATAACGCTGGAGGAACTGGATGCTGTAAACTCTCATCTGCTTTGGGCCCTTCACGTCTTTGCCAACTAGCTCATACAATTCCAATGTCTTGTGATAAGGTCACGAACGAAGACACCAATTAAGTCCCCAAAATAATGCTGCCAGTTAAACCAATGGGTTGAGACTAATGGGCTAAGTTGAGAGACCAGTTTCAAAGGAAACATCATTTGCACGCCATCCATGTTCATAGGTCTAGTTCAGTTTGTTGTGAACATCCTGCAGCAGACCTTTGGATGCGTACCAGTACCCTCAGGGATGACAGTGTTTCCTGAGGCAGAAATGTAGGTCATATTCTTAGGAATGCCTGCCTGTCTGATGGTATTTAGTATTCACACACTGACGTCTTTTCTTTTTCTAAGATCTCACACAGATGAATAAGACTATAAGTGCAGGCATTATCCTGTTCTCCACAGCGCCTCATAAATAGACTACCCATATTGCACAAAACAGGCAAAACACTTCTGTTTTTGGGTTGCCAAGACTGAGTAGCGGTCTTTTTTCTGTGCTGAAATTAGACAATGTATTAGGATGTTAAAAAATAGTGCACTCTGCATCGACATTCACAAAAGCAGAAGTTGCCTAGAATGTTTCATACTTCTGTACCCTAAACATTTAAGAATTCCAGGCCCTTACCGCAAATCCATCCACACAAATTGTGCAGGTCAGCATATGTCAGCACAACTCTGAAGATAAATAGTAATAGCAAATGAAAATAATTTAAAGTTAATTTTCAAAGTCTGGACGGTCCTTCAGGGGTAACACAAAGCACACTGCAGCACAAGGTCACTAGGTGGCAGCATTACAAAATGATTGACTCACAGCAACCATTCACAGGAACTGCATCATACCAACACCTGTTGTCTCATACTCAGGGTCTACTTGTGAATGGAAAAGACTTGTGTGAGTGTTTGTAAAGTTTGTGAATTTCAAGAATGAATTCTGTGAGGAAGCCTATATTGTCAACTGATGTTTGTATGCATATCAGTTACATCTTTGAAAAGTAATTTGGAAAAGTCATTCAGAATGAAAGAGAGCGCTTCCACATGTGGAGGAAGTGAGGCCGGTAGAACATGAAATGTATACTACCATCACCATGTCTACTGAGGAAGTAAAGACTGTTTGCCCTTTCCAAGAAGAGCTGAGTGTGCTTTTGCAACACGACAGAGAGAGAGGACAAAAGAGAAACGTGTGCTGAATATGGTCTAAATGAAGTGTTGCAATCCAGTGTCATCTCCATGACACATTCAGAGTTCAAAACGCACAGGACCGAAATCAATAGCCTCAGTCAGAAGGGTAAATGCTGTCATAATGCTCAAGCTGTACTTCATTGAACTGCCATACTTTATCAGTCAAACTGTATCATATCTGAGGCACTGGACCAGCTGGGCCATTTTTGTCAAATGCAAACTAACACTGGGATAATCATTAAGCTGTTAGAAACTAACAAACCACCTTTAACAACAGTAGCTGTATTTAATAACAGTAGCTGTATTGTCAGGTGAGCTCTTTGTGCACATAATATGGATTAAAAGTGTTTGCACAAAAGCAGCCACTCAAGCTAATTCATAAAAATAAAAAACACAAAAAAGAAAAACTTTCATTACCATGTGGGAGTCGACTCTCCACCCCCTCCCCCTCCCCTCCCTTCCCCCTCAGCGCCTTGCTCAGCCCCGAGCCTTCCTCTTGGTGCTCGTGCACCTCTACAACACTTAGTTCCTGTTTTGTCACTCGGAGCTGCGTTCAGAAGAAGCGAGTGAGTGAGAGAGGAGACGCTGCTGTAATTGTCTGTCTCTGACTCGGCCGCTGCCACTACTCCTGGCCTTGCCTGTGGAATGGCACACCACCGCTGAAGGATGTGCTCTCCTCACCTCAGCTCCTCCGCCAGTGACTGAGCCAACGATTGGGATTTACACTCCTGAGGTTGTTCACTTGGACCCCGAGCCCCGACGACATAGGAACTGACATGAGTGATGGACAGTAGCTGGAGGTGAGTGAGCAGTGGAAGAGCACTGGCTGGTGCACTAGCCCTGACTGGGCTCACAGACGAACATGAGGTTATGATGGACGTCAAGTTTGTATAAATTGACTGGTTTGACTTGTTCACTATCAGTCACTGATCTAAATCTGAAAAGTTGAATTACTTGATACCCAACAAACGAACACCTGCCAAAAAAGAGACGACAAACGTTGTTTAGAATTAGTCCACATTCATTAGTAGCAATATATCAAGTAAATGTATCCGCACGTTCGCTTACATGTGCATTTCTGGCTACTGTATCCAAGCAAAGACAAAGGGGGTAGGTGAGCTCATTGTTTGAGTGTGTCATTACCATTAACCTCACATGGAGTCTACAATGGGAAGGCATTTGGCAGGGATGGCTCATCCTAATATTGTGTCGTGCTTCTGCCAAAGGCTACAGTGGGAACTAGGTCAGGAAAACAACTACTTGTGTACAATGAAATCTTAAGTCTTGTACTGTAGTCTTACTGAAAGGAAATGGAGATGTCAATGCTGGAGGAAGTCTATGGTTTATGAACGTGATGCATTTCCACAAGACATTTTAAGGGAGCCATTAAATACTGTTTAGTCATAGATGGACACAGAACGAGGACAGCCCTGTCCTATGTGCACATTGAGGGGGATTCATAGAGGACTGTGTAGAAAGGCATGGCAGAGAAGTTAGGTGTGGTGTGTGCTGGATCTGACATGGAAGCACTGTGAGCAACCTGATGCAGCTGTCTCTGCAAGCCCAGCTGGGCAGGATGTCAGCATTCAGGCTCTCCATAGGACCCCTCAGGGCAACAGGATTGAGCATTGAGACACAGCACAGCAGACAGGTTATTCTTGGTGATTTCATACTGAGGGACACTTTGCTGTAAAAAAGCAAAAGTAAAAGTGCTCACCACTTGTTTATTTAACCCATTTTGTGGAAACCGAAAGAAAATGCAATTCATGGGACACCTTTGCACGCTAAAAGTAAATACCGTTGACAACTGTGGCTCATAACACTATTAGGAATTAAATCTGTGGTTCCGCTCCTGTATGCCTCCTCAGACACAAAAACACACACACACACACACGCTGTCGTGACACATGTCATGCTCAAACTGTTTACTTCTTCTTTAATGTGACTGGACAATCATTCCACTAAGGTGAAGGGAAGTCATATGTTTTTTGTTTACAGTTATAATAAGCGTAGCAGACTGTGTCATGATAGCTTTTTACTGAGCTAGTGAGGGGCAAGCCTTTTCTATTTTGACTTCTGCTTTCTTATTTTGACCACTTATCACAATAATTCATTCCTTTTTAAGACCCAAATCCTTCCTGTCAGTGATAGACTGTCCCTCACCACCAACTGCCATCTCATAGAGAAGAGAGTTTAGAAGAAAGATATAGAGAAGAGAAAAGTTGATGCAATATGTTCTCTACAAAATATTGCTCTGTCTAACATCAGGTATTCACATTGTCCCACCAATCAGCTGGTTTTGAAGCAGGCACGTGTTGTCTGCCATGACATCTGAGGACTGACACTGAGGTACGCATCACCTCATCCTGTTTATTTCCTCCTAACTCTGCCAGAGTCAGTCTCACCCAAAAAAAACCTAGACATGATCAACAGCTCACTAGGACTTGCTCTTGCCATACCACTTGCCGTGGCATGCAGCGTGAAAGTCATGAAGCAAAGAACTTTTTTGCTGGAGGCAGAATTGAAGCATTTGCATGATGTGGGCACATGTACATCATGACAAAGTGCCAAAGTCCACAGGAGTGAGTTCCTGTCATGAACAGCACTGTGTTTCTGATCGTGTGAGACATGGGGCCTTTGTCTTTTTGCCACTGCCAGAAAAACTATTTAACCACAGTCATGACAGCAGATGGGCTCAAAATAAAGACATAGAATAAACAGCCTGTATTTATATGCCCTAACCATGCATGACAACCATAAGGGTAGCTGGGAGTCTTCATATTTAGCACATGTTCCACATATGCCAGCGACCACAGTGGCAGGTGTCTGATTTAAAAAAAGACATAGACGCCTTGATTTTGCAAAGTGTAAAATTGAATGTAAATTTAGGCCAATAAAAAATCTCCTGGGTGTCAGCGGAGGCCAACAGGAAAGCATTCAGCTTGACATTTCCGCCCGGCGTGGGGAAATGGGCTTCTGTCTCAGTCCTCTAACCATGGCCAATATTGCTCCATGATGAGTCTCCCATATCCTACTGTACCTGCTAGCCTGGGGCTTGCTGCTCTGCCACTGGTGGCCCATTGAAACAAAAGGGAAGAAGCTTACAGTGTGTCGGCATTGTTAGATGGCTGCTATTTCCTTACATGACTGGTAAAGAAGTGGTGCTGTTTGTTTGTTTGTGTGCGTGAGTGTGAGAGTGTGTGTGTGTGTGTGTGTGTGTGTGTGTGTGTGAGTGGGGGGATTTGTTGTATCACAGTGCCTGGTGGTGTAGTTGTCAAGGGATACTGGACCCTATCAATCAGGGGACGCACACAATGAAGGGTAGCCCCCCGCGCCTGTGGGAGTCTATCATGGAGACGGATCACAGCACAACAATGGGGAGCACCTGCTTCCTCGGCAGACCTGGGAAGCACACTTCCTGTTTGGGGGGCTGTTGGAAATGCGATCAAGCAACTAAAAAAGACGGGGAAGACAAAGCTGTGAAGATTCTCATGCCACGTCCGAGTCTGCAGACTGCTTAACCTTGGAGGCTGGGTCCTCCTCAGTCCCAAGCCACCATTAGTTTGGCTTCAAAAACCACACCACTCCTTGCCCTCAAATGGGAGAGATTTTTCCAGAACTGAGGTGAAGGGAAAAGAAGAAGCTGGCCTCCATCCAGTGTTTCCCATTCCCTCTGGGGCCTCCGCTATGAGCGATTATTTTCATGTCTGCTAATAATTCTTTCATTAGCCTAGTGCTCAAGGATCAAGGAAGGAGTTCATGTCACTCTTAAGGGACTGATACATAGGAGGTGTAATATCAAGACATACAGACATAAGAGAGTTTACATAATGCACAAAACATGGAGTCTTCTACCTACTGGAGGTTAGTCTTGATGAGTGTGGAGAGTAAAACACCTCTCAGAAGACAGTGAAAGTCCATTTGAATCTTTATTTTACTCTACTGTACACCTCTCCAGAAAATAACTACTGACACTGACAAGTGATCAGAGAAAAAAAGTCCTCAATAATCAGTGCACATTCTCGGGTGACAAAAGAGTGAGAAAAGGCCATACTGAGGTTCAAATAATACAGAGCTGCATCAGGCACCTTGTTTTCTTCCTTCTTTCGGCAACATCTCAAAATGTGGAAGTGACCTTGTTGACACTCAGAAGGACATGCTCACATCCTCTTATGAAAGAATATGACTTCATTTGAGCAACCCACAGTTCAAACAGAACACTGCGTTACCAAGGACTGGTGAATATACCCTGATTCACTCTAATGAAATTTAAGTCCATGACCATTTTTGAGGAGAACATATTTTTTTAATTCCTTATTCCGTTAAAGTAATATCCCTGCTCAAGGTTATTACCGGGCCAAGCCATTAAACAGTGAGGAATTGGTTCCTTCCTTGCTACTGTGGAGTTAGCTGGCAGCGGTTCAGCTCTCTTCCCCCTCAGGTCATTAACAGCCTGATGAAGAAGGTCAACTCCCACACACCTATTGTGGGGCTCGTCCGTGAGACCTGTGGATTCCCTCATTCACAGAGCAACACATTGGCCACAGCACCCGGGATGTATGTGAGGTTTTTTGTTGTTTGTTCTAAAAGGCGGCTTGTGGCATGGTTTCGCTTCTCCTCACTGGTGCACGCAACCCACGACTCGCTGTGGTCACATCATGCTTCCTCTCTGGTTTTCCAGACCCTGGTCTTTAATGGGTTGACCCCGACCATGGCAAGGAGAAACCATTCAGGTCTACCCCAGATTTCCCCATGCTGTTCTTCGTCTGATGTGCAACCCGTCATCCCCTCTCAGCTGCACACAATGACAGCTTCCTGTCCTGGTCCACTCGGGGGCCAAAAAGCCCCATTTAGACTAAAAATAGTGTTCTTCGCTTTAGTCATATACAGCTCAAATGAATAACTTCCATAGGTGAAATATTGTGCAATGTAGACAGAAGACAGCATGTGCAGTCAACTTCAGGAAGGAATAGGTTGTTTTAAAAATCTTGATCCGACTATAACAGGCAAGTTATGCCATCACTGAGCTAAACAGTAACCACATTCTTGGTAGGTGCCTTAGCTATGTCTGTAACAGGGCACTACAAGGGAAATTCTTCCTCTGCCTTGGACCCAACCTAACTGTGGTTAGTGACCACACACAGACACATACGCGCACACACACACACAGACACACACAAGGAACAGTGTGAACACACATGAGCACCCAGAGCAGTGGTCAGCCATTGCTTAAGACACTGATCGATCATTCAAGACCCACCAACATTTTTAATTCCTGTCAGGAACCAAACCGGTAGGCATTCTTCAGTCACCAGCATGATTCCCTAACCAGCAGGCCAAACAGTGAAGTCAAACAGAGTCCGACAAGCAGTTCACTGCCAGCAGGATTGGTCCCTGATAATGGTCTTGATTCTAACAATTCCACCGCTAATGCATCCGACCTGTGTACACAGATTGGGCTGAGCATAATGAGGAGCCCTGCACCCCCTTAGAACTTATTTATGCCTTTAGCTTTATTGGAGCTTCCAGTGGCCTGTTTCATACCATCATCCTGTTAGGATCCATGTCAGTCTGTGTGCACTAGGGTTGTCAACTGTCCTGAATTGTCCGGGACATTTCGAATTAAGAGTGCTTTTGTCCAGCTTTATTCCAATCACAGCCAAAAATAGGCTACTGTAAACGCGCCAAAACTCACCCAAATGTTGCTATGTCAGACATCTCAAGTGTTTTCCAGGAGTCCCACGAATTTAGACTCTGGTTTCCGGATGCCCGCCAATGATTCTTCTGTAAATCGTGCGATCACGCAACTTTCATTTGCGAGTGGGACAAGCGGTCAGAACAAGCGGCAGAATCACAAGAATGAGTGAGGATGACATGGGGCAGCGAGGGAGAGAGAGATCGTGTGTGAGCATCAGTCCCGTGAGGGAGAGAGAGAGTGTGTGTGAGCATCAGTCCCGTGTAGAATTTGTGCAGTCATACCTTAGCAGACGACCTCTGTCTCTGTCATCAGATCATTTCATCATTAAAATGAAAGTTCCTTGCTGCGCAAATGAAAAAAGCATTTTCTTTAATTTAGGCCTATATGTAAAACACCACATTTCCACTATGGTAAATGTGGTAGAAATATGTAGGCTACGCCCTATGAATTGTGTGCATCTGGGCCATGTAGCCTAATGATGATTAGCTTAATGATGATAGCCTAATGATTACTTTTAATGACATATCATTTAAAAAGCTGACATGATTTTAAATCAACAATATAGGCCTACAAAGAGAAAAAATCCAAATTATCTAGTTGGTCTTAAGCACAAAATTATTATTGGTTGAATTAAGTAGAATTAAGAGGCATGTAGAAAGCCCACTGTAGTATACTATATATGTGTTAGGCCATACTTCCTGAGATTGTGTTCCTTTACTAAACGCTTCCTACTAGAAAATAATCAAATTGAGTCCTCGTAATCTCTTGGTTGTTCCTATGCTTCGTTTTCGCCACAGGCGCTAAGTAGCCTTAACATTTTGTCGTTTTTTGGCAAATATAAGACAACCATCAAATAAGAAACATGGACCTGAGGACTACAAGTAAACCTAACGTTACGTAAGAACCCTAAGTAGGCTACTTCAGGGTTTTAGAAAGCTTTAGGCCTTTACCAAGGCTACCTGCGATGTGAGTTCATTAAAGTTCCTTACATGGTAGACTTATGCAGATTGTGTAGTTCTGAAATATTAGCATATCACGCATGAGTGTTGAAGGGGATTTTTGGTTTTCTCAAAGGGGAATTTTGAGGTCTGTTCTTTATACATTTGAGTGGAGCTTCTTCCTCTCAAATGACCACGTGATGTCGACCACATAACATTTTTAGACTATTTTATGTTCTTGATGTAATTTTGGACAGATTGGACAGGATGCTATATTAAATAGTCTCACTGCGTAATTTGTAGACTGATTTGTAGAACAGTAGTCAATATGAATATCCTGCGTTTTGAAGTTTACTAGACCTGTAGCTTGGTGAATGTGATGAGTTTTAAGTTATTAGCTTTGCAGTTCAAGGATACATTCTCATGCAAAGGTTATGACATCAGCACAGATGGTAACTGATCAGATTGCAAGGTTACCTAGAATAGTTGTGAGACAACACCTGAAGTCCCAAAGATGTCAATGTTTTTGATGAAAACAGAGGTCTGTGGCAGAGAGCTTACGTAATTGTTTTGGAGACCTATCATAAGTATCGTTGTATCATAGTATCGTAGTATCGTCATTTACATGTGAGGTGACGGGATAAAGTCCCCTTGTGGACTTAACGTTAATTTGATAAATATGTGGAGATACTGGTGCCAGTAGCATGTTCCTTTATGGCTATCAGGAAATAAACAAGATGCTTTTGTGTTCACCTGAAATTCCCGGTGCTATGCTCTGTTCTTCGAAACAAACAAGACCATTCTCCTGCTTGGTGAATATTATCTGCCACATTACTGGGATGCAAATCCAGTCAGCTGTAGTCTTCCTTGTTGGAGAGCAGGTGTGCGTGTGTGTGTGTGTGCGTGTGTGTTGGAGAAAGAGAAAGACCAAGTTCATGTTTATTGTATGGAATGTAGTAACATTGCAGTCCTGTAACATGATGTGGTTTTAACAGCAAATTATTTGACAGGATGGAACTGGTTAAAATTAGACACTTTGTTTAACACAAATGTATTAGTCCAGCATTGTGAACAGCAAATTTATACTGCATTACTCACATTTAGTTAAGTATACGTATGACATCTATCCCTGTTGTCTTATCATCTAGGTTGTGACTGAAAATGCAAAACACCACATGCACCGAGGACCGGATCCAGCACGCCTTGGAGAGATGCCTGGACGGACTCAGCCACAGCAACGGCCTGCCTCAACCATGGAATGGTAAGCATGGGTCTCATAAATCTCCATGGCACTGGTGATTTTTTTTGTCCTCTTGTCCTCTTAACACTGTTCATCAGGTAACATACAACAGGGGAAATAAGCATTGAACACATCAGCATTTCTTTCAGTAAATAGGTTTCCAATTGGTCTTTTGTACAGCTTTCTTTTAGTTCTCTTTCCATTTTATTTAACACATAACACATAACTTTAATGTTCAGATTTCCTTAGTTATATAAGTGTTATCATAACTAATTTGGGTGTTATCTGGGGTGCTCATTACTCTTGCTTGCAATACTGACAGATTTTGTAAAAAATTTGGATAATACAAAACCTCCAAGGATCATCCAAGGATATTTTTTTCACATTCTACTCGCAACCCAGCAGCGCTAACACACAGTTTGTTTGTTTGTAAGCTGTTGCGTCTGAGTGGGAGTGCTGCAAACGTCACACGCGATGGAGGAAGTGTAGTGTTTGTGATTGTGTGTGAGGAGGAAACCAAGGCCCAGACCACACCATGCCGCTCAGTGTGGGAGAGGGCAAACAGAACGCAGGCACAGCTCACTGGGGCACCTCCCACACACTCCTATCAGATACCATGCAGTCAGGCACACTTCTGGCACACCACAGAGAGAGTAAGTGCATATAGGATGTATGAGCTGCAGTAGTAAGGTGTTATCTTCCATGCGGGGGACTGCTGTAAAAGGAGCATGAGCCCAAAGTGGTTACATAACAAATTGTCAGTTGCATGTGATGTAACCATAACTTGTAACCATGTTTATTTGAGTTGTGCCTGATTTGCATCATGTTTACGATGAGAACGAATGATTGTCTTTTGTGAGACATTTGAGGACATGGACCAGGTCCTTCCAGGGTTATAGAGCTTGTGTTCAGTTCAGTTCAAAAGTTGGGGTGCTGCGTAGAACACATAAAAACAGAATGTCCATAGTTTGTAACTTTCAGTTGCAAAAGAGGTATGGACACGATCAAATGTTGAAACGGGAAAATTTGACTCTTTCATCAAAAACCTTCGCTCATGTCTCAGAAAAGGTGGCACAGGATTAGCAAATGTCTGCAAGACTTAAGTAATGCTAAAGAATGCACAAGGAGGAATTTTTGTGCACAGTTCAATGGCCAGCATCTGTGATGGGATGCCTGGCCTAGCATAGGCAGCAAGCACATCTGGGAAGGTAAGCTGCAATTACTTTAATGTTGAATGAGAGGTGTTGAGCAATTTAGGTTCCCATATTTTTGTCAGAGAAGACCTTGGATATATCAGGAAAACAAGACTTCATTCTGCACTTGTTACAATTGCTGGTTGTATCTGCAGAAAACTCAAGGTGCTAATGTGGCCCGCCTTCTGTACAGACCTGACTCATTGGGTGCAACATGGAAATCAAAAACTCCCAGAGATCCCAGAGTGTTGGGCAGCTGAAACACCAGACAGCATCTCAGTCTCCAAACTCCTAGCAACTGGTCTCCTCCGTTCCCAAACACAGTTTGTTAAAATAAAAGTTGAAGTATCGCTGTGGCCTACATTCCAATTTGCTTTGGAATAGCTTTTTAGAGAATCATATTTTTATGTACTGTACTTATTCCCGCCCATGCACACTGGTGTGATTAGATGTCATTCTAGCTCTCAACATTACTTATCAGTTTGAATGATAGATTCTGAAATTACTCATTTATAGTGAAGACATACAGGCAGTTTAGGAGGAAATCTGTTGAGATTCCATAGTTGACTGGAATGATGCCCTGCATTCACCCCCCAGAGGTGTTTGAAGCTGAGATCAGTTAGATAAGGACAGGCTTCCTATGCTTGGATGCTGCTCTCATATCCTGTCTGCTGTTTGCAGCAGTGCTTAGCACATTTGGAAGGGGATGTTTGCAGCGGTGGGTTTTCTTCATTGATTTGCTAGAGGAAGCTCTGTGCTCTCATTCTCTTTGTCCTAGTTTCAAACTCTGGCTTTTCTTTTATTCACTTGTTCACACGTTTTTTTTTTTTCTGAATGTGTCTGCGTGCGTGTGTTTGTGCATGCGTGCGTGTGTTTGTATGTGTGTGAGTGTGTGTGTGTGTACATCTGTGTGTTTATGTGTACATTTGCATTCATGTGTGTGTGTGTGTGTGTGTCCAGTTGGATGGTGTATGAATCGATGGAGTTTGGGAGAGCTGGTAAAGAGGGATCCTGAGAACTTCCTCATCCTCCTGCAGCAGATCCTTAGGAAGGCCAGAGAGGTGAGGAGGAGACCCACTCAATCACTCAGCTTAGCTCTGACAGTCCCATGTCAGCCAAATGTGAATTACTCATCCATATTACCTTACAAAGAAGAAGTACAGTTGAAGGAAAATATGCCTGACCACAATAGAAGAAATACTTCCTTGGAACTCTGTCTTGAAACAGTCAGCTGTGTGTGTGTGTGTGTGTGCGTGTGTGTGTGTGTGTGTGTGCGTGTGTGTGTGTGTGTGTGTGTCTACCTACTGACATACTCAAGATCTCATGCTCATTTCCCTCCTAGGTCCAGGAGCACTGTCAGTATGAGCTGGTAGCACCACTTGCTCTTATGTTCACCTCCACTCTCCAGCAGGTATGTGTGTGTGTGTGTGTGAGTGAGTGTGTGAGAGAGAGGCCACAGACACACCGCCAACATGAAGCACACTGCAATGAAACCCCACAGAAGCCCATGCATGGGCTTGTTGCTCAACTGGTGATTCACGCTTATAATGTCACCAGTGTCAGTGACTTGTGAGCAGTGTGAACTGGACTGGGTTGTCCACTGATGTGCCCCTGAGTTCCTCTAGGGGAGGCTGGCCCTGAAGTAGTTGAATGGAAGTCACTTAGGATAAAAATGCCAACCAAATAAATACAATTCAATCAAATAGAGTCCCAGTCCCACCCTATTGCTCTCTCTCCCATTTGTTTCCTATCTGTTATCACTGTCCTGTCTGAAGAAGTCCCAAAATAAATGCACTTTTAAGCATGTCAAGCTACAGTTCTCCAGTCAGTACATTATTGTGTATGTGATTAAACAGAAAAGTATTATGCATGGACAAGTTGCAGTATGAAAATAATGCAGTAGCAACACAGGGTTTTTAGTGGAATAAGCTGCCAGTGGACCAGCGTGGCCACAAGGAACACACCAGAATGTTTTGACAAGATTGTTCCAGCCAAAGATTAAAAGACACTCAAACAAGTATTTAGGCCTCCGAGTATCCAAACATGCAGCTTTTTAAACATCCGCACTTGGAGTGGAGAAATGAACACAAAGGGATACATGACTGAAGTTAGTTACATTCTGCTCTTGCCAAAAATCAAGTTCTGAAAGGGCCTGCTAGAACATACAGGTGTGCATTGTGTACTGAAGGTGTGTTGAATGACATCCTTTAGGCTATATTTCAGTATACCGTGACGGCACAGCATGTTTGGAGTGTTTAGTAAACAATGATGTTGTGGTGTCGGTCTCATGTGGGCCTGTGTGATGTGACGTGTGTGCATTCTGTGTCCAGACGCCATTCTGCCCTCCCGATGGGGAGATCCTGCTAGAGGCCTACGAGGTGTTCCATTCTTTCCTGACCTGGCCAGAACCCTACTGTGGAGTGTGTTCTAGCCTGTTGTCCATCCTCCAACAGGAACTCCGAGCCCCAGGTAGCATGTACGCGCGCGCACACACACACACACACACACATACACACACACACACACCATCAGTGACGACAGCCAGCCACACAGAAATATGCCATGTATGCCATGTATTTTTACCCTCTGTCTACTTGTGGCAAACAGCTCCACAGGACGCCAAGAGCTGCTGCCCTCAGTGATATAGTGCATCCTCTGACCTGCACACGCACATGTTTGCATATGTAAACATTTCTGAGGAATTCATCAAGAAATCATAAATGTGTTTTATTGCGCCAGAGGAAAATATAATAAATACAAATGAACATAATGTTATGCAAACATGTTCTGCCCTCTTCTGGCTATTCAAAGTAATGCAGCTGTGGTCAGCCTACATGCCATACATGACCACAATCCACCCCTGATTTGTCCTGCTTTGTGTATTTGTTTGTCTGTTGTCAACATGATTCATACCTCAGTCAGTCGTTAGATGACAGAAGTGTAACTTAGGAAAGCGTCATTACTTTATGTAAGGTCCTGGTGGATGAGGGCAATAAGGGGAAGTCATTGGACTCTTTTTGGCGTTTCACTTTCTAACCATTCACGTCTGTCACAATCTGACTTTGTGTGGCTGTCCTACGATGGGCCTTAATTGGCAGGAGAGAGCCCTCATTATGAGCACTCTCTCTTTAAAGTCTGTGTCCTTTTCTAGATTCTCTCCATTCCATTATATTCATCTCTCTGTGTCTGTTTCACACTCCAGGGATTTCATACCACAGATTAGTGAGAGAGGAACAAGGCCTGACCACCTCCAAGCATTACGCAAAGACCATGTAAGTCCATGTGATTTCCCCAAAAAGGCAAGGATGTCCTGTTGTGTCAGCCCCCCATTACTCATGGTGTCTCTTCACACTCACACACACTGGCTCACATCCTGCATCACTTCTTCGATCTTCCTCTGTCCACACGTCTATATTACTCTAAGCTAAAAATGTGATGCACTGTGCACTTTAGAGACCCATCCCCCTCTAAGGAGAACATGCAAGGCAAGGAATTGCAAGGCAGGAGGGCACTAGCAGTCTTAACTCTGAGCGGAGTGAAAAGAATAATGTGGGTTGTAAGATCGTAATGCCATAATGTTTGTCTACACGGAACGTTGGTTTTTGTATGGACTGTTTTCTGAGACGATATACATCTCATCATCATCCCAGATGATATACAAGTATCAGTCACTTTTTTTAGTCACTCTCTCTCTCTCTCTTCCCTCCACTCACTCCCCCTTTCCTCTCAATCTTGCACCAAGAGTTTGAAAGTGTCTGTGATGTCTTTTTCTCAGAAAAGGCTCTTATCTGCACTGTGCACGTGACCCACAAGTTAGATGAGTTTAAGATAAAGTTTGAAATCTGTTTTTGTTTGTTGAGTTTGTTAGAAAGTCTTTTCTCGCCTTGAAAAATGTTTTCTCATAGGCTCTTATGCAACTCACTGAATTGCTCAGTTCACATTGATGTGGATGGAGAAAAAGACTAGTGAACCCCTCTATGTTCCCCTGTAGTACGGTGCTGTTGATGAACCCCTCTGAGGTTCCTGTGGAGTTCCTGTCGGTGGCTGAACAGCTCAGCGGAGTCCAGCTCTCCCGCAGGGATTTGTACAGCTCCCTTATCAAACACGCACTCCAGTCCAGCCTGGGCACCAAGTATCCTCTGCTCAGCATCCACAAGAGCCTACAGGTAGGACACATGACACAGATGGAAAATGCCAGTCAGTGCTGAACAGACTGATTGACATGAAAGCATACTAGCTGTAAGTCATTTCTGTGGAATAATTAACCAAGTTGAAATCATCAATGGTTCAATGGTTCGACTTTACACAACCATGTCCAGTTTCAAGCTTTTTTTCTTGGCGTCCCCAAACAAATATGCTACTATGAAAGGCTGAGTCCCTCTTACATCTCAACCAGCAAGTCTTTGTGAACTGACAGATGTACTAACATTGCACCAGTAACAGGTTTTCTGCCTGCAGAGAGTGAATGCATTGCCTCACCAATTTTCATGGAATTTAACT
Organism: Tenualosa ilisha; assembly: GCA_015244755.2. NCBI lineage: Eukaryota > Metazoa > Chordata > Actinopteri > Clupeiformes > Clupeidae > Tenualosa > Tenualosa ilisha. The sequence goes on along the minus strand of PYXC01001714.1, from coordinate 516,854 downwards.
TAAATCACTTACATCACTTATACTGCATTGGCTCTGCCTATCTTTTTTACTGCAAACTGTGGTGCGATCAGCTGAATTAGCTGAGCATGAAAAGGCACAAGTGAGGTTAGCATTAAATAACACAATATGGTAATAAGATGGCAGCAAACAGCAAGGGATAAGCCTAGCTGACAAATTTGAAGTCTGAGATGTAAATAGGGGAAACTAATCATTATAGTTTACAGGTAAATGAAATCAAAGGTTGATTTCTACTTCCAAAAAAGGGTCTATAGATTCTGTTTTTTCAGAAATGTTCCTGAGTGTGTAGCAGTTAAGCTAAGTGGCAGTTGCTAACTAGCAGAAGTGTTAGTGTGTTAAAAGAGCACTAATGATGAACCGTGGCCTAATAACACATTATACAAAGCAACAAACACATATAGAGTAATAGGTAACTCCTCTGTAACATAGTCTGTGTTGTTGTCTTGCAGTCTGTGAGCATGGAGGACCTGGACAGAGCCTTCTCCATGGTAACAAAGCTCTTGGAGTCGGCGGCGTGCGTGCCGGACCCTCAGAAAGCCCGAGCGTGTCTGACTCAGGGCCTGGAGGAGCTCAGGGAGAAACTGGGCATCCCAGCCTCCAACGGCAGGAAGTCCGATGGTGAGTACCACCTAATGCTGCTGTCATATCACAGCTTGAAAGAAAACTCCAGAACATTCTTACAGAAATTACTAGACAATTTACGAATTAATATTATTAATGTGAAGGGATATAATCCCATACAAAATACTGTTCATAATTAAGAGGTTAAACTTTGATGGTTGATGCCTTTGTATATGGTGGATTATTTCTCCTGTAGGTATGTTGCAAACTATCCCGGTGCCTGCAGCCAAATGCTACATGTTCCACTGGGATAAGGACAATTTTGGTAAATCAAAACATTCTCTTTAACCATTTATACAGAAAAAACATATTACGTTATATCAGTGTAACTTCAATTGATGCACAGAGGTGTGTAGAAAAGGGGTTAGAACAGTAACTAAAAGCTTGTCTCACATTTTGAGTTTTGTTTTTCACCTCTGCCTAAATACGTTAACGGCCTGATCAGGCACCACCTCACCGCATGACTCATTTCAACTCCTCTTGGGGCAAAACTCCCAATCTCACCTCAAACCTCACTTTTGGCGAGCCTCACTTTCGGTTTCGATTAGTCTAAAAGCTGTGCCTTTTTTACCTCCTTTTGCAACCTTTGCAACGTCTCTGCCTTGGTTTCTTTATGTGTAAGCAAAGAAAAAAAAATGTGTCTTCACATTTCACATGTTTCTTCCCTCCTCCAGATGTTCTGAATAACATCCCAGAGACCGAGTATGTGCTGTCCGCTCTTCGCTCCGCTTCTGGCCGCGGAGAGGATGAGGATGGGGATGTGGAGGAGGATGTGGAGGAGGAAGATGAGGACCTTGAGGACATGGATGCGTTTATGGGGAACGGCTGCACCATGGTGGACTACCGAGCCTCTACCATCTCCACCATGTCATCTCTCTCCACCGCCTCCAAGGACTCCATGTTCTCCACGCTGTCGGTGACCTCGTCCGAATGCTCGCCTTCCTCCCTCTACGTCAGCCAATCAGCCGCTGGCCTCTCGGCCTCGGGCACGGACAGTGACTTCTGTGAGGAGGTGGAGGAGGACAGTCCCTCGGAGCGGAGTCCTGCCTCCACGCTGCCACTGGGCTCAAGTTCGAGCCATGTGCACGGCCACAGTACCAAGAGCGCCAAAACCCCGCCGCGTCTGAGCCAGCGCCTGTCTAGCCTCTTCAAGTCGCGCAGCAGCAACTCGCTGTGCCGCGCCAAGAGTCTGGGCAGCCCCGATGCCCGCGACCTGTCAGCCAGCGTGCGCTCCAAGCGCTCCATGTCTCTGCCGCAGCAGGTGCAACTACGTGTCTCCGACCTGGCCGTGCCCCCTCTGCACCCGGGCCCCGGCCCCGAGTCTGCCACTACCGGCACTGGGCCATACCTGCGCCACATCTGCTTCCGCCGTCGACCCATCCTCAGCAGCGACGAGGAGGAGGAGGGGGGAGCAGCTGCGCGGACTACCCAGCTGCGGGTGGTGGTGTTCGGGGCGGACCACGTGGCGGGCAGGGTGGCGCGGGCCTACAGCAGCCTGCGACGCAGGGAGAGCAGGTGCCCGCGTCTCTGCCGCGCTTTCAAGATGCGCTTCTTCTTTGTGCCCGTCAGGAGGGACGCGGGTGCCACAACGGGCTCTGCACACACTCTGTCAGCCTCCAAAACCCCCAGCCCTGCAGCACAGCAGCTCAGTGTCAGTCCCCTGAAATCAGCCCTCTCTAACCTGGTAAGAGACACGACCACACACTGACAAACACTGACCAGATCTCTGTTATTTTTGTACCAGAATCACTCTTTGAATTAGTAGCAGAATGTCAGTGGCACAAATAGAATTTCTGTTTGTGGGAAGTTTTTTAGGGAGAATTTCTACTTCCTCTTAAGAGCTAAAGGAACTCTGAGGAGTTTCTTTAGAGTTACAAATGTCCAGAATGATGTAGAATAGCAACAGAATGTCATGAAACAACCACGTTGACTTCATATCAAAAAACACCTGGGGCTGCAGTATTTCAGTGAAATTTCAGAAAAATCTATCAGAATCTACCAGCCATAGCTATAGTCATAACATGTTTAATGGTCTACGTGTGTGTGTGTGTTGTTGTGTCAGGACCTGAGTCTTAGTTCCCCAGAGGACAGCACTAATGACATTGCTCAGCTCCTGGGGATGTTGGACCCCTGGTACGAGCGCAACACACTCAGTCTGCTCGACCTGCCAGTTGGTGTGGTGTGTCAGGTGAGGAATCCCATGCAATTACACACACACACACACACACACACAGACACACAACACACACATACACACACACACACACACACACAAATGAAGACTTTGTCCACTTTTAGCCAGCAATTAGCCAGCTAGTTGTACTCTACATACTAGTGCAAATACATATATGCTCATACAAACCTGACAAACTCATACCAAAACATCTCAGATCCTCTTTCAGCTGAATTACAGTCACATTCCAAGATCCTCTAGCATTGTATTCATTCATGTTTTTCAAAGAATACGGAACAGAAGTCTGTGAGAGGAACAGAGCTTGTTTGCATTGGTGACGCTGGTGTCGCTGGTTTTGACAAGCTTCCTGTTTACGCCTGCTTTGCTGAAAGTTGCTTTGCATAGTGGAGCTGATGTGTTGTCACTTGTGCTCACATTGACAGCATATTGTGTTTCGTTCACAGCAAACATCAAAGATCGACTCGGACTCGTACGATGACTCCATGGAAGTGAGCTTGCCTATTCTAGCAGACCTGGTCCTCTACTATTGCAGACAGGCGGCACGGCCGGCTCTCATTCAGCTCTACCAGGCAGAGGTACCACTGCTCCTAGATAGGAGACATGAACAGGAGACATGTGTGGACATGGGAATGCATGGCAGAAACTACTGCTAATGTCATGTCATAGTTAGCGCCTGTCCGAATTTGGGATGATCAAATCTGAGGATGCAGACTGACGCCATCTAGGGGCCTTCTAGTGCCCTGCTGTAATAAATGGACTTGGTGCTACATCTGTAATTTACTTTCGTAGCAGCTTAAATAATGGTCCAGGCTGAACATTTAATACAAAACACAGAAAAAAGTACCCTTGTAATATGACCCCTGTTGCCTTATATGTTATGAATATGAAAAAGATTCAACAGAATGAGGGAAACGTCAACAAACAGTAAATGATGAGCATGCTTACTAAACTGAGCTGTTTTTTTTTTATCTGTGTTGAAGCTGACATTAGCTGGTGGGGAGAAGAGGAACGAGGTCTTCATTCACTCCCTGGAACTAGGTCACACAGCTGGGACACGCGCCATCAAGGCCATGGGTGAGTTTAGTCAATCACCATCCACTCACTCCATCAAAGCCATCTCCTGATAGCCATCTGTCACCATACCGACGGGCTTTCCCTTGACGTCTTTCAGCCATGTGTGACTGCTTGGCCCTCCAGTTCCCTCGCACTGATAGATGCCGCTCTGAGTCAACTCTCTCTCACGCTCTCTCTCTCTCATGTCTGAGTGCACTGCTCGTCTTCATGCAGATTGTGGTGACAGATTACCAAGGTTTTATGTTTGGGACACATAAACAAACCATAAATTACCATTGCAAGTGCACTGACAGGTCAATGCTGTTTCTTAAAGATGCACTATAAGATTCCAACACTTTTGGTCAACTTGAGCACATTGTGGTGCCGGTCAAGCTGTCTGTTCAGTCAGTGTCTGTGCCTAAAGAGGTGCTTGTCCACAGCCCTAGATCTGTAAATGGGAGGCAAACATTGTAGCAGACTGAGCTTAAATGCAGAACTTTAGTAGTATCATTTGTCTGTTGATCTGTAATATTGAAACCTTTTTAGTGAAACTAAAGCCAGATCCATTAACTGTACCTGTGTAAGAAATGTGATGTGTATGAAAATTGCGTCTCTGATTGGTTTGTTTGATGCTTACATGGGACTGTGTGCTGCTCAGGTGCCGCAAGCAAGAGGTTTGGGATTGACGGGGACCGTGAAGCTGTGCCTCTGACACTAGACGTTGCATATAACCGAGTAAGGAATGGTCTTGATTTCAGTAATAATAATCTCTTTAGATCCCATGAGAAATTTTGCCTCTGCATTTAACCCAATTGTAAATTAATGAAGCACTCAGCACACAGTGAAGTGAAGTACACACTAACCCAGAGCAGTTGGCTGCCTGCCATAGCGGCCCCCAGGGCACAGTGAGGGTTAGGTGCCTCGCTCAAGGGCACTTCATCTATGGTCCACTGGTCGGGGAACAAACCAGCAACCCTTTGGTTACAAGCCCGAACCCATAACCAGTAGGCCATGGCTGCCCAGTGACCTTGTTTGAGAGGTGTAAAGGATATAATGTAGAATTTAAAAGAAGTATTAAATGAAGGAGTCATACACTGAGTCAATTGAGAAGCAAAAATACTCTCTCTGTGTTTACCTCTTGTGTTTTTTTTTTCTCTGCCTCTCCCCAGGTTTTTATAAGTGGCAGAAGTAATTCGACCATGGCTGAGAAGGTTTGCACCTCTATCAACCTGACAAAAGCCTGCAAGAACCTGGAGGAACTTGGTATGTTGGGCTAATGGTATTTTGTGGTAATTCAACACCAGTTACACTACAAATGTCATTTTGAGTATGCACAAAATGACTGGATAAATGTGATGCTTAATTGAGTATGCACAAAATGACTGGATAAATGTGATGCATAATTGAGTATGCACAAAATGACTGGATTCTGTTTGTTTCTTTGGGTTACCATCATTGTCAACTTTGGAGAAGAAATTCAGGGAGTTCATTTCCCAACACCATAATTGCTAACCAGTTATGTGCCATTATATGCCATTACATTGCAACCACCAAAGTTACTAACTTAGTATGAAACTAAGTTTGAAAGTATGAAACTAAGTTAGTAACTAGTTTTGGGAAACAAACCCTAGGTGAGAGCCAGTCAGCAGGCAGCTAAGAGTGTTTGTCTGTGGTTTGTAGACACCAAGATGGAGTGTCTGCAGCTGACAATGACTGAAGTGCTCAAGAGGCAGAACTCTAAGTCGAAGAAGGGCTACAATCAGGTGAGCAGGAAGTGTGAACGCATGAAGTAAGGCCGTGTGGTTTAATAGAAACTTCTAGAAGAACAGCAGCTGAAAAGAGAAATCAACAAAGTACATGCAAAGAGGAACTTGACTTGACCACAGACCAGGTTGATGTGTTCTCATGCTTATAAGCAATCAATCTGTAAACAAGTTACATCTCTGCAAGGGCCCACAGTCAATAGTCTTCCACACTAAGGTTTGTTTACGTAAGCATGGATATAAATTGGTGACATATTTTAATATATTCTTCTTGATTCTCTTATATCATTAATACTAATTATTGGTAGTAGTATGAATTAAATTGTCTTTGTGATTTATTTATGTTATTGATAAAAATACAACACTACACTAACGCTAGTGATCCACTGGCTCAGATACTCAGATATATCACAAAAATGATTTGGACGTGAGGCGTGTCATTTCAAATTTTAGTTAGCTGCTCCTAGCTGTACCTGACAGATTGATTTCTATTGCACAAGCACAATGCTCTCCTTTCACTGACTAATGGTGTTGCATTTGACAGATTAATTTGCATAAAGTTGAGCAGAACCTAACTTCGGACGCGACGGAGCTACGCGCCACCTTTCCGAGATGCTTTGCGCGACGATTTGTTGCACTTCATTGAAAATGAACTGAAATCACGATGCGCATTATACTTGATGTGGCCAGTGGATCTTCGCCGTAATAGAAGAAAGATAATGTGTGCATTTTCATTGCAAAATGCAAAGCATTTCAGACCTCACCATGTCACCTATTTTAGAGCTGTTGTGTCACTGCTTTGGTGGGAAAGTAGGTTAGAGGTTTTAGAGGTTCTCATAATGTGAGAGAGACCATGACAGAAACAGAACGTGTCAACAAATACCTCTGGCTCAGTTCACATTCAGTTTACTCTTGTTGCATGTTGAGTACAAAGGGGTTTGAGTACAAACAGGACCATTTTTGAGATGGCCATTAACTTACCGAATGCACTGAGAGTCATATTTTGTTTTTAATCATGTGTGTGTGAGTCTGTGGATTGACTGTGTGACTAATGACAGATGTGCTGTGCTTCTGTGTGTGCCTCATCCAGCATCTCACCACTACTAAAGTTAAAGTGGACAAGGTGCAGGTGATTGGGGCCAGCAGCACCACATTTGCTGTATGTCTGGACCAGGATGAGAAGAAGATTCTACAGAGTGTCACCAGGTAAAGAAACACTACTGCTTAAGACTGTACATAAAACAAGTCCTCAGAACAGTATGTGCACATCATCTTGACATTTATTTTCTCTAAAAACTTAATCTTAAACTTATTTTTTCTTTGTGTGTGTGTGTGGTAATCACTCACCATACCCTAAACCACAACGGCACAACAACCAGTGTTATCATGGATGTCACAGATGTTTATCTGTTTAGTTTGCAACTCTAAGATCTTAACCACAAAAACAACTCATTGAACAACAAAAATGTAAATGTGTAAATATTACACTATAAATGATAAAGTATAAGCTGTAAAACAGTTTGAACTGTAAGCATTAAAAGCATTACCCTTCAGTAGCTGGGTTCCCTAAGGTGTTGCTCCTCTGTGTAGGTGTGAAGTGTCTGTATGCTACAAGCCTGACAGCTCTGCAGACTGGTCGCGGGGCCGTATGCTGTCCTCTCAGATTCAGCCCCTCCACCCCACCTTCTGCTCCTTGCTCTGCCTACCCGTGTCCACCTTCAGTGGGCCTCAGCCCTGATGGGCCACCCCTCCCTCTCTCACACTGACACACATGGACCAGCCTGCTCAGGACTCATGGCTCTGAGCCTGTCTCGCACGCCACACGGGGGCAGGGTAGGACGGGATGAGAGTGGACTTTTTATCCAATCAAGTGGAGGCGAACGCTTGCCTTTGTAAATAGAACAGGATGTACATTTGTATATGTTGTATGATGGTTTGATGCTCTGAGAGAATTAATATGATAAACTGATGTCATGTCATGGCAACTGGAACTTTTAAGACACTTTTGACAAATGTTTGTATTTACGGTATATTTATTTGACTCAGGTTTTAATGCTATCGGTTAATGTCTTTCCTTCCACTAGTCCTGTTTTCTTTCAGCAGAGGGCACTGTTTCCTTGTGCTTGCCTTTTGGAAGGAAATTTAACCACTTACAGATTGCAAGGTGCTGTCTTGTGATGTGCAGTGACTAAAAACAGTGACCTGGGGCTACTAACTAAGCAACAGCACTCACAAAGCCAGCCCTGTTTACTGGACAGGGCATTTTAATGATTTGCTGTCTGGAAACACATTATCAGTGGTTGATAGGATGAATCCCTTCTCTGATGTGGAGACTTTAAAGAGTGTTCAGGGATGGCCATCAGTGTAAATAGCAGTTTAAGAATATTTCTAGACATTTATGTTCAGTTTAAGAACATTTCTAGACATTTATGTTCTATGTTTAATTCAGCATTCATAATCTGTTTGTCCAGTGGAACAGAAATCAGAATTGAACAGAAATCATTAAGATATGAATCACTGTACAATCACTGTAATGTTTAAATTTAATCAACTTAATTTAGTGGTATTATTCTATTATCCTCACCCATTTTACCCAATCAGAATTAATGCAAACCTTTTGGATCAGTATGTGCTTGAATCTCTTGAACATATTATAAGATATAATGTTCATAATGACCTAATCCTCTGTCAGTAACATGGTACATTTTACTGTCTAGTTCTTTCCAGATTTAATAGACAACATGGTACATAATTTACTGTAAGATTTGCCATAGATCTATGCACTTATTTCTTTATTTACAAAATGTTTTTCCATAAAATGTCATATGATGTAAAGGTTAAATAAAACATTTATGAACCTACTTTTATTCAGATTGGCAAGAAGTTGAGTTTCGCTGTTCCACTACTCAAGCGTAGATAAGATGCGTTTTGATGTAGGTAGGGTAAATGTGTCAGTTTAATCACAGAATGAGTCAGTCTATTCCATTTATTCCCTTCTGCGTCACAAACTTAATTGAGCCTATTCTCACAGGGAGGAAAACAAGTGAAGGATGAGGCAAAATCTTAAGAGTTTGTGGGATGTGAGGAACCATGAATGGGAAAGGCATGTAACGTGACCAGTAGACTTCAGACAGGTTCGCTGGGAGGTTAGTATCGACAAGGTGGGGGAGAATTTCAGCCAATGTGACAAAATAATCAAGGAAAAATTTGGGCACGACAAATGTTTAGCCTAAGCCTTCTGATCACTCTGCCAGGACAGGGACAGGATTCAGGCATGGCATAGTAGTAGTAGTGAGTAAATGGAAGTGCAATATCTCACATCATTTGAGGTTTTTATGGCCTACTCAATTTGCCAAATAACTTTGATGGTAGAGGTTTACTTAGCAGTGATCCATCAGGCAAAAGTCCCAAACCATGTCTACGTCACAACTTGCATCAGAGTGTGGCTACACATTCACAGTGACTTCCCCAGTTTCTCAAGCCATTTATTTTAAAATGGTTATGATGTCATGGTTATAAGAAATGGCCATTTGTGTTGTGCATGGTCTCTCAATAGTGATGGGGGAACTCTGATTTGACAACCTTATGCACAGCATACCCCACACAGCAGTGTAGGACAGCGCATCGCTACAGATAGAACAGAGTATCACTATAGATACAGATACAGAATCTCTGTTCAGTCTCTTGCTTTTACTGTGGGCCTACTACCATATTAGCCTGAATATAAGACAATATTTTTGTTCTGTAAATACTGCTAAAAAGGGGGGGGTCGTCTTACATTCATGGACTAGACACAAATATTGAGAAAAAAAAATCCATTTATGTTAAATAAACCGGCATCGTCTCATTGGCCTACAACTGCCATACACATTGGAGGTAAGCGATTGTCTTGAACAAATTCAAAATTATGACCAGGTTTACGTGGACTTCAGTATCCCTTGACCCGGTGTTGATCATATTCGGAACACAGCGTTTAAGTGCGCACAAAGCCGGCACTTCATATCCGATCATATTTGGGATACAGAAGTCTCGATGCGGCGCAATGGACTGTGACTGCGTGACTGAATGAGTCTTGCCCAGCGCCTGCACAGATTTCGAGGAGAAACTGTCTTTTCAGTGGTAGTCTATGATCAAACTAAGGAAAACTCACTCATACAGATAGGCAATGCTGACCAAACGTAAGCGTTTTTCGACATGTGAACACCTGTTACTGTTGCGAAGAAAAGGTTGAAAATCAGTTACTGTGTGGTGGAAATGAGAGAAGCGAATCACTGTTGTCTGAACGTCTAGCAGTCAAGACCAACTCCCTTTGACACACAAGGCTGTTGCCTCTATGCAGACCTCTATGGGTAATGCATATGTGTTTCTGCCTGTTAGATGTTGTTGTACTTTTTGCACGTTCATGGAAAATTATCGCTCATATGGTAGCGTACTATTCATTCAATTTATATGTGACAAATCTACCTACATTAATTAACTTGATCTGATGCTTTAATTTATAGTTATGATCAAAAATTTGCTAAATTTTAAAATGTTTTCCAATGAGTTATCACCAGCATTTTCAAATAAAACAATGGCAAAATTTGGTTTACAAACTTTCTAGAAAAGTCTACTTTTCTAGACAAATCCCCCCCACCCCTCCAAAAAAAAAATTAGTCTAGAAAAGGGGGTCGTCTTATATTCAGGATCGTTTCATTTTCGGGCCAATACGGTATATGCCATTAACTGTAGCTGAGTGACACCAGACTGTCTGGAATGTAAAAGGAGAGCATTCTGTGGACTTGGAGCACATGGGCCGTTAAATGGCGCCACTCTTGGTCATCTGACCATTTTGACCTCAGTCTTCAACATATGAGCAACCACAGTAGCTTCAGGCTGAGGGAGCGACTGAATGGAGGCCTCATTCAGTTCCCGAATGGGTCAGGTCATTTGGTCGTCACAAGAGGACCATGAGGTCTTGAATGTCACAAAACAAGGATGAAAGAATTCACACAGACAAAACACTTCAACCTATGATGCTGCCAAAGAATTGGGCATCAGAATACTAGTTAGCTAATTATTTTTATGAATGCTCCAAAATAACCAAAGCACATTGTAGTCACATGGTAGTCAATGTGACATTATTCTTGATCGAGAATCTGCATTGTGATACTTGTAAGCAGCAACACTGATAGAAATTTGGGGCCCTATGACAGAAAATTATTTTGGGTTTCCCAAACATTGATTATAATATTAAAATGTTCTCTAGGGCCCCCTATCAGTGCCAGGCCCTTGGAATCATCCTAACCTTTCCCCCCCTGGAGGCGACCCTGCTGATAAGACTTAACTTGATTTTTAAAAATATTTGTGTAATTTAATAATATGTTAAAATGGGTCACTAATGCAATAATACAAGATAGAAAACAAGTAAACACAGGTGTAGGCACAGATAGGTTTTTCACAGATAGGTGATTTAGCAATAAGAGTTCAGGTCAGATATTTAGAGTTTAAGACATTCATGGCTTGGCATGTTGTTTTATTGTAGTTGTTGATTATGTTTTTAAATAATTTTTTTCTCTTTTTTTCTAGTTGTTATAACAAAGGTAGGGTATATTTAACATACATGTCACATGAGGATTAGGTCCTACCACGTAGGGCTATGCAGTCCTAGGCCTTCTTAAAAGACGACACTTAATGTTCACACCTTCGAACGTGACTTGATGGATTATTGGAGCTCTGACCTCAATAAAGCAGCCTCGAATAACTGAACTACAAGAAAGTTACTTAACAGCCTAGTGGCTGCAGATTGCTACAGAGAGAATCGCTTATAGCTGCGTGCTTGTAGGCGTTGCCAAACAGTTAACGGTGCGCAGCAGTGAACGTCGTCCGAGCCGACTGACAAGTGGAAACTGACCGTGTTGAAGTTTATGTTGTCCACGAACAGGTACGATTTATTTGTCCAAAACATTGCATATCAGTATGCTTGTCATCTTTTGCACTTTATTGCCTCGTCTTTGATCAAAGCGGAAAACGGTAGTTGCAGTTGTTAGTTGTTAGTTGTTACATCTGTTAGTTTTCAGTGCACAAAGCTACCGCACAGAAGTACTATTGAACTTTTGGGATAATCACAGCTAGGTGTATTTGCCTACAGTTGCCTTCTTGAGTGGATATGTGCTTTGGTTACTATAGTGAACAGTGCCACATTGCATCTTGCGGATTAATGGGCTATTTCTTAGATTCTTTCATTCATTCCAATGAAGACACGTTCAGGACCAAATTATAATTGCCCTTTTGTCCATTGCCCATTCGTACAATTTAGTTGTTGTAGGTAAAATGAATGAGCATACTTTTGGGCTGAACGTTTTAATAAACTGTCCGCGACATTAGAGCACAGATGGTCTTGCCTCGATGCACTTTTTCTGTGCGTCAACGAACTCTGTGCCACTGCATTCTTGTCGGATTGTTTCGTGTCAACTATGAGAAATGATACAATGAATAAAGCAACATAGCGATGGCCGTAGCAGGGGTCATTGTTTCCATTCACACCCAGATGCATGCATGACTGAGCGATTGAAGGCTCAGACAAGGGCTCTGGGTTCATGCTGCTGTGGTCTGTTTGCTACCTTGGCTGTAAAATTTTACTTCAGAGTCAGCTCTGTTTTTTATCTAGGTGCTAGACATTAAAACACACGCGCGCGTGCGCGCGCACACACACACACACACACACACACACACACACACACACACACACACACACACACACACACACACACAAACACACACAAACACGCAACACACTTACAGTACATTCTTGCATAATGAAAGTCACACACCAACAATACGCTATATCCATAAATGTGCATGTCTAATGCATGCTCAAATAAATAAGATGTCTTTAAAAAATCCATATTATGCAAAGTGTTTGCACTCAACAATAATTCAAAATATCGCTATGATGGTGGTAGTATTAAAACAGAAAATGGTGATGAATTTCTTACAACGAAACTGGTAACTGGTAATTTCCCTCCAGGGTTGCGTGAAATTGTGATATGTAAGATATGTGGCTATTTGTTGTTTGTATTTATGCACATGTTTTCTCGCATCTCTAGCAACGCTTATAAAGTCATGACTGAAATGAGGAAGAACACCTTTCTATTTTTACTCTATACCATCACAACTAGTTCGTCTGTATATTGCCAGTTCAAACACATACCACTCAATAGCAGGAAGAAACACAAGCCAACTTTTTCCCAGTTTAAACAAATAATGCTTTAGCGCGAAAAATGTCATGTCGGAATCTCTCAGTGCTTATATAATAATATAATATTTATGTGGATTTATGAGGTTGAGGGATCCTTTCCGGTTAGATCTGTTTGCCACAGACTGCTCTTGAGTTTTGGCGACGTGCAAAGAAGCTTTTTTTAGGCGAAGGGAGCTTTGAAATTTATCAGGCACTTGTTAAAAGAGCAAAAACAAGATGGACTGCTGCAAGCATTTTATAGATTTCTGTGACTACATCATGCCCTCTACAAAAATAGCACCACTGGTTTCTGTGGCATGACCTCACTGAGTTGCAGGAACTCTTAGATACACTAGGCTAAATGATGCAATGGTCAGCCTGGAGATATTTTTTACTTCTTGTCTGGTTGCCATTGACTACTGTGGCATGCGAAGGACTCTCTTTGTTACAGTGTGAGTTATGCCTTTTGCTCTTGGACTAAAGAAGAACCAGAAGCATTACACAACACAATGAAGCCACACTAAATTTAATCTCACCCCTGAAAGTAAATCAGTGTCGATGTAATTAAAGCAGGCAGGCTAAAGGGGTGACTCTTAAGACAGTGGCTAGATTTGTTATTTATGTAGTTGGGAGCTCAAACCTAAGGCATTGTGATTTGGCCACCATGCTGCAGCTTCTCAGACTTGAGTGGCTCTTGGTCTTAACACCTCCCTCCCCGTCTGCAAGGTCTCTGGGGCCGTTGTCTTCCTTGACGCACAAGGTACGTCCTGTTCCGACCAGGCTGCATCACGTCGTCTGCCGCTGTCCAGTGAAGTGCTGCTGCATAACAACAGCTTTGCCAAGAGAATTGGGAAAGACATGGGAAAGGCTCAGAGAATCTGGCAAAACGAGGGGCCTCTCAGAATGAAAGGAATCTGCAACTAACACAGTGCTGACTACTGTAGATTATTCTGATGTGAACTTGTTGGCTCTATACTAGGCTCTGTACTTGCCATAACAGATTGACACATCTGTTACAGTACCCATGTGCTGCTCAGAATGCTGTGGTAAATTGTTCACAAGACAGAAAAGACTGTCCTCCAAATTTATACAGACCAATAAGTACATCTCCATGTTTGTTATCTATGTTTACATCTATAGGTTCTTGGTAGACACTTTTATCCAAAGCAGTATTACTCTTTAAACTCCTATCTCAGACACTGCAGCAGGAGGAGAAACTGATGCAGGCTAGCATCTGATTATTAGAACAGCATATAGAGTAGGCTAAAAACAAAAGAGGTCACGTTGTTATGGTGACAGTTTGGAAAATTATATATTTTTATTAGGCTTATGGAACATTATTATCCAGATAGATTTATTCACTCTTTACAACGCTATAAACTCACAGGAGAGATTATTATTTTGTTCGTCATCAGGCTTGTGCAGTTCAAAAGGGTTGTTTTGTGTGTAGGTCATACTTGCACAGTGGGCATTTGTCATTTTTACTGCAATGCACATAAATCTGAGCGGTATCAATAATCAGTGTTGTGCTGTCATGGAGCCAAACATGTGCTAGTCACGTGAAGAAGCAAACGGTCAGTTCTGGGAAGTGTATATTTACAGACAGATTGAGGAATTGTCCATTCTGCAAAGAAGTCCTCTAAAGAAGTCCATCATTTTCATGACTAAGGCTGTTATCAGGCTTCTTTTAGCCTCAGGGCCTTCTTCTTGCAGCAGATCACTGTGCTGTGTTGTTTTATTCACACCCTCAACCTCAGCAGACAAAAGGAACCATCAGCAGACACAAGGGGAGAGAGAGAGAGAGGGAGGGAGAGTTATTGAACTATTTGCTGTAAAATTACAGCCGTGGAGAGAAGCAGGATGGAATTCTGTGGAAGATACTTTGTACTCTGAATTTAATCTTATAATCATCATATGGACAGCAGAAAGGCATCCCAGATAGAGTCGACTATAAATGCATAAAACTATAATCTGTGTCATAGCAACCAAGGACAGCGATTAAATGGCTGACAATGTTCTACGATGAGCCTAAAGCAGTTGCGTTAAACAGCTGCCTGTCATTCACACACACATCCCCATAGCCACAGGGGCAGCACCGTAGATGATCCTTCCTCCGGGCCACTGACCCATTTCACACTTCGCCCCTCACCCTTCCACTTCCTGCTCTGCCCACCCTGATGGATCCCCCATGTGTTTGAGGTGCTTGTGCAAACCTGCCGCTTGCTCCATTGTGTCCAGTCAGGATGGTGATAGAGGAAGCAATCCCCCCCTCCCCACATACACACCTACACACACACCTACACACACACACACCCCAACACACACACACACACACACACACACACATACACACACACCCAACAACACACACACACACCCCACACTCTCCCTTGCTCAGAGCAGGTAGACAGCCAGAGCTCTGAGCGCTCAGTGGTCCAAAAAGAACTTCCGCACATTGTGCTCCTGTAAATACAGGAAATCTTGTTGCCTGATATTCTCTGCCTGCTCCTACTCTCTCTGTGTTGCCATTGAAACCCATACCTATGTTATGTATACATTTAGGCGTGTTGTTAAATGTATGGCATTGCTGTTCAGCTTTGGCAGGCACTTTGGGTGGTGCTTTTGTGCACTTGGGTGCACGCAGAGCTTGTATTCAGTGTGTGGGCATTATAAGATGTCTCTGCAAATCTTTTTGTTGCTTGCAATGTCTTGTTTTCATTCTTTGGGTTTTCTCCCTGATTTCCCAGAGTGTTTTGACTCTGTTTTTGCTGCTCTTTTGTGTGTGTAGACAGTGCTAGTGCTTTTGTGCACTTGGGTGCTACTACAAAGCTTGTATTCATTGTGTGGGTATTGTAAGATGTCTCTGCAAACCTTCTTGTTATTTGCAATCTCTTGTTTTCATGTTTTCATTCTCTCAGTATCTCTCCTTGATTTCCCACTGTGTTTCTCTTGGTCTTTTGAGATCACTTGTGCATCACTTGTACGTTCCTACGAAGGAGGGTTCTTTCCCCAGGTCTGAGACCTTTCCCGGGTCTGTGACCTGTGTTTGAGCTAAGTTGAGGCCTGGAGGTGTGTTGTCAGTGTCCCTACGCAGAGGGGGATTTCCACTACTCAAACCCTTCCACAGCCTCTTTGAGATGCTGCCACTGAGCAACGACTTCCTGTTTTTTCTGAAGCCCTCGTAGGCAACAGACTGTCCCCACTCTATTCACCACATCATTGCGTCACTCCATGTCTCTCACACTGTTTCAATTGGAAATCAAGACTGGTAATCCCTTTCATCATTTGGCTACCGTGGACACATAGCAAAGAGCAAAAATACAAAGAGCAAAATGTATTCATTTTCCTGTGGACTAGTGGACTCATTTTGCACATTTCTCAATGATTGTAACATCCTATGAAATATATAGCGACAGAACACCTCAAAACTGAAATATAAATAAATGTGCCATAAATGTGCCAAAAATGTGCTATAAATAGCATACCCAAACATGGGCAAATAAAATGTGTGCCAAGGCCATGTTGTTCCTGGGCAGGTCTCCTGTTAAACTTGAAGGTCTGGCATCAGGGCATAGAGGCACCCCTCTCTCTCTCTCTCTCTCTCTCTGTCTCTTCTCTCTCTCTCTCTCCCTCTCTCTTTCCAAATGACAGGCAGGGCAAGTTGGTTTACTTTATTCAGTCACCTCTTGGCACGACGCACTGTCTCCCCTCTTACCAATTTAGACCTGCTTGCTCCTTGTCACAGTTGCTCCATTCACCACCAGTATGGGACATCCAAATAGGGCAAGGATGTATAACTCACAGCCCTCACAGTTTTCTCTTTCCACATTATCATCTTAAGGACTATGTCACCCTACTAGTGGCTTGCACCTAACAGAGGCTTGCCTTAAAGAGTCATAGTGGTGGTGTGGTGTATCTTTGTCCATGGAAGAACAAACAAAATGAACCTGGTTTATTTATTGTTCTGGTCATCAACCTGAGTGTATTTGTATTTGTGGTAAAAAATGGCAGTGTGAACAGTAAGATTTTACAAATAGTTTAATGTTATTGAACAGTTGAATGGGCTCATACCTTATTGCTTTGTGAAAGTAGTGAAAGAAGTGAAAGAATCTGATATTATAACCTGTGTGTGTGTGTGTGAGAGAGAGAGAGAGAGAGAGAGAGCTGAGACAGGTGAAAGTTTGGCTTGTGAATGAAGTGAGTTGTGTGTGTGAGAGAGAGAGAGAGAGAGATGAGGCAGGTGAGAGGTTGGCTTGTGAATGGAGTGAGCGGAATTGGGTTGTGGGAAGGTGTAAAGCTTCTGGAAACTCGGTGGGTCTACTTGAGCAAACACTCCAGGCTGAGATCATTTAGGGTCATTGAACAAGCCACAAACACTTATTCACACATCTAGACACACACACACACACACACACACTAAAACACACATTCTCCACCTTACATAGAACATTCCTCACCTCATTGAAGAAGCTGTATTTCTTTATGATTGCAGGAAAAGAATTGACATTTCACAGGGAGATGGCAGTGAAGGGCACACACAGGCCCACCCATTTTGTACTCGGTGTGGGAACACCTGACTGGGTAGCCTTCAGCACTGGCTCTGGCATGATGACATGCATTTGCCCTGGTTGCAAATAAAACATGGCATGTCTCCCCCTCCACACAACACATCTTGATTGGTGCATCTGACTCTTTTTGCAAGCATCAGGCCCCAGCTGCAAAGCTCTCAGATGTCACGGCCACATCAATTTTTGTCAACCCGTTGAACGCGAGCTGGTCTATTTCAGTTGTGGCGGCACACATTTAGCTTTTGGCCTACCTCTGGGCCTGGGCTAAATATATCTGCACGCGCGCACACACAGACACACACACACACACACACACACACACACACACACACACACACACGCGCGCGCGGAACACCTACTCATTCAGAGCCAGGGCAGGAAGTGTGTCAGGCCCTGTTGCTCGGCGGCGGCGCGGGCTGATTGAGTGTGAGCTGAGCAACAGGAAGCGTGTGGTCGGAGCTCCTAGCCTGCCTATGTTCCACTCCACTCCACTCCCCTCAGCTCGACTGCTGCTGAAACAGCTCTATGAATCTTTCAGAGATCTTCATGCATGCGATTAGGGCTTGAAATCCACACACACACACACACAAGATACATCCACCCATGTCCTAATGTGTGTAGGTGGACCCATAACTCAGAGAGATGATTGCAACTTTATCCTCCTTGCCCTGAGCTGCCACTGCCCATTCCCCCCCCCCCCCCCCCAACAAAAACTCCCTTTGCACAGATTTTTAAGAGAAACTAAACTATATGAAGTGTACACTTTGAGACCTTGGATTTTTTACACAATAACTTTTGATAATTTATCATTACTGAAAATTTGACCGTCCTCCCTCCCTCCACGTGCTCTCTCTCTCTCTCTCTCTCTCTCAGGCTGTCTTTTGCCCTCCCACTCTCGTGTGTTCACCTCCCCCTCGAGCGCAACAGCAGTGTCTGTGTGTGTGTGTGTAAGTCTGAGTTGTGAGAGGAACATTGGCTACTGCAGTGGCAGCAAACACACACACATACACAGCAGATAGAGGAAGTAGTGGCAGCTTGAGCTCCCGTGCAACGCCTCTCTCACGCACACACGCGCGCTCACACACACACACAAACACCCGTGTATGCCAGTCCTCGTGCGGATACGCAACGCAGCAGCAGCGCCCGGGGTGAGGAGAGAGGCGAGGATCCATCCTCACAGGTGAGAGAGGTCAAAAGGGAGAAGCTCTTCTTGATCTGCTGCCTGGCTGTGTTTGGGGGCCTGAGGCACTAGGGGAGCTACATGAGCGCATGTAAGCCTTGGTTTTGAAACTCATATTCACTTTTTTCACTCTTCCTTGGCTATTTGTTTTACTGGGTTTCTGTAATCTGTTGACCCTGACCCTGTCAGTATTACTGCTGGATCGTTGTCAGACTCAGATTTTATGAGGGATGTTTACAGTTGAGGTGAATACGTTGGATGGCACCATACAGGTGATGGGACTCTGTGCTGGTTTGTTTTCTGTCTTGCTGTAAAGGGATCAGTAGATTTACATTCTGTGAGATTTCATTTTACTGTTTTTGTCTGTCTGAGTTACATAATGCACTTTTGATCTCAGCACTGCAAAAAAAGCCAGTCTGCCTCTTGGGGAAAAAAAACAAATTCATTTTTCCTCATTGGTTTTTCAGACAATCCCTTTTCAAGATGTTTTCTAGGCGAGGTTCTTGTGGTTGTGATTCATTTTGTTTTTGTAGCATATTTTTCTCTTTCGGAAAGTCAGAGCCTCCCACAGACTTTACCATATTCACAGTGTTCTCAGTTTGACTTGTTATGCATGTCTCTACACTGGGTTAAGGGATAGACTTGGCCCAACCACCTGAAACCGAAAAGTTTGTGTTATCTACTAACTCTGATAAAGAGGTCATCACCCGGTATGGAGAGTGGTTTCTGTTTATTCAGTGTATATAGAATGGTATTTTTGAATAAGGAAATGTTGTGCCAAATGTTGTGTTTTGCTAATCTATTTCCCAAACATCATCCTAGAGACGGTTCATATTGGTATGAAATTAATGCATGACGTCAGGCAATACTGTCCCAGTGTTTTTGTTTCATGCTGGAGTTGTGACATGTAGTTATGTACTTGGTTCTGCTCACAGTTAACTATCACTGACTCACAGTGTTTTTTTTTTATTGTGTGTGTGTGTGCTTATGAGTGTGTGTGTGTGTGTGTGTGTGTGTGTGTGTCATGTTTGCATATGCCGATAGCAAGCCCATTAGTGATAGTTCGCGAAAGTGCTTGCAAGGCCACTCTTAGTCGTGATGATAAATAAATGTGGTATAAATGTATGGCCATGCAGTCGAGCAGCTCATGAAAGTCCTCCTCTTTCTTGCTTCTCTCATCAGCAGATTTCTGAGGTGCGCCTGAGCGGCCGTGTCTGTGGGATTGCTGACATTTATAAGGGCATATATCCCACTGGTGTGCCTCTCTGCGCAGGAGTGCACACGGCTGTGAGAGCATCATGCGAATGACAGCGCACCGATAACATGGCCCACTGGGAGGTTTCCAACCAGTGCAGCACAGACGCCAAAGGTGAGTGGTCCACTCCCCATGTCAGTCACAACACCAGGCAATCTGGATTCTTGGTGGAAAGGTGTTGGTTAAAGAATAACTGGTTAAGCAGTGACATCATTGTTCAGTGTCCATTTAAAATGGATGATTAGCTTTGCTACCTGCTGGTAGAGCTAATGCAGTTTACCTGTTAATTTATTGGTTGTAGACTATGAAATTAATCAGCAACTATTTTGGTAATGAGGAAAAACCTAAAAATTAATATTTAATTTAAAGCTCTACTTGCTCCTCTGTGAGAGTAAACTAAAAGTTCAGGTGCAAAAATCCTCTAAGTCCATTTGCGATGAATTTACAGAAATGTATTTATATAATTTTGATAACTTTATTATCAGTCCACCTCCAGTTGGATTGTTTTGGCTTAATTTGTTTTTACTACTAATAATGCTATTTAAATTGCCGTTTGATAGAGATTACTTGGAAATGATTATTTAAAGACTTAGTTTGTGCAGATTTATGAAAAAGCACTCTAGACGGTTTCACACCTGAATTCTTCAGTTGAACATTTGAGGACAAAATCATCAGCTTTAATCACAATTTTCACATTTTTCAGAATTTTATCAGTACTAATTTTCACAAAGCAAAGGCTTAGATCTGAACAGTGTAATTGTATCCCAATTCATGCTATGATATATAGTGTGACTGAAGGTGAAAGTAAATGGTGCCTTTGTGCTTGAACTGTTTTTCTCCACCAAGCGATAAGGCTTATGAACGCCGACACAATGAGAGCCTACCCCTGTGCCTGTCAGTCTCTGCACTCACACTACACTCACTCTTGCATACACAGACAAACACACACACTCACTCTCTCTCATCACTTCACATACTTTTTGAAGAGCAAAAACACAAGAATTTGAATCTCTTAAACTAGTATGAGATGCAATAAAGACCATCTAGAATCTTCTTGCAGATGCTGGTGTCTGCACCGCTGCGCCAGAGTCAGACGTCTACCGCAGTCTGCAGGCTGTGCTCCGAGAGCTGGATAACCAGCATGCTACTGTTCGGGTACACAAAGGTACAAACACCGCAGCCTCGTTACACACATTCACATACATTCACAGTGCAAACTGTAAGAGGAGGAGGATGGGGTCTTTGGAGGGCATCTGCTGGTACTCCATGTTCTAGTCTCAACATCATAGCAAGTTTGTTTTCTATGGAGGCTTCCTTCCTGAGTCGGCTTCTACTAAACATAGCAATATCGCTCATCTATCAGCTGCGAAATCAGCAGCGTTAGATAGGTGGATCAAGTCTGCTGCACGCATGCGTGGTGGTCTCCTTATTTGCAACTAAAAATGTGTCCCAAGCCCACAAGGCCACAGTCAGCTCCGGATATGACTCGCTCACTTTTTGACTTTCACAGCGATTTAGTTTTGACAAATTTCTGAAATTACTTCCAGCTTTGAGTGTCCATCGTGGTTTAGCAGTGGAAATGTCTTTGCTGAGTCAGGAATAGTGTGTGTGTGTGTGTGTGTGTGTGTGTGTGTGTGTGTGTGTGTGTGTGTGTGTGTGTGTGTTCATGTGACACTGCTTATGGTTTTTGACTTGACTGGTTTTGACTTTGAAGGGATGCTGAGATGGACTCTACACAAAAAGGTTCAGAGGAATCCACAGTACAGCCTGATTTTAGTCAAGGTGGTCATCAAGGAGCTGGAAAGAGTGAGTCAACAACATCCATTGAGTTAAGCCTCTGAGGGAAACAATTATCGAAAGGCTTCCTTTTACACTGTCCAGTGTATCTGATACAGCCATCATGATTTCCACCCAGTTGAGCATTTTGAATGCTGTTGATGAAGAGGCGTTATTTAGTCTAAAATGTGATGTGTGCTCTCTCCTCTAAAGGGAGCTTTGAGTACAAAGTGTCTTTTAAAAAAAGAAATGGAAATGGAGATGTTGAATTAAAACAGTAGTTACATTGGCAGTAAATATTCTGATATTTTGACTACTTTCAATAGTAGACTGACAAATAATGCTGTCCATTTATGTGTAATTGGATTGATTATCATATATGATATATAGATCATCACTCAGGACATATGGATGGCCACTGTGTAGTTTCTGACGTGTCTCCTCTCTTGATGTGTTTCTGCAGGCAGAGAGGCTGGACTGTAAGCTGCACATCATTCCTCTGCTTCACACCCTGATCTACGCCATCATACAGGTACAGCACACACAGACTGCACTAATATAGCACACTAAAGCTCTAGGTGAACACAGCACTGTACACACAGACTGCACTAATGTAGCGCACTAAAGCTCTAGGTGAACACAGCACTGTACACACAGACTGCACTAATATAGCACACTAAAGCTCTAGGTGAACACGGCACTGTACACACAGACTGCACTAACATAGCACACTAAAGCTCTAGGTGAACACGGCGCTGTACACACAGACTGCACTAATATAGCACACTAAAGCTCTAGGTGAACACGGCGCTGTACAGACAGACTGCACTAATATAGCACACTAAAGCTCTAGGTGAACACGGCGCTGTACAGACAGACTGCACTAATATAGCACACTAAATAGACCCATAGGGGTCCAGTGCTGTAGAGATCCCCCTTCACCTCTCTACACAAATGACACAAGTGCTTTCATTTCCCACCTCACACCTGGACTTCCTGGTCAAGGTGGAAAGTTTCTGTGACTGATACTGACGCTGCTTCGCTGGTACAGAAAATGGAGTGTGTGTGCATATGTGAATGTGTGTGAGTGTGTGCGTGTGTGTGTGTGTGTGTGTGTGTGTGTGTGTGTGTGTGCTCATATGCCCACACTGACAGTAATTAACGGTTGGGCTCTTCTTGCATGTTTCCATTACTTCATAGCCTTGCTGTAAATGCATTGTGCGGTAAACTTATCTCTCTCCCTCCCTCTCTTCCTTTGTGTGTGTGTCTGTGTGTGTGTGTGTGTGTGTGTGGTTTTCAGACCCCCTACATTCCTGACGACCTCTATAAGAGAGTGTATGACTTCTGTAAGAGGCTGCTGACGCTACCTCAGCCTTACTGCACCGTGGGGCTCACATATTCCAGACAGATGAAAATGGAGCGTAGGACCCCAGGTACCCCCTCCTCACACGCCGCCACCCCCCCCCCCCAAACACACACACACACACACACACACACACACACACACAAACACACACACACATACAAAGTACCCCTGAGTCAAAGGAAGAGCTGGAAGTGAGCAAACCAAACCATCTTTGCTTTGCCTCTAACAGGTGTTCTGTACCAAAGAATGCTGGTTTCGGAACACAGCCTAAAGAATGAAAGCTATCCTCTTCAGGAGAAGTGAGTCATGTATTTTGAACTTTTATATTCTGGCCATAAATAGTTTTGTGTGTATGAGTGTGTGTGTCAGCCATGGGGCGATGTCTGCATAAACAAACGTAGCGCTTCCTGACACAACACTTCAGTGGCCTTGGCCATGAAAGTTAAAATGCGCTGAGTGTGTGTGTGAGTCAGGCCTGTAGCTGTGTGTGACCAACCCCTTTGTGTGTGTGTGTGTGTGTGTGTGTGTCTGTCTCACTCCTCCGCAGGGTGTTTGTGTTCGCCGACCCAGCCGTGCTCTCGGGCTCACGGGACCTGGCCAAGGTGCTGAGGGCAGACATTGAGTCGGGCCGTGGCTTCCAGAGCCCCCTGGGTCTCATGCGCTTGGCCGTGCAGCACAGCCTCCAGGCGGCCCTGGGGGAGGACCGGTGCCAGGGGGCCGCACTGGCTAATGCCCTTCAGGTCAGTGCTCATCCACGCTCCTGTGTTCTGCCTTAACGCTAGAGAATGAAATGCTTTTCTGAAGACGTTTTTGACAATCCACTGGAAATCTTCTTCACACCCTGATCTCAGTCAACGAAATGCCCTGGCATCAAGTCAATCTCCAGGGCAATAACACCCCTATCCAGTCATTCAGAACACTACCCAACTAAGACAAGGGTTTCACTGCACTCCTTTAAAAGTGAGTCTTCAACCCCAGCCATTGTCAATCAGTGTTTATAGCACTGCATATGGGATGCATCAGTGTTTGTGTTGAAGTGGTATTTAATTCTTGTTCTCGTTCTGAGACCACTGGTTGTGATGTACGTGCAGATGAAACTTATCATAATCTGGCACTTACAAAGGTCAGGACTCTTGCCAAGCCAGGCTGCATTTTGTCTCTCTTGTTGTAAATCTGATGTGGCGTGTTTGGGGTGGGTCTCTGACTTGAAATTGCTGCTGCCTTGTGTTCTCTGTGGTTGCCGTGGTGGCAGTTTACAGTAAGGCGTGTTCATTTCTCAGTGCAGTTGTAGCCCAGAACTGTGTGAGGGTGGGCGGCGGAGGTACTTTAAGAACACACACACTCAGAGTTCAGCTTAGGCTTTGCTCTAGGTGCACTAGTTTCAGTTCTCATTTGCATGTTATCTGCTCTGGTCAGAGGACTTGAATTCTTAGATATTCAAGCTCTCGTTTCTTTGTCCAATATTCACTCAAATTCAGTCATAGCGAAAAGGCGCCGTGTTTTTCTAATAGCCATTAATACTAATTTTGCAGCGTTTTGCTGATTTGCCTCCTGAACATAACACGTTACACTGCATTAGAGTTTAATCTCACACAGTTCACACCCAATAACAGGAGCACTCTCTAAAGTGTTAGCCAATGCTAACCACAGAGATTATGAATGAGCTGTTAAAGCCTGTAGTACTCAGAGTAACACATCCTCCAGCCCTGGGGGTAAGAGCACTATGAGTGTGGGGAGTTTATCATCGCCGTTATGACTGTTCTGGAGGCTCATCAACAGGAAGTCTAGTGACTCCAGCTGCATAATGCTCCGGATCCCACATGGACTGTCACCTGTTTTTTTCAGTCATTACTGTTTTTACCTTCGTATTTATGTCTTCTGTGTGTTTGTGTGTGTTTTAGGGTCAGTCGTTACAGGATGTGGAGCCGTACTTCCAGGAAGTGCTGTCGGCGATGGAGGAAAGTGCTGAGGCTGGTCGGGGCGAGCGCTCCCAGCTGACCGACAGGCTGCAGCAGCTCTACACTGAGATCCTTAGCACTGCTCAACAGGGTGAGAACATGAGACCTGGAAGGGGGGGGGGGGTGTCTGGGAACGGCTTTTGCCAGTCACACTTTTCTTTTGGCAGTTGACCATGTCTTTATACATTTAAATCAAAATTGTGGAGAGGGATGCAAAATGGCTTATATTTACTTCAGAAAAAAACTAATTGTGGATGTTTGGATGACATCACACATTAAACATTTTGGATAATTGTTTTATGTCTTATTGTCAAAGACATTACTATAATATACCCTTAACTATACCCTTTTAACAACAAAACATTTGCACTCATGGTTGAAAACTCTAAATTGTATTCTGGCATAGCCACTTTATGATTTTTTTAAAAATGGATGGTGTTTTCACCTGCAAATACAAATTCTGTATCCAATTTCTGGAACAGGTTTCTGATTCATGGATTCCTAGAGGAAAACTGTAATTCTCTGATGGTCAGCTCATGTTATAACCTTGGGTTTGTTCCAGGCTATTTGTCTTGCCTCGGGCCGTGCATCACTCGGTCCCTGTGGTTTGCTTTAATGGTGTTTGTTTAGAGGCTGAGCTGTCGGAGCCACACAGGACGCTGGCGTTTGTTTGTGGTGTCATTGTGACGGTTTGGGCTTCTTTTCCCCCCTCTTTTAGACCCATTGTCCCCCGGCTCTCTGTGTGACGTTCCACTTCCCAATCCGGAGATGAGCTTCCACATTTGGAGTGAAGAGGAAGAGCTCTGTGAGTGGGCCTGCACTCACACACACTTCTTCTGATCTCCTCCTTTTGATCTGCCCCGGTGGCTTCCACTGGGCACCGGCTCATATTTGGAAAGTTTCATTTGCTGTGAGGATTATTCTAAGTGGCTTAAAGTTCTCCTCACTCGGTATTTTAGGGTCTATATACAGTATTCCCATAAGGGACACACAGAACTCATGGACCTGAGTAGTGGTCTGAGAACAGCTTAATGATATTGATGCTTGTGGCACAGGCCGTGTCTCATTGCTGTGAAATGACATCTAAACCACATTGATCTTTTCTGCTGTGCTATTCAAATTGTGAGCTGTATACCAATTTTGTTACTGCATACATCCATCTGTTTCTGTCTCCCATCTTGCTGTTTATGAATAATGAATTTCATTACTTTACATTATTGTTTTGTATTGTTTCATTTTTTATTTAAAAGTTGTTTACTGTGTTACATTGTCATGAGATTAACTTCTTCATTTGTGTTCTCCTTTCCTCTTTGGTGTTTATGCTCGTGTGTCTGACAGGGAGAGAGCTGGCCAAGTTTGTTCGCTCCAGCTCCTTCTGCGAGCCCTTCTCTTTCCCCGAGGACTTCATGGCCGACCTGTCCACAGACCTGGACCCCGAGATGCCCCGCCACTCGGTCATGTCCACCGACAGCGGCATAGAGCGCGACCTGCCTGACGCCACAGAGCAGGTGTCAGCGACGGCGCCCTCGTTGGGACGGCTGTCTCGGCGGGGGGGCATGAAGGTCAAACCCTCGGTGACGGACAATGTGATGCGAGACGTTCTGGAGGACGCGGACGCGTGCATGTGGGGCACGGTGGGCAGCGGAACGGGCAGCCTACAGAGGCGGGCGGGTGCCACTGGCACGCCCTTCCCCAAGCAGCAACAGCGCCAGTTCACCGCCCGCATCGTCATGATGGGGGACGACCGAGTAGTGGGCAGGATGGCCAGAGCCTACTACTGGTTCAGGTGAACTCTTATACCTACACCTATTTATCTGGGATTACACAAATGACACAAATACTTGGCCATATGGGCACTCCCCATATGAATGTGATCCCAAGTGAAAGTTAGCTTTGCATTAATCTGGTTTGATCTGGTCCTCCCCTTGTTGGTGTTTGCTGATATTACATGTTGCTTCTCTTTGAAGCAGCTTTACGGGAGATTATCTGTGAAATGAACCAGACAAATGCAAACAAATGTGCACGCAAGCCCTCGTATGCTTGATTTCGCTCGACTTCATTTCAATACTGCCGTAGTCTGGTGTCACTGTAGGCCATGGTATCAAGCACATAAAATAACAAGGAATGTTGTACTGTCACTGAACTGCTCGCCCGCATGCTGACTATGGTTGGCTTAATTTAAAATAAAGGAAGTGGACAGATCTGTCCGTGCGTGCCTGCATGCGAATGGGCAGAGATTTTGCGCCGTGTAGAAATCACATCAGCTCTTTGGGTATTTGCAACAAGCCCTCCGAGGTTACTTGGGGGCTTTTGGTGATGGAAGTATGGTTCCACAAGATTGAACATGTGGCTGTTTAACAGGAAAAGGGAAGCGAGACGGCAGTTCCTCACAGCCAAAATCAACCTTCAGATGTACTACATCCCTATTTCAGACCAGGCCAGCTCCCCAGCCAAAGTAAGCTTTTCACAACAACATTTCAACTGATGTTCAACTGGTCTACTCAAGTCCACTTAAATCCGCTGCACCACCCAATAGCCCCCAGTGAAACATGAAAGCTTTGTGTTTAGGTCAGTCCTGACAGAGTTGTCTCATAGTCTTTGTCCATTTTGTGGTCTCCCCACAGGACAATAGCTCATCCCGGACGAGCAACCCCTGCAGCTTGGCCTCCTACTTGGGCATGGTGGATCCGTGGTACGAGTGCAACATAAACGCTCTGGGTCACATGATTCCCCAGCTTGCCAAAACGGTAGGCATTCCAACTGGTTGTCTCCTTTAAATAGCCCAAATTATGGTCAGTTAAGGACCATTTAAATGCCACATGTAAGACATTGCTGTAGACGTGTACTGCTGGGTCAATGCCAGTGTTCTTCTCTGTGAGACATATCCCTCTGTAGATGTTTCATGATGGAAGGAAAGGGAAGAGAAACCCTTTTATGCAAGTATAATAAAAAGAGAGAGATCCAGTGAGAGTAATAAGAGATGAGTCATCCTCCCTCTGTACACAATAACACTCAGGATCAGCACCAGTCTCTCCAGGTTGAATAGCTCATTTATGTATGCTGCACATGGCACTGTGTCATAAATTGTGCCCTAAACTGTATGTTGATTTCACAAGTAGACACTATGATACATATATATATATGCTGTGTATAGTCAGTTATACCCTCTTGGGCATTGGTTTGTGTTGGTTATGGTTATGGTATTCTGAGGCACTTTTATCCAAAAACAACTTACAACACTATAATAACACTTTACAGTAACACTATCATTTACCAGAAAACATACAATGTCTCTCTCAAAATAGGCATTTTTTAAGTAGTTAACCCTAACAACCATAACCTCTCATATGTGACCTTTGACCCTATGTAGCATTGCAGCCCTGGCATGACATGTGAGCCAAACCCCTTCCTATCTGATGTCATCTCTTACTATGTGCGCACTGGACTGCAGCCCGTCTACTTCACCATCTATTACATCAAGGTACTGCATCTCTCCTCAGCACCTTACAGCACAATGTAGAGCTTATTAAAGACATTAAGGACACCAGCACTACTGAGCAGGAAAGGATTCATCTCCATATGGAGGGCACAGCTCTGTTGAAAAAAAACTATGCAAAGAGAAGAATCGTGTTCAAAAAATTGTTTTGTATGCTTTTGATGTTTTGTGTAGTAATCAGTCAGATAAATGAGTGACTTGCCAGCCAGTTTATTTCCATTGTAAGCGTGTGTGGAGGCAGAAGTTTTGTGTTCCATCAAGAAAGTGGTGAGGTGCTCTTTGTGGTTAAGAAGAGTTTGTCACCAAGTTGGCAGATAAAGGTTTAGTTTAAAAAATGTGGTAATATTTACGCCGCGTGTGAAAGCCCCACTGTGATTTTGAATTGCTCATAAAAATTGTTCCATTTCCTCAGTACCTGTTTTCAGTTGTGTGAAAATCCTTTTTGTTGAGGTTGCGTAGCGTGTGTCCATTGTGTGTTCCAAAAAAATGAGCCTTCCATCACACAGAGAGAAAAGCCTCAGTCTTTTCATGAGTCCCTGGCCCTGGCTGAGAGTTAGCCCTGCTGAGCTGACTGCAGTGGAGTCAGTCTTGTTGCAGAAATATCTAGAGATGCTGTGTGATGCAACCACAGGCTAAATTTAAAATGTTCTGTGGCACTGTGCTGGGTGAGTTCCCCTGAGGTGGCATTCGAAGGCTGGAATGGGTGATTACATGCTGCTTCTTCCCTATAGATCTCATTTGCCAACCTCACCAAAGAGCCGGTCGAGGAAGTGTTCCTCTCTCATCTGGAAGTAGACTTCCCTGATTTAAAAGTCCTCCAAGCCACTATGAAAGGTACATTAGAATTATGTGTGAGTGTGCATGTGTACATGTGTGTATGTGTTAATGTGTGTGTGTGTGTGTGTGTGTGTGTGTGTGTTTGCTGCATGCGTAAGATTGTATGTTTGTCTATACTTGGTCTTGATTGGCCTCTCTCTAGTCTGATTACTAGGTCAAAACAAAAGGGTGTTTCCCCATTGTGTGCTTCACTGATATTTACCCTGTGTCTCCCACTCAGACATGTCCATGAGACAGAAGAGGAATTCTCCGGAAGTCTATGGGGCCGCCATCTCAGTCAGCTACAGAAAGGTGACTCATGCCAAACTTATGCAAGCACTTGTGTTTCCCGCTGTCACTCACATGTCACTACAAGACATGAAATTGTATTATGAAACTCACAGGTTCACTTTCTGCTGATAGCTTAGAATATGACCTCTAGAAACCTGCACGACACAGAGCCTGAGAAACCACGCAGGGCAAAACTAGTTTAACACTGATATATGCCTGTCATGGTTTAACCATCATTACAATCATATACACAATGGAGAGATCCATGTCATTGATGAAATGGCCTGGGCTTGACTACTTCAGAGCTAACTGCTACAGAAACACAGGAACAGATAGAATTTTAGATAGAGCTTTATGAAACCACCTGAAACCTAACAAGTCAATGCAGATCATCATCACCAAGTCGAAGACACTATTAGAAGTCTCTGTTACAATAAAGTCCCACAATGGGCTTCATTTGTGAGGATGGTGCTGTTCAAGAGGTGCTCATCAGTGTCCTTCAGAGTGAGGACAGATAGCAGGTGTGTCAGTCAGGCAGTCAGTCTCGGTTCACAGAGTCTAAATTACAGAATTACAGGGTCATTTGAGTTTCCAGTAATCCCCATATTAGCATAGTAGATCTCGTTCTCGATTGTATTCGTTGACCTCATATCCTCTGTCACAATTCTCCCAGGTGTCGCTAAGCAACCGAGAGGTAGACAAAAGCCTGTCACTAAGAGCATCAGGGGTCCAGATCTGTGCTATTCCGCCAAATGAAACTGAGGGTAAGACCCCCATAATATGCACTGCACCATCTCCATAATGGGTACTAGAACATTCACTCAGTGATTGCAATGCAGGATGGTGTTGTGGATAATGTCTTGGCCATTTTGAAGGCTCCTTGATTTTTTGCTGGTTTCTTTTCAAGAGATGCACTCAGATGCTGATATTGGCAGACTAAACTGCAAATATAATGACTGCTGATGGTGTTTAGCAATGGGATTCAACTGAGTACCACACAGTGTCTTTGTTTTGACTACAAAATATCTGCAACTGAAAGTCACTGAATTATTCACACATTTCTTCTTTTCAGACTTGAACTGTCTTACTGTTAGCTTCACTGACACAAAACCCAAGAGTAACCTGGTGAGTCCATTCACTTCCACTATATTTTATTGACATTGTATGTTATGCGTAAATAGTTCAAGCTGATTAAGGTCTACAAACTTGTCTAAAGACTACACATTTGTGTATTACATCAGCAGGAACCAAAGATTCGAACCTGTGAAATTAAAATCAGGTCCCTTGAAAGAACATCTTTTACTGTTTGCCTTGACAATGACTCACACAGGACTTTCAAAGATGTTCAAAGGTAAGATCATGTAGAACTATTTATTTCCTAAGTAATGACTCTATATGTATTAAACAATAACAGACATAATCAATTATTTATATTAATTAATAGAATTTTGTATCCTTATGTTTTGTTTTTTTTGTTTTGTTTTGTTTATTCACAGTATTGAGATTGCTCCATGTCTTGATCCTGGATACTGCATTCAGAAGAGTATGAGGTCTAAGTTTAATGTGGAGAAGGACAGCGAAGCTGGACTTAGCAAGTACATCAACAAGTGTCTCTCCCTGCCCATCAACACATTTGCTGGCATCATTCATTGACAAAAGGATTTTGCATGAGAATGGGACATAGTGGACTCCTTTGCTTGTTGCTTTATGGATGCCAATACACTCAGCTCTTGTACACATATCCTGACATTGGAAGTAACAGCCTAGTGGCACAGTTTCTGATGGAGTACCGTTTAAGAGATAACATGATTTTTCACATGCAGCAAACCTCGAAGAACACCAGTGCAGATCATGTATGATAGCTGAAAGGTCCAAGACAATGTCTTGTTTTCCTCACATTGTGCTGAAACACAATTCATGGTCATTCCAAAATGGCTAGGTGCTTGGAGTGGATTGAGGGATTGCTAGGGCCATTACTGAACAATGCCATGCTGTAATATACGTACTAGTACTGTATAGCAATACTGCTATATCAGTATCGTATGATAACACCTCTCTAGTTCATCCATTGCTTAATCCATATGACACTAACACAGAGGAGTCAGTCACACTTAGTGTACTTTGCATGTGGCATTATGTGTTCCAAGGACATTCAAGTCTTTTTGTGGTTAAAGATTAAGTATGCCTTTGACAGTTACTGGTTTCAGAACCAATACATTCAAAAGCGGTCAACCTTACCAAACATTTCCTGTTTCAACTCAATGGTGGAGTCCACAATTCTTTTTCAGTAGCCTACACTTCTACACTTCAGTCTCTGTCCGATTCAACAAGTTGCTCCTCACCACCCCCTAGCTGTCTGTTTTGTATGTGCATCACTCAAGTGACTTCATGCATACATACATGCACACATACACACACAGCCCTAGGCTTTGTGAATGGGAAGCAGACATAGTGGCTTGAACTGAGTCATACGCATTCTCAGCCAATCAACTTGTTGATACATGAGCTCAGAAGGGAAGGATGAAATGTGATTGGTTGTTGAGGTAAATATGAACTCTCTTTCACCAAAACTGTAGGCTTCATCTTTAAGGCTTTTTCTCTTTTTGATCCTACAGGCCTTATGTCTAGTATAACCACATTGGTTTCAGGCTTCATAGAAATTATAGAGGGAAAAATGACTGACTTACTATACCAGACACTGGAGTGGATTTATCTCAATAGCTTTTATTTCACCAACATAATGTTGTTGATGTCAGTGAGCACACACTGAACAAATGCTGAATGAATGGGTCAGATTGGACTTGTTCATATACTCAGCCTTTTGTCAGTAGAAGAAGAGCTTTTGTAATTTATATAATTTGTCTAAGTGTTTTGCACATGTTTTTGCACACATGATCTTCTGTGACAGGGCCCGTAAACATGCACCAAATGGGGGTGATAAGAAAGAGACCAGCACAGACAAACAACCAATCAAAAGCCTTTGAGCTTCTTCTGTGCAACTTCTGTGGTTTTCAAGGCCAAGTTTCGCTCCACTTTATATAAATTGTGCAATATCCTGTCAGAACAGTCATTGTTATTTAAGAGAAATAGCCAGGCTATGTAGCCTATTTTAGTAATGGTTTAAATGGTTGTATTGTCTAATTTGTAAACCAGAAAGTTTTCTCATACATTTTTATGTAAGATATTCATCAGGATATGAACCTGCACAAAATTGTCCAAGCTGATGTTCATAGCATACACCTCAGAAGACTCTGGACAAAATATTTAATGATCAATCAACTTGCTGATTTATCCACCAAGTGCTTACTAATTATGCTATCACACATGATCTTTTGTAATGGAAAACAGACTACACACACACATACACACACACACTATGTTAAAACATGACTAAGTCTAATTAGTCTTTCTTTGTAATGTATTTCATCTTAATTTTGTAAATGAACTTGTTTGTACAGATGCATAGGTCTACTATATGTACATAGACATTTTTAAACTCAAAATTAAAGTATTAAAGTTCGTATTGAAGACTGACTGGATTGAATATAATTTTACTAATGGTAAAGCAGGGAATCAGACCGGCTGACAGCATCATGGACCCGGTGCTGTGCTCCGTCCTCAGTTCATTGTAAAAGCGCAAGATGGCGCTATTTGGCAAGGTAAAGTTTAATTGGCGCGCAGCTCCTCCGGCTCGTGCTGAAATCTTCACATGACTATAGTGCAGGGAGGCATACACAAACCTCTACGCCTTTATCCCAAATTTCTGCGCTGGAGCATAGGATGTTGGATTTGACGCTGATTTCAGTTGTATGAAGACGTATCGATCAAGTCACATCTTTACGTACCTGAGTTCATCTGTTACCTGTTTCTCTACTGGAGTGTAATCCTTCACTGTGGCGTGGTGATGGACAAGGAACGGACAACCTCACAACAGTACGGGTCCCTAGAATGCACTAAATGGAACACAGAGACTGACAAAGTGACCGGCGACAAAGAAGGTATTTTTTTCTCCTCGTCAAAAGCTCCAAACGTCAAATGTCATTAGGTTACTCATACACTATCTGCCACTATCTGCCTGCCTTGGCTGTCTTGTAATAGAGCTGATGTAAATGCATCTCTGAGTAGCGTCTCTGAGAAGCTGCAGAGTAGTGTTTGTGTTTTGTGGTGATGTGGGCCACAGTGAGTGATAAGTTTAAGGTGTAAATTTGAACAGTGCATTTGTTGTTGAACTGTGCCGTGTATTGTGGATATACTGCAAAACGTAACAAGTATAATGAAATAACTTCACACAATTTTAGCTAGGGGTGCAGAGGGCGTAGAACGCGGGAGTGTGGAGGATCCCTATCTTCTTGGAACAGAGGCTATTTCTCACTTAAAATATTTAAATATTTGGCATTTATTCATAAATAATATTGATAAAAAAACTACACCTCTGATTGTAGCCTATCACCTAGGTGACTTCAAGGGCGATTTATAGGCTACTGGGAATTAGCCAATTAAGACCCAATTAAGGTATTACACAACTTTTATCCAGGTTGTGCTGAAAGAATGTGAAATGTGAAAAGTCTATTCTATTTTTTTACACCAAAAGCCCGTTTTGCACTTCATCAACCAAAATCATTCAAAGTGACTTTTAAGTACACGGGAACTGGATTTATGTCAGTGTTTTTTTTTTTTGTTTGTTTTTTGTCAGCAGTTTTCAAAGGTTGATCACTGATTATTAAAATACCATTATTGATTTTTAAGCCACGTTAGGCCTATGTGATTTTTCACTCAGCCAAGCTGTCACAAAAAATAAGCCTTTAAATTGACATAAACCCGTTAAAAAATATTGACAATCCAGTAAATTGCATTCTTTCTGAATGGGATTTACCCTGGTCCAAAAACCCTGGAATCCACTGCCATTATTGTGCATGCTCATGGCCAAACATCTTTTACTATTTGGGGTACAATTATCCTAAACACTTGTCTTTCAAGTCAGCACAGTTTTTGAGGCCTACCAGAGCAAGAATAATGTGAAAGCAGAGCAGATAAATTGTGATTTCATTTCTTAAACCTGACTTGACGATCTGTCAGTGGATGGCCCTTTGGCTTGATCGCTGTGGGTAGGTGAGTTTCCCTCTACAACCTCGGAAGAAGATATTGCTTTACCAAAAACCATAGTGTATGACACTAGTCTACTGGAGGTGGAGATTACTCATCACCTACGCATAACTTTCGTAGTTTTCTGTGACAAAGTTGTTTCATGGAGCAGAGGAAAAAAAATTATGAAATAACTTGTAAGAGCAGGCTAGTCAGAGAGAGAGCTTTTCTGCATTTGGCATAATCTGGTGCTAGATTCTTGTATATGAATGATAGTTATAGTATAAAAACATAAAGCGAGTAATGTGTTTAACACACACACACACACACACACATTTTAAAAGTGAGCATGTGAGCTTGCTGAGGCACTTTGCGACAAGATGATGGCTCCCTCAGTAACAGAACAACCTGAACCTTGCAAGGATGTCCTCAGATGAAAATCATGGTGGCAGTTTCTTATCAAAGTGTCAGCACAGATTTAGCAAACACTGCACACATCTGCTCTTCATCACATGAACCTGCACTTTCATTGCATCAGTGACAAGCACCATTGTCTAATCTGAGCAGGTGGAAGTATGAGAAGAATATGAGCTCTAGGTTTGAATGCAGGCTCTCTAGAGGATACAGTATACAGGTTCAGAGGGACCCTATCTGGGCCTTCATCACTTGCTAGGCCAGATCATGTCAGACCAAACTCACTAATTGTATTCTGTAAACCAAAGCCTATACCTATATATATTTCCTTGTGTCCTTGTGTCCTTGCATCTTTGTATATGTTAATATCATGTGAGGACTAGATGTGGCGAAAGACAACCACAGTAATCATGAGAAGGCTTAAGACCTGATCATATGACAATTTGTAGTGGTGCAGGAGGCTACACTGGACGTGTTAAGTCAAGGACGTATCTGCCAACAATTAGCTTCCACTATAATCAGTGGAACTGGCTACACCAGACAATCTAAAAAAATATCCCAGTCTTTTCAATGTATTTTTGATACAACTTCACTTAATGCTTCCTTAATACATCCAGTGTAGCCCTAGGGTTAGGTAGCCAGGCTGTGCCAGTGTACTACCTCTGTATTATATATTTCACTGCAGTAACATGCCTTGATGCCTATCAAAGACCAGACCAGTAGAAGGGAAATGTCAGAGTCCACGGATAATCTGAGTTTAGGCTTATAAAAAGCAACATGTTTCCAAATTTCATAATCTATTTAAATAATTGTGATTTCAATATTGATAGAAATAATCATGATTATATATTTTTTTCCATAATTGTGCAGCCCTACCCTGAAAGAAAGGAAGCTCTTCATAACATCACCAAAATTCTCAAATCAGCAGCTGTCTCCACACTGGAAGACTGTTGTGCTATTATGGGACCAAGTTACCCTGTCCAGTTAGATATGCTCATGTACAGGGAAAAGTAAGGGCTGGTTATCACTGGTTTACCAGAGGCTTTAAGGATTTATGATTTTTTATCAGGCAGTAGAATAGGCATACATCATAGCTTGAAGGAGCAATGAGGCTCTCTACTGTAATAGCCTACCACATTATCACAGATAAACTGTGGAAGTTTATGGAAAGACGTGCAGGTTCTTGGTTAAAGCATAGTAGTCAAAAAGAACTGTAAGCTTTTCTTTGTTTGTTCTAATATGCTGTTCTAAATTACCGTCTGTAAATGTAAAATGTTTTTTTTTTCCAGTTCTGAAAAGACTGCATTTTTGCTGCAAAATTGGTCAATAATGCCAGCTGTGCAGACATAACCAAGACATTCTTGACCACCTGTTGAAATCGTCAGTCATTTCTTCTTACCCATTCCCCATTTAAGGTCTGTCTCATTGGCATGACAGACAGATAAGGATTCTGCTGCTTGTAGTGCTAGTCCTTGTTAGTGGCAACAGAGGAAGCACACAAATGTGTGTGTGTGTGTGTGTGTGTGTGTGTGTGAGACAGAGAGAGAGAGAGAGAAAGAAAGAGACAGAGAGAGGGGGGAGAAGGGGAGAGAGAGAGGCGGACCTAATTAATAGCAGTTTTAGACAGGGAGTTATGCCAGCTCTGGTTAGCGCTGACACATAATAATTTGCACCCAACAACCAGTGCTCACCCAAGCGAGCTGTAATTTCAGGCTGCTTCTCTGCCACTGAATTATGACCTCTGGTAGTGCACAAGGTAGGTGTATGTGTGTTTGTGTGTGCGTGCACGTCTGGCGACTAGAACTGGTGACTCTTGTGATGCTGCTCATTTTATGCTTCTGCTTTTATACAAAGCTTTAGCTCAGCTATGAATCCCACAGTAAGAATAGTTTTGGAACACAAACTGTAAAACTACTCATTTGTAAGGGAGTCATGAGCAAAGAAGTATTTACTTTTTTCCTGAATGCTTAAGACAAATGCAGAATGCAATTGTCTATTTAAACTGACATGTTAGTTAACATTAATACTTTTAGATAACTCAGTGCTATAAATTAGTCTCAGATAAGCATTTGGTCTGAATTTTAACATAGGGCAGTAATTATTAGACAGAGAATATGAGGAAAGAATAGAGGAGTTGAAGGATGAGGTTCAGGAATTCATGATTATAGCACAAGACAATATTGCATATGATGTGAATGAAATGTTACAATAAGAATCAGACAGATGATGAGATGATCTGCTCTGCACGTAGACTAAGCATACAGCTTCCAGTGTAGGGGTGCTACTTGTAGGATGAACTGTTTTGACACAAAAACACTTTTTCAACAAGTTTGACAAGTTTTGGAAATATGTGATTTTGCAAGACATGTCACATGTGTAATATTTTGCTGTTTTTTGTAGTGTTTATGGCTAATGTATTTGCAAAAATAGTACTCTAGCAATCAGGCAAAACTAACTTCAAGACGCTGTGAATCAAATATAGATGTGTTCTTGCGTCATTACAGAACAGGTAAATGAGGTTACAAAGTCATGAAAAACATGAAAGAAATCCTTTTTTAAGTGCTGAAGACAGGTCCTCTGACAGCTGAAGCCATGTTCAAGGCAAAAATGCTGTCCCTTTCAATTGCTTTACTAAATAGTCACAACCACTCAGCAGACCCTAATTAGCACTAGTCTTAAGCAGAGAGCTGAGCTGATTAGTGAAGACACCTGTGTAATGCACAAAATATGCAACTTGTGACAATTGACTGCAGAAAGCAGAGTTCACACAATGCGTGAAGTTTTCAAGGTGTTACCACATATCTGTTATTTTGGGACTTGGGAAAAAAACACATCTAGCAAATGAAGGCATGAACTTACAAAAGCAGGCGAATACTGAACATGCGGCTTCCCGGTTGTAGCTACACACAGGTGAAATACATCAAATGATTCACTAGACCAGTTAACCAGGACCTAATTAGATTAGCTAGTCTTCAGCCAGTTAATCAGCTAATTATTGATAGCACTTGTTCAGTACACAGGTAGAAAGCAAGGCAAGACTCTACGGCTTATCCACGTGCTACTCAGTGGGTCGCTGAATTCATTGCATCAATACCTCTTAGGATAGCACATAAAAAGCTAACATGACCCAACTCCACAATTTATTACCACGCTTCAGTCATCACACACACACACACACAGGATTGACTGACTAACAGAATGAAATTTCACTACATGTCTTACAGTATTTATTAGTAGGCCTATTTCTGTGTATAAAAATCTTTAAGTTAATGAACAATTTCCTAGCCTATGAAAGGTGTTTCCATATAAATCTCTGTTTACAGGGTTTTTTAATAACTATTTTTGTCATTTATTTTTCTACAGCGGAGGACGTGGTGTCCATGGCTGACTCAACCATCACCATAGATGACATTGAGGGAGAGCTCTTTAAAATCGAGCGCATCCGTGATGCGTTAGTGAGACGGGAGTCTGAACTGAGATACATGTGAGTGTTGAGCCACATGCTCAGTTCCTCTCCTGTCTGTCCCTTTCTCTCTCACTTCCTCATCCACGTAAGGTAAATGGCAGCTGTGACAGATGGCCATATGCTTCCACACAGATGCTGAACCATTTGCATGAAAATGAATAGTATGGCTGTGGTGTTGCCTCCTAACCCCCAAACGGCAGTGCATCTTTTACGCTGAGAAAGGCCACAGGTGCAAGAATCACACCTCGCAATCACAATTCATTTGTTTTGACTGCCATTATGAAGCTACTGTTATGAAGACTGGTTTGATCTGGCTCTTATCGGAACATTACATTTAGTGTCAGTGACTATCAAAGATTGTCAGTTTAAATAAGTTCCGCTGCACATTCCCTATTAGCAGTTTATAGTATTCTCAAATTCAGCAATGTTATGAAATGTATCAATTCATTTGTTATCTCGAGGTGACAGATAAAATAAATGCTGCACCAAGACCATAAGAAATACCTTCCCATGAGTAGAAAACTTTATAGTGTGCATACACTGGGCCAACTTCAGGGAATTGAGCAAGATACCAACTGACAGAATAGAATAGAATAGAATAGAAAGTGTTTATTGTCATTATACGCAGTATAATGAGACTTAAAGCAACTCCTTAAAAGCGCACACAGCACAAAGTATAAATATGTCCTATGCAAAACTATTACAAAGTATGAATAAGTCCTTTACAAAACTACTGTACAAAACTACTATGCAATAAAAGAAAAACACCTATGTAAAGCCACTGAGTACCCAGACAGACAATAACAGATACAACAGAGATGAGTACAAATTGGCAAGCAGCATACAGTATGTTGAGGTAGTGTTCTGGTGGAGGTAATAAAACAAATAAATAACAATCAGTGCAAATATGCATCTTGGGGGAGGGGGCTAGGCAGCTCAGAGTGGTTCCCCTGGTTTCACTACAGACACTCACCCACATACAAAATCTAACAGTCCTCAGTGCATATGTGAGTTCAGTATGGTGACGGCTTTGGCATAGAAACTGTCCTTGAATCTATTTGTTCTGGCTGTTATGGACCTGAAACGCCTACCAGATGGCAACAGGTTGAAGAGATGGAAACCGGGGTGGGTATTGTCCTTTAGGATATTCCTGGCCCTGCTGAGACAGCGGGAGTTGAAGATGGTGGCAATTGAAGGCAGGGGGCAGCCAGTGATTTTTTTGTGCGGTGTTGGTCACCCTCTGCAGTCTTTTCCTGTCAGCCTCTGTGCAGCTGGAGTGGCACACTGACACAGCGTAGGTCAGTATATTCTCAATGGTGGAGCGGTAGAAGGTCACCAGCAGGTTTGTCTGCAGTTGCTCCCTCTGCTGCTTGGCCTTTTTGACCAGAGCTGAGATGTTGGCTGACCAGGAGAGGTCTGCAGAGATGTGGACCCCGAGGAATTTGAAGGACTCCACTCGCTCCACACATTCGCCGTTGATGTACAGGGGGGCAGGGGCGGCTCTGTTCCGCCGGAAGTCCAGGATGAGCTCCTTAGTCTTGGTGATATTTAGTGCCAAGTTGTTAGATGCACACCACTCACCAAGTTTCAGGACCTCATCTCTGTAAGCCATCTCGTTTCCCCCTGTTATCAGCCCCACCACGGTTGTGTCATCGGCGAATTTGACAATGATGTTCTCTGGGTGGGTGGGACTGCAGTCGGATGTGTAGAGCGAATAGAGAAGTGGGCTCAGCACACAGCCCTGGGGGGAGCCGGTGCTGAGAGTGCGGGTGGAAGAGAGGTGATGACCCAGTTTCACCTGCTGGGGTAGGTTGACCAGGAAGTCTTTAATCCAGGTGCAGGTGGATAGTGGGAGCCCCAGGTTGGCTAACTTAGGGATCAGAATGTCCGGAATTATCGTGTTGAAGGCTGAGCTGTAGTCAATGAAGAGCATCCTGACGTAGCTCCCCTGTTTCTCCAGATGACAGAGTGGAGGGTGGTGGAAATTGCATCTCAAATTGCCTGTTCGGTATGCAAACTGATGCGGGTCTAGGGTAGGGGGGAGACAGGCTTTGATGTGTCTCAGGACCAGTTTCTTAAAGCACTTGGTGATGACTGGGGTGAGTGCTCCGGGACGGAAGTCATTGAGGCTGGTTGTGGGTGTCTTTTTGGGGACTGGGATGATGGTGGCAGACTTCAAGCAAGCAGGGATGACAGCTTGTTTCAGTGACAAGTTGAAAATATTAGAGAAGACCTGTACTAGCTGGTCAGCACAAGCCTTGAGCACTCTCCCTGGTACTCCATCTGGGCCTGTAGCCTTCCTGGGGTTAACAGCATGGCACCCGTCTCACGTCCTCAGCCTCTAGAGTGAGGGAGGGGTGCCGGAGGTAGATGTGGATTGCACCTGGGACTCAAAGCAGGCAAAGAAGCTGTTCAACTCCTCTACCTGTGCCACGTCTGAGTCCCCCGGGTGTCCCAGCACAGCCTCTGTAGTTGGTGATGGACTGTATGCTTTGCCACACCTGCCGGGGGTTGTTGAGCTGCTCCTCTATTCTCCTCTTGTGCTCTGCCTTGGCGGCCTTGATGCCTCTCTTCAGGTTGGCGCGAGCGGCACTGTATAGTGCTCTGTCATCCGATCTGAAGGCTGCGTCACCGGCCCGGAGAAGCCTGCGGACCTGGCTAGTCATCCATGGCTTTTGGTTTGGGAACACCTGGATGCTCTTTTCCACAGTGACCATAGCAATGCAGTACTTGATGTAAGACAGTACTGTGTCTGTGAATGTCGCCAGGTCTTCATGATGGAAGGCTTCCCACTGTGTTTGTTCAAAGCAGTCCTACAGTCAGGAGAGGGCATCGTCAGGCCAGGTGATAATGGTCTGTCTTTTGGGCTTTGTCTGTCGGCTGAGGGGGGTGTATGTGGGGGTGAGGAACAGGGAGAGGTGGTCTGACTGGCCCAAGTGAGGGAGGGGTATGGCTCTGTATGCATGCTTGATGTTGGAATACACATGATCCAGAGTGTTCTCCCCTCTTTGTTGGGCATTTCGCATGCTGATGGAATTTTGGTAAAACAGATATGAGATTTGCCTTATTAAAGTCCCCTGCAATGATGTGAAGCCCATTTGGATTGGCATGCTGATGATTGTTGATGGCATTTAACTGCAGTGAGAGAGCTATCTTAACATTAGCGTCCGGTGGTATGTAGACTGCAGTGATGACAACAGCAGCTAGCTCTTTAAGCAGATAGAAGGGTCTGCATCTCACCGACATAAACTCTAAGTCCAGGGACAATATCAGCTGCTGCTGATGTCTCTGTTGCCTATTCAACATGTTAAATTGACTGCAAACAAGCAGCAAAGGTCTGCCCATATCACCCTAGCGGTGCACACCGATGGAATGTGGCCAACAGTGCTTGATGGCACCACACTAGCAGATGTCCAACTGTTGGTCCAGTTGGTCCACACTGCTGTGCCCTTGTCAAGGTACTAGAGGGCATGCAACAATCCACAGCAAACTGGAAGCTGAGTCAGACATTATGGCCTCATTGTTTTAACACTTACTTGTTCCATTTTGGTACAAACCTACCGTAGATTTCTTGAAGCACATATTTGCCATTTAAACCTGTAGTTAATTGTTCTAAACCTTTCATCCATCTAAGTTTAATTGCCTAGCCTGTATCATCTCATCAAGGATGCTTACTAAGCCTGTGATATGATTCATAAGATGTGATTTTTATGGAGACTCCTAATGCACAGACTTCCTTTGTTCTCATACACCCATGCATGGAAATCCACTGCTATGCATCAGGACGGACGACTGCTGCCACACTGTTGACATGAGAGTAGTCATGTACAAGAATGGTGGCTCTCTTCTGCATCCAAGGAAGGTTGTAACTTTATACTCAACCTCATCTGAACTCGCTCACCCTGTGGTCCTCATTTCTTCCCTCTGTTTTTAAATGTGCCAGAGTGCTGTATGTCCCTCCCGTATGCAGTGGAAAGCTGATCTTAGGTCAGATATTTTTGTTGTCACCTCTTCAGAGGGCCCCTCTGCTTTCATCACCCACTGGCATCTGATCAGTCCAGCTGCCCTCATTAAAATTTCAGTGAGTTTGCTTTCACTGTTGCCAGAGTCTCTGTATTGCATGTATACTAAACTCCCTCCCAAATGACTTTGCAGATCAGAGGCGTCTGAAACGTATTTAGCTCCAAGGGAAGAGATCTCTGGGTCTCTCCCCCCCCCCCCCCCCACCCTGTCTCTGTGGGGCCTACAGCCTGTGGTCACCCAGATGTGAGGATGATGAGTCATGATTGAGCTCAGTGATGAAACTGAGATGAGTCAGTTAGGCACTGTAATGAAGCTGCAGAGAATTCGGCAGACAAGTCAAATCACACAGCAGGTTTGCTAAGCAACTCACAATTTGCCCATGCATCCAATTAAACTTATTATGTGAAGTGGATTACTTTGCTAATTTTGAATGTGAATGTCACAGGATCACACATAATCCATCACTTAAAGGCAGCAGTAAGACATTGTTTAGATGTGTGCTGCTGGCCAACACAACAGCTGTGGTAATGGCTTATAATGGCTTGCTGTTTAAGTGGCTGCATATAATTGGCACCCATTTCCTTCAAATGACTGCACAACAGAGTAGATTTTTTTCCTTCATCCAGGAAACAGGTAAAACTGAAAGATCAAGCAGTGGAGGGGAACATTCAGGAACACAACAAAATATCTCTGGTTACTCTGTGATGTTTGGTGTTTAGGGCTGAAACAGTTATTTTTATTAACTGTTAATGAATCTATCGATTATTTTTCTGATTAATCAGTTAGTTGTTTGATCGTTAATGTTATAAAAGTGGAGAAAAAATCTTGTGAAAAAAAAAAACTTTTTCCATATGTAAAAGATACAGTATTTAGTTTACTCACAGAGGAGCCAAGAATATGTTAATATTCAAATTTAAGGTGAGGATAAAAAATCTAAGAATTTTGAGGTATTTTCTTTCAAACACAGACTGATTAATCGATAATCAAGCTATTTGGCATTGAATTTAAGAGTCAAAGGATTTATCAGTTAGTTGTTTCAGGTTTATGGGTGGTCTGAGGACCATTGAAAGTCAATGGTCAAGGCTTGGGTTTTCAACAGATTGTAACTACCATTCTGACTAAGGAAGCAAGACCATGAGCAGACTGCAGAATAAAAACTAGTCGTTCCCACGGTGAAACTACATTATTTAGAGCAGGACCAGAGACCACCAGCAGGTTGCAGACCTCTGGTGGAATACCCAATCCTAAAGCATGCTGCTTTGTAGAATGTGTCCTGTGTACTGGACAAAGCACATTACAAGCACATACAAATACAGATGCAATATAGAGTTGCAACAGTTGTCAACTACTTTGGCAATTGATTAATCGGTTAAAGTATTCTTGTAAAGGAAAAATTATCTGATTCCAACTTAGATATTTTTGTTTACTCCTCTGACAGTAAACTGAATATATTTTCTGTGTGAGTAGAATAAGACCTTTGAGAATATCATGTTGGAAATTGAGAATCAATGGTCGATCACTGGTACCATATGCTGATACTTTATATAGACCAAACATCGAATCAAGAAAATAAATAACCGATTATTTGACTGTGATAATGATGTGTTTTTTTTGGGGGGGGGGGGTTTGGCTCTGTTTTCCATGACCAATGAACCTGGGTCTGCTTCTGTGGTGGGCTGTGCTGCATCAACCATACTCATGCTTACTCTTTATTCCCTGTAGGATGGATGACATTCAGCTCTGTAAGGAAATCACACGTCTGAAGAAGGAACTGCAGAAGCTGGTCTCCATTCCAGGTGAAGCCCCTCTGCTAGTCAGCTGGAGCATCAGTAATGCTGTCACTGACTTTAGGATTTGTGTCCCATCATTGGACAAGGACGAGTGTACTTGGTGACCTTGGACAAGGTGTACTTGAAAAAGTGTTCTTTTGACTTTGAATGAGCCCTTTAGTGTGACGTCTCTGTGGCTTTTGCAACTTTAGTG
The DNA here is from genome assembly GCA_015244755.2 of Tenualosa ilisha. NCBI lineage: Eukaryota > Metazoa > Chordata > Actinopteri > Clupeiformes > Clupeidae > Tenualosa > Tenualosa ilisha. Next base: position 472,312 of record PYXC01001714.1, on the reverse strand, counting down.
ATTGGTAGTTGTTGTTGTTGATGATGATGATTATCAGCTAGCAGGCCTACTCCATATGCCAGAAGTGATGCCACAGTGCTAATTGGAAAAGTCAGAATTCATTAGTTGTAAAATGTGTTCATTTTTTGTACAGCCACTAGTCTTTGTATTTCACTGTGGGAAATGTGAGTATTTTGTAACATCTTTCATCCTAATTATCATTCTTGGAGTGCTGTTCATTTGGCTACAGCACAAGTAGACGGATGAGACTGTAAGACAGACAATTCCAGTATAGTCAAGCTCATGTCTAGTCACATGGAGATCTCCCCAGCAGCATTCCTACCATACTAACTGTGGTTGATGTGAGAGTTTTAGTGGCATGTATGTGTGTTTGTAGATAAGGACAAATCCAGTGAAGACAAGCAGAGGGAAGAGGAGCTGCTCCAGCAAATCCACAAGCTGGTGGAGGCTAGAGACTTCCTTGTAGACGACGTGGAGTTTGAAAGGCTGAGGTCAGATCTCTCTCACTCACACTCACTCACACACACACACACACACACACACACACACACACACACACACACATTCTGTGTCTCAGTGAACATACAAAGCCAACGACAAGACACACCTACAAATGTCTTTCTGCGAACCCTATTAACCCACTGGCCAGGGTATTCTTAGCACGGCTTGTGCGAGCTCCTCCATTTACATCGTTATTGGAGCAAATAACACTGTGGTTCAGAGACACCATCTTCGGTTCCAGGAAAACAACACTGGTTGCCATGAACTCCAGGAGGAGTAAGACAACAAAGAGCAGGGTGATGGAGGTACAGGGAGAACTGATGGCTCCGACACATTGGAAAGACATGAATACAGGCTGAGCCAAGGCTTCATTTCATTGTTGATTTGATAAGCTGGCTAGCCCAAAGGGCAAAGCCCCTATTGGCACCACACTCTAAGGCATCATTACATTCATTGCCTGAGACCAAACCATATGCTGTCATTCAGTTTCTCTCTGATCATACAATGAAATCTCTCTCACACACACACTGTGATATATTTTCACAAAAGCAAAATATTAATGAGGTTTATTTTTCTGCCACCCCCTGTCTGTGGTACATCTCCTCAGGCTACATCAAATAGTCTGGCATGGCCTTTTGTTTAACAAGAACTGTATATAGACACACACACACTGTATATTTACAACTCCAGTGGGTAGAAGAAAGAGATTACAATCAGCTAGTGAAAATGTTCCATTAAGCAAGTGTAGTTAAAGACAAAAGACGTGTTTGGTTTTAAAACACCCAGACATTTCACACAAAGCAGAGTGGGAGAGCTTGAGGTTATTGTGCTTAAACAATGTGAGCAAATTACACATCAGTAACATAGCAACAACACCTGCTATGATCACCATAGTGCCCTTTTGCTGACAGGGAACGTGAGGAAGACAAAGAAATGGCTGATTTCCTGAAGTCAAAGTTCCCCAAAAGCTCTAACAACAGAGGTACGTGTTGTTTAAAACTGCCAATATAAAAGTAGGCCTACTTACAAACAGGAAATTGAGTGAATCTGTGTTAAAGATGTGTTTGGGCCAATCAAATCATTTGGACAGGCTTTACACAATGATGGACAGATGGGCAACAGTAGACAGGTCTGAGTTGATTTCAAACTGAGTCACTTCCACTGGAGAATCATCGGTATCTGTTCTACAGCATATTGACAGCTCAATAACTTTCGACAATATAAATGTCATATGCTGTGAAGGAAGTTTTTGATGTTCTCCCTGCATGTTTTGTTGCTGTGATTAGTGGTAGCTGAAGGTCTATCTAATAGTGTCTACTGGCATTCCTTCTCTTCTATCATTGGAAACATGGCCCCTAATCAAATTCAAATTGTATGGTAGTGGAAATAAATCAGATTTTAAGAGCTTGGCAACACCAGTCTTGTAATCTAGTCTGAAACCCCTCAGTAGTTGTATAATTTATGTCTTCTCAAGTGATGAATTGCCATTTCAAAAGTTGATGTGGAACAGGCAACAATTAATTACAAGTTATGTACCAGGAGCCTGTCCAGATATTTTCAGCAGGAACATTATGTCAATGTGAATTAGATGACTCTTTATTCGCTGAGTCAGAATTGTTGTTGCTGTACCACAGGCATTTTGTGATGTCCTTCCCAAAGAGATGAAGATCATTTCTCTTCCTTCGCACTGTTGTCCGTGACAGAGGCTTTGCCTTCTAAAAGGCTGGTTTCTCTCAGCAGGCACAGCATGGCCTGTGTGCTAGAGAATGACATCATCATGCAAACATTACTTTTGTGAAATCGTTGTTTGCATCCTAGCAGTGTGTGCACACTCGCACCATTTGTTGGGGAGAGAATGTGTTTGTCTGTGGTCAAACATACATGGCTGTGTGTGTGTGTTTGTTTTTCATATTTTCATATACGTTTTTATACCTTAGTCATATTTGTGTGTCATAAAATTAATGAAAAAATACAGTTATAGAAAGCTCTATTGCCAGCTTTCATTGGAGGGGGCTTCAGTAGTTACAACTAAGAAGGTTAAGACAGAACTTGGTTTCCTGAAATGCTTCTCTATTCAGTTATCCATGTATTTCGTAGATCCGTTGTCCAACCGAAGACTTGCGTCCCGTGCCCAGCGCCCCTCTTCCTCCCCGTTTGCCACCAAGACAGGGCTGACGCTGCTGAAGGAGTGCTGTGGCTTCACCTGCTCCATCATGTAGGGAGGCCCGCCTGCGTCTCCTGTGGAACGCCAGAGGCATTGGCAGAAGGTGCAGCCTCGGGCCCATTGGCTTGGTGTGCCACCGCAGCACTTGATACGCACGCCACTTGTGGTGCCCGTCAAGTGCACTGGGAGTGTTTACCTTGAGAGTTGTCTGTGTGTTTGTACAGCCTCTCCCTCTCTTCCTGTCTCTCTCTACCTCTCTTCATCTCTCTTGCTCTATCTCTCTCTCCCTCTATACCTGTACATCTGTGTGCTGTTCATTTCAACCAATGGATTCAGCTGTCAGACTCTCTGCTGACTTTGCTTTCATCCTCATTCCCCTGGTTTCATCTCCCAGAAGGCACTGCAGTAGTCAGTAACATCTATATTGTTCTGGCTGTCGTTTGTCCCTTTTAGAGACCCCATGCGAAGGCCTCCTCTAAAGATCCCCAGACATGCAGAGAAAGACCAGGCATTAGTGTTGTATATAATGGCCATCATCATCACCTCAAGGATTAGTGATTCTAGTCACTCATTTTCATGACTCTTGCAAGAATCCAGAAACCAGGATGATCATTACGGAGGAGGTGTTACTGTCTTAATTCCTCTCAAATCAGTGACAAGACTGCCACTCTAATTGTTCTCACTGCCTGTACGTTCTCATTAACAGGCAGCATCAAAATTCAACCATGAATCTGTAAACATTTGAATGCATTGAGAGCTTTGTTTCCAACACTGTGGTAATTCAACCTGCTTTGGTACAATTAGGATGGGCCCCAAGTTCAGTGTTGGCATTAATATGCTAGATATTTGACTTGCATCAGACACGGGGATGAATACACTGGTGCTTGTTAAATCTAATTGGAATAAGTCAGATTGTTGAAAGCAAGACAACCATTTTGACATAGCCTCATGCAAAGCTCATCCTCTATAAGGACAGCAGATCTCACTCTCCCTCCTATTAACACGGACCTGTCTTGTCCTGTTTGCTCCCCCTGATATAGACCTTTTTCAGTGGTAAAAACAACTACTTCCGCTATGTTTATATCACGCCAAACAGCCATATGAACTAACAAGAAAGTTCAGTTTTATTCAGACACCTATTGAGAACAGCTGTGATGGTAATAACCAAACTCGATTGAAATGGCCTATATCATGTGAGTAATCAGGAAAATAACACTGCTGAAGATGACTGCGAACTACCCATGTAACTAACTAACTTCCTCAGTTAAAGGGATTTTAAATTCTCCTTGATGATATAAAAATGACTGACCATGGATATACTGTAGCTGTGAGTTGAGTAGATTGCACCAGCGAAGCATTAAGCAAAGCACTATAATGTAGCACAATGCATGGCAAGGAGACTGCACCAAGTAGTTTGACAACTGTTAAGATAAAATCATTGGCGAGATTTTAATGAACTAACCCTCATACATGGGGCAGGGGTTAGATTGATTTCTTGTGATCATTAGGTGTGTTTCTGTTAGAAGTTTACATTACCAAACTTGACAATTTTGAAGCCCTCATTTTGATAGTAGTGACCTTTCATAATGATGGCATCAGTGCCACTGAGGCACTTTTCAAGCTCATTGTCTTTGACTCCATTTTCCAAATTCCAAATTCCAAATTCCATTTACTGATAAAATAATTATGATAATCATCATATTATTTTCCATGGCTTACCTTGTTTGACATAGTAGCATGCTGCATTGAATTCAAGTTGACCTTATGCATCTCAAAAACAGCAGGAATAGACTTTGTTGCATCACAAACACAAAAAACAACAGTACTTGTATTCAGAGAAGAGAGAAAAGAAAACAGTAAGCATAAACTAACTTCATCTCACCTTCAAATATAACAGATTTGTGTTTCAATGGTTGGTGTTTATTACTTCCAATCTCTAAAACATGAGATACAAAAAAATCACTTCACTAAAATAACTACTAAGAATTACGGGGTAAATATCACCTTTTTGGATTTAGAGAACAGAAAAGTGTTTGGATGTTAGGGCCTGGCACTAACAGGCGGCCCCAGAGAACATTGTAATATCCAATAATCAATATTTTCTGTCAAAGGGCCCAAAATTTGTAGTGGTGCACTTGTGTCTGGATACACCCCTTTTCATTTGGGACTCCATTGTGTCCCTCGGAACTGAGGTGGCTAGCAGGGTGCTCTTCTCTGAGGACGAGCACCCTATTAAATACAAGAGCTCTTCAGTGTGAAGACCAGTCGCCATAGTTACCAGAGTGTAGGCACTCCATACAGGTACATAGAGAGCTGGGATCAGGTGAGTGTACATGTCAGGCTCTCAAGGAGTCCATTAGGGTGAAGTGGGTGACAATGTCCTCTCCAATTTCTCTATACATTTCAACGTATTTACGTACAGTATTTGTCTTTACTGCTTGTAGTGAGATGGAGGATTGCTGAAGAAGAATAGCTGTCTTCAGTTAATTATAGGTGCGCTCAACAACTTGTGTAGTCAAAGGCATGCAAAAAGACTGTAGTCTTGTTATTTATATGCCACAGACATGTTGTAGGTGCGGATGTATAACTTAAATGCATCAACCGTAGCTCAAACAACACTATTTTCTGCCATATCTGCCCTTCTCTCTGAATGCATTGAATGCAGGAGTGAACTTATATCTATCTGCTCAGCCACAGTCCTTGTCATCTCTCCACCACTGTGAAGGTCATCCCTGTCAATCACCCCAGACTCTAACACTGCTGTATCACCAGCAGGTGGGTGAGTCACCACCGACACACACACACACACACACACACACACTCACACACACACACACCCCTCCGTTTTTCCATGGTAGCTAAGTCTTATCTTACTGATTTGATTTGTTAACCTCACAGCAGCGTGAGAATTCATGATGCGGTCCCTGAGAAACAAAAGCATCATCCAAATGTGTGCCACTTGGAATTTCCTGTCTGTGTTAAGAGTGTTGCATTAAGTCTTTGGGTTGGATTGAGTGGATGGATCCCGAAGGTTAACAGAGGTTAACAGCCCCAGCGTGTGTCGAAGAAGCTGAGGAGGCCACAGTCATAGCATGGGGCCATCAGAGGTGTCGGATGCTGCTCCCTTCAGGGCTTGGTCCAGATGGGTGTGTGCTATACTCCTGCTCAGCCAAGCCTTCCTCTAAGTAGCTTGTCACTGCAGTGTTATCACATGGTTCACAGATCAGAAATCACAGAAGTCATTGGGCTTTTAAAGGTGCCATCCGGTCAAACTGAAACACAATATTCACCCCAGGGACAATAGTCCTATACACTTCTATTTTTGTGAAAGTTGTGTAACAGGTTTAACATTTGCATCATGGTTCTGAATAAGGGAGATATCGCTTCCTCTTGCAAGAACATGGAATTCATGAATGATTCACATAGTGTCAACATTTCCCCAGCATCTCATGACAGCATTTTATATGTATTTTACCAGAGGTCACAATATTTCAGATTCAATGTATTGAAGATTTTGAAGTTTTATTTTTTGTTGACTTAAGATGACATTCTATGTCCCACATCAAATGTCTCTCTGTGTCTGATTCAAGACAAAACTGAGTTGTATCCTTGTCATGGTGCCACCTTCTTTGATCGTGGTGACTCGTCATACATTGATTGACAATTACTCTCGGCAGTGGTGTGGCAATAATCCTCAAAATGTCATTGCTATAGAAAATAAAGTAGGAGGCCTTCCAACCTTCAAACATTTAGACTCTACACTATAATACTGGGGAGAGATTCCTGGAATATTCTTTGAGAGGGAGTTATTTTAACTGCTCTTTGTAATGTATGAGAAGGAATTAATAATGATATTTTGTGCCTGTCCATCAAAGGCAGAGCTGAAACAGAATGTAATGATGGGAATCACTATTAGGAGGGAAGAAGTTTGGATCTGTGTGGTAAATGCACCTAGATCCTGTTCCATTCTCTGAGGTTTGCTCAGCTTTGCCTCCTTGGTGCAGGCCATTCTTGCATGCTCTTGGCAGACTGGAGTGTGTGTGTGGTGATGTCCTTGCTGCAGTGTATTGTTTTGCTTCATCAGTCAGTCAGCTGTCAACATTCTCATGAAATTTGTGAACCAAAACTGTGTTGCTCAAACCCTGAATCCTCCCCTCCCCTCTCTCTCACTGGCTCTCTTTCTCCTGGTACTGAGAGACACGGATGAATGCTTTCTGGGGATTGTTTTTTATTCAGGAGATTGGCTCAGTGTATATATTTTTGTATCTATATGAAGCTGTCCTTATATTTAGTAGGATATGTTGTCTCTATTAAATATGAAATGTAACTAAGCAAAAAATTGTATTAACAGAAAGAAGTATTTGCATGCTCATGGTGTCTCATATATGTCCATATTTGTAGTCTGCTGGGTTAAGTTGAGGGACGTTACTTCAGAATGAACATTTTATTGATGTAATATGCAATTGCTGTGTAAAATATCTAAATAAAACATATAAACCTCTGAGACATTATCAAGCCTTTTCATTTATCCTGGAGTGGAGTGTTTTTTTCAGCTGTTCCCGTGAGACCCAAAGCATCAGAAGGCAGAGCCTAGGGGTTTCATCAGCAGGGTCCCAGCACCTGGGTGTCTGAGGCCCAGCAGGGTCCCAGCAGGGTCCCACCAGGTCCCGCCTAATTGATTGTGTACCAGTATGTGGTACAGTATGCCACAGTAGGCAAGTGCGCATCTGTCCTCTGAGACAGTCGTCAGTATCCTGAAGCATAGATCCTCACTCCCATACTGTTGCGGGGACAGATGGAGTTCTTGTCTTCCTTGATTGCCTCTTGACCTTTGGAGATAGCTTACTGAACCTAATTCACCTCCTACTCTGATTTTTGGGGGGAAATACAGAAGCTAATGAAATGCAGTGGATGAATATATGTTTTCTGTGGTAAACTGCAGAAATACTGAGCAACTTTCTTTTTCACAATCATTGCTCATTTGTTAGGTCTCATACAATTCCATGCTTTTCAATAGATTTAGTGTAGGACACTTTGGAGTTGTGCACTGTATTTTTGTGATAATACTGTGCTCATTCTATTAAAGTACCTCAAATAGGACCTCGAGGCTAGTGTCATCAAAATGCGTGTGTGAGAGAGAGCACTCTGCTGCTTAAACCACAGGCACGCTTGTCTTATTTCCTCTCCTTTTCTTTTACTTCGTGAGCAATGAGTCATCGCGGACTCCGTCCGCACGGTCGGCAGAATAATCAGCTTATTAGGATTCGGGCGGCTTGATGGCTCGCTGTCCACCCCACTGCTTATCTCTCGCATAAGATGTAAACAACTACTCGACGCATATGCGGTGGCCGGCGAGAGATATTCTCACTCTCCTGGAAAACGGAGCTGTCCCTACAGACTGGTGATTGGACTCCATCACAGTGCATTACTCGCTGTGGCAGTGATGGATGGGGGCAGGCTCAGGTTGTGCGCTCGTTCAGCCAGAAACCTGTTTAATATGGAGAGGCTGGAGACGGAGGTTTATATGCACCGCTTTGTGGCGTTGACGCGTCTGTGAGTGATGGACTCAGAATTTTTATTTGGCCTCCATTGCTTGTGAAGTGCATGCCTTTCTTTCCAGTCATCGGCTTGCATTAATGACTCCTGTGTGTCCTAAATAAAATTAAAAGAAAAGTTTAATCTTAAACCATACAGTATTTTGTAGTGTCTCTCTTGAACAGGGAGGTATTCCAAGTCAGTGATTAAGTGATAAACCTGGCTAAATTAACCTAGATGAGGTGGTAAACCTGCTAATAGAGAAGCCTCTTGGCTTCGTTTAGTTAAGAGAATGAGAACACCAGGCTCTTTACCTAGGGCCATCAGCTCATCTTTGACCTGCTGGATCATACAGATCCTCCACGAGGTTCTATGTGTTTTATTGTCATGACAACAACGTCTGATGTCTGATTTCAACGTGTGTGTGTGTGTGCGTGCGCCCATGTGTGAACGTAAGTATGAACTGTGTGTGTTAACTCTCAGAAGCAGCTGTGAAGCAGCTCAGCTCTGTCTAAATAGAGCACTGGTGCATTGCAGAACCCTGATGACTCATCCCCAGGTACTGAAGACACACTGAAGATCACCATGGCTCTGATACCCTGATATGCCACAGCCTAAAAGCAATGAGAGCCCAGACTTCTCAAGGACATCTGGAGCACTCGGAGAAACAGGACTTATATGCTATAAAACATTGACCATGAGCATGAAAATAAAACACATATGTTACTAACTGCAGTGTTTGGAAAGGCCTCTCCATGAACTGATTTATGCATTTCAAAAGAAGGCCCACACACTTTTCTCAGTTACTTTCAGTATATTGTTGTGATGCAGCCACTATGGACTGTACCATAACATACATTTTAACCATCCCTCTTAAACATGGCAAACTGGAATTTCCATCAATTGTAAATATCCTCATAGCTTCTTCCCATTGCACAATGGTGACTATTATGTGTCATTTATGTGTTTCATTTCATTGGAACCAAGCTGGTCAACAAACTGTAAAATCCTTTGCACCGTGGGGTCCCTGGAGACTAGGAGCTTAGGGGATGTTTAAAGCAAAATGGCTGGTGAGCCCACCCTCTTTCTTTGACTTTCTCTGTTCCTCTTTCTGTCTCACAGCACAGAGCGCTTTAGCCATAAACACGTGTGCAATTAGGTGCCCTCACTTGCTGTGGCCTGTGCTGTTACCTAGCAACATGCCAGCATCCTAAGTCAGTTAACATGTATCCTTGTGTAATTATTTTACTAGGGTTTGGTAAAATTGTGTATGTTTGCACAGTTCTCTCTTTCTCTCTCTCTGAGTGGGCATTTTCCAAGGGGTAAGTCTGCATTTGTTCTATAAATGCCCTTTTCAGAAGGGTTTTTGTGGTGAGAAAGATAATGGCCTTTTACCTTGGGAGTCCAGTGCTTTAAAAATGTGGTTGAATACATGGTCAGTAAATGGACCTCTTTGAGTAAATTTATATAATAAACAAAACTGGAACACTTGAACAACACTTGAATTAGTATGCGAAGTGTTCTTTATTCATTTTCTTGAACATCTTTAATTTCATCTAGATTCACTCTATTGTGTTTAACCGAAGGTTTTATTTGCAGTTTGAAAAGCCGCAATATCTTTTCTATCTTACAGATGAATAGCACAGTGCTTAATAACCTAGGCTTTCTCTCCACAGGATCATGCATTCCTGATTCATTAAAAGCTCTGTGAAGATAAACATTCCAGCAGAACGATTAGAAATGTTGCGATACTTCTTTTGTACACACTTAGAAAACCAGCGATAACTTTAACCCATGCAATCAGGTGTGCTTACAAGTTTATGTGAATGGCTACATACTGTATGTAATTCTGTGAAATGTGTTGCTTTGACAGTGTCACTTCCTGTGCTCTGAAAGTGCTATGAATGTGTGTTTATTAGCATTTGTGTGTGTGTGTGTGTGTGTGTGTGGCCCTGCATGTGTTTAAAGTCAGTAGGTGTGTGTAAAGGAAGCCCATCTGAAAGTGCTGCTAACTTCCTGGAACAGGCAAGGCGAGTGTGAGTGATCTTTGCCAGGTCACAGTCTGGTAATTGCTGCAAGCGAGGGAGGAAGATTGGATAATTGGTGTCTCTGCTGAACATCACCCCCCCTGCTCAACCTGTCTCGCTGTCCCTAGTTCTAATGAAGGAGTTGAATTCCACACAGCTCCCGTGTCCTCAAACAGACACGTGCTACAACCACATGAAGAATGTCTAACGACTCTCTCTGTGCATCTTACCAGAATAAAATAGAGTCCTAATGTTTGCTCCTTTATATTACATATTTTAAACACATTCACATCTGTGTCTAAACTTCTATTTCTAACAAGTCATACGCAGGCTAAAATGACATTTTTCTGAACTGTCAAGTCATGTAAGCAAGTGCAGTTTCAAACTTAATATGTTTCTATCTAATACTGTCTCCATCCAGGCATTTTCATTGGGCATATACCCAGGAGAATAATTAATCATTTGGTCTACTTCTGCTTTGATTGATTTGGAACACTCCTGTATCAAGGCTTGTAACTGTAGACGCCAAATGCTTTTGCAGCCCTGGTAGTGAAATGCCATTTTTTTTTAAATGAAACAGAGCATACATTACAATGTAAATATGATAGCAGGTTCTTCTCTATTGGGTAGTTGTCAGCTTTTCTTAAACACTGATCAAATGTACAATGTGCATTTGTGAACTTCATAGGAATATTTAGTTGAATGAAAGACCTCTAGTTATACAGGTCCTAATAAACACACATTCACACATATCTTTTTTTTTTTTTACTTTTAATGTGCACTTACCAATTTAGGATAATAAAACTGGTATTCAGTGAGCAGAGAAGAGAGCTGATGTACCCAAATGACTCGTTACCTTATCTGACCACTAAAACTAGACTAATACCAACACTCTCACTTTCTCAGAGTGTGTGTGTGTGTGTGTGTGTGTGCACGCAAGCCCCTGGGCATACAGCATTACTATGAAGTCCTGCAGACCCAGTGGGCATTAGTCCTGATGCTGAAATGACGAGAGGGGAAGAAATCAATGGCACAGTTCTATTGAGACAGAGAGAAGCAAGGAAAATATGATATTCATTTTATCTCCCTCCATTGATCAATAACATTTATCTTAATCCTTTCTCCCTGTTACTATTTTCTCAACCAGCTGGCAGTGTTTTGTGTGATCAACAAATATATCAAGTCTCAAATCACCAATTATAATTTCGCATTTTCAATTGCAAACCAACTATAGTTAGGAAACGTGATTTAAGCATCTAGGCGTTTCATCTAATGTGTGCACAGGTAGAATGGCTGTGTGACCTTCTCTACAATTTTCAAATATTTCCTCTTGAAACCATTCTGCATCTGCTTCCCCCGAGGCCCATCAATCTGCTGGTATACATCGATCACAGTGTGGATTTGGAGACCATCAGAATGGCATTTTACAATGAGCCCGGGGTACATAGCTGAGGGCAGCACATGCTGCAGACATCTGTGACGCAGGGCAGTCAGTCAAAAACAATGGCCAGTCAAGAGGAAATGTTGTCTTAGGAGGCTTGATGAGTCATTACCCTGTCCATGCACGTCACTCAGATTGCGGAGAGAGAGAGGTGGAGAGTCTCACACATAATCGAGACTAAACATAGAGCTCTATAGAAAACCTGTTTAACCTGTGCACAATTAGAAAAACCTGTGCATAATTAGAAAAACAAAAATAAATGCTGTTTATGCAGAACAGCAGATAATGATTGTGAGTTGTGTCACACAGAGTAAAGTTACTGGTCCAGCAGATTCTGCCCCAGGTTACAGTGCATACCACTATGCACCAACTGCTTTTAGCCTACAAGTCACTCTGCAAAATCACACACAGATGAAATAACTAAGATTAATAGCAAACAGAGTAGCATTTGAGATTAACTTTTTTTTTTTTTTTTAATTTAAGAGCCAGTCTAATCTTCCATTGAAACACTACCAGCCAGAATCAGTCACTACACTCAGTAGACACTGGCGGGCTATCAGTCAAGATGAGACAGTAGCATTATACTGCCCTCTACTGACGCCTTGTGTTTGGCCTTGGCCACGATAAATTAAGATGTACATGGGTCAATTGTGTTTACATTTAGCCTGTGCCATTATCATTTTAAACTATTCTTTAAATCACCTACCCCAAAGGGTCCACGAGGTCACAATTGAACACGCAGTCTATCAGTTAATTTGTCTCGAAAGAGTGTTAACTGATATAAACAAGAGTGTGTAGGCCTATTTTCAACCAGTAGATGGAGCCATGTCAGCGTCGATGCTCTATGCCTTAGAAGGACTTTGGTAAAACGCAATCGGAAACGGAACGAAACTTATTTGCCCGCAGACCCACCTAATTCCACAAAGGCTAACCTTCTTATTGAAAGTGACAACCAGTGAGGTCCAGAATCAATTATTCTTTCAGTCACCGGAAGCCTACGTGTTTAAGTAGCTTAATCACCTGAAATAGGTTAATGCAAGCAAACTAATGATTCATCATGCCTGCTTAACAATATGCGCATGACATGTCAGTCTCTTGGACTGATGCATGCATTTTTGTAAACGTTTCCTTTTTAACCACAGTAAAATATCTATTTTTGGCAACCTTACTTTAACCTACGACTTTCTTTTTGCTATAAAAAAAAAACGTCAGTGTACAAAAGCCTAGGACAACATGCAATCTTTAGGAGCGGTTAATTGCGGGAATTATTCGATGCAATCTCTACATGCATCACAACTAAGCCTATTTTTTCTGCGGTAGCCTACGTCGAGGAGCCCACACGCGCAAGCTAAAAACTGTCTGCAAACCTTTTCACGTGCTTTCCCTCACAATGCCAGGTCTCAACCAAATATGTTGGGCCGCACGCCGCATGTTCCCACTTTGATGGACATATCGATAGCCACTGGCGTTTCCTCCTACATTAAGAGAGCAAATAAAACATTCATTTTACTTCAGGTTCAGAATAAAAATTTTGTCACCAGCAAGTGGAACACTCGAGCCAAACGGATGGTCAATTAAATACCGTGAAGGCTGCCTAACAAACCAATAGGTTGTGGTCCTGATCGGGAAACAATCCAATCAAAATCCACAGTTAATCACTGGGTGTGCCTTCAGAGCGCTAAAGAGGCGGGAACAGAAAAAGCGGTATGTGAGTTCGGTTGAGCTGTCTGGTGGTGGGGGTGTATCATCATTGGTGCAGAAGGAGGACGAAATAAGGGAATATTGGCTGAATTTCTCCGCACTTGGAATACAGTTTTGTCCCGCTGGATATCTGTCTATTCGCCTTAAAAGTTACACACGTTTTATTACCAAGTGCATCTGGTAAGTTAGGGTGGTCTGAGGCTGTTTTTAGCGGAATGTCTTAGAGCTAACGGATTATTTGTCAGGACTTTTCAATGATGGAGGAACATAAACCTAGCGAGCTAACATTAGCAGGCTAACCGGTTGCTTCAGAATATATGTTTAGGATTGTGCGTGAAAAATTTGAATGAAAGTGCTCACATAGGTGTTTGCTGTTCAACAAACTATCATTTTCTAATTTAGGCATTCCTCTGTAAACGAGAAATATCACTGTTATGTCAGGTAGATAGCCAGCGTTAAGATGGTTTGGGCCACCCACTTACTGATGGTGAGGCGCGTGCAACTCAGTGCCAAAGGCACTCACTTAGCCTGGCTAGCTGCTGCAGCATCCATCCCGTCTTATTCGCTGTCTTTGGTTTGGGTTGAGAAATGTGTCTGCCATTTAATTTTGAAAATATGTACTGTACGATGTTAACACTTCTAGACTGGTCATTTAGTCAGATAGATAGATACCTAATGGTAATTGTTTAACATCCACTAATACTAGACCAACATTTGGCGAACAAGTGGTGTGGTAACATTGTCCTGGCTACGACAAGCGGGCTAATAATGTTATCCAGTTATCCCGTGCGTTTTCGCTAGCTAAACATTTTCGTTTTTCCACCCCATCACTTAAAGAGTGGTAACACAACATAACATTTCCATATGCACAATGTCCGAGAGCCTGGGCGGAGTGGTGTTCTCTCGGCTCGGGCTGTCCATTTGCTTTGGCGCACAGTCCTATGATATCATCCTAGCGGTTTTCAGGGGCTCTGCGCAGGGACGCACACGCACGTCAGTTAGCTGGGTCAGCTGCACTGATCTCTGCATCCATAGTCCTGACTGACCCACTTAATGCAACCATGAAACTGGAAAGTAAAGAATTTGTTTTAGTATAGTTATGGTAATGTTATAGAAAGATTGTGAAATGTGTTGAGTGTTTAACATACAACGGTTTCAAGGAGAAAATGGTCTTGGAAGCTATTCATCGTTTGAGAACAATTCGTGTAACGTTACCCTACTCATCAGTAGCATACACAGCTGCTGTATGCGCCCTGCAAGACACTGTAGATTTCTATAATATTGCAGTGATGTTAGACTTTGTTTAGTCTTTGGCGCAAATCTCTGTATTTGTGTCCTCGTTTAGTGTTGTTTACATCGAGAGCAACTTAGCTAAATCACGCACAAGTGCCTGAATGAACTCTCAACACAGTCAAGACATGCATTTGGTTGTGGCGATACACGTTGTGCGTTGTGCACCCTAATGTAGATTGCGTTATCATTATAATGTTACCAATATATCTGGATAAGAACTACATATGGAACTTGTCAAATTGGTTTGGGAAAGCGCGTTCCACATCCCCGGCATTTGGCAGCGGCCACAGAAGTGCGGTATGCCTAATGAGATGCTGTAAACAAACTCGCATTCAAGTTCTCCTGGCTGATTTAGTAACGAAGTAAATAATATTAATGAGACCTCAGGTGCCTTTTGGTTAAGAATGATTTATGGAAATTAGTTTGTTACTAGATCATGTTTGGAGTTGGCCAAATACACATATGGGAAGGACACAGGAGGAAGCCTTCTTTTCTGTGAAGTGATTGAGTTTGAGTTTGCCTGCATATGGTGTCAAAGAAGGTGGGGTCATTTGCATGCATCTGTCTACCCCTAATGAACTCTTCACAGTTTATTCAGACAGTACATGTGGCAAGTTTGCCGATGTCTCCCCTTCTTGACAGGTTTCCAAAGAATTTGACATTACGCCCTGTGTTGTACCACACATGTCTGGATTCCAAAAGTAGGGCCAGAGATGTGAAGTACACGTTTGTGTAGGGTCTTTGTTTAGCTGAAAAACAGCTGTTCTTTCATGTGGCAGATTGAAGTCCTTTTATCTGTGCTTAAAATGACAGCCATATTTATTCACTCACATTTCAGTCAGTTGTGAAATTTCTCAAGTCAGCTGTGAGATGTGCTTCATGGCCAAAGCATTTAGTGTTAAACTAGACCAAGTGTTCTGGTGTGGCTTGGCTGTTCAACATGTTATGAATTTTCAAAGCTTTTATTAGAAGCATGCATCATTTTGAAATACTTTTCAAACAAGGACACGGATCATTCTTGATTTACAGATTTGTAGAGTGTCTGGATATTTGGAAATGTGTGAAGTCTAACTTAATATCTGCATCATTTTCATTGTTTACCAACATGCATCACTTTTACAAGTTAGTAAGGAATGTCAACATGACTATACTGTATTGAAATGAAGCCACCGTCTGCAGCCAGTTGGTGCATGGTTTAGAATGTGTTTGTTTTATAAACATGGGTATTTCAAAGTATATCTTCTACTTTTAAGAAGCTTAACAATTCAGGATCGTGACGTTATACTTCTTTTGTCCCTGGCTGATTGAACACGTGTGAGTGTTTTTACCTGAGCTCAGGTGTCAACTCTGTCCCTCTCCCTTTGTCTGATAGGTGGCCAGGTCTGTCCTGACGAGCAGAGATGACACAGCGGAGCGGGCAGGAGGACCCGGAGCGGTACCTCTTTGTGGACCGGGCGGTGGTCTACAACCCAGCCCAACAAGCCGACTGGACGGCCAAGAAGCTGGTGTGGGTGCCATCGGAGCGCCATGGCTTTGAGGCAGCCAGCATCCGCGAGGAGCGGGGTGATGAAGTTGTGGTGGAACTGGCAGAGAATGGCAAGAAGGCAATGGTCAACAAGGATGACATCCAGAAGATGAACCCGCCCAAGTTCAGCAAGGTGGAGGACATGGCAGAGCTCACCTGCCTCAACGAGGCCTCGGTGCTGCACAACTTGAAGGACCGCTACTACTCCGGCCTCATCTACGTAAGTGTCCAAACCGTCTCCCAGAATCAGAAAAAAATACAGTGTACCATTTGTAAACTATGGCTACAAATGTGCTTTGTGCTCACTCATTGTGACATACATGCTGCTTTTGTTGGTGTTTGATATATTAAAACAGCAGTGATCATTGTGTGGGACACCTGCACAGTTCAGGGAGCCCTGTAGATGACTGCTCACATCTGACGTGTGGCGTTACTGATCATCTGTATGGGCACAATGGACAAATTGTAGTCTATCGTGGTATCTGCTGACTGCACTTTTCCTGCATGACCCCTGGCAGTTGGGTTGCCCCTTGAGCCATGGATTTGCCCAAGATTTCTTCATAGAATAGACTTTTTCCCTTCACCTGTTGCTCTTGGGTCTTTCTTGTTAATGTCTGTAAAGCACCACGAGACATTTCTGTTGTTATCGACGCTATATAAATGTAGTGTAATGCAATTGGTTGAATCTGCCTCTGAAGTGTCCTTAGAACCCCTTTATCCTGTGATGTCAGTGACGTGGAGATGGTGCTAATAATGTGGCTCTCCTTGTGGTCTTGACCCACTTTGTGGCATTCATTCCAGGAATAGAGGGATAGTTTGGCGGTCGCTTGAGACAAGAGGGGGGGTGCAAAGAGAGGAAGAGTGGAGAGAGAGAAACCGTGAGTACAGGAGAAAGAGAAAGGGAGAGAGACCAGCAGACAGTACAGCTGGTTGGGCTGCACAGCTCGAGTCAGTTCTTTTGCTTTCCTCAGTAGCCAAGAGGGCCTGTTGATGAGGTCATGCTGGAATTTCAATGGGGGCCACTCTTTCACATGGCCCTTTGGATGCAGCCAGCGGAGGCCTGAACGCCCAAGTGCCAAAGAGATAATGATCGTTTGTCCTATTTTTGGTTCTGTCTGTTTTAACTCCGTTCAAGACTTGAAAAAGGGAGGAGAAAAGGAATAGGAATCAAATGCAAAATGTGTGAACGTGCTCTTTGTCTTCCCTGGAGGCTGTGTGTTTCCTTGACAGAATTTCCCCACAGCCCCCCCACACATACAACCCCCCCCCCCCCCCGACCTCTTGTCAACAATGACTGTTAGCACGCCCGGCTGCATTTAAGGAGGGATGTTCCAAAGGCTGGAGTTGTTGTCATGGCCACCAGCTCTCAGCAAGCAGGAGGCCTTGCTAACTGTGCGGTGCGTCCCTAAAGCTGCACTCCTCTCACGCTCGCAAGGCTGTCTTTAAGGGAAAGCTCCAGGCTGCACCAAGGCCTACTTGCTGCTCACGAGCGAGGCTGAGCTCCAGGTGGCGGCTTTGGCTAACGCCTCTCAGCCTCCTCCTCCTCATCCTCCTCCTCCTCCTCCTCCTGATGGAGGTAATCAGCCTCAGAGGCCCGTGCTGAGTCACACACACACACACACACACACACACACACAGTGGCCCCCACCAGCCAGAATGGGGCCTTTGTGCATGCGCTGATGGGCCACAGCTGTCCCGGAATATCTGGCATACTTCAATGCGGAGCTCAAAATGCTGCCCCTTGATTAAAAAATAACTTCATGCCAAGTTAGCAGGCGCCACGCTCCCTAGTCTCCCCATCTGCAACTCTCTGCTCAAGACCTGTCAGGGGCTCCTGCTCGAGACCTGGGCTCAGCCAACACGTGAAATGTGCACTATGTGAAGCACCTGCATTATGGAAGGTGCGTTGCCCAGTGTTGGAGAGACATATAAGGGAATGCAAAAGCTTAAGTTGTCTTTGTGATGCAGTAATTTCCTTGGCTACCCTTGCTTCTAAATGATCAACAACACACACACACACACACACACACACACACACACACACACACACACACACACAGACACAGTCTACAGACACTCCACAGCAGCCCAAACAGGCCTTAGGTGACAATATAAGTGATTTCTCCAAGGACCTATTACAATATGATGTTGCTTTGAGAGGCTGCAGGCCTCAGTTTCTTTGAAAAATAAAACAATAGTAAACTAATACTAATATAATTGATGGATTTTACCCATGTGAATGTTCCATGTAGCTAAACATTCAGCCTGATTAATGTATATGAAATGTATTGAGCACATACCACCAGCACTGGATCACTGTAGAGGCTATTAGTTTGGTCTGTCTATTAAACATATGGTTACACTGTTACGTTCATTATTGTCTTGTGTAGGGGAATGTGATCCTCAGGAACACTGATAGAGGCACACTGTATGTGAAACGGACCACTTTGCTGATCGATTGCACTCTTCTCTGTACTCATCTTGCTGATTCTGTGAGACCTTCAGTCTTGCTTTTAGTTCCTCTGGCTGGAAGGGCTGGTTGTGAGTGATGGGATTTGTCACTTTCCACGCCACCCTCCCACTCGTATCCTCCAGCCGATCAGTGAGTAGGCAGAGAGGCTGACCTCCCGCCACCACCACGGTGATGATGACTCAGCACTGAGCGTTGCACAGAAGAACCATCTGAAAAAGTGATCCGTTCTCCTCCTTCACTGGGCTTTAGTCATGCCTGATAGGAAGCGTCTCTGAGTTTCTGTGGACCCAGATCAAACCAACCTTAGCAGTGAGTATCTTGCCTTTTGGTGAAGAATGAGAGTTTTAGGATATGTTATTTCCCTGAAATGCTCCATATCCATGGGGTTTATTGTTGCTCTTAAGCAGACAGGAACCTCACCAGTGGTAGCCTGCCTACAGTCTCCACTTGGTGTGACGTACATGGTTTTGTGTGTGTGTGTGTGTGTGTGTGTGTGTGTGTGTGTGTGTGTGTGTGTGTGTGTGTGTGTGTGTGTGTGTGCGCATGCGCGCATGCGCGCGCGTGCGTGCATGTGGGAGGATCTGTTATCTCTGCTGGTGCTGAATTCATAGCCTCCCACTCCTCAGCCCAGAATGAGTACGTGAGAAACAGTCCACAGTTTACTGACCACCTTGTCTGATGAGGATTTTTGTTGTGCAAGACATATCTGATCCCTTTTGAACTCTGCTCAACATGAGGTCCACCGCACACACAGACCCAAAACCAAAAGTTCAGCTGTGCCCCTTTTTGTCCCCTCTTCCTTTCGGAAACATCGCTTTTTTGTTTTGGCCGCTCTAAGAAAGTCACCCAGTGTGGTTGCTAAGCTGGACTTGGCCACGGGGAGTATTTGGACATGACTACAGCACTGGGCACTAGATCAACTGTGTTAGAGGCCCTGAGCCCACTGTGTGCTTTTTCCGGTGCCCCCCTGGCAGAGGTCCCCAGTCTCATCAGCACGCCTGTGGGCCCAAGTCCAGCTTCATCAGACCAATGGGTGGGTGCTGAGACTGGGCGCTCACTCTCCCACCCCATCTCCATTGAGGGGGGTTTCTCTGAGTTGTGCCAGCTGAGTCATCCCCGCTCCACGCCCCACGTACCCCAGCAGGCTGCTGATCCGTCTGCCTGGCAACGCGCCCATCTTGAGGCGGGGCGGCACGGATATGCCGCCCAAACCCCTCACCCCTATGGGCAGAACAGCAGGGGTTCCCCTCTCAGCATCTGTACCAGCAATGCACTGGCTGTGCTGCTCCCTTCTCAAGATAGCCAGATGGACATCTTTCTAATTTCATGCAGCTCACAGCCTGTTTGTGAATTTTTCATTACCCGCATGGAGATGTTTGGAGTCTTGCTTTTGTGTTTTACATCAGGTCCCACATAATGCGCACTAAGGAATACCTACCGCACAGTGTCTCTGACCTTGACTTCTCAGAGGTTAAATGAGGTGACCAAAAATAGAATACAGCCACTGAGCTGCAACACTGTTAGCCTATATCATGTTATAGGCACTTTGAATCCTGGGATCTCCATATGTGTGGCCAAACTGCTTTTCTCATGACTGCAGAATTCATATAGGTGGGCCTCCCACAGCTCTGAGCTGTTGGCAGAGCACCAGCTCCAGACATATTCATGTGTGTGTGTGTGTGTGTGTGTGTGCGCGTGTGGGTGTGTGTAAGAGTTTAAGAGAGAGAGTTAAGCTTTGTGAATTATTGTGATTTATCTGATTCATTCCATGTAAACTAAAAGCAGAATGTTTGATATCTGTTTGATGTCTGATGATCTAGGATTTAGGTCAGATCCAGTTAGCTAGATTTAGTTAGATTTTAGCTGCACTTTCGTTCATACACTCACCAGTAATTAATGCTCCAGATCGGATGTGTGCATGCTGGTTTTAGGTGCAGGGCCATCATGCAGTCAGACATGTTTGTTTTGGTCCCTGCGGGGGGTAGGCAATTGAGAGAGAGCTGCCCCTGCACAGCGAGACGGAACCCGTGATGGGTGCTTTGGGATCTCTGCAGGACCCCGCGGCTGCCCCCAGCATGCCTGCGCTACACATCCATTGTTCCAGCTTGGCAACTAGGTTAGCCGACTGTGGGCCCTCTGTACCCCTGCCCAGCACAGACAACATAATTACTGGAATGTAGTCATATAGCTAGGCAGGGTGAGAGGGGGTGGGACATGGGCTGTCGACCCCCGTTCCCTTACACACACAGTCACACACACACACACACACACACACACACACACACACACACACACACACACACACACACACACACACACACTCACTCACTCACTCACACACACTCACCTCCCCCACCTTCTGCTGCAGCTAGTGGAAAGCCCACCCGGCAGACAGGGATTAGCCGTCTCTCTCCCGACCTGCCCTCTGCTGCGTCTGCCCTGCGTCCTGCTGCCACTGCTGGTCAAAAGCACACAGGAGGCCGAGCGCTGCTGGCTGGTCACTCTCAGGAAGTGACACCCTCTGAAAAACAGAGGAAAAATAACAAAACCTGATCAGGGGCTCTGTCCGGTCACTGTGCCAGTATTTATTAAAATGAGAAAGAGGAGGCTTCTTCTGTTTCATGTGAAATGTCATCATCACCACAGCTTAGCCAAAGCCTGTCAAACTGGGACATAAGCTGATATTGTCAGATCTGCTGTCATGGTATTTAGATTTGTTTTTTTTTTGTTGTTTTTTTTTCTTCAGCAGGCTGGCGCATTGAGACAGAAGGTCATTGTGCGTGCGTCTCTCTCTCTCTCTCTCTCTCTCAGCTGGGCAGGATGTAAACTTACATGGGTAGATCTGTAGGAAGCACTAAATAGACCATGTCTGTCCATTTACAAATAGTCTTACTGCTTTCATATCAGAATACAATCTGAAATTTGAAAGCTTACAACAGTGTTGTGACAGTTTCCGACAGCCATAACTGAAAAAGTCACAATGATTGTTTTGCCAATCAGTTTGAAATCCAGTGGGGCCCTCTGCTTTACAGTGGTAGCTGTTATATAAATATAAATGTTTTTAAGTTTACGTTTTGGAAGCCTTGGAAAACGGATGACATTTCCAAGGTCTCTAAGAAAATGTTAAATACTTATCATTATTGTTTGTATGATTTTTACGGTGTCCTTTGAGGAGAATGAGGAAGATGTATAGTGAAGCAGGCTAATGTAATGATTTTGAGATTTTCTCTATTTTGGTGCTGTTTGATTCCTTTGTATGTGGCCCTTGCTCTCTAGAAGTAGAGGAGGTAAGGAATGATTTCTTAGCAGGTTTTTCCCTCTCTAGTCTCTGTAGAAGGATTGCTTCACTGGTGATTTGTGACTAGCCTGCACAGTTATGTCTGTTTGTCTCTGTGCTGTGTCGGCCTCCACTAATTCATCCCTCTTTGACTACCCTAACAAAGACAGTAGGCTACATATCAGTTTAACGAGTCTTGTACAAAATGCAACATAATGCACTGTTACATCCTCTGCTTAAGATACTGAACTGATATGTTTTTTTTGTATTTCTGTGTTTTTAACAGACATATTCAGGACTTTTCTGTGTAGTCATAAACCCCTACAAAAACCTCCCCATCTACTCAGAGAACATCATTGAGATGTACCGAGGGAAGAAGAGGCATGAAATGCCCCCACACATCTATGCCATCTCAGAGTCAGCCTACAGATGTATGCTACAAGGTAAGCGTCCATGAAAAGACAAAGACAGGTTTTGGTTAATTGTATACAGACTTGTATTTGTGGAGTGGTTTGGGGCTGGTGGTTGTTATAAGATTAAACATGGAACAAGCAGGAGTGAAATAGATTGGATGTTGTTGAGGTAGTGACACCAGGCAGGTGAGTACCAGGCAGGCAACATTCTATTTTACTCTCGTACCCTCTTTTGTCTGTAAAAGTGAAGTTAAAAGATCATGTGAGTCTACTTCAGCATTTCTTAAAGTGGGATCCACAGACCACTAGTGGTCCCCAAGAAAACAGGGCAAAGTGGCCCTGGGTCTGAAAAAGTCTGAAAAACACTGGTCTGATTCAGTAATTACAGTGTTAAGTATATTTGCGTATTTCTCACAATTTTAGAGGCCACATATATGTGGGGAAAGAGCAACAGATAGGAAGAGAGAGGCTTTAAAATGACAGAACTCAGGCCTCCAATGAACAGACAGGTGAACGCTGTTGCATGAAGTGATTTAATCTAGTGTCTTAATCAGGTTGGAACAAATTATCCACGGTTCTCCGTTTGCTTATGTTAAAATCTCTTATTCCCCACCTTTCATTCTGAAACCATCGACCACCACTGTGTGCTTGCATGTTTCTAATTAGGCTACCTTAGTGAAACATGCCACGTCTCTCCCCTGCCCATAAAAGTGGTTTTATGAAGTGATTGAAAAGGATCAGCATTCACTTTCAACAACAAGCCCTCAGGAATTACCCAGGGTTTACTAATGGAAACCATGGCTCAAACCAAAGCTTTATTTTATATTGCAGACAATCAAAACCATAATGGCCTATTTCTGATTTTTTCTGGCCAGTTCAGTTTAGTTGCTTTGGCTAGCCTTTTCAAAGTCATTTATGCAGAGGAGGAACCCATCTAGGTCTCAAAGACCTGCTTCAGTGTCACTGTTTGTTTTTCCACTTCAGGAGATAAATTAATTTCACAAGTGCTGGCTGGTATACGGGGACTCGTGTGGAAAATGCTAGTGAACGGGACATTTTTTCCACATTGCATTACAAAGGGCTTTCAAATTCAGAGATTCAGTCCTCACTTGAGTTATGGTCTGTTGGCCAGAAGGAGGGAGGGAGAGTCTCCATATAAAGATCAAGGTCTGAGAAGAAGATTTTGTCTTTCCAATCCACATAAGAATGTAGGAAAGAGATTAGGCTCTGGCACCATTGATCTTACGTGTCTTACATTCGTGCCAATGCACATACATGTTCAAAGCACTGCTGGGACAGCAGGAGCATGAAGAGGACAATGTCCTCATCCCATAGTCATCACAGGCTGCTTCTCCTCCAGCTGCTGTGTTGTGCCCGTATTATTTCCACGTACTGGGGTCTTGACTTTGTGTGCTTTCAGTATATTAGAAAAATTAGCAATTCACAGCTCAGCCTAGAGTAGAGAGTAGAAGTAGCTTAGAGTAGTGCTGGGCGATATGACGATATATATCCTGGGGACGATAGAAAAGTGTCTATCGTGTCATTTCTCTTCTATCGTTTCTATCGTGATAAACTAATTGTACCAATTATTACAGCAAATATATTAACAGTTTTGTTATTTTTGTATTGTCACTATGCACACACTAAGTTAATATAACTTAAAGAAGAATGTTTTAAAATCTTCGCAAAGACAGGTGGTTTTGCGACACAATGTTGCTTTACGTTGTTTGAGTCTTTGAGTCAAGTTCCGAAAATAAATACAGCCAGCCGAAGATAAAACAGTCTATTGCACAATGCACGCCATATGAGAAAACGTCTCAGCACCACAAACATGTGCCATCTCGCATTACATTTGTAAAGGCATGGCTCCTGTGTATGTAGTTGAGAAGGACAGCTTTCGAGACCTCGTCAAAGTCCTTGATCCGAGGTACATTATGCCCAGTCGTAAGCACTTCAGCAAAGTTGAGTTGCCTCACTTGTATGACGATATATAATCAAGCAATATAAATACATGTTTCTCATTTGTGACAGTTTAAAATAAAGAGAATAACTGAAAACATACTTAGTTGTGGTATATCGTGATGTATATCATTATCGTCATATAAAATAATCCATATCGTGATATATGATTTTTCCCATATCGCCCAGCACTAGCACAGAGTAGTGCACATGTGCTGTGCATGCAGATGTTTTAATATCAACCCTGGGTTTACTAGCCCAATGCATCAAATGCTTTCACATCGTTTCACTTTGTGCAAAGCACCTGAAATCTATCCATTGGAATACATTCGCTCCATGGTGGGCAGATACTTTGTTTGAACCAACCACTACTGTTTGGCCGTGACATATGTTATGCACTGGAACGCACAGTTTGACGTTCAACCTTAATGCTTTCAGCTTTCCCTCTGTTTGCGTATTGATCTGCACACCTCAGAGATGTGCGAGCCAAAGCCTACAGATAGCTCCCTGATCAGGATGGAACTAAATGAGAAATTGAGCAGAAGTAGGCGCTTGCCTAGCTATGGATTTACTTGCAGAAATGTAAAGTGTTATAAAATGCTTGGGGTCAGTTGGTGTCTGGAAAAAGTTAGATACATTTGCCTTGTGTCATTTGCAGTATGCTGTATTCGTCACAAATAGGTATTTGATATATTACTGTCGTCAACATGGAAAGCTCAGCTAGTCCTCATCACTTCAGGCCATCCCACACTAACCTCCTTTCATTGTGAGCAAGTGAAGCTTTTTTCTGTTGGTTTCCTGTGTGTGTTTTTCTTTCACTGGTTGTCTTCCCTCTCCTCCCCATCTTTACATTTGGGGGGGCGGGGGTTGTTGTGGGTGGTCTTTTAAAGTATGGCAGGACCAGCCCTGTACACTGGACATCATAACCAAGGCATTGACAACACTACTATTCAGATGCCTTGTTAAAATTGGGATGTCCTGCCATTGTTGAATGCTCTCTGTCCACCAATGGAGATCTTTGTTGAGTGTTTCTGGATATGGAAATGCATGTGAAATACGTGTTCTTTGCAGAGCTGCTCCAATCCTGCAGCTCTCTTTGGGCCCACAGCACACCAGCCAGAGGCAGAGCCAATGGTGACCTGCATTGTGGCACACAAAGGGGCTTTTGTTTGGCATTAACGGGGGGCTGTGGTTGCTCTAGGGTGCCTTGCAAGACCCGACTACAAGGACACAGAGAGCCTGCTGATGGCCTTAGGACAAACACTCTCAACACCAGTGGAGTCCAGCATCCAGGTCGTCTCGCTCACTAAGGTGCAAAGCTGTCCATGAGCAAGACTTGCTTTCCACTTCTGCACCTACTTCCTCTTAGAGCTGCTGTTTGTTTTTTTTTGAGGCACACAGTGGTGATGACAATCAACCTTTTGTCTGAAGGCCACCTCACGTGGTCCCTCACAATCACAGTCCAGCTCCCCTCTTAGAACCCTTTCACACTAGCCAGCCTTAAAAATTAGTCTTAAAAGCACTCAGCAGACTGTTGCCAGAGATATAGATAGGGAATTGGATCCAGGATAGTTGAGTAGATAGGTGAACTTCCTACTGTAACCCAGTCATATAAATGAATGTGTAACAGGGGACCCTGCTGTTTAGCTTGAAGGGAAGCACTAACCTGATTCACTCCACTAAATATCGAACTATATGTAGGTTAAAAAAATTCAAAAGTTTACACATCTGCCACTAGCCTCAGCTTATGATGGATGCACAAAGCCTGGCCTTTTGATTACAGCATCAGTGAAGAATGGTGAAGTAAGTCTTTTGAGGGAACTATGGATTTTTTGGGAGGTATTTTGGGTGAAGGATATGTGAGCTTAGCTCCCATGAAGAGTTCATTATCCCTCCAGCTGTACCAGAGTAAATGCGCCAAATCTTCTAATGAGACGCTGAAGGGCATCTGGTCTTGTAGAGGAGACTGATAATTTTAGCCCAGCCAGGATGCCACTATGGGTCCAGATGGGGCGTTAAATGAGGTGTAACTTTTACAAAGAGAGGCTGTGCCATTCAACCACTTCCTCAGCTTGACCTCCACCACCTAAAAGCCAGACACGCACATCTGTCATTGATTACAGAGGTACAGATTTTTCCATAATATGTCCCTCTTGGCTGTTGACAGCAGGCATGAAAAGGCTGATTTTAAAATTTGTGAAAATGCTGATGTATGAAAAAAAATGGTGCCAGGCTGCTCTGTGTCTGGGGGTTTTTGCACCACACTTTTGCACACAGTTGAGTGGACAATAGGGCTGTCAAGATCTATTTTCAAGCCACTATTGTAGTGTAAGACTAATCATGGTTTAATTAGGCCTAATGGGCTCAGTCAGTTTGGATGTGCGCAGGGAAAGTTTAATACCTGATTGTGTGTCCTTATTGTCACAGATTTTGGAATGAGATGATTGATGGCCTATAGATTTTGGGACCTTCTAGATTGCATGTGCAGCATGTGTTTATACATACTGGCTTTTTAGACACCTACATTGGTTGGATCTCTCAAAGGGAAGTGTGTGTGTTTGTGTGATCTCACATGCTTAGCTAAGTGCCCTTTGTTTGAATTCTCCACAGTGCATTTTCCACCTGGTACCAGTACAAATTTAGATGAGTAGTGATGGTCGTTGTGATCGTGTTCTTTTGAACTGAATCCAGGGTTGTGCATTCCGGCTTTTCATCTGTCTTGAAAGCAGTGGAACCTTCTGGGCACTGTGAGATTACACAGCAAGAGTCTTGCTAGCGCACATCTGAGACGTACTCCAAAAGTAACCTCAAAAGACAGATTTGCAGACAGGTTTCTTTCAGGTACTGCTTCCTTAATATCCCAATGTGAAGATAAGACGGGAATAATCAGACTGGGAACCATGATACAATCTTTGGATTTGACTTTGCATTCTTCCAATGCCATTTCAGTGAAACTTTGCCGTTTAGTTTATTGAAACTCAGCATGCTGGATTCATGCTTGACTGCCCCGCATTTTTACTTTGTCTACCCATATCATTTATTGAAATCTTTCCTTGTCCACAACATTCAGAATTTAGCAAGTCTCTGGAGACGGAGTGTAGCTATTTGAGACGAGCGACTGTGACCTTTTTAGCGACTTGTTTATTTTCCCCGTGGCCTGCGGCAGGCCTGCCACGCTGCAGCTTGCATAGACTCTCCTCTGGGATCAGGCCCCAGCTGCCCTCCTGCAGATCCACCCGGGTCCTCCTCCTGTTACTCCTGTCAGCCTCTCCCATCACATGGCCTTCCGGCTTTTGAAATACTCTTCTGCATGACCTTAGCCCACATCACTTGCCTCTGTGTTTTATTTCTCCAAAGCAACACAAAACTGAGCTTGTGTTTGTAATTCTGGACCTAATTGTTATGTCTGCAGTACTCCTGTGAACTCTTCCTGTTGAGCTCATTTTGGCTGAGCACCTCTTAGCCATGGAGCAGGTCTGTTATATCAAGGGCCTTCATTTGGCCTGAGACTTCAGCCTGCAAACTGGTGAATTATGTCTTCAAGTGTGCTCTTGATGCATAAGACAGAGACTCAGATTCACAAGTTTGCTGGAAAGTGTGGATTTGAGTCTCAAGATTCAACACAGAATGTTTTCACTTTTTGTAAAGAAATGCAAACAATTTTCTGTTGGTGAAACCATGAGGATTTTATGCTGTGATGTGCAATATGAACTGAATCACTGTGTCCCCTGATGATAGCCTCCTGCCTGTATGCTCTCCTCAGCCCTTGCCGCAAAAGCTGCCAGTGAGACTACAGAGAGATCGCAGCACAGCCGTGTCTGTGTGACAAATGAAATGACAGTTTGACTGACCGTGTGCCAGATTCCTGCCTTATGCAGTTGGGACAGCTGGTTTCATTTTTTTTAGACGGTGACTCCTCAGCTGTACATTCATTTGAGTGACGCTCAGTCTGCTCTATTCAGAGTGGGAATTCTTGCATCTCCTGGCATCTTCATCTCCGCAGAGATTAGATGTCCCCTGACCTTGCTCATTGAATTTGACTCCTTTAACTTTTTTGTGTTGCTTGTGAGTTTGCCTCAGCATATTTGAAGTTGACAGTCCCGTGGTGGCGTGGCTGTTTGTTTTGTTCCACCTTCAGGAAGAAGTGCAGGCATCTCAGTTGTGCTCTTATGCCAAAGGCATTCAGCTTGCACAGCTTGTCTCTAGTGTTCAGTGGTGAGCATCAACTTCAGAAAAATCATAAAGTATGAACTCCCAAAGGTCCCCAAAGTTCAGATGAACACAGTGAGTACAGATCTGCAGTGTGTATCACCAACACTTAAGTGACTTGCTGCAGTGAGACCCATAGAAGCCATTTGACGCCTTGTCAAGAGGTTTGTGTAGAAAATCTTCCTTACTCTACATCAGCCAGCAAGTGTTTCGCGTTACATACATACAGCACACTTTTTACACTCAGTAACCGTATGTGACAACAAAATTTCCTTGTATCCCTGTTTACATGTTATCATTGCTCAAGTAGCTTTCATGAGTAAGACGATTGGATACATTGCCTTTGCCTTTGTTTGTTTAATGTCTCTATATGAGCACTGAACAATGCCCTGAGTGATGTGCAATATGGTGCTGAGAAGAGGATTAGCAATAGCTACATAATTGTAACCATTTCCTCTTATTTTCTTGTCAGATGTGACTGTTTTGTCTTGCCTAATGTATAAAGGTCGCTTCAGATGTGTTAGGTCCCCTTTGTATAGATCATTAATCCAGTTGCAATGAGTATCATCTAGTCTAATGGCTTTAGTTTTATGATTGCCCCATTATCAGGAATGTGGGAGCCAACATTTCTTCCCTGTGGGTTGGATCAGACTCTCCTACTGGGATAAATTGAGTGCAAAATCTGTCTCTTTGAGAAGCGCATGCCAACTTTCCATGATCCCTCAGTGGAGGGTTGCACAGGCGAGCAGGACATTGAGAATCAAGTCTGTGTGTGAAGGGATTGCCGGTTCACTGAGCAGGGAGCAGGAGGCTTGTGGCTGGCAGGGATGTGGTCTGGAATGTGTGGAATGAGTCCGACCACTGTGTTAATCCACTCAGAGGGGGGTGGAATGGGGCAATATCGAGGGGCCAGAGGGACCTGGGGAAGGCCAGTCATTAGGGGTCTGAATCACCCACAGGGAGAGATCAACCCTGTACCCTTGACTGAGACCTGCAGAGACCTTTTATGGAGCCAGCCCACAATGCAGCTTTTTTTTTTTTTAACAGCAGTTCATAGCAGCTTACTATGCTAAAGCAGACCCAGACCCTGTTGTTTTTGTTTGTAAATGACCAAGGGGGTAGCTTGGTGGGGAAATCCAAAGTTATTTCAATCCTCCAACTGAGTGGCTTTCTATACCTGCCAATACTTTATTGTTCACACATCTTGTTGCTCTCTGTTGAACACGTTCACCTAAATCCATCTATCTAGACGTAAAATGAAAAACCAGGGTGCCTGGTTTTGTAGTTTTAGATGAATACCCATTGCAGCTCATTGCTTTCATTTAATGTGGCTATTGAGGCCCAGCAGTGCTGCCTGGCTTGTGCCCAGTGAGCCACAGGATCACAATGAGCTCACTGTCGATGGCCAAAGAGCAGCTCCCACTGAATGGCTGGCCTGCAGAGAATAGCACCGTGTGGTGCCACTCCAGAGCCAAGATGACCACACTGGTCATACTGGCAGTTTAACTATGCAACTATAGTCTGTGAATTAGACTGAAATTGAAGAAGCTTTAGTCGTAGTTGTTCTTAGTTCTTTTTTTCCTGATTGAAACAAATCTATGTTTTTTTTTTTTTGTAGTACCCATTTTATTGCATTTTTGCTTGTTTTTGCGTTCAAGAAGCATGTGAAATGTCTCTAGTGTTAGTCTTGTGATGGAGGAAAGAAGACTACCAATCATGCAAGGCATACAAAATCACTCCCAGGACAATTAAACAATGTTGTACAAACAGAGCATTTGTGAAAATCCCCCCCAAACTGCCTCCACACGCTTCTGCCTCATAAGCCATCTGGCTGAAATCAGCATTCTTTCTTGAGGTTGTTGAGGTCTTGGCTCTAGGAGGAGGCTCTGAAAGGAAAGTCAAGAGCCCCCCTCTTGACTCGATTATACCCTTCCCGGGTGCTGCAGCTGGGTAGATAGGAGAGCCCATTCTTTAGGCTCCCTGACCGGCCTGTGTCTCTGCCTGCCTGAGACTGATATAGCTTTGAAGCAGATCTAGTGGCAGGGATGTTTTGTGTGTAGGCAACAGAAGAGGAAGGGAGCAGGATGGAGGACATGGGTATAATGACCATACTGAGGAAGCGAGGTCAGTGTCATCTATCAGACAGCGGGACAAGCCCCTGAACCCATTAGAACACAAGGAAGCTGGACAGAGCTGATCAGCCAATCCGCTGCACTCTGTGCTCCAGCCTAGAGGGGCTCTGCCCACTCGTCGCAGGAACACACTCAGCAGTATTCCGCAGCCAGGCTTCCCGCCACCTCCCTTTGTGAAACTGAGGCCCTCTGCGTCCTTGCCACTCCCTTGGAGGGCAGCTCCAGCCAACCTCTCCTGATATCCACTCTGACGACATGGCAAACTGGTGAGGTCATTCAGAATGCTGTAGGCACATTAGCATTCCGTTCTTGTGCCCCCTCGCAGCATATGCATGAATGACCATCCCGGACACACACACACACACACCTCATTCCACAAGTGTTATTTTATGCTTGCTTGCCGAATGAGCCAGGCTGGAGTTGCAAATGCTTTCATTCAGATCAAAATACTGAAGTACATAGTCAGAAACAAGGTGTACTCCAGTCTTCTAACAGAAGGTGGCTTGACTTTGGAATGTTGAAAGAAGCTGGTAACCAAAGCAAGCAACAGCCTGCAACTGAATGTTGACTGGTTGGACCTCCTGTGAACATGTGATCAGTTGGCCAAATGTTACAGACAGACAAGCCTTGCCAACTGAAATAAAGGCACCTGTGTTTTACAAGACTCTTTATCAGCAAGTGCCCTACTCTCTTTTCAAAAGTGATACAATGGAGTGGAGGGCATGAGTCAGTTTACTGGATGTGTTTGCTAAATCAGCAGGACTGCAGCGGTGACTCAGACAGGCATGGGGCTGAAGGGAGAGACCGGTGAGGACCTCACCCTACCCTCCTCACATCTACAGAGGCCATGGAGTAAAGCTGCTATATTTTAATACGACGTGCAAAATTCTTGTCTCCTAACGTTCAGAGTGTGGACCTGATTATACGAAGCACGGAAATGAACTGCTACTGCACAACACGTTGCTGAGTCTGTGAGTGTCCTTGTCAATGCAGTAAGGAAATACCTGACTGTCATATCAAGACTCTACTCTACTTGAGTATAAAAGCTTTTTTGTTAACCATGTTAGAGAAAGAGGGAGAGTACAATTTTATGGCCTTGTAATTGAACCTGGAAGCTGATAGAGGCAGACGTTTTTAGTGAACATCCCAGATGAGTTCCTGGATTGATGGCATGCGTGCATAGTTGTCCAGAGCAGCGTCCACTTTAACCCCTCAGCATGAGTCATGCAGTAAGGGAAGAGAATGCGTTCAGCACTTCTACTACTAAAGTACATCTGGATGCCCGGAAACGTCTGAGTTATTGATGGCTCCAAGAGGTCGATCCCTGACTCAGAGCCACTTTTCAGCTGTAACGTCTGAGGATGCAGATGGATTTATGCTCAGTGTCCTTGATTTATGCTCCTGTCAGACCAGCAGTCATCATCAGACGCGTTCCTAGTGCCTGACAGGCCCTTTTTAGACACTTTAGAGTAAGCCGTATATGAAGAGCAACTTAAACACATTGAGTGAATTAAGGCCTGGCCAAAACACTAATGTGTTCCTGCATGAAGAGCTGAACATTTTTGTCAGATGTTTGTGGAATGGTAATAACATTACTTTTCCACTTAAGTACATTTTCTGCACAAACAACATCAACAACATAGAAACTTTTTTTAGCTGGTTGCTCTGCCTTTTTTTCAGCTATGGGTTCATAATAGCTCTACAGCACTGCTGTTGCTTCCATTTGAGGTCACTCCCACTTTTTTCCACACCTGCTTTCAGAAAGCAACATTAACATGGGAGCCGTATCACTGTGTTCAGCTCTTGTGTTGCTTTTGTGCTCAGCGGGGAGATTGAGCTTGCCCATCTGGATGGGGGCCATGGCTCTCTTCCACAGGTCAGTAGAAGAGGATGTGTGTGTGTGTGTGTTCTCTGGCGTTGCCCGCCTGTGGTGACCCTCATTCATGAGGTGGTTCTTGTCCTGTGGCCCCCTATCTTATCTGCTGCCCTCCGGCACTGTGTGGTATGCTGGGTCTGGGCATGGTTTCATGGTTTCCTCTGGCCTCTAATAAGCCTCTGCACTCGGTTCTTTTACAGTCCACATCTGGATGAGCTGCTGACTCAGGCCTGGTAGATGTGGAGTGTCCCATAGAGAGTGAGCATATGCCACATGTGCCATGGACTGCCTTTTGCGTTATGTAGAATTTCGCTCTGTTGTATTGTGAAGAGGACAAAATGTTATTTTGACTGTTATACAGTATTGCCAAACTCAAGGCAATTGAGTTGGATCCTTAAATGCAGAGTGAAACCACCAGCTGATGAACCAGTTATGCCATGGATCACTGTGTTCCATATTACCCTGAAATGATGCCACTTGGCTCCTCCCCTCACCAATATAGGCTAAACCAACATGTCTATTTTTGGGCTTATTATCTGGGCTGAGTGTAGTTGCTTGCACACTCGCCTCTCTGATTGAATCAAATGTCCTGCACGAGACGCAAGGCGATTTAAGTAGAATATTGAATCTAGCGTTTTCTGCCGATTAGAGGTGGGCAATAATGGTCACAGCTGGTAGGTCTGGGCTCAGGCAACGTGAGACGGTCGTCCCTGATGATTCATTACCAGAGGCCTGTAATGCACACTGTGATTTAATGCTCTATTACCCTCATTTGTGTCCCATTTTATCTCAGCTGAATTACAGATGAACTGCCAAGGCATGGCATCAGTGATAAAATCCACACCAACTTAATGCAGATGTCATTTTTGTTGAGGGTATTGTCTATTTGTCTATGGGTCTCCACTCTGTAGGGTCCATTACAGGATAGTGTAAACATTTTGTCCAAAGATGATTTGGGATGCATGAGGTTTAAAGTCACCATTTTTTCATGATGTTGGATCTCTATTTCTGAAACTAAAGCTGATATTTTGAGTTTTTCTTTTGTTTTACTCTCCTGTCAAGTGGAAAATTTTAATTGACCTTGAGGGCCATCCACAATGTATGCTTTGTAAAAGAAACAGGTCAACAGCTGACACCTTAATGTTTCAGGAAATAACAGGAAATAGTCTTAGCATCTCTACAAATGCAATCTCACCTTGTTGAATTTCCCAAAATGGCATTTTGAATGTACAGTTTGGTCAATGATGATTAAAAAACCTTTTGACGTGTAAGTGAGTTGTGTTTGATGGTTACCATTAGTAAACTGTGACGGGCATTTGGCATTTGTGTCAGAGGTGAGAAGTGATGCAGGGGAGTGTTTGCTCCTTGTGCTTGGCACCTCACTGTCAAGAGTCAAGTGCTCATAATCAAGCTCGCTTCAGAAGGACAAACAGAAGACGCACACCCTCTATATTAGCCCTTAGCTGTGTTGTCATGCATGTTGCCAAGCAGCTTGTTACCCAGGATAACCATTAAGACAAGCAATTAATTTCCCAGGTCTAAGTCTGGCCTTAATTTTACTTTGCGCAAGAGTGGGAATTAATCTTAATGTTTGCTAGCCATCTAGCCAACTTCTTCTCACTTTATCACTGATGTCTGTTCCATTCCCATTCCCATTACTGTCTTCAGTTCTTTCAAGCAATTATCACATTTAACATTCACGGGTATGTGGGAGACAACAATGGTTGCACCTTCTACCACTGATGCAGTTTTCAGTATTTTGACAGACCTTATCCTAGGCAACAGCTTTGACTCAGAGTAGTTTCATTCATTGTGTATGCACTGTATGACAGACTACACTGTGTAGATGTCGTTATGTGATTACAAATTAGGGCACAGGCTATGCAGATGGTGATAGTGGCTGATGGGGGGGTGGGCCTCTCTTGCGTATGTATGTATGAGAAGAGTTGTCTGCACCATTCCTTCACATCTCAGCGATATGACCGTGAATTTGAAATTAAGAGATTAGAATATCAAATTGAGCTTACTTTATGCATGTACTGCTGTTTACTGAAAAATATTTTGCCTGCCAGGGTTCACATAGTTTAAGACATTTATTTGGCCTCCCAGTCTATCAATATATCAGGAGCTAATGGCAAAGGCTTTTGGAAAATAGCTCTCTAAAACCTGTAGCCTAGTGTCAACTGTATCTCTCCTCTACAGGGCCCTGGCTTTTGCTTTTGAAAAATACTCCCTTTCCTCTTTCTAGCCTGGGTGCTTTAGAGCTTTTGACTTTTCTTGCAAGTGCAGTTTTGATGGACACTGCAAAGGAACCTGATATGTCCTTCTGTATTTTTGTTACTGACTGTAGCCTTTCAGATAAGTGTTGATTTATGTATTGCATTTGATGTCAAACTCAATAAAGTAGAAGCAAATATCCATTGCCCTGGTTTCCATACACCTGCTCATGTTGCAGGCAAGTGTGGGATTACTATACTATACTTAAGACTAAGAATTTACAGGGCCACAATATATAGTTTAGAATATGCCAATCTTGATCATGAAAACTTGAGAATATGCCAACTACAGATCAGACAGTGGGTTTACTAATGCTGTCTTTTTATTTTTCCACCCTCTTGCTCTTGTAGATCGTGAGGACCAATCAATTCTTTGCACGTAAGTAACATACGCCTGTTCAGCAGGTTTGTGCTTACTTAATCAATGAGAGATAAGGAGGCACTTGTGTCCTGAAATACCCCCTCATACAATGCATTTGCCAGTGGTGCCCTAACTGTTTTGTGTGTCTATATAACTACATGAAATAACATGCATTGAAATAGAGCTGTGCTTCACAGTATTTGTTTTTACCCTTTAAAATATGTCCGTCTGTCCAGATGGAAGCATTATGTGCTCCTTCTGTCAAGAAGCACAAGAAATGCTATCAGTCTTGTCTGCTGCTCTACATCTGTTTTAGTCATCACCCTGTATAATACCAAGGACTTGGAGCACTACATCTTCGGTCTGTACTGAAAACTTCACTACCACCTCACAGAGTTGCGCTGAAATTGCTACAGCCTGTGGCCTTTGTCTCTGATGTGGTGCACCAAGTCTGCGTGAGCAAATGACCACCTCACGCTGTTCCTCCGTCAGCGGGACCTGATTGGTGTTGGAGCTCACCGCTCTGTCTCTGGGATTTTTGGACAGGGCTTTGGCAAGGGGGGCCAATCTGCGTTGCGTAACACTCACTCACTCACAGAGCTGCAGAAATTCTGCTTGTTGCTTTACTAAATCAAAATTCCTGGCAGGCCAGTTGAGAGAAATACGGACCGGGTTGCTGCTGCACGCTTCCCCAAGTGTAACTCCGCGTTTGATTTATGGCTTGCTGATGAGGAACGCAGAAGAAAGCACACTAGACTCAAGCTGTTCCAAGAGTGGATGGAGTGGCTGGTGTGAGACGTTTGAATGCTGGAATTGTTGCCACCTCCTTTTGGACCCTGATGACTGATGACCTCAAGATTCATCAGTTGACCCTGATTGATGACCTCAGGATTCATCAGTTGAGCCCGCAGGCAGTTTGTGGAATAAAGGCATAAGATCTCTGAGTAGATGGGGAAGGTCAGTTGAAGTGTACTGTATAAAGAGACTATGAAAACAAATCCCTAGAGTTATTTGTTTTTTCCAAGGCAATATTAAGTCATTTTAACATATTATTAAGGAGGGGGGGGGAGCCAAGAAAGACTTTAGGATTTCTTGTGAAAGGCTAATCTCTGGATTAGCCTCTGGATGGAACTGAAGTCACTGTCTTGCAGGTAGAGACAAAACGAGGCCAACAAAGTTATTTTGCTGGATCGAGTGCAGTGTATTGAGGACATGGTGTCCTTGCGTGTGCGTGCATGTGTGTGCATATGTATGTGTGTATATGCGTGTGTACGTATGTATGGCCCAGAGGAAGGCGAGAGGAAACACAAGAAGGTCACATGAATCCAAACGTCCTGGACTTGAGAGGGAGAGCGAGGGAGATAGGTGTCCTGTGGGGTACCCTGAGTGAGCTCATGGCCTTAGGCGCACCAGCTGATCACTGCCGCTACCGACTCTCACACTCAGCAAGTTTAAGACCAACAGCCGAAGCCCCTCACTTCTGTCCAACAGCCATAACTCAGACTGGTCCTCTCAGACCCACACACTCCTGGCAATTTCTGGCTGAGTAATAACCACTAGCAAATTACTGAGGGAGAGAAAAATGGGCACCTTTACTGTCTATAGTGATCTGTCATGTTGTGTGTCCACAAAACGTTAGGTAATTGGTCTTAACAGTTTGTTGGTTTTCTGAGGACACATTTGTGCCTGCCTCTGCCTTAGAGGACTGCTGCATTATAACAGATAAACCGTATATCCAGTTGTGTGAAATGTGTTAATGCTGTTATTAATAGTCAGTGGATACTGCAGTCTTTGGGGTTATCAGCAGGCATAGGTTGTCTGCTGAGTAATCGGTGCTCCCTTGTGGGGATAACTCATTCTTTTGTTGATGTCCTTTCTCAGAGGATAGCGTCCTCTTGCCTTAGATCAGGGGTGGGGAACATCTGGCCTGGCAAAGCCTTTGATCCGGCCCATGGAGGCAAGGCCATTTGGCTGAGGAAAACAAACAAACAAACAAATTCCTAAAACAAAATGTTAATAAAATTACAAGCAAATGCGATCACTGGAAGCAGTAATGTTTAAACTTATTTAAAATATTCAGAATGTGACACTGAGATTGAAAATGTTGAAAGTAATAGATTACAGAATTGTAGAAAATTGTTGTTGAATATCAGTGCTCTCGCTAGAGATGCACTCACATGTAATGTAGCCCAATAACCAGTTAACCAGTCTATTGAACTTCTATGATTCACATTCGGTATTTCTGAAAGCGTCTATATGCTCAGCTCTACGGAAAAAAAAGGTTGAAAACAGGTTCCCCACCCCAGCCTCAGATAATTGTGTTTCGAAGCTGTAAAGAACAATAAGATTGATTTGAAGCTTGGCACTGGACAGAGCAGAGTCTCGACTGTTCTCCCATCAGCAGAACCAGACTGAAGTAAGTTAGTAAGTTAGTGTAGAGGAATGCTGATGACCACAGCGCCAAATGTAGCGCGCTAACCACAGTGGATTAGGTTACCATTGGAATGCTTAGCGCATTGACTCCGAGTGTCAGTCACAGAGATTGTGCCTGGCGGCGCACTCTTCCTTTGCTCGAGCTGTCATCACCCCAGACCCAGTGATTCACTGCCCCCTCACCCAGCTACCACCCCCACCCCCACCCCCAACACCATAGCTGCTGACTCAGACCCAACACACAAGGCAAATACACAAGGATTCATCAAGGCCCCTGCCATATCCTCAGCACCTAATGGCAGAGCTCCCTTTCCTTTCTCCTTACACTAGTTCCTCCTCTCCTCTCCTCTCCTCTTTTTTTTTTTTTTTTTTTGGAGGAAGAAGGTTTGGGAAGGACACTACAGGCTTCTGTCCTGTCAAATGTGAAAAGTGTTTTTGGTATGCTGAAATGTGTCTGTGTTACCTTTTGTGTTTTAACACAGGGGTGAATCAGGTGCAGGCAAGACAGAAAACACCAAAAAGGTCATCCAGTACTTGGCCTACGTAGCCTCCTCTCACAAAGGAAGGAAAGACCACAACATTCCAGTGAGTATCTTTGTCTGTCCCTATTGGTCTGCCCACCTCGTCGGCACAGCTGCGTGCAGTGGCTGTTGTCGTAGACGTTGGCCAGCAGCACTACTACAGTTTTGGAGTGGAGTGACTTGGCTCAAGTAAGGCCATGTTAGGAAATCGCCTTAAAAACAGCTCAAGTCCTAACTCCATCAAGATGCTCTTAACAATGCAGAGGTGCATACTGCAGTGAGCCATGGAACCCATTCCTCCCTTGAATGCAGCCTTTAATGAAGTCACTTCTGTACCAGACACGTGCAGCCCACTTCATTGGCTGTCAAACAGCAACAAAGCATGAACCTCAATATTAACTGACCTATGTGATGTGAGGAGAAGTGCTTTGACTGTTGCAATGTAAGTTGGGAGACAGTGCACATAAGATGCTGGTTCCATGCAGTCATTAGATAATGCTGTTTTGCTGCAGTGTCTCTGAGTGGGTCCTCTGGCTTCCACACTCATTGTGCTCTGGTAGACGCCTCTAACACTTATTTGTTTATTTGCAATAAACAGCCAGAGTCGCCAAAAGCAGTCAAACTACAGGCAAGTCTCTTCATTTTTTTTTCTCATGCTGTTAATCTATTTGAATGCATGCATTACTAACTTTCTAGTTTAGGACAAGGGTCAATTTGATGTGTTTGTTTGTGCTGAAAGTTCTTCTGCTCTTAGTCTAGGCATGCCTACATACAATGTTTTTATTGCCTCAGTTGTAATGTTTCACATTTAGAGAAATATGCTTTGCATGGGGAAACAAATCTGGTCTTGGGCCCTTTTCTGTATAGAGCTAAATTTAAAATTCAAGCAGTTTAGCCATCTGTGCGAATCAACAGAGACAAGCAAATATTGGGGATTGACCTATTTTAAGACATGGGGATTTAACTTTGCATGCATTCTGTAAAAACCTAAATACTTAACATGTATTCTGCATAATGTAATTGCATATATGTGCTACCAACTTGCTGAGCAATTCTTGATTAAAATGCCTATTAAATGTGAATGCTTTCTCTCACAACTCTGTACTGTTTGATGACTTTCAAATCCCTGCAGTGACTCTCAACATTAACACATTGTCATTTTTATGAACTTTATAAAAATGTCAGATTTTTTTTTCATTGAAATGTGAATGCTAACAGAATAGGATGTTTGTGATAAAGTACTTAAAAATATGTAAGATTGGGAGAAGGTGAAAGTAGAGGTGGCTTAAGTGGTCATGGTGAAAACCTGTGTACTCCCTTGTTCCCACATAGCACCCCGCTGATCCCATTCAGCTGGAGACATTTTCGTTTCCCAATGCACTTGTCTCACTGTAGTCTCTCTTTCTCTTACGTTCATGTGTTCATGTATTTGTGTTTCCATGACCATTAACACTTGTTTGTTTCCATGGTAACATTTGAAACTGCCCACTGACTACAGAGTGGATCCCTATTTTATGTGAGTAGCATGTAGAACCTGTTCCTTTTCTCACACACCTCACTTTACACTACTGGTGCCAAACTTTCAGGGGGCAAAATCACCAATAGAGGGAATGATTCTGTATATCCTCCTGGTATTGATGGGGGATCCATGGGAACTGCTTTCTTCCATATCTTGCTGGCACCTGGCCCCACTCACCACTATGTCTCACGCCTGATTTTTGCCCCGCTTCTTTTAAACACACTTTGTTGCATGCATAGAAATGTTTTCAATGTGTTTTAAGTTTTAAGCGTTTTATGTCTGTCCCAAAACATTCGTCTCATGTCCATAGTCAAGTGTTGCCTATTTGTTCATCTATGTTTAGCAGCGACTACTATGCAGGGCTTTGTGATTCCATGACTGCAATGTTACATTGCTGTGAAGCCTCCCTGCTGCTTGAACTGCCTCCTCTGAGGAGCCACATTCCATGGCGATGGCCTGCAGTTTTTCAGCGCTCAGTGTCCTGATGCACAGATGGAGACTTATGTTGTCCACTCCTCGTCTCTTCTCGTTCACTTTGGCTCGGGGGGGATGTTGCAGCACATCAGCTCGGTTCTGTTAGAGGCCACGGCCTGCCAGACATCCCCCTTTATTTAGAGTCTCTCTGTATTACCACAGTGGGCCTGAGATGAGAGCCCTGAGAGCCAAGAGAAACAGAGGACAAGGAAAGGAAGAGGTCCAAAACCCACGTGTAGCTCCAGTTCAGGGGGGGGCAGGCCGTTTCACATATGTTTGTCGGTATATGATGTCCCTTGGTCATGAGCATGATGTGCCTGGTCCAGATGCTGTGGTTTCTGGCTGGGTCCAGATCAGTCAGGGATATGCCTTTTGTGAAATGCTGTATCCTGTGGTCAACAGCTTTTGAGGTTACTTATACTAGCCTATAGAGGAAGACAAAGCCCAGGCTCTTAGGATACAAAAGAAGATGATGTGAGAGGAAATGGTCAAATAAAGAGGAGTCATAGTCACACAGATACATATATCTGTACGATACGTATACTGGCCTAAATTGCTACTGATCAAAGAGGAAATGTTTAAATGGTCCCGTGTGGATGGATCTACTACAAGTAATCAATCAATTTCTCATGAATTCTCATGATTCCTCTTAAACCTTTAGTGTGAATAATTCCCCTCATTTAATCAAAGTTAAATGTTCACCCTTTCAGGTCAACT
Organism: Tenualosa ilisha; assembly: GCA_015244755.2. NCBI lineage: Eukaryota > Metazoa > Chordata > Actinopteri > Clupeiformes > Clupeidae > Tenualosa > Tenualosa ilisha. The sequence goes on along the minus strand of PYXC01001714.1, from coordinate 431,485 downwards.
TCTCCAGTGCAATACAGTAAGTTTTATGACGTTTGCGTTCTGTGAGGCCTCTTACTATACTGTCATCATGGTCTGAGCTCTCCAATAAAGTGATGAGAGATGATTTTATGTGTGTGTAAAGATCTCCGATTCAGTCTGCAGTAAGTCACAGTCCTGTTCCGCTAAGAGAGACCAGTGGTCTCTGCCCCACAGCTGGTGTCAATAATTGCAGTTTATTACTGAGCTGCTGTCTGTGATGCACGTGTGAGTCTTGGAGAATTCCTAGAGATATTCTATAGATATAATGTATCTGTTGGCTGTACATGAGCAGCTCTGCATCTCATAGAGTTGTTGATGGTGATTCTCAAGTAAAGCCATAAGGAGAGAGCTGTTGTTGCTCTGTGTTCTCTGAAATGATTTTGATGGTCTGCTGTTTGTAATTTCTGAACAACTTGGTAGAGAGGAGGTGAATGTTTTCTCTTGTGCTAGCTTTTAAACAACTCCCTCTATTCTGTCAGAATTAGCTCTGAATTAGCCTGCTGATTTGGAGGAGATGCCTGGGCATCACCATGGCAGCTCAGACCATGGAGCCATCTGGGTCAGGCTCCTAATGCCTGTCAATTGGACCCCTGCTGCTGTTTGTGGTCGGCCTCCATTTTTTAACCAGTTTATACCCCCCACCCTGCCTGAGTTTTTTGGCATTTGATTGAGTGCTGAATGTAGTGCCAACAGCCTACAGAATCTCAGTGTTTCTGTATACAGTGATGTAAATACACTGTGCTGGATCCAATACCGTGTGACCCATAAAGACGTTTTGTAGCCCATTTGCAGTGCTTAATTAAGTCTCTGTGGAACTGTCAAGCATATTGATGTGACCTTCCCTGAAGTTTATTTCATTGGCCTGAATAAGCTCTCTTGAGTGTTAATGTCGAGATAAATGAAGCCCTTGAGTGCTCTGGCTTTGGTGGGACAACTTTTTATTTAATTGCTGTGTTGATTTCATAGCCGTCCTGTTTCATTTCCTCTACAGTCAACAAGAAGAACCAGTGCCGTTCTGGCCCACAAGAATAAGATTACCATTATGTACCTCAAGGGTGAGCAAATAGGGGATTTTCAGATCGAAACCACAAATCTCCCGGAGCCCTTTCGCTAAACCTATTGGAGATTCTTTTGGTGTGCCTTACGTAATGGGAAAGTCATTAATATAACAGGAGCTTCCCAAAGGGAAAAATCTGCCTCACAGACTTCCTCTCCTGTGTGACAGCCCTCCTGGGCCTCAGCCACTTCTACGACTGGTAGACAGAGAACAGTAACTTTACACCACCTGTCCAGATTTCCTCCCAGGTGGCCTGGCCTGTCGTGGCCTGGAACCTCTGTCCGTGTTAGAGGTGTGAGTGAAGACGTAGGCCTGCATCCCCTCATGGGGATCTGTGAGGATTGACATTTCCTGGTTTGAGTTGGCCAATGGGAGACTATGTTTCATAGATTTGATATGTCTGGCTGGCTGGTGAAATCCAAGCTTTGGCCTCTTGTACAGTAAATGTCAGATGTCAACACTCAATAACATAGTGACTGATAAGAATCAGGGTCACCCTTCTTTCTAAACTGCAGTCATTTTCAAGTTATCAATTTGAGGTTACCATATGTGCCATATTGCATTGTGTGTCACAGCCCTGTAATAATCGACGTGTATAGAGAACACATGGTTTGTTAATCTATTTGCTATGGAGACCTCATTTATTTGCAAAAGACTGCTTTCTCTTTGAGGTGAGCAAAAAAAAGGCCCATGATCCAGATGGCCATGTGTGCTGGCCTGGACATGATTTGATGAAGTGAGCCATATGCCATGCGGCGGAAATGTCTGTGGTTGTTTGTGGCGCAGCAAAGGCACAGATCTTGTGAGGTGTGTGTGGTGATACTGTACGAACAGGTCATAGACAAGACTGGAATGCCAGCACTGACATCACGGGTACTCAGATTTTAAATGTGGATCCATGGGTAGTGGATGCCTTGGAGGGCAATATTTTTTTTTTTCACCGTCCAATGCCTGAAGTGCATCAGACACAGGGAAATGGAATTCTGTTTGTGTTGTGAAATACTGTTGCTGTGTGTTTAGAATAGAAGCTATAGAGTCAATAGGCAACAGAAGACTCAGAGTTTGTCTCTTAGTTTAGGAAAACCACTAGGCCAAGAGATAAGGAAAAGTTATTATTTCAAGGATAAGTGTTTAATTTACTCTTTAAGCACTTGAATGGAAAGTTCTTTAATATTTTCTTGCTTCTTTCATGTTTCCTCATTGCTTTCCTCTCCATTGACTTATTGCATTGTACCACCCACTGTGGTTTGAACATGGAAAAACCAGAAGCATAAGATCTATACCACTGAATTTGATAGGGTCCATTAAATAACGTGTGGGCACAAATCTTCTAGTCTTTATTGTGCATGTGTGCTCCAGATTTACTTTGTAGCATTGTCCTTTTGCTCTTCTCTCATCTTTCCTCTTCTTTCTTAATCTGTCTCTTTGTCTCTTCTCTCTCTCTCTCTCTCTCTCTCTCTCTCTCTCTATATATATATATATATATATATATATATATATACATATATATATATCTCCCCTGTGTCTCCACTTTTCTTGGGAGTTGGGTGCCTTGATAAGTCACAGCCTCTCTGTGGCAGCTGTATGGGCTGAGCATGACTGTGGGTTCAGTGGGCTAATGGAGAGTGGTGTTGGTATTGAAGCAGGCCTCTTTAACAGTGATGTGCCATGGGGGGAGAAGGGGCCGCAGTGGGGCCTTGTCTTAACGTCTCTCCTCCCTTCCGCAGGGCGAGCTGGAACGGCAGCTCCTACAGGCCAACCCAATCCTGGAGTCCTTTGGCAACGCCAAGACAGTCAAGAATGATAACTCATCACGCTTTGTAAGTCAAGCACCATTGTACAGTATCAGTTTTGTTGTCTTTGTCTGTTCTATAACAACAGCAATACTTCATTTAACATAGAGTCCTTATTTAACCAATAACGCCATATATGTTTTGAAATGTTAGAATATATTGAACCACTGAAAACCTTGAACCCTGTGGTCAATAAAAGCATTGTAGCTTGTAACAGTTAAATATAACAGTTGATCTGTTGTGATGGCACATAATGTGCAGGCCGGCTCTGTAGATCCCTCCGATAGCCTCAGCTCTTGTGCAGTAGACCAGTATCTCCATCTCTTCTTCCTAAATAAAATGGCCTCCAGTTATCTAGACTTTAGCTGGCTCATATTAGAGTCATCAGGGCGCTTTGAGGATCTCACGTCAGATTTGAGCTGGTAGAATTTGATTATCCAGGCCTTCCCTCATATAATCATTGCGGGGCCTTTCCACATGAATGTGAGCGTCTGCTAATCATTAATGGCCATTCTGGGCCTGGATCCATTTTAGACAAGAGCAGTTCTGCAGTTTTCTGCTGTGAGTGGTGATGAGGCAGGCTAGGAACGCTCAGAGCTCACACAGAGAGCACTCCGAGTTATGAATCCCATTGGTCTAAACAGAGGGACATGGGAGGCTGTGAGGATTGATTTTGGAGGTGATGTAAGAAAGCAAACACATGGAAAGTAAGGTAGTAATATAGCACTTAATGCTATTAGTTAAACTAACCTTTCATTTAATTTCTCTCCTCAGGGAAAGTTCATCCGGATCAACTTTGATGTCACTGGATACATTGTTGGGGCCAATATTGAGACTTGTATCCTTTTATAGTGTGTTGTGGTGCTTTAGAAGAGAATGATGACATCAAATATACAGTATAGGCCTACTGCTTAATGTTTTAACCCCCTTTTACTGGCCTGATGCGTTGACAGATCAATGGTTTTAGTTAGTTTTCTCACAGGCATGAACTTGATGGTGGTGTTTTAGGATGAGCTTTTTTATGTTTTTAAAGGTGTAAGAGGTATATGGCCTGCTTACCATGGGTAGTACTGGGCCAGTCCATTATTTAAAGAGGCATATGGCCTGCTTCTCATGGGTAGCTTTTGTTTTGTAGGTGTAAGAGGTATATAGCTTGCTTCTCAAGGGTAGTACTGGGCCAGTCCATTATATTATGCATTTGCATTCCAGCACATAATGTGGTTCATGTGTTTGATCAGCGTGAGGCAAGGGAATGATTCCAGACCATCAAGAAAAGTGATAACCCACAAGCAAAACCCCTGCTTCAGCAATAAAACCAAAGATGTATTGATATGCGGAACGCTAACTCTTCTTTTCCACCACCGCTGCCCGCAGATGTATCCCTTTCAGCCCCCAGAGGTCCAGAGCTTTTCTCCCTCCCTTTTTCTGAACACTTCCTTGACCATGCCACTTAGACCTTCTGGAAAAATCCAGAGCCATTCGCCAAGCCAAAGACGAGCGCACCTTTCATATCTTCTACCAGCTGCTGGCCGGTGCCGGGGAGCACCTCAAATGTGAGTCCCAGTCCTGTGGTATTGCGGGGCAGCCGGCCAGCCTGGCTCCATGCTGGGTGTCTGTCTGGACTCCCATTCTCCACCGCCTGCCTCATGTCCACTGACAGGAATATGGCTGCAGTTCTCATTACTAGACACTTATGGCTGAAAGCTCTGAGCTACTATGACTTACTCGGTTCATGGCTTGTTGTGGGTCTTTTGGTCTGTTTTTAGTGCTAGCTGATTTATAGATGTGTCTGATGAAATGTCTTTTTCTGCTCAGCTGATCTCCTCCTCGAGGGCTTTAACAGCTATCGATTCCTCTGCAATGGAAACATTCCTATTCCTGGCCAGCAGGACAAGGACAACTTCCAGGAGACCATGGAGGCCATGCGCATCATGAGTTTCTCTCACGACGAGATCGTGTGTAAGGGGACACGCACACAAACACACACAAACACAGTTGAAGAAATGCAATATGTAGACTGTATGAAATTTTTTTTCTTTGTTTCCTTCTTATGTATTTCAAAACAGTAGAACAAGCCAAAGTTTTTATTTAACAATTAATCAGTAACTGATATTAATGCCTTTCTTTTTGTATTTGTAGCGATGCTGAAGGTAGTGTCTTCAGTGCTGCAGTTTGGCAACATCATCTTCAAGAAGGAGAGAAACACAGACCAGGCAGCCATGCCTGAGAACACAGGTACGCTGCCATATATGTCTCGCTCTCACCTAGCACTGCTCATCAGAAGCTAAAGTTGGGCTGGTATCTGTATCTGAATGTTCTCAAATTACATGAGGCGCTGGAGACATTCAGTTGCTCCTTGAGTTATGGGATCATTTCACGTTGTGTGCACTCATAAACATCTCACGATCACGGACAGCGTGTTGAGCTGCATACCGTCAGTCTGACATTCAGGAAGGCCCCATCAAATCCGGATGATCTATCTCCTCTCGTCCAGGATGCAGCCACTGCTGGCCTCAACTGCACCTTCCTCTGGCGCAATACACAGCTGGACCAAACCCAACAATAAAATCAGACTCAGTGGAAGCACTGGAAAAATAATCCTTGAATGCTTCAAAAAGGCCGTCAAGTCCAGTCAAGTTGGTGCAGTTGGTGTAGTCAAAATAAATTAACATTTAAACAGATTTCTTGAATGCTCCTGCCATTGCCTTTGATTTGTCTTTGCCATACAGTTTTGGCTTTCATAACACACATTTATTTAGGGATGAAACAAGAGAACGGTCTGAATGACGCCATGTCCGTTTCACCTCCCATTGCTGCAGTGAACGAGAGACTCCATCAGATGCATCAGAATAGACAGCGGGAGCTCAAGTGAACCAGACAGGGACATTATGGTATAAGCTTGGCTCAGTGCACACCTTAACCTCCTGAGAATATCACCACATAGTGACTGACAATGAATTTGAACAGAGCTGAGGCGCCAAAGTATTCTTGAAGCCGAATGGCGAAATGTCACCTCCGTCTGATCCTGGACGTGAGACACAGTGCAGGTCCTGCCAGTAAGTTGCAGGCTGTCGCTCACTTGCTCAGGTCCAGATGTTCCCTTGCAGGTCTTTGTTCTCGGCCATTTTGACTCGGCTAGTCTGCGCTGTCCTCCATGTCTGTGATGACAGGTCTGGCTCTGTCATTGAGGAGGGGGAATGGAGAAATCTCCCTTAAATCAGCTGTGCCGCCCCTCTGGGTGCCATAAACGGCCAGCGCTTAGCCTTTCCCCTCACATTCCGCATGGCTTACTCACACGGCAGGAGGAATTATTCCCGCGCGCGCCGCCACCGTTAATGCTAGACTCTAGGTGATGATGTCAGTGGGAGTGATGTAGAAGCTGTTGAGGCTGTGGAGTGCAGGCTGGGAGCCAGGAGTGGGTCTGGTCTGGTGGTCTCTCTCTCTCTCTCTCTCCAGTGGGAGACACTCTGGAAGTTGCCTGTAGAGTATACCTACACCAGGGCTGTGTTATCAAGTGGGTTTGGAAAAGTAAAAGAGTTATTTGAAAGGTTTCCACACCACTTCAGAATGCCAAAGTAATCATCATTTTGAAAATATGCTTCCCCTGTTAATGTTTATTTTTTGTCCTTTAAGATGCAGAGGTTGAAGTTAATATTGACGGCATTAATCTTTAATAGCCTTTACCAAATAAACTCAAGTCATCAGAGTCGACTCAAGACGAATTGGGCAGTTCTCTAGTCTGTGGGCACTTTTCCGTACTAAAACCTTTCTCTCACTTCTCATTTTCATGTCTTTTCTTTTGCCCTGTCAGCTGCTCAAAAACTCTGTCACCTGCTTGGCATGAATGTGATGGAGTTCACCCGTGCCATCCTGTCCCCCAGGATTAAGGTGGGCAGGGACTATGTTCAGAAGGCTCAGACAAAAGAACAGGTATGGTCGCCGTACTACATAAGGTAGTGCTCACCAGCATGCTAATCATGCAGCGTCATCACCTGCCCTCACACTTTATGCCTGAACTATTCCATTTTAACCTGTACACTTTGAAGAATGTTCTTTTGGTCATAGGTCACTACCATCATCCAATTTTCTGCTCACTTATCACATTGTCCCACTAGTTTTTCTTTAACTCTCCAGTCAGGACTGTAGCAGCCAGCCATTACAGTTGGCCTGTGTCTACTATGAGGCCTTCTGTTCATATTTTAGTTTAGTTTAGTTTCTCAGCGAGTGTTTGACATCCCAGTGACCCTTATCAGAGTTCACAAATGACTGGAGCATAATGAAGCAGAACTGAACCGGTCCTTAAGGCTTTTGCTCCTCCAGGCCCGTCTCTCCCTCTCGCTCCTTCACACATAGCTGAGCCGTCACACATCTTGTGTTTTTTTCACATCACTAATGCCGTTTTCATGAGGTTTATTTTTTCTCCTGTGATTTTTCTATTCTGTCTCATTCTCTTTTGATTCCATTGCTTGATATTCATCATGAATCATGCGGAAGATTTGCCTCGGGTTTTTTTTGTTTGTTCATTATCCACTCTTTCATCATAATCAGTCCTCACTTTGTATCTGTCCAATATGTTAATGAATTACTGTGTGTGTGTGTTTGTTACACAGGCGGATTTCGCAGTGGAGGCCCTTGCCAAAGCCACGTATGAGCGGTTGTTCCGCTGGCTCGTACACCGCATCAACAAAGCCCTGGACAGAACCAAACGCCAGGGCGCCTCCTTCATTGGCATCCTGGACATTGCCGGCTTTGAGATTTTCCAGGTTTGTCATTTCAGATGAAGACAGTAATATGTCATTCTCCTCCCAGTGCCAAGTGCTTTTCATGCTCTTGTGTGTGCAGTGTTGATTTTGGATCTTTAATGTGCAGATGATTGAGCTCAGGGTTTTGATTGGCCTAATTGAGTCCAAAGTGATTGGCACAGAACAATGGTACAGAATTTCAGAATTGTGGCTGTGTGTGAGACTCCTCTGAGCAGACAGAGCAAAGTTCTCAGGTTCATGTGCTAATTCTGAAGTGAGATCAAATCAACCAAAAGAAACTCTGTAAGTTTGCCCTGTTCAGATGTGCTACCTGGGCCAGTCACTTAGGGTTTGTTCTCACTGGACAACTAATGATAAAGTGAACCAGTGGGGGAAAGGAGTTTCCTTCCTGTGGTGTGCAGAGCTGCAGTAGGATACATGTTTCACTCCAGGCTGCCTGCAGCGGTAACTGGGCCTGCTACAGTTGTTTATGTTATCGGAGCCAAAAGAACAAAAAAAGCAAGTCAAAGTGGCAGGAATCAAGTAATGAAAACAAATGAGATATAATCACCATCAGTCGTGTGTGAGGGGAAATTGCCTCTGACGAGAAAATACTGAGGAATTACAGTTGTAAGTGTCTGTTCTTACTGTTTTGCTTTCTCAGTATCCTGTTTCATTCACATTCAACCTTTGATAAGGTGCTCTCAGGAAATTGCTAAGAGATTACTGAGAATATTTTAATATATAAAAAGGTTTTTGTTTTATGTTTTTGAATTTATGCTATGTGTGGGATCATACTCGGTTAACAATTTCAGCTTGTTCAGTTGGAGCAGGTCAGCAGTTGAGTTTTCATGCAAGATATTCAAAAGACAGTGAATGAAATCTTTCAAAAATTACTTAAGGCAAACCACTGAGGGAGGAAAAAAATACTTAATGGCACTCTTCATAAATAGTATTATTTAAAACTGGCTATGTTAATATTGTGATGCGTCTGACTAAGGGGAATTTATTCTGACGATTTTATTGGCAAATAACTGAACACTGACATTTCTCTATTACTGACAACCGTAAACTGGAGCGGAAGAACTTTTTGAACAATGCCCCTCAAAATCCCCAGTGGGCCAGTCCATCGCTCATCAGGCTGTTATATGGATTCCAGGCATTCTGTGATTGGCAACCATTGGCCTCATGGTCACAACCGTATGAAAACTAACTATATACAGAATTCTATTGAGTCTTTGCATTATCATGAGAGTAACAGCTGCATCTCCTTAGGGCCTCCATACATACAGCGTCTCCAACAAAGGCTAAACTAAGGCTAAAGCAGGGGGAAAACAAAATAGTTGAATTTGAAAGTGCTCCGTAGTGATGTCAGTGCCAGCGCGCAGAGGCCCTTACTGTCCACAGGATCCTTTTAGTCTCCACCAGACAAATCTCACTTGCCTGTTTTGGTCTCTTCTTTTCACAGCTGAACTCCTTCGAGCAGCTCTGCATCAACTACACCAACGAGAAGCTGCAGCAGCTGTTCAACCACACCATGTTCATCCTGGAACAGGAAGAGTACCAGAGGGAGGGCATCGAGTGGAACTTCATCGACTTTGGCCTGGACCTGCAGCCTTGCATTGACCTTATTGAAAGGCCTGTAAGTGACTGTGATTTAGCACAAGTTGTAGACATCATTTTAATTTATTAACATGTCTGTTGTTGTCTTGTACTCACAACCATTAGTTGATGATCTTCAAATGGCTTATTATAATACTATAATACTGTTTAGTGCTGTGTGGTCCCGTGGCTAATTGATAGCTCGTCCACAGGCAAACCCTCCTGGTGTGCTGGCCCTGCTGGACGAGGAGTGCTGGTTCCCCAAAGCCACGGACAAGACATTTGTGGACAAGCTAATGCAGGAGCAGGGCACCCACACCAAGTTCCAGAAGCCAAGACAGCTCAAGGATAAGGCGGATTTCTGCATCATCCACTACGCAGGCCGGGTAAGCTCTGACAAGACCTCGCCATGACTTCACAGTTCACTCAGACACATTTGTCATGTTGAGTCAGAACGATAACTGGAACTGGAACAGCATCTTTCTAGGAGAAGTTTCCAACTGGATTTCCTGCTATTTGTCCCCTCAGCATCTGCTGAAAGTGTCTTTCAGGCCATATGTTATGCAGATGCTCTGGTATGCGCAGAGGCACATAACTATTCTAGCGTAGTTCAAGCCAGCAGCTCTACAGGTGGGACAGATCTGAAGAAAGATTGCACAGTCTGTCCAGTTCCACATGAGTTCCACTCCAGTTTAAGTGTCTTTAGTTTGTTGTCGAATGTTCGATCTTAAATCCCGGCCAAAATTGGAATGTTGTCCTGTTCTGGGATATCTGCAAGTCCCCTTACGCAACACCAGAGAGCAGGCTGTTGATCACGGTCACCAGGGCTCACATCTGGTCCTGATCAGACACTCCACTATAGAAACACGATATTGCATAAAAGAGGGACTTTTGAATTCCAGCCACTGGGAGATCTTGTTCGGGTGAGGACTGAGTGGACCGTGCCGGCCCTTTCTGTCGAGTTTGGAAACGAGCGTTCTGGCTACACCCAGTTTGGCTTTGGGTGGACCTCCCACTGAGAGATGTTTGGATAAATAATAAAGCCGAGAGGAAATGTAATGTGACCGGGAAAATAGTCCATCTTTTTATCACAAACCATATTGTGTTTTCCCCCTATTTTTGTAGTATTATGAATTGTGTAAGCTTTTTTTCCCCATCATGTCTGGACAGTTTATAGTCCACACCTATTTTTCTTTTCTGTGGACCTCTCCCTGCTAAACTGGAAAAGCTGTGCTGCAATAAACGATACAGGAAGTGTAATGTCTTCTATTTATTTATTTATTTATTTATTTATTTATTTATTTATTTATTTCATTATTAAAGATTACCCTTATTCTAAATCACTTTAGGACTGATGCCACCTGTTTTTAATTTCCAGATTATCTTTAGTCTCTCATGATCGTGACTCATTCATTCTAACTGTTCTCAATGGTGTCCTCCTCATGAACTGTGTTCATCTTCTGTCTATCAGGTGGACTACAAGGCCGATGAGTGGCTGATGAAGAACATGGACCCGCTGAATGACAACGTGGCCACGCTGCTGCACCAGTCCACAGACAAATTTGTGGCTGAATTGTGGAAAGATGGTATGTCCTAATGAGGTTCCATAACCCAAACCCCACCCGTGCACTCACAAACACGTGAACCGCCCAAGCAGTCGCTGCCTTCTTCCCCGAGGAAGAAAGAGGCTGTTGTCTGCCCACGTGCACTGTCTGTCTGTCTGTCTGTCTGTCTGCCTGTCCTGTCTGCCATGTCAGATGCATCACCAGGTCAATGTCTGCTTATGTTAGTGGCTGAATTGACTTAGTCTCTTCCCCTCAGAGATTAGAATTATTAGCAATAATAAAAGTCCCTTTCCTGCTTTTATGAATCCCAGCTCTGTGTTCTAGACATTTCGCCATCTGGAAGATGGTAATTTCATTCTGTTTGTATAAATTGAAAAAGTGGCCAAACTGTGGGGATAGTGTATTATTAGAAGCTGATGACCAAAGAATACAAAGCTGATAATCCTTTGTTAAGAGCTGACACTAGCTACAGGGGAACAATCAATTCATTAGATATGAACCCAAAATAATATATTATAAAGTACTGCCACATTGTCAACAAGTCAACATTGTAGGTGTTGTCCTACTATTTAGCTTTGTACTAACCTCTGCCTTCTGATGTCTATGTATGTGTACTCTATTGTGATATATATTTTTATGTATATATATATTTTTTTGTTCTTTTTTTGTATTTTTTCCTTGCCCACCTGTTTCTCAACATAGAGATTCAGAATATGCAAAGAGCGTCATTCTATGATGTCTCTAGCCTTCATGAGGCTCAAGGTGAATGTGGACTCTGCCTTAGGTGTCTGCTTACCAGTGCATTGTGTCCTCTCAGACACCCCCTGTGCCCCTAGGCCTGCATGTCGTCCCCCTCTGTCCGTCTCTGACCTGCGTAGAGAGCTGAGGCCTGCACCTTTCAGCAATTCTCCTGGGTGGGGAACGAGTAAAAAAAAAAAAAAAAAAAAAAACATTTCGATGGGTGTTTTTTTGCTGAGAAAGCAAAGCCACTCAGTCATCAAAGCTGCACTTGAAACATAACACATGTGGTTTAGGTTTTTGTGTAGATAAATACATGTTTAGTATAACCAAACAAACCAAACCTCAAAGCTCCTTTGGTTCATGACCTAGACATGAACTACGCTGTTGATGTCTGAGGGCATCTGACTGCTGCTACCGTGGTCACTTTCACTCAGAGGTTTGCCCCTTTATGTAGGTCTTCCCTATCTGTGCCTGCTGACACAGCAGCCTTTTTACACAAAATGGCAGACAGAATTCTGCACCAATAGCAGAAGAGAGACCACTTAGAGTGAGGGTAAAAAGAACTCCATAGTGTCTCGCATGCAGAGCCAAACAATAAGCGACTTGTTCCTTTGGAATCCAGATGACCCTAAGACCCTCCAGTCAGCCCCAGTATACCAAAAGCGTCTCCTCAGGGGCAGGGAAGGTCAGGCAGCGAATCGTTAAACCAATTCTTTTATTTGGTTTTATTCGTTAGAGGAAAAACACAAGATATGCCAGATGGCCATTGCTGGTGAGGTTAAGCTTGATGGAGTGATTGCACAGGAGTAATGGAGTGACGGTGGAATCTTTTATATTATATTATATTATATTATATTATATTTTATATTGTGTGCTTGTTTACTTATTTATTTTTTTGTGTACTGGTAGCTTCTAAAGACTGTGCCGATTCCAAACCGTGACAGGCCAGCAATGTCTTATAAACTTCATCACATTAAAGCATGGAAGGCGATCACATTCCTGCAACTTAAATTGGGAGCATTTATCTTTTTATATCACTGGGACTTGTCCAGCTAGCTTCCAGGTCATCCTTTCAATCCACTGTTTGAATGCAGTCAAGTCTTTTAAAGCTGTTCAAGTTAAATCTCAAATCTATTTGAGTCTAGTGACACATGGAGACAATTGAATACGATAAGGAATAATAGAAAGTTTATCCAAAAATTGCTTAATGAAATTCATTTTCCATGTTAAACCCTCTTAAATTTCTTACTCTTGCCAGGATAGTCTAATACATAATGAATAACTCACAGTTTGACTGAGCACTTGACATCTTGTAATATTTAGCCAATGTCTGTCTGTTAAATCCATTTGGTGACACACACACACACACACTACCCCATCTGTCAAATCACTTTAAAATAAATACAAACACAGTTAACCAGCTCTGACCAAAACTACGGGAAACTGCTTTCTATCTAGAGTTTCAGGAAAATCACAGTTTGTAGTCCAATATGGCCTGTAGGTTTTGAGGCTGAATTTAATTGGAGCAGCAGTAATAAGGTGACAATTAACAACCATCACAGATTGAATCAGTTTTATGGGCAAGATTTGCTGAAAGGTAACGTTGAATTGTTTTCAAGAATGAGAACAGCAGAAATCAGTGGTAGTGTCAATAGTGGTAGACTGATATTGGAAAAGCCATTAAATTTGTTGTATATTCTTATTTTGCCTGTGAATCAGAAAACAGGTTGGCCTGGTAGATTCCTGATGATTCTATTACAGTTGGTGGATTGAAATATCACTTGAAAAATCATTGCTTAAATATGCTTTGGCAGGCTTGATGACATGAGAATCCGGGTTTCCAGTTCATAAACCCCATAAGCTCACATAGCTTTAGGCTGGCTCCTATTGAAATCTAGCCCATCCCAGGTCATCTTCCATCCTCAACCCCCCTTCTTGTTATGTCCACCATTTCATCAGTGAATGCCCTTAACATTTGTAACCGGATCACCCGACTGGTTTGCTCATTATAAAGCAGGATAAGGATGGTTTTGATGATGATCCCAGATCATATGTTAAGGGCAGAGTTAGTCATGTCCACTAGGAATTGCATCCTAGATTCCATCCTTTCATCCAGACCTGGCCCCACTGGCTTCTGTGACCTGCCTCTTTAAAGCACTCTGAGGGAAAACAAAGCCATCAAGTGCAGATCCAGGAATAGATTTTTTTCCATATATAGCGTTTTACTTCTTACTATCAGGGCCCATAAGGTATAGCTTGCCCTAGATCTGCACTGAAAGGCAATCTGAGCATGACCCGGTGCCTCATTTCTAACCGCTTCTGTCTCCCTTTCATCCCACACGTCTTGTCTTTGTTTACTGATGTAGTGGACCGCATTGTGGGTCTGGACCAGGTGGCAGGCATGAATGAGACGACGTTTGGTGCTACATACAAGACCAAGAAGGGCATGTTCCGCACAGTGGGCCAACTCTATAAGGAGTCCCTCACCAAACTCATGGCCACACTTAGGAACACAAACCCCAACTTTGTCCGATGTATCATTCCCAATCACGAGAAGAGAGTAAGTGCAAAAACAACACATTCTTTCTGCACACTTTTCTTTTCTATGAATTTTATAAGGGTTAACTTACCTCTTCCATCTTCTAAAATCCTACTCTCTGTTAGGCTGGAAAACTCGACCCTCATCTGGTTCTGGATCAGCTTAGATGCAATGGTGTCTTGGAGGGCATCCGTATTTGCAGACAGGGTTTTCCCAATCGCATCGTCTTCCAGGAGTTCAGACAGAGGTACATGCACATGGAAACACCTCAGGCTTCTAGAGAATTTTATGTGTGGGGTAGCTTGAACTATGCCAAAATGAGGATTCTGACCACGAATCATGATTTTTTCCCTCATGCATACAGATACGAGATCCTCACACCCAATGCTATTCCCAAGGGCTTCATGGATGGAAAACAAGCTTGTGAGAGAATGGTAAGACATCTTTTTGTTCTCCCTGAACTAAATAGTACATTCAGTCCTAGATAGTATTACAACTTGGCAGAACACACTACAGATTTGTACATTGTGGTACATGTCCTGATGCCATTACTGATATTTGAAAAAGATCTGTCTCATTTTCCAGGATGATGTTTCACTTTGTCACTTGTTTATTTCCCATAGATCCGAGCCTTGGAGCTGGACCCTAACCTGTACCGAATTGGACAGAGCAAAATCTTCTTTAGGACTGGAGTTCTGGCCCACCTTGAGGAAGAGAGGGATTTGAAGATCACAGACATCATCATCTACTTCCAGTCTGTTTGCAGAGGATATATTGCACGCAAGTGAGTTTGGCTGCTGGGCTTACTGTTTGATACAGTCACACTACTGACATACAGTATGTCTGAATGGGTTGGAGGGTTGAAGTCTGGCAGTTGCACTTAACATCTATGTTTGTGTATCTCTCTCCTAGGGCCTTTGCCAAAAAGCAACAGCAGCTAAGTGCTCTGAAGGTTCTGCAGAGGAACTGTGCAGCCTACTTGAAGCTGCGCCACTGGCAATGGTGGAGGTTATTCACTAAGGTAGGCACACTTTTCTCTGTCTGTCTGTCTGTCTGTCTGTCTGTCTGTGTGTGTGTGTGTGTGTGTGTGTGTGTGTGTGTGTGTGTGTGTGTGATGAAGAATGTAACCCATGTTGTCCTCGTGCTGCAGGTGAAGCCCCTGCTGCAGGTTACCAGGCAGGAAGAGGAGATGCAGGCCAAAGAGGAGGAGCTGGTCAAGGTGAAGGAGCGCCAGAGCAAAGTGGAGAACGAGCTGGTGGAGATGGAGAGGAAACACCAACAGGTCAGAGCCTCAGCGTGGAGCAGTGGCCCACACATGCTCTCTGCTGCATAGGTTACAAACGACATTCAGTGGCAGATGACACCTGCTGAAGTAGTAAATGGTAAAGGTCTAAAGCAGTGTTGATGTGAATATTGGGTCATATTGGGTCTCTATTCATTTATTAATTTATCATGGTGTCTTTAGCTTTTGGAGGAGAAGAACATTCTTGCAGAGCAGCTTCAGGCAGAGACAGAGCTGTTTGCAGAGGCTGAAGAGATCCGCGCTCGCCTCGTGGCCAAGAAGCAGGAGCTGGAGGAGATCCTGCACGATCTGGAGTCCCGCGTTGAGGAGGAGGAGGAGCGCAACCAGGCCCTCACCAACGAGAAGAAGAAGATGCAGTCTCACATCCAGGTCTGGCAGAATTGGACAGTGCCCTGTTGAGCTGAAGATCAGCAATACTGAGAGAGATGTGAATGAGTATCTAACTGCTGTGTGTGTGTTTTTGTAGGACCTGGAGGAGCAGCTGGATGAAGAGGAGGCAGCCCGGCAGAAGCTGCAGCTGGAGAAGGTGACTGCTGAGGCCAAGATCAAGAAGATGGAGGAGGACATTCTGCTGCTGGAGGACCAGAACTCTAAGTTCCTCAAGGTGAGCTCAATGGTGACAGCACAGTAGCAGCATTCATCCTCTGACACCCAAGTCACCAGGCACACTCAACTTCAACCTTCTTTCTATGATCAGGAGAAGAAACTTCTGGAGGATCGTGTGAGTGAGATGACCTCCCAGCTGGCAGAGGAAGAGGAGAAGGCCAAGACCCTCGGCAAGCTGAAGAACAAGCAAGAGATGATGATGGTGGACCTGGAAGGTGAGGGAGTCCAAGGCCTCATGTCAGCTAAATATAAACATCAGTTTGTTCTCTTGTCAATGAGATTTGAAGGAGATACTCACACGCTTGTGCATGTGTCCGCAGAGCGCCTGAAGAAGGAGGAGAAGACAAGGCAGGAGCTGGAGAAGGCCAAGCGGAAGCTGGACAGCGAGACCACTGACCTGCAGGACCAGATTGCTGAGCTGCAGGCCCAGATTGAGGAGCTCAAGATTCAGCTGGCCAAGAAGGAGGAAGAGCTGCAGGCAGCACTGGCCAGGTGAGGCCTCTTGCTGGCCCACAGCCGGAGAGACTTGCCCACCCACACCACCACCACTTCTATTTCTACTGCTGCTACTGACAGGCACCTGCTAGTCCCTGGACCCTGGAAAAAGTGCTTTTGATGCTACACTTAAATATTGGTCTTTGCCTACGACTACCACTAAAAATACAAAGTTAAGGTTGTCCAAACTTGGATGTAATATTTTATTATAAATTAAGTTATTTAACTTATTATAAATTATTAGTTATTTAGAATATGTACAGTAGGTTTACGATAATTCTATGAAAATATAATAGATTGTGGAGAATGAAATAGAATTAGTAAGTCTTCCAGTGGTTAAACAGCCATGCGTTCATTGTGAACGCTTGGATGTTGTTTACCTAGAGGACTCAGAGCACAGAGGAATTTGGATGGAATGCAGGCAGGCCTCCAGTCAGCCTTCGTGAGCAGCAACAACAGTGATTCAATCTCATTATGGTTTTGCAATTGAACTTCATCCTAAGACACAAACACACACACACACACACACACACACACACACATACAATATCTTATTCTTTGTCTGTCTCATGGGTGAAGTGTGTTATTCTGCCACCTAGTGGTCGTACTCGTTCTACCCTGTGTTAGAATATGGGAGTGTCCCCTTCTAGCCTTTATGCTAGACAGTGCTCTGCTTTTATGTAGCAATACTTCAGTCTTGTAAAATAGAGTGTACGTAAAAATAAAGTTGTGCCAAATGACACTTGAACACGATGGACATTAAAGACAAGGCAGAGTAATTTAAGATTACTTAATTTAAGTTACAGATTCGTGTGTAAAATGTTTAAAAAGATTAACCCACAATGAGACAATGCAAGTGGAAAAGTATTGTATTAGTATGTCTTAGATGCATAAACTTTACATGTCAGTATTACACATAAGGTGTGTGTGTGTGTGTGTGTGTTTGTGATGCAGGAGTGATGAGGAGCTAGCCCAGAAGAACAATGCCCTGAAGCAGGTGCGGGAGCTGCAGGCTCAGCTGGCCGAGCTGCAGGAGGACCTGGAGTCAGAACGCGTCTCTCGCAACAAGGCTGAGAAACACAAGAGGGACCTGAGCGAGGAACTGGAGGCCCTTAAGACCGAGCTAGAAGACACGCTGGACACCACTGCAGCCCAGCAGGAGCTTAGGTAATACACACTTTAGAAGCTCAGATGGTATATAGATAATTACACTCTCATAACATAGTCCGTCTTGGGCCCCACAGAGACTTCCGTAACTGGATTTAAGAGTTTGCATGATTTTTTTAAAATGATCTTTATCTTTAATGTAAGCAGTTGCCGTATGTGGATAGTCTTAAAAGTGTGTGTGTGTGTGTGTGTGTGTGTGTGTGTGTGGTGTGTGTGTGTGTGGTGTGTGTGTGTGTGTGTATGTGTGTGTGCACAGAACCAAGCGTGAGCAGGAAGTGGCGGAGCTGAAGAAGGCCATTGATGAGGAGGCCAAGAACCACGAGGCCCAGATCCAGGAGATGAGGCAGAGGCACGGCACGGCCTTGGAGGAGCTCTCCGAGCAGCTGGAGCAGGCCAAACGAGTCAGTCTCCGCTTCATGCTTTCAGCTAACCTGCCATCATGTCTGCTCTAACCTGATGACTTATGCAATTCCAAATGCACCCTCCTGTTTGTGCTTGATCTTACCAGTCTTTATACTTCAATGAGAAACAGTACTCGTTTTAGATTTTAAAAATATACAGAAAATACAATAGTAGAAGTAGTACTTATTATTTATGTAGAAATTTGAGGATTTAAACAAATAGTCTTCATCATGTAGTTTTGGGTGATAATTTGTGTAGCTAACTTTGGAAGCCATCTAGCTTCTTTTGACTCATCTGTCCCACCCCCCTGCTCACTGTCCTCTCTGCTCTGTTGTTTCTTTTGCTCAGTTCAAGGCCAACCTAGAGAAGAACAAGCAGACGCTGGAGAGCGACAACAGGGAGCTGGCTACTGAGCTGAAGGGGCTGCAGCAGGCCAAGGCTGAGTCGGAGCATAAGAGGAAGAAGTTGGAGGCACAGCTTCAGGAGGTCATGGGCCGCGTAACTGAGGGCGACCGCGTCAAGACCGAACTGTCTGACCGCTCCCACAAACTACAGGTCAGTGGCGTCGAGCATGGCTGGGCCATCAGGATGCAGAATCTGGGTGTCTCACCGGGACTCTTCAGCTGTAACTACACTGTGTATGACACATGAAAATAAGAATGGAGAGGATAGGGTGGGGGCATTTGAATGCACTGTATGTGGACTAATGGAGCCATCTGTGTTTGTGTGCTTTGTAGACGGAACTGGACAATGTCTCTGCTTTGCTGGAGGATGCAGAGAAGAAAGGAATCAAACTGGCCAAGGATGCTTCTAGCATGGAGAGCCAGTTACAGGATACCCAGGTAATCTTCTCAGAGAAAGATACAGCTCTGGGTGAAGCCTTCGGCCATTTCCTGAAATTCCACCTTCTGCACATACATGCAGAAACGGCAGTGTTGTAATGGCACAATGAAAGATGTTAACCACTTATATATCTGCACATATTTTGTGGTGCGTGTGTGTGTGTAGGAGCTGCTCCAAGAGGAGACACGACAGAAGCTCAACCTGAGCAGCCGAATCCGTCAGCTGGAGGAGGAGAAGAACACGCTGCTAGAGCAGCAGGAGGAGGAGGAAGAGGCACGCAAGAACCTTGAGAAACAACTGGCCACCCTACAGGCCCAGGTACTCACTCACACACACACACACACACAATAGAGCTGGGGCGTTAGTCGACGCAATAAAGTAGCGTCAAGACAGAGGATACAAGATACAGCTACGCGAACTTCAATTATTCAATCAATCTTTTTCCCCTCAACCAAGCATGTTATTATCAACACATAGAACATGTTTCTAGTAGTAGCGTCTCCTTGGTCAATTGTTTTTTGTTGTAGCCCCTGTCCTTTCTGCACCGCTGCTTGAACTGAAGTTAGAATAGGCTAAGCGTCACT
Organism: Tenualosa ilisha; assembly: GCA_015244755.2. Lineage (NCBI taxonomy): Eukaryota > Metazoa > Chordata > Actinopteri > Clupeiformes > Clupeidae > Tenualosa > Tenualosa ilisha. The sequence goes on along the minus strand of PYXC01001714.1, from coordinate 412,028 downwards.
TTTCATATGGAAGGCCATACAAGCCAAAACACCAGTCATAGGAGGAGAGACCGTTTGGAGAGAGGAACAGGGTGTTGGGGGGCCTGGGTGTTTAACAGTTTTGGTACATTGTTAGATAGATTTAAGGTGGGAAAATAATAGCTAATTACTAAATTATTATATTAATATATTATATTATACTAAAATATTATATTAATCCAAAAATTGTTGTTGTAATTCTCACATACAAAGACACAAGAGATTTGACACACCTCCAGATTTCAACCGTAGTTGTCGTGTTGAGTGTAGGACTCACAAGTCTTTGTGCCCTCAGCTGGTGGACTCCAAGAAGAAGCTGGAAGATGATGTGGGCGCCTTGGAGTGCCTGGAGGAGGTGAAGCGCAAGTTGCAGAAGGACATGGAGTGCACCACCCAGAGGCTGGAGGAGAAGGCCATGGCCTTCGACAAGATGGAGAAGACGAAGAACAGGCTGCAGCAGGAGCTGGATGACCTGATGGTGGACCTGGACCACCAGAGGCAAATCGTCTCCAACCTGGAGAAGAAGCAGAAGAAGTTCGACCAGGTAAATAACATTCTAGAATTGGGTTGAAATGCTTGGGCTGGTTCATGAAAGAACTTCTTAGACTAGGATCCTGTAGGACTAGCCAAAGATGAAGCTGGGACTTGTGAGGAACCTGTGCTGTACGTTGTAGATGCTGGCTGAGGAGAAGACTATCTCAGCCCGTTATGCTGAGGAGCGAGACCGGGCAGAGGCAGAGGCTCGGGAGAAGGACACCAAAGCACTGTCCATGGCCCGTGCACTCGAAGAGGCTCTGGAAGCCAAGGAGGAGTTTGAACGGCTCAACAAGCAGCTGCGCACCGAGATGGAGGACCTGATCAGCTCCAAGGACGATGTTGGCAAGAATGTGAGTTTCATTTGTTACATTTGTCATTTGTTACACTCCCATTGGCTCCCATGGAATGACATGCCTCATTGCTTTGCATTACAAAAAAAAAGTTGGATGACATATTTTGCTATTCAAGTACGCATCAGGGCAATCGTTCTGTTGGTCAGTGCGTTTGCATTTGGATACCTTGCATTGACTATGAACCTACGGTAATGCTCCTCTTGGTTCAACATGAGTCTAACCCCGTTCTGATTGCGTTGCAGGTTCATGAACTGGAGAAGTCCAAGCGCACCCTGGAGCAGCAGGTGGAAGAGATGCGGACCCAGCTGGAGGAGCTGGAGGATGAGCTGCAGGCCACTGAAGATGCCAAGCTGCGCCTGGAGGTCAACATGCAGGCCATGAAGGCCCAGTTTGAGAGGGACTTGCAGGCTAAAGACGAGCAGGGCGAGGAGAAGAGGAGGCAGCTGGTCAAACAGGTGAGGAATTGGAGGGAGGACCTACAAGAGGTCATTTGCAATTTTGTATGGAAAAGTTTTGTCTGCAACACTTCATAGGTCTTTCTCAAAAAATGATTGGTTGGAAATTAAATCTTCTAGGAGGGCATGGAAAGGTTTTGGAGTGTTCACATTGTGAAAGTGGAGAACCAAACAGTAACAATCTGCAGGATGGTTTCCTATTTTTATGTAGTAATGCTATAAAAGTCATGCATATGTCGTTAGCATATAGTCCACACCAGTGTTTTGTGTCCCAAATACAAGATACTTAGTCTATTATTTGTCTTCTGGTAGAGGAGCTTTTGAGCTATCTTGGTCAAAGAAAATCAGGATATAACCTTGATGACCTGATTTTTCTGACTCACTTTTTCAGACGGCCTAATTCCTTGAGGCCAGTCTACAATATTATAAGAAACTTTTGACAGTCAACTGTCTCTGATAAACGGTGTGAGGGTGAACATCTTGAAAAAAAACTTTGGATGCAATATTGCCTTTTAGCCAAATCGTCCAATTTGTCTGTGTGTGACAAATGCTGTATCAGCGAGAGTGGAAGTGACTGTCAAGTGGCTGCTGTTGGCTTCAGCGTTAGCCATCCAATTCCTCAGCATCTCCTCCCTTTGTCCCCCTCAGGTGCGGGAGATGGAGGCCGAGCTGGAGGATGAGCGCAAGCAGCGTGCTTTGGCCGTGGCTGCCAAGAAGAAGCTGGAGATGGACCTCAAAGACCTGGAGGCTCAAATAGATGCAGCCAACAAAGGCCGGGACGAGGCCATCAAGCAGCTTCGCAAACTCCAGGTACGCAGCACAGGACATTTCTCTGCAACTCACCCAAGTAACCCCTCTGGGTAGAATGTGATTGTCAGTGGAAATGAATCTAAATACAAGGAACATTTGAAGGTTTCTATGCACAAGCCTTGATGCAGCAGACACTGCAAGTCAACATGACCACACCTTTTAGTTGATGTGTCTCATAGTCGTGACTTCATTCTCTGCCCCTCAATTTCAGGCCCAGATGAAGGACTACCAGAGGGAGCTGGAGGAGGCCCGGGCGTCCCGAGATGAGATCTTTGCCCAGTCCAAGGAGAACGAGAAGAAGCTCAAGAGCCTGGAGGCAGAGATTCTCCAGCTCCAAGAGGTTAGGGGCTTGGTCTGAGTAGGAGGGACTGGCATTTACACTAGATTTATTCTGAATCTGATGATCTATGCCAGCTTTACATAATCAAATTAGTAATGTTAAGTTGTCATCATAAAAGATCCATGAATACAACGTTTCATTAAGCCCCTATGCAAATGGTGCTGCTATCGGTATTTTATGACGTTGTATCATTCTACTGCGTTTGCAATATCAAGGCCTTTCACTTGTTTGTGTGGAGGAGGAATAATCTGTTTCATGACAAAATCGACATGCCTCTGATTGTCTGAATCTGATTTTGAAAGCCAACCAAAACAGAGCGCCACGTTCAAAAGTGTGTCTAACGGTGACTAAACGACTGTAGTAAAGTATCAAGAGCACATAAAATATGAAGACCGTGGCCTGTAAAGGGAGAGACACGAGCAACCTAATGATCATCTCAAATATCTCACTGTACTGTAGTTCCACACATGAAGCTCTGTAAAGTTTTGACTGCTTCGTGTACGCATCTTCAAAGCTCAGAATGTGCCGCTGCCTCAACTACGAGTACGTAGTATTTCCCATGCATTGACGTCCCACCACTTAATAACTTGTTGCAGACTAACGTTAGTTTTAGATAAATTCCTTGGGGAATGATGGGGGAAAAAATGTGTTTATTGAAACTAGAGCTAGGTTAGCATATGGGCGCATTCACTCTCCGAATGGACCTGCATTCATCTGCTTGCACATGAAAATAAAAACAATCTTGCAAGGATTGTTGTCGTTAATTATACAGTATGAAGGCCTATAGGCCTAGCTATTTAATTTGGTTAGCATCAGAGCAAACTGCCTAAATTTGTAGCACTACAACCCAGTCGAGTGAACCTGCAACGCGTCCAATTAGTTCAGGTAATGTTTTGTTTTACCGGAGCAATGTCCTGTGTTCGGCAAATATTAAAGTGAATATCGTGCAGATTTGTTTACCACTGTTTTGTCAATTGAGGTAGCCTTTTGGTTTCCAAATATTCCAACGTTAGCCTGCTGTTGATTGAACTGTGAAGAGTCAATAGAAACTGTTTTCTCTGTGCGCTCCTAATACAAGTTTAGCCTGTGACGGTTCAACAAAAATAGTCCAGTAGACTATTTCTCCAAATCTTTTGTACATACATCCTACCTAGTAAATGACTGAAGCGCATCCATTATTTTGAAAAGAATATAGGCCTAATATAGAATCAAAATGATCTAATTGAATGCAAATATTAGACCTATGCACTATTCATTCTTTAAACCTTTCTGAAAGATATGATTCTTATGTTACTGACATAACATGAATGGTAATCATTCATAATTTATTTTTGAGATTTTTAATTTCAGATTATTTATTTTTTTGTGATTTCATGATAAAGTGTGTGTGTGTGTATATATATATATGAGAGAAAGAGAGGTCTATATCTAACACATCTAACACTCGTTACTACAAATAGAAGTTTCAATAAGAGTATCGATAAGAACCAGTATCAATAAGCAGTACCGGTATTGGTATTGGTACAGGTACAGATAAAATCCAAATGATGCCCATTCCTAGTCTTCGACTACATTGAACATACTATGTGTTTTTTGGGCCTCCCAGTGCTCAAACACTAGAGGGTGCACTTGGGCATTAGAGCCATCTGACCTTTTGACCTGTACGAATAGGACCTGGCAGCGTCTGAGAGGGCTCGTCGGCACGCCGAGCAGGAGAGAGACGAGCTGGCTGACGAGATCTCCAACAGCGCCTCTGGCAAGTGAGTGGCCTGCTAAAACACACACAACATGTCATCTCATTACAGCCTGTGCTAGGCATTACACTGAAGCTTTGTGTGTGTGTGTCTCAGGTCGGCCTTGCTGGATGAGAAGAGAAGGCTGGAGGCTCGCATCGCCCAGCTGGAGGAGGAGCTGGAGGAGGAACAGAGCAGTATGGAGCTGCTCAACGATCGCTTCCGCAAGACCACCATGCAGGTAGGCAGAGGCCCACACAAGCACACACCCACATGCTCTCTCAGCGATGCTCAGCACAAGCATCCATATTAAGATCCTGTGGGCACCTTACATCCACAACTCTTGTGTCATGCCCAGTGTCTCATATACACAGGGCTCCTGTGGAGCCTTAAAAAGCCTTTCAGTTTGAACTTTCTGATATTGAAGGCCTTCAAATGTTTTTTGGTACACTTTGTTAGATCTGTCAGCCTGTACCATTTTTTTTATCCTAGGCTACAGCTGATGTGTATTGACATCAAAGTATGCAGCTGCACTTTTGTTAATGTAAATTAGGCCATTGGCTCTCAAACTGGGGTCATCGCATTCCCAGAGGGTCTGTGAAAAAGTTTGCTATAAGGTATAAACTTCAGTACGCTCAGTAAAGAGCTCAATCATATTGTGCCATTACTCCCATCAGCATAACATTAGTGACAAATTTATTACATCAGTCTGTCAAAACACATTCCTTGGGCGATAATGTTACTGGCTAGCAAAATGAAAAATGAATTGTTAGTTATGTGATGAGCTATGTAACACAAAAATTATTTTTAAACACAGTAGGCCTAGATTTGACAAAAAAAATCAATCCTTTTAAAACTGCTCCTGCACTATTAAGTTTTTCCAAATGCAACAAATGGCTATAATCTTACATAGTTACATTTTTGTTGTGATTATTAGGGGTCCTTGGAAAAAAAATCTGCTCCATGAGGGGTCCCCGCCTAATAAAGTTTGAGAACCCCTGAATTATGCAACAACCTAGAGACACTTGTCTTTGTAGCATTTTTTCAAATGTGCTTTAAAAATGTGTAGATATCCTGTTTACAGTCTGTGGTCTCCCCTCTGCCCTGCAGGTGGACACCCTGAACACGGAGCTGGCAGCGGAGCGCAGTGCGGCCCAGAAGAGCGAGAATGCCCGGCAGCAGATGGAGCGGCAGAACAAGGAGCTGAAGGCCAAGCTGCAGGAGCTGGAGGGAGCTGTCAAATCCAAGTTCAAGGCCTCCATCGCCGCCCTGGAGGCCAAGATTGTTCAGCTGGAGGAGCAGCTGGAACAGGAGGCCAAGTGAGTAGTAGCATCAGCACCCCCCTCATTCCTACAATCAGAATCATGAAATCTGATTGGCTAACAAGTTCCTGCCTTCTGATTGGCTATTGGAATTGTGCAGTCTGATTGGGGAGGAAAGTGAGCCTCTTGATGTGTTTGTGCAGGGAGAGAGCAGCAGCCAACAAAATTGTGCGGCGCACGGAGAAGAAGTTGAAGGAAGTCTTCATGCAGGTGGAGGATGAGCGTCGCCATGCCGACCAGTACAAGGAACAGGTAAGAGCAGCCCCAGTGTGAGACGTGTGTAGTACTTTTAGCTTAGAACATCCCAAAGTGACCTAGAAACCACAATAGAATGTGAATAAACAACTGTATTGGTGCTATGCCAAAGCACCATGTTGTCTGGAAGTCAGTCAGTTCAATTCAATTCGAATATAAGCTTGTGCTCTGAGCCTCACAGAGTCTGTCTGTCTGTCTGTCTGTCTGTGTGTGTGTGTGTGTGTGTGTGTGTGTCTGTGTGTCTGTCAGATGGAGAAGGCCAACTCGCGTATGAAGCAGCTGAAGCGTCAGCTGGAGGAGGCAGAGGAAGAGGCCACCCGTGCCAACGCCTCTCGCAGGAAGCTGCAGAGAGAGCTGGACGACGCCACCGAGGCCAGCGAGGGACTCAGCCGAGAGGTCAACTCCCTCAAGAACCGCCTCAGGTAGAACGCACACACATATTGCTCAATGCCCCACCCCCCAACTGCTAGTCTTGAACCCTCAAATATTTGGCTCCAATAACTGACATAAATCATCCAATCATAAGGGGAGGCTGTTTGTGCCAGTGAAGTCTGAGGATTCAGGCTTAAGGCTTAATGTGGACCTGGGGATGCAGTCTTTGCCTGAGTCAGTGACCCAGTGCCACGTTCACCCTTTGAGGAGCTTGTTCCCACAGATCTGCTCTGAAAACAATCCTCTAGTCTGTGATTATAGATATTTACTAACCGTATAGATCTGCAGTAATCTGCTTAAATTCCATACACCCCAGCCTGATGTACACTCACGACACACGGCTAACGCCATGTTGGCCTAGTTCCTAAGGGCCATCAGCCCTCAGGGGGGGGGGTACTGAACCTGTGCAGATGAAGCAGGCAGGGGCTTTTCGGTCTAAACCTCTTAAACATCTGAGGACCTCTGATTCCTATCTAGGCGTGGTGGTCCTGTCAGCTTCCCATCTGGCCGTTCGGGGCGACGCCAGCTGCAGATGGAGGGCGAGATCTCAGACGACGACGCTGACAGCCGGGCGAGTGACCTCAACGAGACACAGGCTGCCCAGGCTGAGTAGAGTGGTCTGGTCGTCGGCCACTGTGGGCCCCTGCCACTCGGCGCTCCTCAGCCTGCCAGCCAGTATGCAACTGCTTCTCAGCACTACCACCCCCCACTCCCCAACCCAACACACACACACACACACCAACATACACACATTTGATACCCACATACACGCTCACACATGACATATACATGCATTTACCTCTGCGCTCTGTTCCATACTCTGCGTGTAGGAACACACACAAACACATCTTCACATATGAGACTCCCAGGGGAACTGCAACTCTGCCTTATTCTACTCTGGCAAGCTTCAAGGCCAAGCGCACCCCAGCGTTGCAGGCATCTAACGATATCCCCCCAGCCTTTGGAACCACAACGTACTCTGCTTATGACGAAGGGACAAACTAGAAAAAAAGAAAAGAAATTTAAAAAAAGAAGAAAAGAAAAGCGCTACTCTAGGTACAAGTGCATTTTTTCAGTATGAACTGTTTGTGTAGGTGTGTGCACATGAAGAGGCACATGTATATACCTGCACACCACGTCATGTCACATGTGCCCCCCTCCCCATCCCCCCAGGCGAAGCATAGCCCAGCCCAGCTGACACTAGTCCTCAGCCCCACACAGCACCCCACTGATGAAGGCAGACAGACAGGCTGGTAATGCAGCCTGGACCCCTCTGCTTTCATGTCTGCTCGGGTGGACTGCTGCTCATCAATGATCAAAGTCTGTGAAAGCATCTAGGTGATCCGTTGCCAGCCCAGCTTCCTGTGTGGACATGGACTGGATACACCGTGAGGAGGAGGAGGAGGGGGAACAAAAAGATAACTGTGAAATGCCACCTGCCACTACAACTCTCCATACCATTTAAAGGCATATTTAACGCTAAGGGGGGGGAAAGCTTCCAGATCTTACTGGTTATTGAATTAACCTTTTTACGCTTTCTTTGTTTGGTTTTTCTTTCCCTTTTATATGTTTTGACCAACTGGACCACCTTCTCTTGTTTTGGCAAGGTAGCACCTGAGTAAAGACTGGTTCCTTAGATAAGCTGGCTATTCTCCCCAACTTGGCCCACAGTGTGGAAACCAACCAAGATAGCCAGCTTAACAGGGGTCCGGCTAGTCAAACTCTAACTGATAGTACTGGATGTATTGTAACTTCTAATTGCACAATACTGCACATAATTGGATATCTAAACTGGAAGGAGAGGTGCCTTCCCTACTCCCCACTTGTGAAGATGCACTACAAGGTATTTGTGACGAGCCCTACAAATCTGAATAAACCTAACAGGGGAGGTAAGGTCCAGTGCCCACACTTCCTCTTTATCCATACACTAAAATTGAATGCGCTTAAAACCAAATGAAGACTGTTCAGTGAAGGACTAGTGACCATACACACCCAAAGAGAGCTTGCATACCTCTCACGGTGACTATGGGTGACCCCCAACTTGAAATTGCCAACAGGCACTTAGAATTTCTCTGTTCTTGGACTCGATGACTAAATGTTGGTGGTATGAGTTTGTACTTCATGTCAAGGTATCACCTTTGAAGGGTTCACTAATAGCTTGTAAATATTTGGAATTTACACTTGTCTAGTGTGAGATGGGCATTGTGCTGCCCTACACTCTATTCAAAGTAAAGAAATAAATAACTGACTGAAAATGAATAACTGACTGGACTAGAGACACGGAAGATGTCCTTTTCATTGGTGGAACCAAGACAGGGGAGATGCCTTAAGGTTTCATGTAGGGGTTGTTAAATGAGAAGTTTGCGTCTGAATGTTTGTAACAGAAGCCACTAAAGCTGTTTTTCCCCTCATGCTCTCTTAGAGTTCCCTAGCATTTTTGGCAGGGGACGAAAGTCACACATACACAAGTACATCCATTATCAGAGACACTCGCCTTTCCCATAGGCTAACATCAGAACTCAGTCAGGGAAATTGGACTGGACTTGAAAGCTGATGGTGGAGAGATATGTGAACACTAAAAGGGGTCAGCATCTCCCGGCTGGGTGATGGGACGGGAAACAGTGCAGATTGGGAGGACAAGACCTGCTGGATTCTGCATATCCTCACCTTACATCACTGTCTCTCTATTAATATGAAAAAGACGGGAGAGGATCTGGAATACGTCATGATAATGTCTCTTTAAGAAGTGCCTTAGACACTAGTTATGAAAACGTCAGTGGGTGAAGCGCATCTGTTGCGTCCATGACACTGATGTGTACTCGTGCTAAGCTAAAAACATCAAGGCGCAACAGGCAGACTGGAAATGAGTCACTACATAGCCACCCCTTCCCCACTCTCTCCTGAGCTCTTTCCCCTGTACTTCATATCAAATTCAGTATGTGTCTCCCCATCACCCGTAGGAACCCTCATCAGTAGACCATGGGCCAGAATCAGTGTTATTATGAAACAAGGAGCCTTCTGCTGCCACTGCAGCAGGATGTGTGATTTCATTTGGTTCAAAGCTTTATCATCCATGATCTAGTTATAATTATTACGATCCTCATTATTGTTATTACTTATTATTATTATTATTGGACTGGCTGTTGACAACCAGAAGTTCAACTGCAAATATCTCCTTTTATTTCTTGTATACCTGTATTTCTAGACAGTGATTTTTGTAAAGGAAAATAAAAACATATTCATTGTAGAAGGAATGTGATTTATTACCTTTTTTTACGTCACCTTTTGGAAACCCTGCTACACAGTTACAGTGATGAACATGAAACTTCTTTTCAAAAGTTAGGCTCATCGTTCCACACACAGCAACAAATGGGGTTCCATAGGTGAGAGCAGAGCAAACTTGGAATCTTACCCCCCTCCTCAGAGAAATCACATCTCTTAAAGTTACCATGAATTCCAAACAAAATACTGAGATGTTCCCAGCATGTGTAACCCAACATTCACATTAAATAAAATAAATCCCATGAACCTTAATATGTTAAACACTAAGTCAAATCTACAAGAAAGCAGCAACGACTTGTGCAGAGCCTCAGAGCTCTTTTTTTCAGACCTTAGAGTTGAAGCTCCCTGTTGGAGAGGAGTCTTTCCAATGGCAAACTGTCAAAGTGATTCCATCTTCAAGCGGAAAATGGCAACAGATCTTTACACACCTGTGCACAAACTTGTAAACGACAATAAATGAAGACAGGTGGCCTTACACAAGACTCATACCAAAAAACTGACAGCATGTTTTTATTTTTAGAATCAACACACAAAAATAATCTACAAAATAAAAAGATAAAAATAAGGAGTCAAAGACAGTGAAATGTAATATTGTCAGAATGTGACTCCAAAGTGTTCTCAACCTATGTGGCTTTTTAGAAAAAAAAAAAAAAAAAACAATCCTTTCACAACATCCAGACAAACCACTGAGAAAACACTTAAGTCCATCTTTTTCAAGAATATGATCAAATGAGCACAATTACACAGACTTTCGCTTGCACACACAGACACACACACAATCTCTTGCCAACTTGTGAGCTGACCAACACATCCATCCTCCACCTTTTCTTTGGCGCCACTGTTCATTCAATGGGTCCAAACCCCACAGGAGTGATTACTGCTCTAGACTAGAGGAAGTAGAATCGGTAGATGAGGAGGAGGACAAGTAGCTTTAATGTAGGAAGAACTGAGTTTCCAGAAGAGGTATGTCAGCGGCGGCTGAAAGGTTAATGTTAAGTCTGAGAGACGCCCTGCACAGAAAAGAAACCGAGCAATCCTCCAGCAAGCAGCCGGGGAGCAGAGCGCAGTAGCTGAGACGTGAGGCTGGACTCTGTGCATGAGCCCCAAACAGTCCTGCATAGTTCCAAACGTACAAACTAAGGCGATCTGTTGTATTGAGTATTGGAGTTTTGTATTGATAAGCAATGAAATATTTAGAAATTAAAGTTCAAGTAGACTACAGACAATTTCTTCACCTGTGACTCACACTCACACACACAGACAAACACACACACACACAGACACACACTTCCTACAGAAGAATCTTGCTCAATTTCTCATCAAAAAAGAGCCATTTCATCGTTTCAAGTTTCTTTTTTTTTCCATTTCAAGGTCCAGTGTGATGTACAGCACCAAAGACACCGTGTAAGAGAGAGGGATATGAGCGCACGCGCACACACACACACACACACACACACACACACACACACACACACACTCATACTGACCTGGAAAGAAAATAGAGCATATTATATTTATATATATATATATATATATATATATGTATATTTATATACATACACCCATATGAACCCACTCACACACGCCTACACATAATTATACGTCCCTGTGAAAAAATTATAAATAATTTATCCATATTAATAGCTACTGTATTAACAGTCTGTTTGTAGGAAAGGGTAACAGAACAGAGGACTACCATCCCACAGACGGAGAGAGGGAGTCATTTATCTACAAATAAAAATAATCATTTAAAAAAAAAAAAAAAATAGATAGAAGTCCTATTCAACAACTCTTTACACAGGAAAGTCCGGCCAACACTGACTTAAATACAAATTAAATTATATAGCTTCTATTCTCCTACACTCCCCCTCTCTCTCCACAGTGATAAAGGTCTGTCATGTAAACATGTTGACAACAAAATAAATGAAATAAAAAAACAACAACAAAAAAACAGTCACCCTTTCTAGCATTCCAACAGTAATCAATTAAAAATGACAATAATTATAATGAGGGTCATTAATACGTTAGGTCCATCAATAAGAACAAAAAAAATCCTTTTGTGGTGTCCCACTGCTGTGTTAGTCAAAGCTGTGTGGGAGTCCCCCAGCAGCTGATGACGTCTCTTCAGCAGGGCTTCAGTGGGATTTCCTCTTCACGTCTCCACCCTGGCTTTGGTTTGTATCTGAGGGACAGCACATGCCCATTACAGTCAGTCAGCAAGGACACACCTGACACACTGACCACAATCATGCACTAGGGTTTGCTTTATGTGGCAATAAGAAGGGCAACACTGAGATGGTATATTAGTTCACGCACATGCGCGCACACAAACGCACATGCGCACACACACACATTAATGGGTGAAGAAATGGCACAGATGATCTACAGTTACCAAACAAGGAGCAGGACAGACAGTAGCGAGCGCAACTGAGGCAGCAAACAGACAGGAGGGGGGTTCGGGGGGTGCTGAGGAGGAGCAGAGTTTACCTGAGAAAGCAAGCTGCAAGTGAGGAGGTAGAGCAGCCTGAGACCCTGACTGGAGGCTCTTAAACAGATCTGAGGAGAGACAGAGCAGGAGCCAAGAGACAGGGGGAGAGAGAGAGAGAGAGAGAAGAAGAAGAAGAGAAGCAGAGAGGCAATATGGAAGGAGGGATGGAGGCAGCGGGGATGGATAGAGGAGAGGGGATGGTGGAGGCCAGAGTGGTGGAGAAGGTCAACAGAGGGGAAGGTTACAGGGCAGGAAATAAATAGCTGGAGACTGGATTGTACACACACTACAGGACCATGGCACCATCATCTATCTGCTGACAACACACACACACACACACACACACACACACACACACACACACACACACACACACACACACTTCCAAAGATGATCACAGTCACACTGCACAGATGACAACTGGATGTACTTAATTTGACTAAAACAATAACAGATCTCTATTGGTAAACTGATGGAAAAGTTGAAAGCGTACTTTATTACTGTAATAATTACTCCTGATAAGGTCATTTAAATGATAGTTCGGAGTAATTCCTGTTGTAGGAGTTTGCTGTTGGTAAGAAGGAGAAGGAGAGAATAGACTGTAGAACACAGATCAAATAGCAAATGCACAGCTCACACTAACTGAATGGCAGCATGCGCTCACTTTCACTTTTGTAACTCACAGTACCATTCAGTTAGCGTAGTTAGCATTAGCTGGCTGTTCACCATTTGGTCTGTTGTTCCAAATTCTTTGGTTCTCCTTCCTACCGACTGCTCTCAGCAAGCTCATACAGCAGGGCTATGACTGGAATTACTCCCAACCATCACTGGGCCAGAGCAGAATCTGAGGTGAACAGGAGGAGCCGGGTGGAGGACATCCTGCTGAGCTGCAGGAAACTGCTTGGTGTGAAGGTGGTGACTTACTTTGTGCCAGGGCGGTGTATCCTGAGTTGGTGCCCGTGGAGGTGCCCATGGTGCCGGGGGCACTGGGTGGGGTGAAGTTGAGCAGCGGGGGGAACTGGAAGGGCAGGGAGACGGGCACCAGGCCCCCCAGCATGCCAAAGCCCAGGGGCAGGGAGGGCGGCACAGAGCCCAGCAGGTTTGTGCCGGCTGAAGAGACCTGAGAACAGCAGCACAGTGGAGAACACAGCTTCAATACAAAATACTAATAACCTGCAAGTGAAACGTTACATCTTTGGGGACAAACAGCGATGAAAAGTATTTCTTAGCCAAGAACATCTGGTTACTTGAGTATTCAAGCCTAACTGTAACCCAAGTGGATGTAGTGAGGGATGTAACAATACTGAAGCAATATGACGTGAGCGGGAGTGACACTGGTGGGCTTTGGGCATGCTACAGCAGAAACCCACCACAACCTCGGCCATGACAAACCTACTTTCAACTAATCAACTTTGAAAACATCAAATTGGGTTTCCTGGCATTTCCTTTTCATCTTTATGCTTTCATCGTGCCATAAAATGGCCTCTCGAGACTTTTAGCTTAGATAACATCTGTCACATGCTAAGCTAAGACAGTCACAGTGCTCCCTTAAAGCGTTTTCTCAGGAGATGACAACACAATGTGATGTTATGAAAACTGCTGCTCTCTCACTTTGAGTGAATGTATCATTTGCAAGTTCGATCCCAGTTGTAACCTTATACTCCTTTGCTTTGCGGTGGGCTCACCTGTGACAGGTGTGAAGTGACAGGTGGCGAGGGCAGCGTTGAAGCCGGTGCCCGACTGGTCCCAGTTTTGGCACTCTGACCAGACCCGCCCACAGGCCTCTGCCTCTGTCCATGATTGGCTGTGATCCCAGACGGGGAGGGGCTGCATTCCTGCTGACTGCTGCTGGAAGGTGGGGTGCCTATGGGACTGGCGGTGGGGTTCCCTCCGGCCCCACTCAGTGTGCTGGAGGAGGGCTTCTGAGCGCCCGCCACCGCGTAACTGTAGCTCCCCTGGCCGGCTTTGACAGACGAGCCTCCGCCCTGTGCGGTGAATGGGGGTCGGAAGCCCGAGGCCTTGGCACTGAACTGGTGCGAGTTGCCCATCATCTGAGGCCGTGAGTGGGAGAGAGAGGAAGGGGAAGAGGAGGCGGAGGAGGAGGAGGAGGGCGACGGGGAGGACGAGGGTGGTGGAGTAGGGGCTGGGGGTCGCGGGGTCAGCTTGATGATGGGGGAGCTACTGCTGTGGGAGGACTTAGTGAGGGTGGCCTGCATGGGGGTGATGAAGCTGGACTGGGGGTGGGGGTGCGGGGCTTTGGTCGGAGGGTGGGAGGAGGTGGGAGAGGAAGGAACCGGGGAGGGGGAGCCGGGCACCCGCTGGGGCTGCTGGGGGCTCTTAGAGTTGAGTTGGGAGGGGTGTGAGTTAACACGGGCCTGCTGAGAACCTCCGCTGATCCCACTGCCGCCGCCACCGCCATTGCCACCCGCTTTACCGGCGGAGCCCTTGGCCAGTCCAGGCTGTGGAGTGGCCTGGCCGGGCTTCATGCCCGGTGGGCAGAAGGGCTTCTGCTGGGGGGGCAGGAGAGGGGAGGCAGTGGGGGGAGGTCGCGGTTTGGGGGGAGAGGGAGAATTCAGCCCGATGCCGGACCTGTGAGTGGGCGTCATGGAGTGTCTCTGGGCCACCTGCGACAGCACCCCGCCGTCCTTCAGCAGTCCGTACGCGTCGCCCCGAGAGGAGGTGGCGGAGGATGAGGTAATAGTCGGCGTGCGGGAGGAGGCGGGCGAGGAAGAGAGGGAGGGAGAGGTAGTTAGCGTGCTTATATTAGCCAGGGACATGACGGGGCTCTCCAGTTTGGCCGGAAGGGAATGTGAGAGCGGGGAGGCGAAGTGGCCGACAGGGAGGCCGGCGATGGAAACGGCCATGTTGGCGGGGGAGGGGGAGGAGGAGGTGGAGGGGGGGCCGTTGTTCTGGGTCAGGCCTTTGGCCGCGTTGCTGAGGAGCGCCAGGGCCTGAGAGATAGAATCCAGCGAGTTGGTGGCCAGGTCCTCGTCCAGTGAGTCCGAGAGGCAGATGGGCTCTGAAGGGGAGGCGGGGGGGCGGCGGACGAGCGGCGCCGACGACGGAACGGAGCCACGCCGACCGGGCCGGGCCTCGGGATCCAGACACCCTCCTGGAGCGACAAGGAAGACAACTGCTCTAGATCAGCCAATACACACTCCAAGTCAACGTAGAGAGGATGAAGTTTAAAACAAATCACAAATTCTACTAGTACTAGACATAGGTCCAGTCCTCACACACACCTTGGCTTTAACAGCTTTGGGGCCAGGAACCACCCTTTTCTTGCCCCTGTTATGCACAGGAAATAAGAACGAAACCAGATTAAAGAGAATGAGACTGAAGCCACTGTCAGACACTGTACATTACTTAATCCAGTTTGAAGCATTTGTGGATAGATTCTTGTATTCTTCTACAAAAACAATAATAAAACTAATAAAAGTGAGGTCAACTCACAGTCCAGTAAGGTGGCCGTGCACACATCGGCTCTCTTTGAAGAGCATCCTGTGACAAAAAAGAAAAATAGTTCATTGCAGGGAGGGCATACAACCTTAAAAGTCCCACAACCATCCAACAAAAAAGGGCTCCCTTAAAAACCACGCACACGCACGCACCAATCAGAGATCTAGAAGTTGTTTTTATCCATGTAACTGATAGGGCCAAGAGGAACATGTTTTCCACTAACCTGGCCTGCATCCAGCCCTTGGGCCAGAGGGGTTTGACCTCGTTCTCCATGAAGGCCTTGAGGTAGTCCTCTACAGACAGCCCGCCTTCTGGCTCCTGCTCATAACAGCTCAACTTCACCCGCACAAGATTACACAGCAGTGTCCTACACACACACACACACACGTCTCAGACCACTGCATAACACAATATTTGCTCAGGTGATTTAGTGTTTTCCATGAAAAAGAGTACATGGTGTCAGGGACATTAATGTGGTGCTGGGTTTACTCAGTGGGAAAAAAAAAGGTCTTACCTGAGTTTGTCGTCCCAGAAGAACTTCTTGCGTGGCCCCATCACCCTCTTCCCAGGCTTCTCCTCATCCTCCTCCTCGGAGCCATTCTTCTCTCCTTCCTCGGACTGCCTGCACACACGCACACACACACCAATTTACAACCAAAGCCTTACTCACTTTAGTTTTAAGTACAGCATGTAACTTCTTTACTGCATGAAGGGATCACAAAATACAGAATATTCCTTCATAACCACAGAGCAAATGTCTTAGACCAAAGACGAAAACCTTTATCTAACTCTAAACGTTTTGGACAGGAATGTCTCTGGCATGGGGCGCTGCACTGGACAGGCCATGTTCCCGTTCTAGTGGGGTAATACACCAATGAGAAAGAGGAGCTCATACTTGGCGGCAGCCTTGGCCACACAGTCCATGTTGTATCTGGCAATCTGCTCTGGCATAACACTGCAGACGGCCAGCTTCAGCTTCAGCAGCGGCGTGCGCAGACGGTCATCCTGAGAGCGCCAGCCACAAAAACATTGAGGATGGGGGAAGAACAAGGAGCACGGTGTGAATGTCAGCACAAGCGTTGAGAGAGAAATAGCTGACCCGCTAACATTAACGTTTAGTCCTTGACCACATCACCTTATGAATTGAAAGCAATACTATGTTGCAATTTGACACTTTGTAAGGCATATTTTTACCAGGCAGCTACAGTAGTTTTGGATTATCAAAGATTTGGATTCATTCTGAGGCATGAAAAGACAGATGAACACCACCCACCAGCCTTCCAGAATATTCAGTATAGTTCTGTGTTCCAGCTCAATAAAATTGAATATCTTTCACAGCACGACACTACACACATTACAGTACAAAAGAGAATTAACATGGTTAGCATGGTTCTAGCAGTACCAATTACTCTGTGTGCTGCCTTCAGGTAGCTCATTTAGACACATTCTTTGTAGCTGTGCTTCTTACACTGCACAAAAAAACACAAGCTACTGAATCAACCTCAGTGAGGATGAGGGAACAGAAAGTTTCCTCAGTGGTGATTTGGGTTAGCCTGGTATATGAAATGGAGGTGCTAGGCAGCGTTAGCCTGGCTAGGTTTGTGTGGCCTGACCTGGATGTTAAGGCTGAGCTTTTTAAGGCGTTTGAGGAGGGCCTCCTTGTTGCAGGGCACAAACGCCTCCATGTGAGAGTAGATAGCTGAGCGCACCTCAGCCGGCTGTTCCTGGACCTGCAGCTCAATGCTGATGAGACAAACAAATACACACACACACACACACACACACACACACACACACACACACACACACACACACACACACACACACACACACACACACACACACACACACACACACACACCAAGGAAGTGAGATTATAAACATGCTGTATAAGGGGACAGGCAGGGACACAGCAGTGTGGGTGTTGAGACTGAGAGAATAACAAATGCCAAATGAGTAATACTCACTCAAGCAGAATATTGTTCATATCCAAGGTAAAGAACTTCTTTCTGCCCTCTTGGTCAAACTGCCGTGATGCCTTTTAGGAACGATGGAGAGTGAGGAGAAGATGGAAGACGAAAGAAAAACAAAAAAAAAGAAAATTGATTTGAATTAAAAACATATTTTTTCCACCTATGAAATATCACTATGGTTCATATCCTTTGAAGATGCTGAAAAATTAATATATGCATTTATTAACCCCAGGCTTGATTATTGTGATGCTCTGTTCTCTGGGTGTAGTAATACCTGTATCAAAAACCAACAGCTAATACAAAATGCTGCAGCCCAAACGCTCACTAAGGCCAACATCTCTGTCCTATCCTTGATTCCTTACAGTCGAATTGATTTTAAAATACTCCTCCTAACCTACAAAGCCCTCAATGGCTATGCTCCAACACATATTAAAGACTGACTTGTCCCTTACCACCCTCCAAGAACCCTAAGATCCCAGAATGCTGGTCTTCTTGTAATCCCAAGAATATCAAAATCTACGATAGGAGGAAAACCCTTTTGCTACCGTGCGCCCCTCTTGTGGAATAATCCCCCCTTAACATCCGACAAGTGGACACGCTCAATACCTTCCTCTTCACTGTTTGCCATAGTTAGGGATGGTGCATGGTAAATCACTCCGTATGGGTCTTTTGGGAGGGACTGAATCTGCAGTAGTGCTAAGTTGCCATGCACCATACCTTAGTTATGCTGCTACAGCCTAGTGCTGCCACAAACCTTTCAAGTAACATGCCATACAACTCCGCACACACACACGTATACGTATGCACAAATGCCACATATGATCAGTGATGTGTGAGTCTGGCCTAACTCATTTGCTTCCTCTGTCCATCTACATCACAATCATCTCTGCTGAGTGTTATCCCTGCCTCCTTCCAGCGGACTCCTCTCACTCTCCCCTCCTAGACGCCCTTGCCAGGACTGACTCCCCTTCCCTGAGGCTTTGTGACTCACCCCCCCCCCTCACAATGGCACTGTCAAATGGACCCTTATTGTTACCTCCATGACCCATTTCACTCCTTGACTTTAACACTATGTCTGGCTACAACTACACTGTCCAGTCATATTTCTTGATAACCACCTATGGACTGACTACTACGTAATGTTATTGGATAATATTCTGGAACTATTATAATGCTTAGCTAAAACCATGGACAACTTGTAGTCCATCATGATTACTACTGATTGTACTTTTCCTGCATGACCCCTGGCATTTGGGTTAGCCCCTTGAGTCGTGGTTTCTTCCTAGATTAACTGAACATAAGGGAGTTTTTCCTTGTCCCTGTTGCTCTTGGGAGCTCCTTGCTGTAAAGCGCCATGAGACAATACTGTTGTAAAAGGCGCTGTATATATAAAATTTAATTGAATCAAATTGAAAGAAAACTGACTTTAGCCACCATCACATAATTCAGCCTCAATCAACACATCCCCGAGTCCAGAGAAACAACATCAACACATCCCCCCATCCAAAGAAACAACCTTTCCTCTCTCTGGAGTGGGGCCATCAGAGCAGCACGTAGATTGTACATAGAGTGTATGTGTATGGGGCCGTGAGGGTCTGCTCTGGGCTGGGTTATGTATGTTAAGTATGTCTCATCTTCTCTGGGCCTGCTCTCACTGTCCCTGGGCTGTGGTCTGAGCCTCTCTCTCTCTCTGTCCCTTTCTCTCTCTCTCTCTCTCTCTCTCTCTGTCCTGCTCTCTCCCTTACTCACTGAGTGCAGAGGCAGCAGCAGCAGCAGCTCACTGGCTGGCTTCAGCTCCTGTCGGAAAATACACGGCACCCCATCACACAAGCCAACACCATTTCTCAGACTAGGTATGGGCTGGTTTTCCTGTACATGGGTGAAGCCCTAGACATGAACCAATTGATTGAATGATTTCCACTCCAGTGAAAGTATTTTAGTTTAAGAAACCAAGTACAGGAAAAAGACCACATGCAGTGACATCATACCAATGCTACACTTTAAAAACTTTAGCAATCCATAGACAAAGACTTGAATAGAAACGCTGATGTTCACATTAAAGGCTTTGGTTTGAGAAGCATGGCCAATTAGTTTGGAAATGAAAGTGCACGTCTTTCTTTCTGGGACATCATTCCTTGCTGTAAACTGATCTTTTAGTTCCTTTCCAGCTCATCTGCTCAATAGATATGGGTCTTATGGGCACACGCATTCACATTTGATCGCAATTTCACACATATCAGTCTGTGTTGGAAAAAACATTTCAGACCTCTGAACTCCATTAAAACTGCATTCAGATAAATATTCATTACTTCAATGAAGATCTTACTTTATGTATACTTGTTGTAAAAGACTTCAGTCTGAGATTGCTTATGCCATTGTGTTCATAATAAGGCCATACATTTAGTCATGGTGGGTTGTTTTCAAACTACACTTCTTGTTTTTGAGGAAACCTAACCAGGCACAAGGAAAGCACACACACATAAAAGCCTCCACTCACCGCCCACAGGTCCTCAATGCGTTTGGTGAGAGGGGCAGGCAGCCCAGCAGGCAGAGGAGGCGGGGACAGAAGCCCACCCCCGACCCCAAGGCCCCCCTGCCCTCTCCCCTGTCCCGCCTTCTGGCCCAGAGAAACTCCGACTCCCATCAGGCCGTTCTCCCTGCCGGGGCTGGACGTCAGAGGGCCGGGGTCCAGAATGCTGAAGTCCAAGTCTCCCAGGATATCCTGCAGCTCGCTTTCATTGGCCGAGCTCAGCAGCGACATCATGGCAGGGTCGGCGGTCAGGTCGGCGAGAGAGATGTCGTTGTTGTTGTTGTTGATGGTGGCGACCGAGCTGTTGCCCGGCAGGCCGGAGTTGTGGAGCATGTGGTTGGCGGTGGCGGTGGCATTGGCCAGGGCCAGGTGCGGCGCCGCAACGGTGTTCTTTCGCCGCATGTCCTCCTTCTCCCGAGTGAAGCGCCGCAGCATGGCTGCTAGGTACAGCGAGTCCTTCATCAGCTTCTTCCTCTTCTTCTTCTCTGGCCGGTGAAGGCTCAGTGGAGTCACACTACACAACCACACAACACACACACAGTTAGCTACTCATCATCCTACACTAGGCCCTGCCCCTCTCTTCTTTCTGCTGCTCAGACTCATGGCATCGTGGTCTTAATGAGCTGCTCACTGCACAGCCTCTCTTGAGCGCCCCAGTGACTCCTCAGCCCTGCAGAATCCACCGCTACCCTGGTGTACACAGCTCACCAGCGACTGCCACTGATAGGCCAATCAGAGCATGTCTAACGCTCTATTTCTCAGGGGGTGCTTCAGCCTAACACTGACATGGCATCCTAACATTGACGCTATGAAGGGCGCCTGGAGAAGAGGAACATGTTTACTAAGCATGCTCATCATCCTCTGTGCTTCATTTAATGATACACAATAGCAACCTCTGAATATCGGTGGTAAAAACCTAAGCACACACTAGACATGTCAAAGAACCATAAATGACATGATATGACCATGAATGAAATGACCATAGATTCCTGTCTCCTTACCCTTGCTTAGGCACTCTGTTCTTTCTGGGTTTCTTCTCCTCCAAAATGATTCCCTCTTTCCGTTTTCGCTTCCTGATGATCTGAACTTCACCATCCTGCAGATTTAAAGGACAGTAAGCAAAGCTTTGTTTTCTACTGCTAAACGGCAGCAATTATGAGACACTTTCCACACAGCCACCAATGACCTCAAAATATAGAAATATATGTGCATGTGTGTATGCATGTATATGCAGAGAGAGAGAAAGCTCCATAGCAAAGCCAGAAATTTAAGAATAGCATCGAAAAATGTTTGGAATTCACTTCTGACTTGCACGTGCAGACAGCCCCTCCTCCATGACAGCAGCACTGAGGCTGTACGGATGGCGCCAAGACCGCTGAGCACTCACCCCTGGTGTGCCAACTTTTCCTTCCTCCTCACCCTCGGAGCCTGAGGCGGCACGAAACTGCAGTGTGCCAGTGTTGATGTAGAAGCCTCCAAGCTTGGTGGTTAATGAAGCCGGAACCAGCTCGTCATACTGCAGCAGGGACAGAGCAAACATGTAAATAACGCAGGTAGATAACAGTCAGGAATAGCTAGAACAGAAACTGCAGACAACACTTACTTTACTGACCTGGGCTATGTTTCACAAAAACATAGTTGCTAACCAAGAAAGCAACTTTTCTGGTTACAATACAGTTGCCCATCGCCAACCAACTAGGTTGCTAACTGGTTAGCAACTAAGCTTTTGGGAAATGGACATCTGAATGAGAAGCTTACACATCAGCTTTATTTTCACTGTGTGACGTACAGTGTAAACTCAAAAGGGACGCACTAAAGGCAGGATTAAGCTGAAATTGGTGGTACTCACTGCCTCTGAGTTATCAATGAAAGGGTCGCTCTCGTCATATCCAAAGCCAATGTCTATCAGGTCCTGCATGCGGTCCTTCCTTTTCTTTTTACCGCTACCGCCGCCCTATTAGATGGATTCAGATAAGTCGTTCATTTCTACTTCAGCTACAGGCCACCATCCCAAGACAGAGAAACACATTGTCATTCGCGTAATCCAAGAAGACAAATGATACTGGAAACATTGCATGTGACTCTTTAGAACAGGTTAGGCATCAGGGCGTGCCTTTATGACGGATGGGCCACGTGTTAGGTCACATCTCCCGACTCAATGCAATACGCAAATATTCCACAGCCTTAACACACCAGCAAAGCATTCCATGTGCTTCCTTGCCCATATTTTGAATCAGCACTGACATTTCTTTGCATTTCTTGTGTTTTAACACCAGTGGGTCTCCCGCCTTGCCAGCATACCTTTGAAATCATAATCATTACTTAAACTTTATTTTCAAAGCTTAAAATAATAAAGTTGATGAACACATTGAAGCCAGCTCAATTTTGATAAAACAAGAGCACTTTACCATGATCCATCAAGACATATGCTTTTCTGTGACCACATTATTGATCTGCACCTCAGAACTACAATAATTAAAAATGATAGGATGGCTGACACTGGGGGGGGGGGAGTGACATCTCCAAGTGCTTGTTAACAGCCATTAGCAAAGGTGAGAGAATACTCACATATTTATTCTCAAACTTCTTGGCCAAAGCCTCCACCTCCTGGCGTTCCCTCTCATCATCGTTGAAGGGGTCATTTGGGTCAAGGATGGGTGTGGGGTTCTGTGTCGTCGTCTTCTTTTTCTTGAGACGGAAAACAAAGATTCCAAAACAAAGTCAAGCGGCAGTCATTGCATTCGGTTTAAGAGATGACACACCATTACCAACCCTATGGGGGGGGGGGTAGTCAACAAAACTATTCAAAATAAGCACGTCTTTTCACGATAATCCTTACATTTTTCGTGCCGCACAAACATTTCCCTGCCCATTAAAAAAATGGCAGTTTGGTGTTTTTATATTATGATTATCTAATCCTAACATTATTTTTACGGATTTAGTCACGAGACCACAGCACGAACTACTACATCTTCTGTCCTTCCGGGGGATCTCAACAACTTTAAAAGCGTTAAGGCCTAATCCAGATAGACACATACCATAAGTGGCTACCACATGCGTATTTGCGTTAGCTGACAAGCTAGTTTGCTACAATGAAACGTTACAACTTTCTTCTGGAGTTGATGGGGAGTAAACGGTATCTTACAAGTGCCACAAATGGAAAAAAAATAACTTGATACATGATCTTTATAAATGACAAGCTTTTCACCAAATATGTGACTACACTTGCTTCTTTATTAGACTGATTAACAATACATGGCACCATACTCATTCAAAGGTATGACTCGTCCCACCAACTAGTGTTTGCTAACGTTAACAAGCTAATCTGTTGCAATAGATAGCAAAGAGCAAAACTGCTAGAGGGTGCCTTTCCGCAAGGTAACTGTTAGCTACATAAATTCACCAATGCCCACTTCCCTAAACTGATCTGACTTTTGTCAAGGTAATACTATTCCAGTTCTGTACAGGCCTAAAATAAATAGTGCATACCTGAAGGGATTGAATGAGTTCGCTGTAATTGAACTCGGCCGACGACTGGTCGTTGGGCTCGGTGAGAGAAAGGTTTAATCGCACGGTTGCTCTGTTGGGTTCAACGCCGTCTCTGTCGACAGTTTTGCCGAACAATCCACCATCTCCTCCTGCCCCGGTCATGGACTTGGCAATCCCCAGATCTCCATCAAAGTTTATGTCGGCCTCGTCGTCCAACCGGCGTTTCCTAGATTCAGTGGCTGGACCAGCGGCAAAGGCCGACAGGGTGACAAATTGTACTTTTCTCGGTTCGGCCATTTGGATGTGCTGGCTGTCTCAACCTCGCTCAGGACAGACAGCGACACTGAGGGTTACTTCGCGAAACTACTTTAAATAGGCGAATTAGAGGGATTTCACCTGGATGGAAGGGATCTTTAGAGGCTAGTAAGATGCAAGGGTATCATCCGCACCTTACGAATTGAGTTCCATGGGAAGAGATGGTCGGGGAAAAGTTGTTTTTTCAGTAGCTACTCGCATCCTCAATTGCTAGGGGACCGAGGCATTCAGGACAGCCATCTTGGATTTCAGGAGTAAATAAAATATCAGTGAGGTCGCTGGGCCTGCGCGCAGAAAGAAACCGGAAACAGCATGAGCGTAAAGAGCAGCACGGCCAATCAGTCTGTTCGAACTGTGAAAACCCACCTCTAGAATAAAATACTATAATAAGATAATAACATGCCAATATCCGAACTTTTTACAACTGTGTTCAATTGAATACTTGAATTACACAATATTTCCATGGTTGGTGTTGCAGATATGTGATCCGAAATGGCGATGTACTTTGATACCATCCTGCTTCCTTCCCATCTACTCAACAGTGGCTGAAATTGCTGATCAGGTTTAAAGCGTGAATACACGTTTCAGGGAGAGGGCATGATAACAGACGCCATATTTCAGTGGATGTCTAGGCGCCATATCCTGTCAATAGCTATTTATATGCAGGCGGTGTTGCTCGAGGCCAGTGCCGTGTGCACCAATTTGACAAGCGTACAGGGTACAGAGCGCTAGGTTCATCCGACAAATTAGAAAATGATCACATACTGAAGTATCGCTGATCTTTCCACCATTACCTGTTGCTTAATTTTCTTACCAACTAGACAATGTTCTCTGTCGTTTTAATGGTTCCCTATACTCCAAATAAATAGCTTTAAGAAGTCTATAAGAAATTAATGCACTAAATGAATTTGAAAAGAATAAAATGCACCTGTACAACGAAAAAATCCATAAAAATATTTACTCTGGGACGTACAATACAACGTTGCATAAAATGTTATATAAACTGTACATTTAAGGATTACAAAATACAGTTCATGTATAATGACGCTTTCATGTTTTAGTTTTTAGTGACACTTTGATTGTATGAGCTTCAGGTAAAACACTGATACATTTACTGTTCATTTATTTCCCAAAGTAGGATAATGTTGTTTCAATGTAACCTATGGTTCCTTCTTGAATTTAGAGTATGCATGTCAGTATGTCCCGCTGTGGTTCAGTATTAGCCAAACTTCAGAGATTTATCCTCTACAAAATCAACATGATTAGCCCACCTAAGACAGGAACAATCATTTAACATTTACATTTAGATTTCACAGATATCATGCGCAGGCAAATTTCACAGATATTTGTGCAGGCAAAAACAACAGAATAATGTCATGATTGCCTTGAAAAGATCATATTGCAACCCTGTTGTCTTTGGCCCATTTCTTTAGAATCCTGATGATGTACTCCACCTGGGGGTTCCCTGTGCTTCTCAACATAGGCAGGACCTCCTTCAGTGTCTCTCTAGAAAGGATATTAGTAGACTTTAAGAAGAGTTTTCAAACATTACATCTTTCCAGACAAATCCAAACATTACCTTTTCAGGTTATTTTGACCAATGTTGTGTAGGCAGCACAGGAATGTTTTTCTTTTTTTTAACCAAATCATAAATTTGTTGCACAATATCAAACTTATTCCTCTTCATCCTTGGCTCAAAATATGTTTATTAGACTTACAATATGTTTTTGCAGTAAGTACTACAGTATTAAATGACCTCTCTGGAATTCTGTGAACAGAACTGAATTTCAAACATGTTTAATTTCATTGTTAGTGATGTGTTTTATGTGTGTCCACTACCCCCTGGATGGGGTAAATGCAGAGGACAAATTTATCCTCAGGACAACAAAGTGCACTTTAGTTAACTTCAGGAACTAGCATTCCCAAATCACTTCCCCTTTGAGAATCACTGTGGTGATAGGCAGACTATCACTGGTCTAAATTCTGCATTGCATCATAAGCCAAGAAAAGGGAGGCCAAAACTCTTGAGTATCAGCCAAGGTCACGAGCATTCCTCAGTGCACAGCTCTCCACTGACTGGTTATCATTACATAAGCATGCTACATGCACTGCTTTACCTGGGTTCTCTCCCTGCCAGGATGAGCTGGAAGATGCCCACACAGGCTCCCCTCTTCCCCTCCCAGTACTCTGGGCATGGGTCGAGCCGCTCAAGGGCGTCAAACGCTTTGGCCGCGTAATAAAACTGTCCCATCTGGAGACAGAAACCAAGCTTAGAGTCAC
Source organism: Tenualosa ilisha (assembly GCA_015244755.2). Lineage (NCBI taxonomy): Eukaryota > Metazoa > Chordata > Actinopteri > Clupeiformes > Clupeidae > Tenualosa > Tenualosa ilisha. The sequence continues at coordinate 385,957 of PYXC01001714.1, read as the reverse complement.
ATAAGTCTGACCATATTTAGAGAGAAAATGAAGGTACCAGGGACAGCATCGATATTCACATACAGTGTGGACTGGACTCGTGTGAGGTCCCATCACAGACACTGACCTTATAACAGTCATTAGCAATGAGCTGCAAGAGGCTGATTGACTCAGAGGAGGTCTCCATCTTTAGGTACAGTTCCCAGGCTAAACGAGCCTTCTTGTTCATTATGTCTACATGCAAACAGACAGTAAATTGATTCATCAATTGTAATGCAACACTCATAGACCAGATAATTTGAGGACATTTTATGAATTCCATCAGGCAAGAACCTACAGCAGCGCGTGAGCCAGCTCTTGTACACATAGTCATTCCTAATCTTCTCATTCTGGATCATCAGGAGCACCTAACATGAGGATAGACGTTACTCTCAGGCAAACATCAAACTCTAACGTTACAATAACGCACTAGTACAAATGCTCATGGCAATCATTAATATGATTTTTTTTTCTAAAGGAGGAAATGAAGGTCAGTGATGATGCATTAGTACCTCCTCAGCCTCTTTATAGTTTCCGAGGGAGGCCTTCGCTTGAGCATAGTTGAAGCTGAAAGTGTCATCATTGTAGAAGTAACTCTAAAAAAAACAGATAAATACATGAATTTTGGTGAGCCATTTTATTGTGTAGCAGGCAGTCACACTTCGTATAAAACTGAATTTCAATCTTGACAAGAATATGTCACCTTGACTGAGTTCAGGTAAATGAGCACGTCCTCAAACTGCCTAAGAAGGAAGAAGCACGAGGCCATGCACTGCCGTCCTGGTATTGTGTCTTCAGTTGAAACAAACGACACAGTGAAAAAGATGATCAAGGTAAGCACGCACTCACACTCTCTCTCTCACACATACACACCATACATCAACTCACCATATATCAAAATGTTTTATGTCTGACACTTCAGCTGTCGTATATAAAAGCTCAATGCGAATATCTGCCATGATAAAGTGTCCCATCAAAATAACACACTGAGCATATATTTCAATGAAAACAGCTCAATCAACACACAGAAACACAAACAGCAGCTCATAAGCACCATGCTGTTAATAAAACACCAACAGTATGACGCCACTCAAATTACCGCATTCGCTGGCCGATCCTCCTACCAGCTGAAAGAACTGTTGCGCAATCTTCAGGTGTTCTCTCTGAGGGGAAAAATTTATGCTGTTAGAAAATAAAAACAAAACCTGTCGTCATATTAACATGTATAGACAGCAGTATCCATCTGTGTATCAAGATTACTCACAGAGCCTATTTCCTGACCTAGTGCAGCATTGACCACACCTTTCAAAATATATTCCTACAACACAGGTAAAAAAACAGTAAGCGGCATTAGAATAAATTGCTTAGAATAAATAGCTTGAGCATAGTTGAAGCTGAAAGTGTCATCATGGTAGAAGTAACTCTTAAAAACTGATAAATACATGAATTTTGGTGAGCCATTTTATTGTTACATCAACCAGGAAAGTTGGAGGTATGAAGTCAAAGAAACAGCCATGGGAAGGAGGGATGACCAAGCCATGCCAAAAGGAAAGATTGAGTAGTTCGTTGAGTACCTGGGGTGTGGTGGGTTCAAGGTCTTTAATAAGATTGTAAGCCTCTTGAACATCATCTTTAGTTTAAACAAAAGAAACAAAAAAGGAGAGATAGAAGTTCATTGTGAATACGTGATACAAGAGAATATGTGGTTGAAACCTTAAGGAGAAAAGATGACAATAAGAAGTCACCTTGTCTGAGGTAGTAGATAACCAGGTTAAGCCGAGCCTCAGGAATTACATCAATCAAAGGTGGCAAGACTTGTAAGGCCCCTTCTCCACCACGAAAAACTACCTAAGAGTAGTTGAGGTCAGGAACCAAACAATGTAAAAAACAAGTTGAAAAGATCTTAGCATCTCTTTCACATAGACTACCATGTAGTGTGTCAGTAACTCTAATATTTGCTTGTAGTGAGAGCATTTACCAGGTTGTGTCGAATTAGCTCCTTGGCAAATTCAAATGAACTGGAAGAGATGTCGATCAGGTTCTTTAACTCAGCCTTAAAATAAAAAAACATTTCTTCACATACACTCATATCACCTTTCCCTCCACAAATAAACATTGGCTTACATAGCAGTCACATCCAAGTGTGAGCCTGGGACTCACTGACACTTTGTCAAGAGCATTCAAATAAAGGGCAATTCCACATTATGAATGTGGAAAAACATAACTCAAATATAATATATATTTATATGCACTTTTTCATATAACCTCTTCAACTGAATTGAAATTGCCCTAAAATTAACAAATAATTTATGCTGAATTAAAAGTTCTTGTGGAAGGGGTTCAGTTTTTGTATAATTATGTGGAGGGTTCAGTCCAAATGTAGGTCTTTAACTGGCCCAAGGCATAAGTAAACAAAACAAATTAATAATAATAATAAACGTTGAACACGGAGTTTACCTCTGCAGCCTTGCCGTTATAAAGCCGAAAATGGTTGCATGCTTTGAGGTTGAGTGCAATAGTGGAGTCAGGGATACTTTGCAGGTACACTGCCAGCACCTCCTGAGAGACATCATAGTAGTCCAGCTTGTAGTAGCACAAAGCTACATAAACATTGAGAGCCAGGAATTCTCTACATAATGAACAGGAAACAAACGGGCTGATTCAGACTATTCCATCAAAACTGGCAAAGTCATCATCAGTGGCATTCAAAGAGCATGGTCTCAGGTACACTTGCCTGTTTTGCAAGAGGATTCGTTTGTAGATATCGATGGCCTCTTGGTAGTGCGAGCGCATGTAATGGATAGAGGCTAGGCTGAGCTGGTCTTCAGTGATGTCCTCCAGATTCTGATGAAAACCCATGAGCTTCTTCTCATCGTTGAACTGTTGAAATGGAAATTGAGGCAGAATGTCAAGCAAAGCAAGACTGGAATACAGGAAACTAGATTAACCACCCTGCATTGGTAGAGCTCCACACAAGAGTGAAGTTTCAGTCTATACATTTGAATAAAGAGACGTAGAAACAAGTGTGAGGTCACAGTGACGTTGACCCCACCCTGATATAGAAACAGTACGGTTATTTAGGATTGGACTGAACATAATTAGGAGAGTTTGAACATTTGCTACCTTGTGAGCAAGATGGAAGAGAAGCCGATTTTGAAGTTGACACTTTGGACCTAACAAGATCAAAGGAGGAAAAAAAAAGATTTATTTTTCAGATCGTCCAAAGATAAGGCAAGCCTGATGACAAGTGAAGTTAATGGGGAACCTTTCAGTGCAGCTTCCTCAGCCTCCTTATAAAGCCCAAGGAAGAACAGGGCACATCCCAAATAGACCCACACATCTTGGGGACAGTCTGCCTTAAGTGTCAGAGCCTTGTATTCCTGAGGTTGAAACAGATTGAAATATGAACACATAAAAGAACACAGAAACAAACTGTCAAAATGCAACATATTACAGTCTGTTCCTGAAACACCTACACATTTGCATACATATGCATACGATGACGCATGAGTCCATGCATTATGCATACAATGACAAACGATGCTGTGCTCAAACATACCTCCATTGCTCGTCTGTGATCTCCTAAATGAAAGGCACAGAAGCCAATCCAGAGGTCTGCATGTTCCTCGACCACCCCACCACTAGGTTGAAACTGTCAAATGCCACACGCTTTCAATAAATCTCTGCCGTTTGTGGACACATTATCAGGTAGTGAGACTGGGGTTACATGTACAAGCACCAAATCATGCAGTTTACCTCAAGCACAGTCAGTGCTCCCATATAGTCTCTCTGATTCAAGTAGTCCTCCAGTCGAGGAATTTTCTTTGTCTTGGTCTTTCTCTTCTTTTCAATCACACTGGAAGCAGCATCGCCACCAACAGCAGGTTTTACTCTGGAAAGAATCTTTTTGTGGAAGAAAGCACGTCAACACACGGCCAGGAATAATGTAACACCGAGGACATAGCCTACAGTTTCGAGTGGAAAATATATCACAGTGTGATTGAAGTGAGCTGGATATCTTCATGACCAACGTATATTTCTATAAAGTTAGCATATTATAGATAAGTGACCTGACGGTATCTATGTTAGAGTTTCTAACCAGGCCCGTTAACACTTAGTTACATGTCTGGCAAAATTGATGCAATTAAACAGCCCTTAAACTGTCGAGATGCACGGTAATGTTTGATGCTGGAAGGAATGGTAGCTTCCGTAGCTAACATTATTATCCCCGATAGACGTTAACTTGGATCGTGTCTAACATTACGAACTTGCATTGCAAATTTAAGTGATCGTTACCCTCTGTTTGCTAAGTTAACGTCAGCTGTCCCTAAGCTGCGTTAGCAGTATCTTATATATAGCTATGTTAACAAATGTATTCATATTTAACAACGCAATTATGTAAAAAAGTTTTGTTGTATATTTCTCGCAAATCAGAGACTTCTAGCCTCAACGAAAGGTGCAAAACTCACCATGGTTCCTGAGCAGTTGGCTAGCAAATCCGAAGGCACGACCAGCTACCGTTGATTGCAAGTTACTGTTTGCTGATATCAGTAGCCCATGGTATTTCCAGGGGCTTCTGTGCTGGTTCAGTCTGACACTGGTTTACAAGTGCACAATCAATTGTCTAAATGATCTTTGAGGCCAACACAAGGGAAATATAGATAAGACATTGCATCTGGACTTATAATGCGAAAACCCCAAAGGAACTAGCTACTGCTAATACACAGTGGAAGGTAGAGGCTTGTTGCTAGGCAACGAGACCGGAACTTGTAGTCACGTTGAAATTAGCGCACATGCGTGTCGATTACTTGAGTTTTGTAGATATATGTGGCATGCGGTATCAAGATGGGAATACATAATATAAGCGATTTGTACACTTAAATTAGAAATGTCTGTAATACTACATATAAATCTTATAATTTCATTTAAATTGGTACGGTTCACCAGAACAACGAACGCAGCCCCAGTGGCCTAATGGATAAGGCACTGGCCTCCTAAGCCAGGGATTGTGGGTTCGAGTCCCATCTGGGGTGGAATATTTTTAGTGGTCCCAGAGTACAGCCGGCTGAAATGCTAGGGTGTGAAAAAGATGGCACAGAAATGCTGTGGTATGGTTTGATGGTTACCACCACACTGCAGACATACAGCTAGTAAATAAAATTAAGAATGTTAGAACTGATGGCACAACCGCTGAGACCAAGCCTTCAGTCTTGAAGTCAGCTACTGCAGTTTAGTAACATTTTGACAATTTTCTTCACATATAAGCCTACTAGTATTTCATCAGAATCTGAATACAGATGAAAGTCAGGGTCAAATTTCAGGTCTATTTTCTTGACGAATCAAATGTATTTAAACTAAGAATTCTGGACTTATCGTGACAGTTAAGATAATATTACTACATTAAATATTTAGCAATACTAATAAAAATAAAATATCTACTTCAGTGGCACAAAGAGCAAATTTACCAGACTAACATGTATATTCTGAAGATTTTTACAGCACGGTTTGTTCATTTAGCATAGGCCACATAGCCTGAATTAAACAAAATATTTTTTTAGGCCATTTTAGGCTACATTTTCATATGTAGTGATTCACAGACCATTGATTCACAAGTGTAATTGCTCAAAAGCACCCATTTAAGTCAGTGACATGTTTGTCAAAAGGATCATTAGGCACTGTAGCATCATACTGAATCTTTCAGGCAGCATAGGGGTTACCAAAACACTCATTCTATCACTTGATAACTGGTTGAAAAAAATGTGCTCCTAATTCAGCATTGGTCCTTGGCATCATAGATTTACACAGTATGTGGCCCACAAACAAAAGTTGAGCCACTCTTGACCTAAGGTGTCCCACACCTACAGTGATATTGATGCATTTGGGGGGGCAGTGCCTGGACCTTGTACACATCGAGTAGAACACCCATTTAGTAAATATGGTATGATCTCTTTGGGCTTAGAGTAGCATTTTTGTCAGGTTTAATGGAGTACCTGACTTCGTCCCATGCCAGACTCCTATATTATAAGTATACATCACAGCACATGTTTTTGAAAGCAGTATTTGTCTAATAGTCACTCATGAAAGGATGGTTGTACATTCAATATATACACTGTACTTGTAACCTATGCTCTGCTGGTATTGGCCATGCCTGGAACTTCCAGGTTTTGACCAAAAACCCAGTTGTCATTCTGGAAGGTTTCAGTAGTCAGAACAGGTAGTCTTTAAAATGATATTCACACGACACACCACCCTTGAATTAGTCAAGACAAATCAAAATTAAACCAATTAGTCAAGTTTATTGACCAAATGCAAAGTACAAGACCCTGGGCTTGCTGGCATTTAAGACCAATCAGCGGTAGCTCCACCCCAGTCTCCAGCCTGTGCCGTTGGAGCAGCTGACCAATCCTCAGTGGCAGTCTGGGCACTCCAGTCCTCTGTGGAAAGAGACCATAACAACCAACGTGAACTTTACGGTACTTGTAAAGAACCTACATCCAAACAAGGGTGAAACCAATTAAAGTATGTGCTCAGCCTAAGTGTGGCTCTGGTCACTATCAAACCCCAGTCATAGGGCCACAGCCCTCATGGTGTTAGCGAAAACCTGGCCAGCTTTCTCTAGCACACTTCCGACACCCACACACCAACAATAATGCCAGGCTTTAACAGTGTGCAATGCAAGACTTAAAGAACCACTTCCAGCTTGCTAACAAAACCGATCCAAGTTGATAATCTCACCTGCAAAAACCTCTGTGGTAGGGGCAGCCTTGGCAGCAGTTGCAGCTGAACAAAAAAACAAATAATAAAGTTGAATAACTTTCATCTTAGCAATTCTCAATGGGTTGTGCTAAACATACAGCATTTCAAACATACCATCAATGGCAGCAGGGAACTGCTGAATGGGAACAGAGGGCACCTGCACTCCCTCGGACCAGTCAGCCACCTCAGGCTGAGCAAAGTCGGCAACGGGAGCTGTCCATTCACCCTGGAACTCCTCCTTGCCCACAGCCTTCTCAGCAGCAGCCTGCTCCTCCTTCTCAATCTAACAAAGGCAAACAATGAATCAGATGGTTCGGCATAATTTGTCAAATTCATGCATACGTTATGAGAATACTGTAATATGCAACCAAACACTTTAGCCATGTAATATCAACCATGAAGTTTGCACTCATGCATGACCCATACCTCTTCAGGGTCCCTGTAGAAGTACAGATCTGGCATGACCTCCCAAGGATGCTCCCTGGAAATGGTGCCCCGCATTCTCAGTACCTCCCTGGCCAGCATCCACCACATCAGACCCACAGAGTGGTGTCCCTACAGATAATCACAACACAGAGCCTTCATGATACATGCAGCGGGCTCACAACTGGCCTGTTTCATCACTGCTGCAATGCAGTTGTACATATGTGTGCATACCAGAACATCTGATGCAAGAGTGGCAACTGGCAGCAATTTTTCCATACTGCAGTATCACTCCTGACAAGTTTGCCACTTGCATGAACACTGGACACCCCTATTTCTATTTTTTTCTTTGGCGCACATTTGCTCAGAACAGATCCCCACACACTAGGTGCTCAGGTCACACTCCTCCTTGGAGGCCGTGTTAAAGCACACATGTATGCTCTATGCTTCTGGTGTAAATTCACCCTTAGGTTTGTATCAACTAAAGGGTAAATGCACTTCCCCCAACCATTAAGAATCCTGTGAAACAAACATTTCTTGAGCCCCCTACACCAAGCAAGTCCCTTCAAATTTGATGTAATCACCTTGTTGTTGCATGGAATGGCAATATCCACATATCTGAGGGGAGAGTCAGTGTTGCAGAGAGCAATGGTGGGGATGTTGACATAGGAGGCTTCAGTCAAAGGCTGGTGATCAGCACGGGGGTCTGTGACGATCAGAAGCCGAGGCTCTCTGAAGGCAGCCTGGATCTGATTGGTGAAGGTACCAGGAGTGAAGCGGCCAGCAAAGGTGGTGGCGCCAGTGGCCGAAGCGAACTTCAACACTGCCCTCTAAAGAAATCAGAAAAAGGAACACTTAGATACAAAACCAATCAAGATGAATCCAGTAAGGTTAATTTTAAGAGAAGTGTGGCTCTGGTCACTATCAAACCCCAGTCATAGGGCCACAGCCCTCACGGTGTTAGCGAAAACCCGGCCAGCTTTCTCTAGCACACTTCCGACACCCACACACCAACAGTAGTGCCAGGCTTTAACAGTGTGCAACTCCAAACTAACCACAATAAAAGTCCACATATATAATACAGCAATACTAATATTTAAAGGGATTATCTGGAGTGAATTAACCAATACCCTTATTGTTTGCATTCCCAAGTGCTATCAGTTGTATGAGAACAGAATTTGGTACAGCATTGTACCAAATGCTATCATTATGCCTACTGACAGCACTCAGCTGCCTCTAAGAACAGGAATATAGGTTGATTCCAGATTTTTCCTTTCAGCAAATGTGATCCATTTGTCAACCATAGCTGTGGAATCTGACTGCCATTACCTGGCCTGTATTTCTGGAGGAGATGACGCACACATCAGCTGGATTCTCAATGGCAACAATGGCACGGGCTGCAAGCAGCAGCTTCTCCCAGGTCTTCTTAAGATTTATGATGTAGACACCTGAGGTGTTAAGATACATAGGCTCCATGAGACTTTCACCATGCATCACAAGTTTAAAGACTGGAGTAACATGTATCAGTGCGCAGCACATGACCCTGTGAGGCTGCTCAGCTTTACAAGAGGTGAATGGATAACCACTTACCATCGCTTTTCCTCTTGTAGACGTACTGTTCCATCTGGAAGTCGAGGTTAGTTCCTCCCAGATGAGTTCCTGCAGCCAGGAACTTCAGCACATCCTCCTCCTTCATCTGAAGGACATCCAGACCTCCGGACATCGTGACCACTTTCCCTGCGCAACGAGTAAGTGGGAGAGCTGGGGATACAAAAACACAGTAGAGAGATTACTAGGAGCACCCATCTGACTGATTACAACTAGGCAGAGGGACAATTTCAGAGACAAGAACTGAGGATTTATGCTTAGAAAGAACATCCATCTTAGGAAAAACACAACAGTACCGTTATATAAACTGACAACGAAACGGACACTCATGTGTAATCCATGGATTCATGATAAAACCATTGAAATATAAACACCTAAAAGGCAATACATGTTTAAAAGTTGCCATGCTGACGACCACGTAATTTGAATAATGAAGCCAACAGAATCATATACTTCAGATTTCATAGTCACGTTTACGCTTAACGTTAACAGCTAACAGCAACTAAGGATGCTAACATGAAAGTCTAGTTAAGTCAGTTTGCTTGAGGCAACGTTAGTTAGTGATATTAATAGACCAGTAGATTGATGAAAAAAAAGACACAGTCTGCCATGTCAGCTTTAGCATTGATACCTTACTAACATCCACGATATTACCGCCTAAACTACAACGTTACTTCACATGTGATGTGGCCATTTCAATAATCGACTTCCCGCTAAGTAGCTAACAGTATGCTAACTTCATGGTACATGTGCATTCGGGCAGCTTCGGGCCTACTTCCCCTCTATTAAATTGTTACCATGGTAGAGTTACGATGGCTTCAAATTATACAAAAATGAAGCGTATTATTATTCGTGTGACTGTATTTGACAACAGAAACGAGCAAACGAAGATAAAAATGTATTTTTCTGTACAAATGAAACTCACCACGAGACAACGCCGTATGGAGTTCTGAACCTCACGGCAAAAAGAGAGCGTACATGGGATATGACGTCATATATATACCAGAGCCCTGACCAATCGTTAAAGAGCTTCAGTACCTCGTCTCAAATTTTGTGCTGCACACAGACAGGTTATTTGGAATAGTGCCCTCTAACGTAATTCTACAAACGGTGCTTTTCTCCGCACTTCGGTGGTTTTTACTCCCTAGTGGGCTATTCGTACTTTTTAATCTGCAACTGAGCTGAAGTACTGAGCCAGGATCAGTATACTAGCAGTGTGACTCTGGTATGGCATTTAGCCTAGCCTAGGGATTCTTACTTTTTTTAATTTTCAAAGGTAGACCTGCTCAAAACCGCATGATGGATGCACTCATAAATTCAAATGGCAATGCATTCTGCAAATGGCAATTCAGAATGCAATGCAGTCCTACAGTTTGAAAACAATTGAAAGCAATTTGAAATTTGAAAATACAATTGACAGTTCAGTAGCAGTATGCAAGTGCCAATGCTATCCAATGCCGATGCCAATGCTATCCTAACATTATTCTGCATTATTTGGTTTAAAAGTTCAATGAACAGTCACCTAGCCTACTATTTCCGTGTTCTTGCTACGCTTCAAATGGAAACACAATGTTAAAAGCAGAGTTTGAAGAAACAGTAACACTGAAAATGAATAAATGAATCATTTAGAATTATCTATAACTGACTGTATGCCCTGACAATGTTCTTTAGCTACAAGATAATAAACCCCATTTCATTAAGCTCACAAGTGAGTTACTTTTGGTTCCATCCTTCCACAGGGTGCTGTTGGCATCTTGCAAGAGTGGTAATTTTGCCAAGACACCATAGAGGAGGCCAAGAGAACCTTTATTCGTCCCATGCGTCATTTAACTGAGTTACTATGAAGCTGGTAAATGAGCATAGTGCACCTTTACGGAAGACTGGCCATTTCCAACGCATAGTCCTGTCTGAGGTCACCAAGACCTATTAATAGGAAAAAGAATGAGAAAATTTGGTACAATAGACTGCTAGTGGACCAGCAGCTGAGGCTAACCTGGGGGCAAGTCAAACAGGAAACTGAACTTGGGGAAGAACATTGAGATGGTGGCAACTGACAAGTACCTGGCCATGCAGCTGGACAATAGATTGGATTGGCCAGAACACACCATTTTTATGAGATAGTTAGTTGGGGCGGCAGCATCTCAGCGACTGAACTAACTCATAGACTTAACTAACTTATCAAGAAGGCCAGTGCTGTGCTGGAGTCCACGGCAGACTCAGTGGAGTTGGTGGGAGACAGGAGGATCCTGTCAAAACTCTCATCCATGCTGAGTAATGAGGGACACCCATTGCCTGACACTCTTACAGCACTGAGCAGCTTTTTTAGTGACAGGCTGCTTCATCCTGGATGTGTAAGGAGGCACTGCAAGTGCTTCCTACTGCAGCTAGATTACAATCAAAATACAAAAACTCTTTACGTTCATTATAGCCTTTGCTAGTTTTTACCACCATGGCTGTGACCATGATGACGCCAGTGTTTCATCATAGATGTGTATCTGTAGTTATGTAAACAACCGACTGTAAAAACGTCCTTCACTAGAGAATGTGCGTCTCACCCCCAAAAAGATTTGCTAAAAGGTAAACGTATGTGACTTCTCATGCTTCTCATGTCCCAATGGAAATGAACTAGCCCCAGACCCATCAGACTTGCAATCTGAACTACTAACCATCAATTTTCCTCTTGTAGATGTTGTAATCCATCTAAAAGTTCAGGTTAGTACATCCCAAATTCTACCAAGTCTTTCCCTGACTACAAAGCAGAATTTCCATGATCTCTTTATAACTAATTGGACAATATACCGCCAATCAATCAACCAATCAATCTGCAATCTCCATTTTCAGGCTGTATTGAATTTCCATTTTTGCTAGAGATATTGTAATCAATCAGTAAGTTGATTGATTACCTTAACTGCACACCAACCATACAGTTTTATCTGAAGCAGTTTTTATTGTGCAGACGACAAACATTAGACAACATTAATGAATGATCAATGTTTCACTATTCCAAAGTTCCTAAATATATGCGAAGAGATTAACCCTTATGCCTGTGAAAACCTATCATCCCAGTGAAAAGAAAGACTGCACAAAAGGCTAAAAGTTCATGTCATTTTGTTAAGATAGAACTTACCACTAGAAACTGCTAAGCACATTAAATATGTTTCTATTAGTTTTGAGAATGACACATAGTTTTGCAAAGTCTGCCGCTGTTATCAGGATGCATAAGCAGGAATTTGTACTTGAAGTGGGCCTTTGTAATATCATTATGTGGCATACACATCACAGTGCATTTAAAAGGTAATAAATAAAACATAAGTAAGAGCTGAGGCTTCACACACATAATATGGGGCAAAACTCAGATGTGGCCTAAGGCAGAGAAAAAGCTACACTGAGAACATGCAGTGGCATAGCTGTATTTTGTACTGTGACTGTAGTTCAGTGGGTTTTCTTCACTGTTACTTTATCAGACATTGTAGAATAACGAGGAAGCCAAAAACAAAAATGAACAATGCAACAATGTTTTCAGTGGCATACTTGCTGCTAGTGTTTTCAGTGGCATACCTGCTTCTATTGTCTTGTTTCTGAGACACTGAGATCAACTAACAAAAAAGGGAAGTTGTAAATTCACCTGCCTTATTGTGGTTACTGTTGACCTGTTCTTGTGCTGCTACTGTGAACATGACGTTTTTCTGTGGTGATTCATTTATTCAGTGCATTTATTTATTAGTGAGTCTAAAGAACTATATAATTTCTGTAGAAATAGTCAAGTTAGAGCTGCAGTTTAAAAGACTTGATTGTGTATTGATAGTCTTAAAAAGAAAGTAACTCTCAGTTTACTACAATGTCTATGTATCCCTGAACCAACAAAAATGCAATTCTGAACAAAAGTAAATGTATCTCCCAATGCACAAGGCACAGGACATACAAGAGTAGAGGAAGCTTGATGTTAGAGGTCATGAGATTTAATGCTAAGGTGTGTTATCAGGTTGCATCTGATCAGAAGTGTTCTCCTTTTACACTTTTAAACCTAAACAGTTTTAAGATACAAAATATTCAGAAGCAAAAATTACAGTGTATCTTTATATTGTTGGTATATCGTTTTCAGTCTTTTACGGGGTCCTCTGCTTTCACCATGTGCAGCTGTGGAGCAGAGAGAAAAAAAGAAATAGTCAAGTCAGTTGAACCAAAAGCCACTTTCTCTCACATGGTAATAACAGTGTTTCCCCCACCTCTGACTGATACCCAGCTTCCAGGTGACCGTCTCTTCTCTGCATCCTCACAAGTATACAACCCTTCATCTTTCTCAGAAATGTGTAGTATGGTCAGGGTGTCTGAGGTTTGGTTCTCCAAAGGCTGTCCATCCTTATAGAATGAGGCACTGAGGTTTGATTTGGCTTTGTGACTTAAACAGCGGAGTGTAACTTTGTCTCCCTCTTTTATGGGATAAACTGGACTGTCCAGTATGATTTTCCCTTCTGTTAAAGCAAACAAATAAGTGTGGTTAAAGCTAAGAACCACATTATGTGGTCTGAAGCAGCATTCATGAAAACACAAACACAATGAGAAAGATAGACCATTCCATTTCAGATCCATTTTCTTTTACACTATTATTGTAATGTGGATTTAACTGGTCAAATCTGATCAGGTTCTGGGTTGTTTGCAATTTACACTGTCAAAGCTAGTTATATTAATTCCTGAATCACTTACTGTACACAGTTATGTTGACAGCATTACTGTGTTTCCCAGATTCTGACTGACACCAGTACACTCCGCTGTCTGACAGTGTTAAAGAGCTGATGTTACATGAGGACGGTTCCAACAGCTCTGATTTCTTACGAAAGGGACAGTCTGACAACTCTTTCCACGTGGTGAATCTTCTCACTGACCAAACAGTTGAAATATCCTGTGTTTTGCAGGTCAGAGTCAGAGGTTCAGATACAAAATGCTGGGATCTCCTGGGACTCACATCAAGCCAGGCAAAGGGAGAGTGGCCTGAAAGACAGCAAAGGGTTTTATATCAGCATGTATTATTCCTAAAGAAGATTCAGGATGCCAGAGACATTGTTAGCATGAAACATCGGGGGCTTTGACGAGCCCAACTGGGGAACACCCCAACACCACCGTCAAGACACCGCCCACCCCTCAGCTGGAGTGCCCAGAGTGCAGCAACAGTGATGCAAACACACATCCTGCGACCGATATTGCAATTATTTTGCTATTTTAGGCTTTAATTCCAGGGCTATAGCCCTGGATGCCTAGGCCTAACAACACCCCTGCAGTATGCAGGCAGGTTAAGTATTTAACACATACATTCTTAGAGAATTGCCTTCATCAGTTAACAAAAAAACAAAAACAACAGCAACAACTAATAAATGAATGAACTAAAAAATAATGTCATATAAGGTCCAACTATCAAAAATTATAACGCAAGATATGAATATCAATAAATTAAATTTGAAAGTAAACAGAGTTCTCACGGATCACTGAATTCCTGGAATATCATGGAATTTAAAAAAAAATCTATTCCAGACATGGAAAGTCAAGGAATTTGATGATTTTCCATGCAAAGTCTGGAAATATCAGGGAATTTTGTTACTTTAATCACCTAAATCCAATATTTATTTCCATGGCTAACTTTTGGCTGTGGTTCACCTGTTTTTTCAAAGCACATTATTCCTTTCATGACAGAAAATGCCTCCTTTCTACCGGTCATAATAATGGAAAGGCTAAGAAACTACGTTCTGAAAACCCCAGTGAACCTAGAAATGGAGCTCCGAGGTTTATTGGTACAGATTGCTTAATATCTGCATGTACAATTGTTTATGCAGTAGTCATGGAAAAGTGAAGGAATTTCAAGTTTGACTTATAGAATGTGAACCCTGGTAAAGTACTCGGTCTTTTTTATGAGATTTCTGTACACCTACAATCTCAAATCTCAAAATGCCTCTCCGTTCTGCCACAAAAGATGAAATGATATTATGAGCCTTGTCAGTGGATCTCTTTAACGCTAAAATATTTTTAACAATTTTAACCCAAAATGGTTATGGATTAGTAATAAATGAAAACATACAATTTTACATACACACACAAAAGTCCTACCTGTTACTGTAAGGAGTTCAGGTTGGCTGTACTCAGCGTAAATACCAAGGTCTTCTATCTCAGCTCTGCAGACATAGAGTCCTGAGTGTTCTGGAGTGGTGAAGTTGAGAGTGTAGGAGCCTCCAGCTCCTCTGCTGCTGTCTGACAGGAGCTCAACAGAGTATTTAGTCTCAAGATATTGACTGCTGACCACCTGTAAGCCTTCTTGGACAGGCACAGCTTTGTACCAGTGAAACCTCACGCCTGGAGAGGGGGCTCGAACTGAACATCTTAAAGTCACTGAAGACTCTTCAGTTACCCAATGATTTGGACTGATAGTAATATATGAATAAAGAGTTCCTATAGGAAACATAAATATGATTGTTCAATAAGAAACTGTGTTATAAATGTAAATTAACATCAGTAATGGCAGCCAGCAAGCATCAATTGCTGTGCAGACATAAACCTCACTCTCCATGAACAAGCAACCTTCCCAACCTTTCCCTGTGCTCGAATTTTGAGTTTTTCAGATCATTTACATAATATTATAAATATCTCCAAATTATGTTAAATATATTAAAATGTTTTCATATTATGTGGACGTTTCAAGTTATTATTTTATTCTTGTGGGACATATGTAGTGAAGATTTACCTGGTACGTGAACTGTTATGTTGACAGGGTTGCTGAGCTCTCCTGATGCAGACTGGCACCAGTACACACCACTATCATAGTCAGCTAAAGCGCTGATGTTACAAACGGACTCAGCCCAAGTCCCTGATCTTGAGTTGAATGGACAGTCTGAAAGCCCTTCAGCTGATGTGTATCGCCTCACCGTCCACTCCGTTGTGTTGCCAAGCACTTTGCAGCTCAGTGACAGAGACTGAGATTGAAGGTAGTCCGTTCTGTTGGAACTGACACTAAGCCAAGCCGGGGGTAAGGAACCTGTGACATAATCAGTTAGGTTACTAAATGAAGCAATTATGCTGAAGAACACAGTACATACTTTTGAACAATAAGGCATTTTCTGAAAGACTCACTTGTAACCCACACTGGTTGAGGACTGCTGTACTCAGTGTGATAACCCCCTCTTTCTCCTTGGCACACATATACTCCAGAGTGTTGTGGACCAGCAGAGCTCAAATTATAGGATCCTAGAGATTCTCGGTTTGTGAGAAGCTGAACAGAGAACTTTTTCTTGGAACCTGATCTCCTAGACTGAACAGTAATACCTTCTCCAGAAGCAACAACTCTGTACCAGTAGAATTTCCAGTCAGATGATGGTATAAGCACCTGACAAGTCATTGTGACTGAAGTTCCTTCCATAAGCCACCGCTTTGGATGGACCCTCAGGAATGCTGATTGTTTTGTTGCTGTAAAAAAAAAAAAAATCACCTATACTCTGACAGAATATCTAAAAGAAGATTATTAGTTGCTACAGTCTTTTTTCTTTTGTTTTGTGGGTTAGCCAGTCTGAGAAAAACTAAATAAAAATGTAATGTAAATTGTAATATTAACATAAAAAGTTATTCAAATGAAAATAAAAAAAGAACCAAGACTCAAGGAACCTTGCAGACACAAAAGCATCTCAGGGGATGATGTACCATAGCTAAAAAGCTCCTCTCAATATTGCATGTAATCACATTTTATTGCTGCTAACTCACTGTGTGAAGAATCAATAATCCCTGAATAACTTACCGTGCACTGAAACATTGACACCATTGCTGTACTCTCCAGAATCCGACTGGCACCAGTAATATCCACTATCTTCAATCTTCAAAGAACTCAGAGTGCAAGGCCTCTCATCCCAGGTAATTGCATCATCTTTGAAAGCACAATGTGAGGCTTTGTTGTAGATTGTGTATCGTCTTAAAGTCCATGCACTGGAATTGCCGTTGACTTCACAAGTCAGTGAGATTGATTCGGATTCAAAATAATTTGTCCTCTTTGGATAGATGGTCAGAGAAGCTGGAGGAGAGGGATCTGGAATACATTTAAGGCAATTTGAGCCAACATGAACCCAGTATTATCAGCCTACATGACTGAATAATATGCATGCCACTGTTCAGCTCTTCTACGGCACTCACCATAGTAAACCACAATTGACATATCCAAAGATTATTTAGAAATTGTGTCTACAATGCAGTTCACAGTTAACACCGTCTAATGTTTTGGTGATGGCTTGGTGAAGTGAGAAAGAAATGACCTACCGAGACACATGTACTTGCCATAGGTACAATGCTGACAACTACTGTCTCTGATTATGTGCCTCCAAAATGTTTTGAGCACAAAGAATGGACTTTGCATGAGCAGAATTCCGCTTCTGGAAACAGCAAACTAAACAAAACTCCATTTATTGCCAGCATTGTGTACTATGTACCTATGACAAATACAGTGGAGGTCAAAATTTGAACAATTTATAAATACTTGATGTTTTCTGAAAAATCGTTAATCTGCATTGTTTAGGATTTGATGGAATATCAGATTGTAGTTTCATGGCTGCAAAGCTGGTAAATGAATTCAATTCAATTCAGTGTTATTTATACAGCGCCTTTTACAATAGTATTGTCTCGTGGCACTTTACAGCAAGGAGCACCCAAGAGCAACAGGGGCAAGGAAAAACTCCCTTATGTTTAGATAGTGTAGGAAGAAACCTTGGGCAGATTCATGACTAAAGGGGATAACCCAACTGCCAAGGGTCATGCAGGAAAATTACAATCAGTAGTAACCATGATAGACTACTAGTTGTCCATGATTTTAGCTAAGGTTCATGATAGTTACAGAGTATTATCCCACTTTACATTACATGGTAGTCAGTCCAAATGGTGGTTTTCAGGAAATAAATTAACCTACAAACAGCACAAAATATTGCCTGGTTAGAATGCTGCTGTACAAGCATACCAGTATTTAAATAACCAATGCACTTCAACAAAAACCCATTGTGTCAGAAAAGATTAAACAATATTTTTTAAGGCTACAGGGTTCCAAAATGTATGGGTGCCTTTTTTGGACAGGGACCAACCAAGATCTGCTCGTCATGGATTTAGTTGGAAAAATTCTACATTTCCTACTAACTTTGTGTTAAATAGCCTAACTAGTCCATCCATTGGTGTTATTTAATAATGTTCATGAAAAAGGTAATTCTTCCATCGCACACACATAGGTTGTATTTTAGTGTTAAATATTATATTATCCCTTCACAGAATAATGTGAGGCACAACACAGGCTGTATGTGTGTGTGTGTGTGTGTGTGTGTGTGTTTGTGTGTGTGTGGCTGGCCAAGCAGAGATCACTGCCATAAGAGAAACCAGTTTTGGGGATGTCAAATGGGCATTGATCATTAGGGATTTTCATAAACTAACATGATTAGTGCAATTCTGATGATTTTAAATGAAAAAGTACTATCATTTAATTACTCTATTGATTTTTTTTTGTTGGATTAGATAATCAGTCCAAAATATGAGTTACTGGACAGTGACACACAGTTGGACAGAGACACAACTTCGTATTTAGGTGGCATTTACATTAATGCATTTTCAAATGAAATCGTAACAATTCTGTTCTGCACTCCTTAACCATATTAATATAACTTTGAGAAATGAGCGGTCTAATTTTCCAATTCCAATTACAAATGTTAGCAGCGCGAATCTCAAATTAGAAATGTTAACCTTGCTGTCCATTCTGACTGCCCTTTAGTTTAGGCAATATGCTTCTATGATGCAAAATATGCAGAGGATAACTGTTATCTCACCAGCGTGTTTGAATGATGATCGTTTCTGTTCTGCAGATCGCGATTGCAGCTTAATGTAAACATAGTTGTAATGATGTACAATTGTGTGCTACTATTAGGATCTTACCTGTCACCCACAGATGCTTAAGGTAGCTGTACTGGGTGTAATAGGTGAAGTTGAGTCTCTGTGCCCGACACACATAGAACCCTGTGTGCTCTGGACCAACAGAGCTGAAGGTGTGGGAGCCTCCAGCCTCTCTGCTGCTGTTTGAGAGGAGCTCAGTACAGTTGTCTGATATTTTCAACTCATGTGAAAAGAACTTGTCATTCTCTGACGGAAGTACTTCTTCAACTGGAGCAATGAGTTTGTAGAAGTAGAATCTCCAGCCAGATGAGGATTCTGAAATCTCACACTTTAGAGTCACAGTATCTCCTTTATCTGCCCAGGTGGATGGAGATGCATGCAACACTGGACGAGGACCTATAGTATTACAGGTAACAGAACAGAAATAACGGTGAAAACAGATGTGAGGAGCATTTATTCTAAGAGCATTTCATTGTATAAAGTACACTACAAGGTAAAATGAAAAATAAATTATTATTTTTTGTTAGTAACTCACCATAATTCACTGTAATCTTGACAGCATTGCTATATAGTCCAGACTCTGACTGACACCAGTACACCCCGCTGTCTGAGACACTGAGTGAGCTGATGTTGCATGTGGACTGATCCCAAGTCACTGTTTTGTTGAAAGGACAACCTGAGAGAGAGGCAGGGTAACTGCTTAAGTATCGCCTCAAACTCCAGCCACTTGCACTGTCCTGCGCCACACAGCTCAGGGACACAGACTCAGACTGGATATACTGAGTTCTGTTGGACTTGATGATCAGAGCAGCTTCAGGGGACGGATCTGGAGGTGTAAGAAACAACACAGGATTAAATTCCACACAATTGAAATTTCTACAATATAGTGAGGAATTACATGATAGCAATTTCAGTTTATCATGAAGTATCTATTAACTTGCTTATTACAACACCTACCTATAACCGAGATGAGTTTAGGTTCACTGTATGCTGTGTGATACACAGACTGTTCTCTCTCTCCTCTGCACACATAAAGACCTGAGTGTTCAGGGCTAACTGAGCTCAAGGTGTAGGAGTCTCCACTGCTGTTGTCTGGCAGGAGCTCCAGAGAGTATTTAGAACTGGTGTACTTGTCTATAAATGTAGGCAGCTCTTCTCTGTAAGGAACAAGTTTGAACCAGAGGAATTTCCAGCTTGTGCCTGATGTTGGGGTGTAAACACTACAGCGCAAGGACACAGAATCTCCTGCAGTCAGCCACTTGTCTGGAGTGACATATGCATATGGAACTGGTCTCGCTGTTGAAGGGCATAAGGTTTTATTTTAATGTAAGATCATTCAAATAAATTGGATTTTATTAACTATTAACTAATAGAATGATGCTGTATAAGGTTGGCATTTCTCTCTTTATGTACCCTGCAAACATAAAGAGAGAAAGTGTTTAATCAAAGCAAAACTCACCTTTTATTCCTATGTTAACAACATTAGTGAACTCTCCTGATTCAGACTGGCACCAGTAGGCTCCACTGTCAGAAGTGTTCAGAGATTTGATGTTGAATGTAGCCTTTCTCTGAGTCACCACCTTCAAAGGCAGGTCCATGCATCTGTCATGATTCCTGTATTTTTTCAGGATCCAACCATCTACATTCCCCAGCACCTCACAGCTAATTGACACAGACTCATCTTCAAAGAAATGTGTTCTGTTGGGACTGAGATTCAACAGACCTGGAGGAGAAGAATCTGTAGTAGCAGATAGACAAGCTAATTAAAACAGCTCTTTTCAGTCTGAAGATGCATACTTTGAAAAGCACAAATCAAAAATGTGAATCAAGTGGAAAATAATAAGATGCCGTAAGTGTGTAAGACAAGTTCTCGCACCATTCACCCAGATCAGCATAGGTGAGCTGTATGTGTAGAAGGCAGGCTCTCCTCTCTCTGCTCGGCACACATAGAGACCTGAGTGTTCAGGAGCAGCAGAGTTGAGGATGTAGTTGCTGTCAGCTTCTATCCTGCTGTCCGACACGAGGTCCAGAGAGTACCTGGCATCACTTTTCCAGTGTGGGGCTTCAGGAAGTCCGTCTCTCAATGGAACAACTCTGTACCAGAGGAACCTCCAGTTTACTGAAGACCTTTCAACCATGCAGCTTAACCTAACCGAGTCTCCTTTTTCAAACCGTTTTCCATCCATTTTCGTCATCCAGGTACCAGATTCACATTTTATATATACCCTAACATCTGTAAAAGACGAAAGCAAGACTAAATAACATAGAAACAAATGTGAATGAGTTGTGTATTCCAGAATAGTGCATTAAAGTCCAGTTTGAAATGTATTACTTCAAAGTGTACATTTCCAGAATAAATGTACTCATAGGGTGATAGGTAAAAATATTTTTATTACCGTTTTCAAATCACTTTTTACAGGAATATTTGGAAATGTATTTTAAGTGCATGAGGTTGAAACACATTAAACTGGAAACATACTTTTTTAGCCTTTTCCCTCATGTCTATGAAATGTTCACCAGAACAGTATACTAAAGCAATGCTACTTATATATTGCTTCAAAGCATACTACTTGAACACAATTAAATGTTCAAGTGCATGGGCGAAAAATATGTTAGACACATACTTTTAGTAGTCTTTCTCCTATACTATACTGTCCTTACTTTAATGTCTTGATGTCAACCACCAATTTGCACCTTGTAATGCCTTCATTTTTTCACAGTACATTGAAACACAGTTTAAGTGTAAGACAGTAAAATACAGTATACTATAGTAAAAATTATACTGTATACAGACAGTGTGCTAATGTATTTTGTACGCAAATAAGGAACACTAAATAAAAAAGTAGGCTTTTCTTACTCTCGGGATTTGTGCATGGTTGCCTGCTATTAACATGTGCCTTGTTTCTACAAAGGCCTACAGTGTGTGAGGTCACCTCCAGCCATTATTTGCAGCTGACTGAGTGCAAACCTCACACAATCGAGAGGGGGAGGACTTGTGTTACGTTACGCAGTCCAGAAATTGATACCTTCCTGCACTTTCTTTTGATGAGACATAAAAAATCAGAATCAGCACATTCAGAAAAATACAGATGGCACTGAAATCCTGTCGTTTTCAAACCTTTAGGTTAAACTTGTCTAAGCTTGTCTATGCAAAATTAGAAAGACAAGAAACAAAAATTATGTCAGTAAGGATGTACTTGAGACAATTCTGCAAAAAGCTAATTTCAGGGCTCCGAGTTGGTCGGTTGTCAGTTGTGGATACATAAGTCACTGACTTACCATGAACATTTACAAAACCAGCATTACTGAATTCTCCAAACTCAGACTGGCACCAGTAGGCTCCACTATCATACTGCGACACAGCACTGATGTGACATGTGTTGTTCTCCCAGGATGACGCCCCTCTAGAAAAAGGGCACTGGGAGATCTCATAATTTGTGATTCGTCTGAGAGTCCAACCAGTTCCATTTCCCCCACAACTAAGAGACAGAGATTCAGACACAGCATAATCGGTCCTGTTGGAACTGATGTTCATCTGGATTGGAACATTAGGATCGGGATCTAAGAGGAAGTGGAAGAGAAACAAAACAATTCTACCCCAAAACTCCTGAAGGCAATGATCATAAAACAACTAATATCTCCTTGAAAGGAAACCTGCTGTTTAACTACAGTAGTCTGAATGATGAATCTCTGTAATCTGTATGAATTTAAAGACATTTCAATCCATTCAAAAAATGTATATCTCCACTTTTGATAGCTCTGTCACCCACCATTGAACCAAAGAAACATGGTGTTACTGTAGTCTGTGTAGTAGACTGGCTCTTCCCTCTTTGCTCTACATGCATAGAGCCCTATATGCTCAGGACCAGTTGAGTTGAGAGTGTAGGAGCCTCCAGCTCCTCTGCTGCTGTCTGGCAGGAGCTCCAGAGAGTAAGTAGATCTACCAGACCAGTGTGTGTCAGCAGGTAAGTCATCTCTGAGTGGAACAGCTTTGTACCAGAAGAACAGCCAATCTGAGGAACTGTTACCAATTAGACATTTCAGAGTCACTGATCCTCCTTTGAAGAGACGCTGATTTGTTTGGTCATGGAAAAGCTTGGGCACAATTCTGTATTCTACAGAATAGGAAACATATGGACAAAATGAGGCCTATATTCAAGAGGTCAAACTACAATTTCCCATTTAAATATATATATGCTGTGCAAATAAAACAGAATGATTATTTGTAAACATGTAAATCATGAAATAGTAGAAAACCAATATACAGCGAACACCACAATTATTGGCATCCCTGTGTGTAGGCCAATGCATCCCCATATGATTAAGTCTTGACCCACTGTATTGCAAATAAACTGTGCTGACCTTCATCTCTGCCATTCTAACCTGGGAGACAGGAACTGCATTGTGTTTGTTGACTGAATGTCACCAAACTATTGGTAAAATGGGTATTTAAGGAAGGACGACTAAAATTCTGGTAAAATCCTGTAGTCACCCTATGAGCGTACCTGCCACATTCTGAGCTAGAGATGCTCTCTGGTTGCTTCGTCTTCCTGTAGGCTTTACATATTCATTTTCTGTGGGGTTCTGTGTTGTGGATTCGTAACTTGTTTTAAACAAATAAATAGTGAAATTCTGACCCACATATCATTTGTATTGCATTAGTATTTTAGGTTACGGTAAATGACCATTGTTTGACTAGGATTAGCATTCACCTCTGTACAAACTAATCAATGGATGTATAGCTTGAGTGGTGACAGAGCTGATGCATTGAAATAGAGTTGGACGAATGAAACACCTATGATCTAGAGCGGACAGTCCTCCCTGAATGCAGTCTGTGCCCTCTGCTCTCAAAGTTGGATAGATGGCTTAGTATTTGTGATTATAGTTGTCCTTATCAGTAATGTTATAGCGCCTACACACTGATATCAGACTAACATATTGCGTTCAGTGGTTATCATTAGATATTCTTTAAATTAAGTGAAGTCAGATATATTTGGTCTGAGTAGAGTTCTTCAATTAATTACTTAATTTCAGAATTGCATTTAACAACGTGCTAGAAATCTCACACAGAAGCCTTCAAACATTAAACTAGAATTACCACCACATTGCAGGCCTTTGCACCACTAGTGCAGTTTTTGGATACATACATTTTCAGTTTGGTATACATATTCAGTTTGGTGTTACTAAATATGCAGTGCATCCTTGGGGCCAAATGGATGTTTCTGACAAATTGCAAAGAATTAATTTAAGACGTCCTGGATATAGTGTTTTCGGTAAAACTTTACCACAGTAGCTGGGTTTCCATTCAACTTATTTGCATTTCATATTCACTTTAATACAAATCTGGCTCAAGATATACCTATATATTCACATTAGCAGACGGATGCGAATTTGCAGGTGTTCGGTATGTGCATGACTTACACATCAACTAGATAGATAGAAACCCAGCAAGTGACATAATTTCCACCAAATTCGAATTAGCTCATACAGTCCCCTCCCTGTCACAGCTACTGCTTGTGCAAAGGCAGCAATACGGTTTTAATTTAAAAAAGATCAGTCCTTTAATACAAACCCAATTCCAAAAAAAGTTACAAAATTTTGTAACCTGTGAATAAAAAATAAATGCTATAATTGTCAAATCATACAAGCAACATATTTGTTTGAGAATAGTCCAAGGACAACATATCAGTAGTTGAAACTGGAATCATATTTAAGGATATTTAAAATATATTTAAGATCATTTCAAAATTGAGGCCAGCAATATGTCTTAAAAAAGTTGGGATGGTGTCAATTTAAGGCAAGAAAAGCTGAATAAGACTAAAGCAGGCACAATAAAACAAAAGAAGACACCTCACAGTTAAGTAGGTGAACTGACAAGATGATTTTGTATAAAAAAGAGTGTTTTTTCTTATTCTGGACATGAGTTCAGCAGCCCAACTGGTGTCTTCTTCTTCATGATGATTTCCCTTTTGTTATGCTTAAATGTGACAGATCTGGACTGCAAGCGTCCATTTTAGCATCTGGTCACCCTTACGATGGCGCAACATTGTTGGAACTTCATAAAGAATGCAGTTTGTTATCTGCTAATAGTTAAGGCCTTCCCTCAAAACATAATGTCTCTGTGGCATGCTGCTCAAAACCTATATATGAAGAGTTCAGATGCAAGTTATTTTTCAGATGTAAGTCAATTTTCAAAAATGTGCAAAAATTAAGCTGTTTTAATAATAATTTCGAAGCAATTTCTATCAAACTGCAATTTAAATATTATTAACTAATAAAACCAAATCAAGCCAAAGCAACTCAATTGGAGGTAAATTAACAATAACATTTATCAAAATCATATAAATATATTTCTATAAATTAATCGCAAATGGACTTGGGTTTTGGGTGTTTTGCATCTGAACTCTTCATGTATCATTCAGCATTAATTATAACCCTCCAGATGAGTAAGCAGACCATAACCATGGCACCACTGCACCCCCATACCATCATAGATGCTGCCTTTTGAACTGACCACTAAAACAAGTAGGATGATTTGTCTCCTCTGTAGCCCAAGATTCCATGATTTCCAAAAAATTACAAATTTTCTCTTGTGTAACCCCAAGACAGTTTTCCATGTTCTCTGGGTCCATCTCAAATGAGTCTAGGCCCAGATAAGACTGTTACACCTCTGGATCGTGCCTAAATATGAAGTATTCTTTGCATGGTCGAGTTTTCACCAGCTCTCATGGTTGGAGTGTCAAAGTATGTTTATAGACAATGGGCATTTTATGATCTCATCTCCTCCATATAATGGTTTTCATTACAGAATTAGTTCTTATACACATGCAATCTTGGTTATTCAATATTTTTTGTAATAAATGAGTCATGAATGCCTCCACATCTTTAGTTCAGCCTCTCTGTGATAGTATATTATATATACATTCATGCTGGCGGTTAATATCATTCGTTTTGAAATGTTCCTCCTTGTAATTGTTTTTAGCGTTATTCAACTTTTACAGCATCTTACTGGCCCTGTCCCAACTTTCTTTGAGACATGTTGCAAGTATCAAATTTAAAATGAGTGTATATTTCCCCTAAAACAATAATTCTGGCTGGTTTCAACAACTGATATGTTGTCTTTGCCCTATTCTCTGCGTGTTTTGAAAATAATAGTATTTGATGTTTTACCAAGCATCCCAACTTTTTCGTAACTGTTTTGTAAATATAGCCTTTGATTATTGAAACTGAATTAATTGAGAATCCTACTGTATTTTGAGGAGCTTTTTGAAAAGGCTATTCTTGGAACAGTTTCTTTGAGAAACCCAGAGTCATTTAGAGAGGAGCAACAACTGAATGAAAGCATTAAGTACAACACCTTTGATTAATTACTAGTAAATCAATGCACAGTCATGAACTTACCATGAACCATTAAATAGACACCATTACTGAATTCCCCTGACTCAGACTGGCACCAGTAGGCTCCACTATCATACTGCGACACAGCACTGATGTGACATGTGTTGTTCTCCCAGGATGACGCCCCTCTAGAAAAAGGGCACTGGGAGATCTCCTCATAATCTGTGATTCGTCTGAGAGTCCAACCAGTTCCATTTCCCCCACAACTAAGAGACAGAGACTCAGAAGCAACAAAACTTGTCTTCCTGGGATTGATGTTCATATAGCCTGCAGGATCAGGATCTGAACAGATAAACAATAAAAACACGTCTCCTATTAGTTTTGTAACTCCTCCGGAGTAGGATCTTCATTCTTTGCCAGCATACACACTACTTTACATTTTCATAACTCTAAAACCACTTGCCATGAATCCAGAGACCCAACCGGTTACTGTAGCCTGTATAATAGACCGGTTCTTCTCTCTTTGCCCTGCATACATAGAATCCTCTATGCTCAGGGCCAGTTGAGTTGAGAGTGTAGGAGCCTCCAGCTCCTCTGCTGCTGTCTGAGAGGAGCTCAAGAGAGGAAGTAGATCGGCCAGAGGTGTGTGTGAATGCAGGTAACCCATCTCTGAGGGGGACCACTTTGTACCAGAGGAACAGCCAATCTGAAGAATTGTCACCTGTGTCACATGTAAACGTCACTGTCGCTCCTTTGGACTGACACTGATCTTCCTTGTCGTGACTAAGTTTGGGCACAATTCCATGATCTGATTTATAGAAAAATACACAAGGTTAGCAGACTAGAAATTTGTAATTCAAGAAACTATTTAGCATTAAAACTTTCACATGCTTTTCACAAATGACAGCTATGATCATTCCACGCTGCAGTGTGGACCTCTTAGCTATTGTAAAATAACCATGAAGCATGGCCTCTTGGGGATTATTGCTTACATATATCAGGCCTTAAGGTAGAGAACTTTAATAGTAAGCTCTTAAGAGGATGGGTCCAGTTAGACTGAGATCTGTCTGGTGCCTGACACTTTTACAAGAATCAGCATGATACAGGTATGAGGTTGTCTATTGGTCTACTTATCACTGGTAGTTACCATTGCAGTGTCCACACTGTATGACTGAAATGAAACCTGAAACACAAACAGATTAAAGAGACACATTATGCTGAAAGTTGAGACAAAATAATGTAGAGCTGTTGCTAGATGCCTGATCCCATGACACATCCCATGATCAGCCATCTGATCCACATTTTTTAGAGCTGCATTGTTTACACTGACCAACAGGAAAACAATAAGTAATTTAACACTCCTTGGTTTCATTGGTTAAAGCAACACTGGGGACAGGGGACACTAAGGGGTTTTAGAGTAGCCTAAAACTACTGAGCTAGGTACCTAAACAGCACACACAACCTTCCAAACACTTCCAGAGCCTTACTGATACTCTTACAACATGCTAACTACTGTTCTGGGTTAAATCTGAGTTGGATAAGATAGAATTTTGTTGTTGTTGTTGACAGCAAGGAAACATTTTACTGTGGCCTCCAGAATTATTGGATTAAAAGACATATAAAGCCCATTTTTTAAAAAACAATCTATTAGTATTTGTCCTTAATCACATAATGTGAATGAAAATACAGCCTTGATCAGAATGCAATTTCTTCTGACAAAAAATAATGTATTGTAAAGAAATAAATATTTTTGTACAAAAATCACATGTGCCACAATTATTGGCACCCCTGCATTTTGTACATGGTAAAGCCAATAATGCAAGTGTTAGTCATCTCCTTTGACATGCTATATAGTTGGAGAACACAATAAATAGATCTGTGACCCTTCCTCTTCACAGAATCTGTCCAGACTGTCCATATTTGTAGGTTCTCTCTGGTGCTTACTCCTCTATAGCTCAGCCCATTGGTTTGCTATACTGCTAAGATCAGGGGACTTCGACAACCATGGTAGAGGCTTGATTTTGTGGTGAGTAAGCCATGTTTTTATTTCTATGAACTTATGTTTTGATTAAATTAGCTGCTGGACCATGAACCAAGCATGACTGACTTTGTTACGGACAGATTTTATGGAGACCATGATGGCATTCACCCTAATGAGATTCCTAGAGCCTTTGGAATTAAAACCAAAGATTCTAGAGCGCTCTGCTCTAAAATCTTTGATTACAACAACCTTAAAGCATCACAGACCTGACACCATAACTACCATGTGGCAGAGAGCTATTTTCAGCATGGTAATTCTTCTACACGCTTAACCCAGAACGGGTCAAAAAGCTCAATTTCCATCCCATCTGACCATAAAATATGATTCTAGGTCCCAAGTCCCAATAGTATTTAGTAACCCCAGCCATTTAAATCAGTGATTAAATGACAAGAAAGTCCTTTTCCTGGTATGCATTTTTAATAGATCTACTTAAGACTTGGTGATCCAAAGATTTTTTCTGGAAATCTCCAACAGTGGTATTTAGAGAATTTTAAACCTCTCTTACCACCCTTCTCACTATACATTGGGGAAAGATAAACATGTGTCATTATTCAGGCAAGTTTGCAATAGTTTCAGTTGACTGGAATTTCTTAGTTACAATTTTAACAGTGAATGGGGCATTTTCGGGAAAGTACCACTTTTTGTAGCAATTCTCTATCTTAACAAGGTGAGCACACTTCTTGCAGACATTTAAAACATGTACTCTATTATCTTTCCCATGTTGAAAAATGACTATGGTATTTGATTTTGTTTCATATGAATTTTTATATCTTTGTCAACCACAAAGTGGTAAATTATGACTAGTATTATCCACAAACACTTTGGTTAACTTTAAGAAGTTGAATATGGATTGAATGATTCAGTTCCATTATTATTTATCAAATTTTGTAGGGGTGCCAATAATTGTGGCACGTGTTTTTGTTTAAAATATTTATTTTTGATGCATTGTGTTTTCTCCAGATTAATATGTTTCACTTTGAGGTGGGTATATTTTCTATCTATATTTCATTGGGAGACTAATATAAATAACACAAAGATTATTTTTCCATTTTTCCATTATTCCACTTTATAGTCATCTTTACTGGGGGTGGCAATTAATATGGAGGGCGCTGTATAGCATGTATAGCCCCCTGTTTTTAGCATAGAACTGGTCTCATTCTCTCACTCACTCAACTCAAGAAAAAAAAAATCTTTGAACACTTCAGTTGCTATGCCACTAATTTGTTGTTTTTCTATTTCCTTGTTTTTCCTATGTCCTTTGTGTCTGTCTATTCATGATCTTATGAATGTTTGCTTTTACTCTATTCGTTCAGTGTCCTTGGGTACCTTAAAAGGTGCTTATAAATAAAATGTATTATTGTTATTATTATTATCTACTATTATCTATCTATACTGGGATTATACTCTTGAGCCAAGCTGTACATTTTGTACAGTCTAGCAAATAGAAGTGAAAAGAGACTTCACAATGGCAATTTTTTTCTGGGCAGATTCATTTCACTTCCTTCTCACTTACTGACACCCACATAATGTGCCTATTATTCATAGTTCTATTCACAGCCTAAGGTGACTATTCACAAATTTTTAGATCAACAAACTAAACTCAGAGTAAACAAATGACTACTATTTGAAAGGTACTAACTTTAAAAATCCAATGCAGAAAACTACCTAATACATATGCATATCTAAGGCCTCACTGTTTGTAAATGCCTGCTGAAAAATTGTTCGAGGACAGACAAAGTCTAGTCTTCTAACTGCAGCCAAATGTTACCCACAACCACTGGGTCTGCAGTATTGCAGTGGAGATTTAGTGGCAGACATGGACTGATTAGATCATTTGCACAGATGGAAAATTCTGTAGGCTATTGTAATTAAATGCACATAGTTGTTGGTAACCCCTGTTGGTCATTTCTATTAGGCCATAATATACATTTACTCAGCTTTACTTAGCATGAAGAATTCCTTCAAGCAAATATCAGGCTCCCACTAGGAAACTTGTTATGTCTGCATGTACAGTGAACCTAGTGAAACAAACCAAAACTTGGGGAAGTTGAGGCCACAGGCTGCCAGCACCATTTTGCAGAACTATTTCAAACTGCGTTCACATATGATAGCACTGTCCTGGAGAAATATAGACAATCGCCATTATCACATCAGCCCATTATAAACCCACTTAGTATGTAAAAATCTGCAGCAGACGCGCACCACAGATCAATATCGCTGCATGACTATTTCGGGTTGACTTTACGCTATTCTCTTCATCTGACACTTGTCTTAAATGACATGTTGTGGGTAGATGTTTTTTTCTGCCTAAACAACGCACGTTACTAATTTTAACTGTGGGGTTTTTACCCAGCATAAACCTTCTTCTCTTACGGTACTACGTACCGCCTGTAAATCTTAAATCCGTACGTAGTACAGGAGCAGAAATATTTTTCAGACATCAGATATTTCTTTACCTTGTGTTACTGAAATTAATGAACTCTTCAACAGTATTCTAATTTGTGAAGCTTTACCTGTATTGTGCAGCTATACAAATTGCAATGCATTACAATTATCAAAACACTAACAATAAAGTGCATACAGTACTTAGTCCACTTTTGCCTTGTTCAAGTGAATTGTAAAAAAAGTCATTATTGATTGCCTCTTGATTTACCTTACCTTACTAGAGGAGAGGAGAATGTATGTATGTGAGAGGAGAATGTATGTCTGTGAAAGAAGAATGTATGTATGTGAGAGGAGAATGTATGTGTGTGAAAGAAGAATGTATGTATGTGAGAGGAGAATGTATGTATGTGAAAGGAGAATGTATGTATGTGAGTGCTAAAAATGTATGTATGTGAAAGGAGAATGTATGCATGTGCGAAGAGAATGTATGTATGTGGGTGTGAAAAATGTATGTATGTGAGTGCAAAATATGTATGTATGCATTCCATTGCCAAGATACAGGGGGTGTCTGTAAGTCGCTTTGGATAAAAGCGTCTGCTAAATGCCTAAATGTAAATGTAAATGTAAATGTCTCACATAACCCGTTGTCCCACATTACCCCGCTCTCCCCCATCTGTAGCGCATCCAAAGTGAAACTTAACTTAGTCTAATCGACTATGGAACGACTGGTTAGGCAATCTCACCATACATAAAGCTAAACTTACTGCAGTTTTCCTGTCACGCACCTGTTTTTAACACTTGATACTTTGATTTTTCATGTTTTGGAGTTCACGCACCAGGCGAAATATTTTCACAAACTAAGGGCGCGGACGCCGACTTGCCAACGGCTTCACCATGTTTTTGTTTTCTGAAAGAGTGGCATCACTATCGCAAACATAGCTATAAGCTACAGGGGTCACGCCTGATAGTAAGGATTTTACTTGCAGTTGACCTACTCTACAGGTAGCCTTCGAACGCGACGTTGCCTGCACATGCAACATGCACATGCAACTTCTGTTGTTTGCTAAAGTAAATCAACGTAAATTCTCTTGAAATCGATGTTACTCTATTGCCATAGATGAAACAGTGATGGCTGATATATCGAACTTGTAACTTATAGTCTACTCACAGATCGCAATAACAAGTGAACGGTCCATTAATGCAGTCAGCTTCCTCGAATCTCATGGGTACGTAGCTTGTACGAGCGACATGCGTTCGTTCATTTTCTCCACTTCCAGTAAGCGCCCACGGTGCTTCTTTGAAATATAAACTTATTTTCCCGTCATGACGTATTGCGTCACAACGCAATATAACAAGAGTAAGAGGATGTGGCATTTGTGCATATGGACTTTGCAAATGTGCAAACACAAATACACAAGTAAACCTAAAAGTCCCCAGGAGAAGGTTCTTGTATGGTGAAATGAGGGACAAACTATAGTTTGGGCTGTTTACTGTTCTTCAGCAACTACCCAAAACATTACATACCTGAACTTTTCCCCAAAAGCATTCAGTGTAGTAAAAGCAAGGTTTAAAGGCAAGGTTTTGTTTTCCTGTGCCCCCATCAGTTAGCGTTAACTGCTGTTTCGTTAGGAACATCAAATTCTTTCATTCTCATACCTACCGTCAGCACTTGGCAACGTCAAACAACAGACTATAGATTAATCCACTCTGGATTTTTCTCTTAACAATCAAACTAATTCTCAGTTCTTATATTTTTCACTGACAAAAATGTATTGTCTAATAGTTTACTTCAACTTAACACTGACATTACACCACGACCCAATCACATATTAAAACAAATGAACAGTATGAAGCTGATAGATTACAACACACACACACACATTTCTAAGAGCAACACATTTAGTTTGACAATAAAACATTCATGGTCATATTCATGTGGACCTAAACCAGTATTAAAGTATGTCTTTGTATTTGCGATGTTTTGCTTTCAGTCTCTCAAGTGGTTCTTTGATTTTTCCAGGTGCATCTGTAAGATAAAATGCAGTAATACATTTGTTGTTAATTCCATTTTGTTATTAAATCATTCAAGGCTTTCAGTATTGACAATATTGTACAGAAAGGAATCTGAAAGCTGGACTGGATATGTAGCCTATTTATGACATCTGTAAAACAGTTCCACCTAGTCAGTGTGAACATTTCAGATATCCACATCATGCACCCAATATTGTCAATTCATTAATAAAGAAATATACAAAAAAAAAAACTCTCCCCCACCTCTGACAGACACCCAACTTCCTGGAGACCTTTTGTCTTTGTCCTCACAGGTATACAATCCCTCATCTCTCTTAGAGATGTTTGGTATAGTCATTGTTCCAGACGTTGGTTTCTGGACAAGCAATCGATCCTTGTAGAACTTTTTTGAGTGAGATTCAGAATTTCCTTTACTGAGGCAGTGCAGCTCCACAGTTTCTCCTTCTATCAGAGAATGTGTTGGGCTATCTAGTAACACATTTCTATCTACACAGAAGGGCACAGACACAGAGCTGTGTTAAGTAGACAAGCTCAGATTTACCATAATCAGGAAAATGTAAAGGGTATCATAAAATAAAAGCTAAAATCCTATTCATTTAAAAACCATTACAAAATCATACAAGGATACAAGAAAATTTTATTGTCATATACATTGTCACAAAAATGCAGTGAAACTGTGTCTGTTTCTCAGCCTATTTGCAGATGGGGGGGGGGGGGGGGGTGCAGGAGAAAGTGCATATAGTGCATAAAGTGCAGATGGGGAGGGGGTGGCTAAGGGCCAGATGGGAGGGGGTGGATGATGTAAAAGTGATGAATAATGTTGACAAAGGGCAAGAGCTATGTGGCTTGCTGGGGGGGGGGGGGGGGGGGGGCGGTATGTACATACATACACACTGTTATCCTATCCATATGTTATCCTGTATGTAGGTATGTATATTAATTACATTTAAGCCCTGTCTAACATTGACATTGACATTTGAAACTTACTGTGCACAGTTATGTTGACAGCATTACTGTGTTTCCCAGATTCTGACTGACACCAGTACACTCCGCTGTCTGACAGTGTTAAAGAGCTGATGTTGCATGTGGATGGTTCCAACAGCTCTGATTTCTTATTAAAGGGACAGTCTGACAACTCTTTCCACGTGGTGAATCTTCTCACTGACCAAACAGTTGAAACATCCTGTGTTTTGCAGGTCAGAGTCAGAGGTTCAGATACAAAATGCTGGGATCTCCTGGGACTCACATCAAGCCAGGCACAGGGAGAGTGGCCTAAGAGAGACGAGCAAACAGATAAAGGAATATCCTCAGAGAAGGCTAAATTGGACCTACAGCATCTGTTAAAGGAGCAATATGCAACTATATTAGCTTAATTTACCTCAATTTAGCAGGGTTAAGAGTAATTGTGGTGGTTCTGTAATATGTTATGGGTGGATTAGTTTTGACTCCTGCATCTGGGCGGAGATATGAACAATACAAGGTTTGGCCAGCGGCCAGTCATCAAATTACCAGAAGAAAAATGCATAGTTCTGAACAGCACAATGTTTAGGGGTGAATTTGACTTTAAATGACTGAAGTTACTAAATGCTACTGGGTCCTAGAATCATGTTTTATGGTCAGAATTTAGCTTTTTGACTCTTGGTGGGTTAAGCGTGTATGACTGTACTGAAAATAGACTCCTGCGTACTTGGAGTTATGGTGATGGGTCTGTGATTTTTTGGGTTGTTTTAATTCCAAAGACTCCAGGAATTTCTTTAGGGTGGATGTTACCATAACCTCCATGAATCACTTGGCCATTTTCAGTAAAAATCTGTCTGTCCCTAACAGCCCCTGTCCCTAAATCAAAACATAAGTTAATATAAACAAAATCACACAATCAAGCCTCCACCATGGTTGTCGAAGTCCCCTGATCTTAGCGGTATAGTAAACCAATGGTCTGAGCAATAACGAAGAAAGCACCAGAGAGAACCTACAAATACGGACAATCTGGACAGATTCTGTGAAGAGGAAGGGTCTCAGATCTATTTATTGTGTTTTCCAACTATATGGTATGTCAAAGGAGATGACTAACACTTGCATTATTGGCTTTACCATGTACAAAATGCAGGGGTGCCAATAATTGTGGCACATGTGATTTTTGTACAAATTATCAATTTATTTAAAATACATTGCTCTTTGTCAAAACAAATTTGCTTCACACAAAGGTTGTATTTTTCCCTCAGTGTTTTCATTATATGATTAAGGACAATTACTAATGCACTGTAATAATGAAAATTAAAAAATGATCAATTATTATTCATATGGAAGAAACTATATGGTATCTCCTCTTGCAGTGAAGCTTGAGTTAGCATACTTTTAACCACAATACAGCAGCACAGGGGCGCTACAGGAAACTGTTTTCTCTCCTGTACTGTTCACCTTGTACACCACAGACTTTAAGTACAACTCTGAGATGTTCATATGCAGAAGTTTTCTGATGACAGTGCAATTGTGGAGTGTATCGAGGATGGACAGGAAGGGGAGTAAAGGAGCCTTGAGCAGGACTTTGTAGGTTGGTGTAGGACTGCAGCTGCATACTGCCAAAACTATGGAAATGGTGGTAGACTAGGAGGCCTTTATTCTATACTTTAGAATTTAGAATTTTGTATTTTGAATGTCGTGTTTTGCATTTTGTTCTTTGAACTTTGCATTCTGTATGCTGGTTACAATTGAAGTTGTTTTTTGCACAATATCTTCTTATGTATTTTGAATTTGATCTTTTTTGTATATAACTGAAGTTGTATTTTGTATTTTTGTGTGGACGTGTATACGCTACTGGACAGTCTAATTTCCTTCATGATAAAAATAAAGTATCTCTATCTCTCTCTATACCGGCAACAAATGGAGGACAACAGGGTGTTACTCTTTCAACCATGTGGTTGTGGCATTGGACCATTTATCTACAGAGTTGTTCTCATAGAAATAGAAAAAAACTAAATATGTAGATACACGTCACCTAACGTTAGAAATTAAACAAATGAGACATTGGTAAGATGAAATAAAATGGACCGGGAGAGCACTGTGGCACATAAATAAGCAACCTAAGTTCAAATATATATTGCGGTCAAGTTCTGATGCCACCCCATCTATCTTTTCTATTTTAGAACTGATATTGCTAAAATTGATATAACAGTGAGAAAAAGTACATGGAAAATGATCAAATTTTACATATGAATAAAAAGGTCCTACCTGTTACTGTCAGGAGTGCAGGTTGACTGAACTCAGCATAAATGGCATGCTTTTCTATCTCTGCTCTGCAGAAATAAGGCCCTGAATGTTCTGGCGTGGAGGAGGTGAGAGTGTAGGAGCCTCCAGCTCCTCTGCTGCTGTCTGACAGGAGCTCAGCAGAGTATTTAGTCTCACGGGATCTGGGGATGCGGACCAAAGGTAAACCTTCTTGGACAGGAACAGCTTTGTACCAGTGAAACCTCACGCCTGTAGAAGAAGCTTCAAAAAGGGAACAGCTGAGTGTCACTGGAGATCCCTCAGTCACCCAGGGGTTTGGACTGAATTCCACCCAACTGACATAGTTTCCTGTGCAAATAAGAATGTCAGAGATTAACATAAACAAATGACATATATTTATATCCGGAGTTGTTAAGGCCAGAATTTGTGAGATGTTCTCCTGTCTGGGACATTACATTTAGCTTTGCATTCAACTGTATTCAATACAGCAGCCGCACACGGTAGAACCAGCGCTACACTAGTTGGTCTGAATGCAAACTGAAACCAAAAGTACTCCACGAAAACATCATGTAGCACCATTAAACTGAGTACATCAAACTGAATACATTACTGCATGCAAGTTATTTGGCAAAATTAATAGTGATACCATACCTAGATGATGAACTGTTATGTTGACAGGGTTGCTGAGCTCTCCTGATGTAGACTGGCACCAGTACACACCACTATCATAGTCAGCTAAAGCGCTGATGTTACAAACGGACTCAGCCCAAGTCCCTGATCTTGAGTTGAAAGGACAGTCTGAAAGCCCATCAGTTGATGTGTATCGCCTCACCGTCCACTCCGTTGTGTTGCCAAGCACTTTGCAGCTCAGTGACAGAGATTGAGATACAGAGAAGTCTGATCTGTTGGGACTGACACTAAGCCAAGCTGAGGGTGAGGAACCTGAAAACACATTGGAATCAAGAATAGCTAACATACAAACATAAGGTAAATACCCAAATTAGCCTCTTGATCAAGCACGTAAACTAATTACATCATTACCACAAAGACAGGACTAGTGTTTCAGGTAGCAATGAATATGAACCCACTTGTGATCCAGACAAGTTGAGGTGGACTGTATTGTGTGTAGTAGGCAGGGTCCCCTCTCTGTGCTCTGCAAAGATAAACCCCAGAGTGGGCAGGAGACGCCAGGTTAAGAGAGTATAAGCCGCCAGCTCCCCTGTTTGTGTCTTCAAGGAGCTCCAGGGAGTATGAAAAACCAGTGAGGCTGTGAAATTCAGTACGCAACCCTTTCCTTGGAGGAATAACTTTGTACCAGAGGAAACTCCAGCCTGTAGTGGAGCCTCTAACTGTACAGGTTAATGTCAAGGAAGATCCTTCAGTTTCCCATTTGCTGGGAGTGACTTGAAGGTGGGGGGTTGGTTGACCTGTAAAAATAATGTTTAAAAAGAATGAAAGTGTGAAAATAGAGTTACAGATTTAGGCAAAATAAAGACATCCATGATTGTATCTCCATTACACAAAACAACTTACCATGCACAGATATATTGACAGAATTGCTGTACTCCCCAGATTCTGACTGGCACCAGTACTGTCCACTATCTTCAGTCCTCAATCTCAGATTGCATGGCTTCTCTTCCCAAGTAACTAATCCATGCTTGAAAGCACAGTGTGACGCTTTTTTTGTGTCTTTGAGATGTCTTAGAGTCCAGCCACTGGAATTGCCCCTAACTTCACAGGTGAGTGAGATAAATTCAAATTCATACATTGGAGACCAGTTTGGATGAATGCTCACAGAAGCTGGAGGAGAAGGATCTGGAATAAATCAGAGGCACTACTAAATAACTCATCTCCTTGCACCTTTTTTTGAATGCACATGTGCGTGTCTGTGTGTGTGTGTGTGTGTGTGTGTGTGAGAGAGAGAGAGACAAAACACAGTGAAAAACTTAAACAATTAACTAAATGGGAACTTAGAGAAAGTATCCTATCAGTAATGAGTCTAAACTTTTTCTATACTTAAACTATAATCAGAGGCAACCATTTAGCTTCTGTTTTAGAGTGGACAGCACAGACCTAAATGTTAACATGATGTAACAAATCTAAAGTTGTGCAAAGGTCAGGGATAATGGCCTCTGAGGTGTCCTGATCTACAGATCCACAGAGGTCCTATCTGGTTTACCTCAACAAAAGAAATTCCATACATTTATCATAAAGCTTTTGATATATTTGAACACTGGTGACCACAAATGTTTCGGCCTAATGACCTTTGACACTGTTAAAAAAAGTATGTGTCGTAATGCCTGATCTGTTACGTGAACATAACAGTAATCCCATGACAGGGAGTCTGATACTTTACCCGTCACCCACAGATGCTTAAGGTAGCTGTACTGGGTGTAATAGGTGGAGTTGAGTCTCTGCGCCCGACACACATAGATCCCTGTGTGCTCTGGACCAACAGAGCTGAAGGTGTAGGAGCCTCCAGCCTCTCTGCTGCTGTTTGAGAGGAGCTCAGTACAGTTGTCTGATATTTTCAACTCATGTGAAAAGAACTTGTCATTCTCTGACGGGAGTACTTCTTCAACTGGAGCAATGAGTTTGTAGAAGTAGAATCTCCAGACAGATGAGGATTCTGAAATCTCACACTTTAGAGTCACAGTATCTCCTTTATCTGCCCAGGTGGATGGAGATGCATGCAACACTGGACGAGGACCTATAGTATTACAGGTAACAGAACAGAAATAACGGTGAAAATAGATGTGAGGAGCATTTATTCTAAGAGCATTTCATTGTATAAAGTACACTACAAGGTAAAATAAAAAATAAATTATTGTTTTTTGTTAATAACTCACCATAATTCACTGTTATCTTGACGGCGTTGCTATATAGTCCAGACTCTGACTGACACCAGTACACCCCGCTGTCTGAGACACTGAGTGAGCTGATGTTGCATGTGGACTGATCCCAAGTCACTGTGTTGTTGAAGGACAACCTGAGAGAGAGGCAGGGTAACTGTTTAAGTATCGCCTCAAACTCCAGCCACTTGCACTGTCCTGCGCCACACAGCTCAGGGACACGGACTCAGACTGGATATACTGAGTTCTGTTGGACTTGATGATCAGAGCAGCTTCAGGGGACGGATCTGGAGGTGTAAGAAACAAGACAGGATTAAAGTCCACACAATTTGAAATCTCTACAATATAATGAGGAATTACATGATAGCAATTTCAGTTTATCATGAAGTATCTATTAACTTGCTTATTACAACACCTACCTATAACCGAGATGAGTTTAGGTTCACTGTATGCTGTGTGATACACAGACTGTTCTCTCTCTCCTCTGCACACATAAAGACCTGAGTGCTCAGGGCCAACTGAGCTCAAGGTGTAGGAGTCTCCACTGCTGTTGTCTGGCAGGAGCTCCAGAGAGTATTTAGAACTGGTGTACTTGTCTATAAATGTAGGCAGCTCTTCTCTGTAAGGAACAAGTTTGAACCAGAGGAATTTCCAGCTTGTGCCTGAGGTTGGGGTGTAAACACTACAGCGCAAGGACACAGAATCTCCTGCAGTCAGCCACTTGTCTGGAGTGACATGCAGATGTACGGTAATTCTGCCTGTTGGAATGCATGACATTAATTAAAAAGCTGGCTGAATTGATCCTAGGTTTCAGTAGACTATCTCTGGTGATGGTTAATTACAAATCCAAAAGTTGTGGATTAAACACCTTACCCTCTACTTGTATGGACAGAATATTACTGAGTTCTCCTGATTCAGACTGGCACCAATAGTTTCCATCATGTGAGGAATTTAGGGAGACAATGTTGTACACAGCTTTTTGTCCAGATGACTCTGTTTCCAGTTGGAAGCTCATGCTTATTCCCTTATGGCGATATTTCTTCAAAATCCAGCCACTGTCATTGGCTTGCATCTCACAGCTCAGAGAGATGGACTCACCTTCTAAGTATTGTTGTCTACTGGGCTGGATGTGCAGAAAGGCTGGAGGAGAAGGATCTATGACAAAATGCACACACACACTTCACTAGGTACTCCTGCGGCTATCTGTTAATAACACTGACATTAACCATTAAATGTATCTAGGCATCGTTTTCAGGTCTCCATCAGTTGGTTAAAAATAAGATTGAAAAATAGAGAGCTCATCTCGTTTGCGGTCTTATGAAACCAATGCAAATGGCAAAACCTGATATGAGGGTAACAGAATTCGACTCCAACTGTTGTCTCACCTTTGATCCAGATAAAGGTAGGGGAGCTGTAAGTGATGTAGACAGGCTCTCCTCTCTCTGCTCCACACACATAGAGGCCCGAGTGTTCAGGAGCAGCGGAGCTGAGGGTGTAGGTGCCCTCTGCTTGTCCGATGCTGTGTGGGAGGAGCTCCAGAGAGTGCCTGGCCTCGCCATCCCAGCGTGGTGCCTCTGGAAGCCCATCTCTGTATGGAGCAACTCTGTACCAGAGGAACCTCCAGCCTATTACATTACTTTGTACAATACAGAGCAATTTTACAGGTTCTCCTTTCACAAACTGGTACTGCTGTTGTTGGTATATGGTGGGCATGGTATCTATAGCAAATGTGACATACACCTTGGCATCTGTCAGAAATACATGAGAAAACAGAAGTTACACCAGGAAAGGACATTAAGTTCAAAAATTACAGTCCATATGTCTGTTTACTGGTTACAAATATCTGACGACTGCAGTGTTTCCCACACATTGCCTTGACAATGGCGACCCACCATAGTCTAAATATGAACCAAATATGGTGGTGACTTTTCGATCTCTTTCCTTTGCATCATTTTCAATTCTTTCATCAGCACAAATTCAGTTCTATAGCAGCAGCATAAATGACATGAAGTTGTAATCAACCCAGTGGGAATGCATCGCACATATTCTACGACCTCACCCCAAATCCTTTGACCTCTGTTTCCTTGTACGCAACCATACATTCTAAACACTGCACGAGTAGTCTTGCTACAGAAGTATTGATTTTTATGTAGCCTGGAGGTAATTCTGAACAGACCAACATGAGGCCAGAGGAAGGTTTTACTTGAGACATTTGATTTCAGCAGGGAAAGCCAAGATTCTATCGTAGTCAGTCTATAGGAGGGAATTACCATGATAATGGACCTCTACATAGAGCAAATTACTGAGTTTTCCAGACTCAGTCTGGCACCAATATGCTCCGCCATCATATTCAGAAACAGCACTGATGTGACATGTATTGTTTTCCCAGGATGATGCGCCTCTAGAGAAAGGACACTGGGAGATCTCCATGAGATCTGTGATTCGTCTGAGAGTCCAACCAGTTCCATTTCCACCACAGCTAAGAGACAAAGACTCAGTCTTAAAATAATCTGTCCTGTTGGGACTGATGCTCAGGCGGCCTGGAGAATTATCATCTGATATGACAGAGGAAAGAACAATCAGAACAGACACTACCACATATTGACAATAACATTAAAACTCATACTGACAAACCTCCAACTTCAAACTTCTAAAATCACTTGCCTGAGAAATAAAGGAAAACAAGGTTACTGTAGTCTGTGTAGTAGACTGGCTCTTCCCTCTTTGCTCTACATGCAAAGAGCCCTATATGCTCAGGACCAGTTGAGTTGAGAGAGTAGGAGCCTCCAGCTCCTCTGCTGCTGTCTGGCAGGAGCTCCAGAGAGTAAGTAGATCTACCAGACCAGTGTGTGTCAGCAGGTAAGTCATCTCTGAGTGGAACAGCTTTGTACCAGAAGAACAGCCAATCTGAGGAACTGTTACCAATTAGACATTTCAGAGTCACTGATCCTCCTTTGAAGAGACACTGATTTTCCTTGTCATGAGTAAGTTTAGGGACAATCCAAGACCCTGGTGAAGTAAAACAGACCCCTTATCTATCAGATTGTACATTTAATAGTCTATATCTAAAATAATATGATAATCACTTATTCTCATGACCTAGATAAAAAAATAGATTATCCAGTTTCTACATATCTTCATTGACATACATAGTAAAACTTATATGCTGGTTATGCAAGTCCTATAACTGAAGCATAGCTTATGGTGAAAAACATCTACTGCCTTGTGTGCATGGCAGAAAATTACATGCAATAAAAGTTTATTACCATTCGAATGTCCACAGACAGTAATTGAACAGAACCCTGCAAAACAAACAAAATGGGACAAGTGAAATTCTGATTAGATACAGGCAGATATACGAGCCTGACTGAGAATTGCAGGTTACCCTTGAACACTCACAACTTTCATTTGCACTTTAACAATATCTAATAAATCAAATTACAAAGAGGTATGACCATATGGCAACCCATGTTCAAGCGTAGGAAATTTTTAATATCCTAGAAATCAAAGTCAGCAAAAGAGAATAGGAATGTGATACAGAGTGTATGCCCTGTGTAAAACCCAACCCTGAGAGACAAGAAAACCAACCAAGCAAAATGTGGTTAATGGGTAAATTAAAGTGCTGGTGAAAAACAGAAAGGTGATGATTTGGCTCCACCAAGAATACATAAATAATGATCCACCAAGTTGCCAGCCTTGAATTTTTGACCACACAAGCAGTAGCACTTCTTGTGTGTTATCACTGACATCTGGGCTAAATAACTTAGTTAAATAAACACGTGAAAGGATTAGTTCCTTTTTTCTGTTGTAGACTTCAGAATCAAATAGCCTTCCTCTTTTCTCACCAGTGAAGCAAACGTAAGATGACTACAGTACTAGCTGTGTAAAGTGTATTCAGCTATCTAACCTATGTGTTTTCTAAAAGCCCGTAATCTCTAGATGTGATAAAAGAGTTGGCACCTGATCCACCCTCCTCCCACCCTTCTTTAGTCTGCCGGTGTATAAACCTATATCATAGAGGTGAGAAACATGTATGACTGATACATTTTGGCCTATGCAATTAATGGAAAGCTAAATTATCCATCTGAACTCTCTCTATATATACATTCTAAAAACGTGATAATAATAGATGAAGATATGTCCCACCATCCTACACACTTGCAGGCACCTATAGGCTACCTGTACATAGGCTTGTACTGTGAGATGTATTGGGTATGGGCATAAAAGCCAAGAAAAATACTACTAAGTTACCACTTAAACAAAGGTTTCACTTTCACCATATCTCTCAGACTTGGAAGAATGTAAAGAGCTGGCAAACTTAGATTGCATGAATGAGCTCGTATCATAAAACGGATCCATATGAAAACAGTCAACCAGTTTAAGTTTAAGTTAACAGTCAACCAGGTTAAGCTTTTTCTACGAGGTGCGGTATCCACTATTTAAAAAACCCTACTACGGTACATAACCTACTATTTGAATTGTTAGCTACTTACAGAGTGTGAAAAACACAAGCGTTCTTCCCATCCTTGATGTTCATTCCAGCCCGTTGACAAGCCTGCACCTCTCTGAAGTGGCGTAGATTTCCACTGGCTGCCACTGGGCGGTTAGAAACACTTCCTTGTAATGAGTAATCTTATTGGTTACCATAGGCTATGTGAGAAAACACTTTATCCTGAGCAGGGGTGCAGACATTTCGGAAATAACGTTGACGCACCCGTACTAGTTTACCCACCTTTAATCGGCGTACCTAAAGCCTAGTGTTTTTAAGCTGATCTAAATGTTGATGTTGTTTTGCAGTTGGTTATTGTCAATTTTGTAACGTGAATCTGCAAGTTGGACTTTATTAACAGGCTACTGCGCGCCATTATCAGCGGTTATGGTTTGTCTGATAATCACTCACTTGCGGGAGCCAGCAAGACGCAACAGCTCGCACAGAATGTGGATCACAGTCAATGACCAGTGATCAGTCTGGATAATAAATGGAATAGGCTACTAAGGCAGATGGAAGGACACAGCACTCCTTTTTAAGGATAGTCTGGTATGTCACGGTTTTTATCAATTAAACCGTGACATAGTGAAGACCTAGAGATACATGTAGCGTTGGCAGCAATGCAGTGGTACCAGTGTGTCTATAACAGGACATAGATATTGGGTAATAAATCAGTACACCGCGGTCCACCTTGTTGCGTCAGCGTGATTACGTGAAGTCAGACAACCATTACAGTGTTCTAAGTGTTCACAGGCTGCACACTAGATCTCGACCATCTGATTCATAGTCATCCAGGAAATGTTAAGTTTAGCTTGGAACAGTTCAAAGCACAATTTCAAATCATCAAAAATGTAATTCTTTAACCTAATACTAATACACGAATCTACAAGAGAAAAACCTGAAGAAATAAATATTTGCTTGTGTGACAAACTAAGCATTCTGAGCAAGTTGCATGTAGGTTACAGTGCAGGATATCCACTGGTTTTAGCAGTTTAAACTGTTTTTGAGAAACGCATGTATGGTTGTGCAAAATTCAGCTCAGAAATGCACCAAAGCGACTAAGAAAAAACGTGTTCAGAGCCTGTCCCCTAGTTGCTGATAGCTTGTATTGTGTTCTGTCATTACCCATTTATGAACATTCATAACTTCTACTGACCCCTCCTCACAATGGGACAACTGTAGTCTACCATGGTAACTACTGATTGATACTTTTCCTGCATGACCCCTGGTAGTTGGGTCAGCCCCTTGAGTCGTGGATCTGCCCAAAGTTTCTTCCTAAACTATCTACCACAAGTGAGTTTTTTTCTCTGCTTGTTGCTCAAGTGCTCCTTGCTGTAAAGCGCCATTAAACAATACTATTGTAAAGAGTGCTATATAAATGACATTCAGTTGAGTTGAATCGAAATGCTCCTTAATACCAAACACAGTAATTAACACATCACAATGCCTCAATATGGCAGAGCATTTGTTCTGGTCTCTCCTTTGCTTTTGTTTGTTTAGTCCAAAAAATGAGATAATGCAATGTGTCAGGCCCACATATTTCTTCAAAAGGGCAAATTTATTCACAGGAGACAAACAGAGAAGTGACAACTTCACATAATAATAATAATAATAATAATAAAAACATCCCCACAGACAGACAATATCTACCATAACCATGAGGACAAAAACACTGACGAATGCTGATTAAAAAACAAACAAACAAAACAAAAAAAAAGACAAGAGTTTCACTGAATGACACTGACCTAGTACAACCAGGCAGATGTCTACACTCAGTTGGCAGAAGAACCAAGACACCAGATCACATCCAGCACAAGATTCAACATCTGTGTACACATAGACAAATAAATGCAATACATTTACTTCACACTGTCACATAGCAAAGCACAGTTGCA
This sequence comes from Tenualosa ilisha, assembly GCA_015244755.2. Taxonomy (NCBI): domain Eukaryota; kingdom Metazoa; phylum Chordata; class Actinopteri; order Clupeiformes; family Clupeidae; genus Tenualosa; species Tenualosa ilisha. Next base: position 341,008 of record PYXC01001714.1, on the reverse strand, counting down.
CGTTACTTGTAATGGGTTTTGGCTATGACCCATTTACAATATCAGGGGGAAAAGGCAATAGTGGAGGATAAACACTAGATTGCGGGTTCTGTTACCATTCCCTTACTGTAGGTCCTCCTGCTAGTCTGGGATTTCGGTCAGTTGTTAAATAACTCCTTCTTGCACACTGCCATCAAGGTAGGCGGTTTCAAAATTACCCAATATCAAATGTAAAAAGCAAATCTACTCCTCTATACATAACCCTGTTAAATAGCCACTGAAAAGGAGTTTTTTCCACAATAAAAACACTCCAGTTATGTGAGAAATGCATTTCTTTCTAAACAAGCATGTGTAGTTAACTTTACCGCAACCAAAAGGCAGTTCTTCTCGTTGCTTTTACAAACATAAGGACTGATATGTCTAACATGTTCTCATTCTGTACTCCAGTGTTTGGTACTGAACTATGTATATATATTTACAGAGATGTCAACCACGGTGATGAAGTCTCACGTAACAATGCACATCACAAAGCACCAACCACATCCAAATTTAACACGAGAGATTTTGATGGTGCTAAGAGTAAAAAGATTGTGTTTCCTTACATCCGCTTTGAGGAGGAATGGGTTAGTCAGGAAAGGCTCCCTTGCAGTTGCAAGGATGAAAGTGCAATACAACTCAGACACAAAGGCAGAAACTGGAAGCAAAAGTATGCAACAAAAGTATGCAACAAAAGTATGCAAAAGCAATATGGCACCACTGTTGATCCAACTGGTTTAGTGGCATTATCTGGATTCCCACACCAACAGCAAAAAAAAAAACTTAAATTCTGGATAAATCCTTAAACATCTTCAGTCTGTTCAAGTTCACCCTTCCTTATGTTAGTGAAGGATTTGGAAAACTGTAGCAGAGTAACATGGTAGAATCCAGTTGCATCACTTATAGTGTACTCATTGCAAATATAACAGCTGGTTCTCATGTAAAATGCATTCATCTGCATTGGAGTGTTGATTGTCAGAGCTTCTCTGTTCCTTTATTTAAAATGCTATTCTCCACTGGACTGGCTATATCCTTCAGAGAGAGAACTGCTAATCGGAGATGCATTTCCTGGAGTGTTAGGTTTTAAAGGTTTGGTGTCTGACTTCTTTAAATGTCTTGCAACATGCTATTAGCTACCATTCAGAATGACTCCTCTCACTCCCACCACAGTCATATCAGATGAGCTCCAAGGAAAGTCACCAGGGGTTAAGTGGAGTTGGGGTCTTCCACAAAGGTAACACTACACAAGCAAAACCACCCCCCTCCACACACACACGTTCAAACAGACTTCAACACAAATACTTTCTATTGACACTCCTGCATTTACCTTCATCAAACTCATATACACAAACGTTCTTCTGAAGTGAGAAAATAGATATATATTTTTGCACTTAAATACTCTCCTACAACTCCATATTATATATACACACACACACCCCTTCTCCTTCTCGTATCATTAAATTCTATGGAAAATAGCAGGATCCGGACTAAGCATCTGGATCTGTGACTGAACTATCCCCAGTCTCTCAGGACTTGAGCCCCATCCGTGCCATGAGTTGCTCATACACAGTCCAGGCCATGGCAGCCATCAGGGTCCGCCTCAGTGACCGCGGCACAGCACCTCGGAAGAACCCACTCAAGCCATGCTCCTGAGAGAGAGTGGGGGGAGAGAGAGAGACCATAATAATTACAGTGCAATGCAAAGCAAAGCACTGCTCGGTTATCCAGTGGCTTCTTATTATTGTCTTTTTTTATTCTTCCAGGATATTTCTGTGTGCGATAGCTAAATAACCGTTTCACCAAGAAACTTCATTCATCTTGAAACCTTCATTCAAACTTCATCTTGTAGATCTCAATTTCTAGTAGTGCTATATCTTCTTGAATTTTTTGTCTTTGTATTTTTATAAATATCTGCGATAAATGAGTGAAAATCTCTCATTAAAAATAAATGTGGAACTTTTTTCCTACTCTGTAAAAATTTCAGTCCTTTCTACCATCTGTATTGATCAAACTATCAAACTAATCAACTGCTAAAACATTTTTTTTTGTTATTTTAGTACAATAAACAATAATTTACCAACTGTCAAATGTCCAAATGTCACTACCAATTTCTCCTAGCAACAGCCTAGCAACCACCTCAACTACCCTAGCAACGTCCTAGTAACCTTTTCCACAATGACAACCAACCTAGCAACCAACATGTCAAATCTAGCAACCAGCATAGCAACCACTGTAACCAGCATAGTAACAACCTTAATTACCATACGCAACTTCCAAGGAACCACTTGCACAATGATGATCCAGCAATCAACATAACAACCAACTTGATTAACCTCACAACCACCATAACTGCCCTAGCAACCACCTTAAATACCCCTGCAATTTCCTGGGAACCACTTCCAAAATGATGACCAAGTAATCGACATTGCTGACAACATGATTAACCTAGCAACCAGCATAGCAACCACCGTAATCACCCTAGCAACAGCAACACCTTCTAGTACCTTTGCTACTTCTAGGTAACCACTTTCACAATGACAACAAAGCAACCAATATGAGAACCAACATCATTAACCACCATCATATCACTGCAATATAATGCAGCCGTAGCCTGCGTCCAACCATCTCTACCAATTCAACTATTAAATAATTTTTGATAAATTATTAGTCATTTAATAGTCATTAAATACAATAAACACCATTAAACAACTTGATTAAAACAATTCACAGGTTAAGCCACCGACAACATTATGTTATAGGAAACATGACATTACTTTCTACTCCTATGCTGACGACACCCAGCTTTACCTTTTCATGAAGCCTAATGACTGTATGCAAATAAGTAAACTTGATGCCTGCCTTCGAGACATTAAAATCTGGATGACTAATAATTTCTAATGTCTAAACTCTGATAAAACTGAAGTTATGATAATAGGCTCTAAACAGCTTATTAAGAGCATAACAAAATGCTGCAGCCCAAACACTCACTAGGACTAAAAAATATATACATCCTATCATATCCCCGCCTCCTCACACTGGCTCACTATTAAAAGTCGAGCCAAGTCGATTTTAAACTATACCTAACCTATAAAAGCCCTCAATGGCCATGCTCAACATATATTAAAGACTTACTTGTCCTTTACCACCCTCCTAGACCCCTAAAACCCATATAAATATATATATACATACACACACACATATACATATGCAGATATGAAGCATATGATCAGTGAAGTTTGAGCATTGCCAAACTCATTTCCTTCCTCTGTCCATCTACACTACAATCATCTCTGCTAAGCGTCATCCCTGCCTTTCTCTGGCATACTCCTGTCACCTTCCTTTCCTGAGCGAACTGCAACCAACACCATGGGAGGCCCATGCCAGGACCGTCACTGCACTCTCCATCCTAGAGGCCCTTCCTAGACGCCCATGCCAAGGCCGACTCTCCTACTCTCCTGCCTTGTGACTGATGCCCCTCATAATGGCACTGTCAAAATGGACCCTTATTGTTACCCCCATGAACCATCTCACTCCTTGACTTTAACACTATGTCTGGCTGCTACTACACTGTTCAGCCATATTTCTTGATAAATACCTATGGACTGACTATGCAATGTTATGGGACAATATTTTAGAACTATTATGATGCTTAGCTAAAACCATAGACAACTTGTAGTCCATCATGGTTACTACTGATTGTGCTTGATTGTCCTACTGATTGTCCTTGCAGTTGGGTTAGCCCCTTGAGTCATGGACCTGCCCTAGGTGTCTTCCTAGACTAACAAATCTAAGGGAGTTTTTCCTTGCCCTTAGAGCGCCATTAGACAATACTATTGTCTCTACTATTGTCACAGCAGCAAAGTAAAATGTTTTCACAATATTAGGCATTATGTCTATTTCAGCATCTAATTGACTCACTTTATCAATCTTTGAGGCAACCTCTTGATTTTTCAAATGCTTATCCCAGTAACATCAGCTAAAGTCATTTTAATATATTCCTAGCAACTTGTTAACTAACTGCTACAGGATTAATAAATTATCTGTTTAACTGACTGACTGTCTAAACAACTCAGCTTTTTTCTGTTGTCAATTTGTAAGTGCACTTTTTAAAATATTTGCTTTGCATGCACTGTGTAATTCCTGGGAATTGCAAATCTAGTTCATCAGGTTCAGGTTTTTGTGGTAAAAATTGTTATTAATGCTGCATTTAGAGTTCAATCAGCCTAGAAGTATTTTTATTCTATCAACAAAAATCTAATTTTTCTCATGAAAAATGAGCAGTAATTTATTTGAGCAGTAAGTAATTTAGATATTTTTTTACCCTGTAAATGAAGCGCACAGCATCAGAGGTGCGGGGGTACAGGTCTGGGCTGACTTGAACATGGGTTTTCACCACGTCCGCCGGCTGCGTAGCCAAAGAGGCCAACACCCCCGCCACCACACCACAGCCAAAATTCACCAGCGGAGAAAATGCAGATGATGACACTTCTGTGGGAGACCATGAGGTAGGGAGAGAGAGAGAGAGATAGAAAGGGGACCAGAATGAGACGATGACAGACATGGGCAGTCTCTGAGGTGTCCTCAAGTCAACCTACTCTGTGGAGAAGACACCCTCTTTATGCAACTTGTTTGTGCCTATAGTGAAAGCAGACAGGCTAATCGGGGAGTGCTTCGTTCTCTGTGACAGGGGTGGCCACCTCCAGGAAGCAGTGTTGATAATGGTCCTGCTAACATTGACGATGCTAATATTGGGCTTATGCAACACTTAAGCCTCTTAGCATGCCTGTGATGGAGTTTTGTTTGGAAACGAGGCAACATTCCCCTACTGCGCCACAAATCAACCTTTAAAGATCAGTTTGCACAAAAATTATTTTGGCTGTCCCTAATTTCTATCTAGGGCAACAGCTGAAAGAAAATGATAGTATGGCATTTACAGAGGAAGAACAGTCTAATATTACAGGCATTAGGGCATTTGAATAAAATCCACAAGCTAACTACTTCCCACTTCACAAAATAACGTGGCATTACTACACTACTACACCACTGTTGGCATTTTTAAAACCTATCGAACCCCTATTCCTCTAAACCTTTTAAACCTTCTGTATCTAGCTAAATGATGCATCCTTTTAACTGCGTCTGAGTTCTGAGTCTGAGTACATCCAGAATAATCTAATCTTGTAATCTAATTTTGTCCAATTTAACGTGGTATTAACATCTGGGTTTTTATAGTTAGCTTCAAGTGTACTCAGGTGCGTTTCCACCCTTGGTTCAGACCTTTTGGGACGGTGTGAATACAAAGCAAACAAACTCTGATGCAGACCATTTGGGACTACCGAGATGAGTCAATATATAAAATGTGTGCGCCAAAATTGTCGAATGTCCTATTTTAGCATAATTTGACGGCATAACGTCTACATTTTCACATTATGAATGACCCGTGTTGAAATTCATGCCCCATACCATTTAAAAATGCTTTTGTTGAAAAGGTGTATTCATGTCGGTGTAAAGCTAGCGGTGGTTTTATAGATTTCTTAGCGCTAGGGTTTAGGGTAGCATATAGAGCAGGTAGAAGTTTTTGTTGAGAAGGTGTATTCATGTCAGAGTAAAGCTAGTTCTGTTTTTATAGTTTTCTTAGCGCTGTATATCCGCTATTTTTGCGACCGCGCAAAAGATGGGCACGCCAAAGACCAGACAATTAAAACAGAGGCTGCTCTGCTGAAATCAGTGTTAGGGCTATCCATATGGCATGTGGCAGTGTTTTGTATTTTAAAAGTTTGGTGTCTGCAAATGAGTGCAGGCTTTAGTGTAAACCAGCATTTCTCAACCCGGGTACCGGCAAATAATCATAATACAAGGTTTAGGTCATGATAAGCTGTGGTTAAGCCACGATTATTTGACTCGACAAAGCAGACAGCAAAACACCAAAGACCTGTGTGCAATTGAGGCTTTTAGAGAGTCGTTCGCCGTTGAAATTAAATGCAATTAAAGTGTTCTTGTAGGGTGGTAGACATGACTCTGTCGCCTGGATTACCCAGCACTGGAAAATGCACTTAAGTGTAGGAGATGACAACGACACGTTAAGAGCCATTCCTGTTAAATTTCACAACACCTGACAGACGGGACCTGAACACCTGACGGAAGATGCCGTTTCAGTTAAAGAGTTGCAGTGTCACTAGGCTAAATGAAAAACACTTTCAAAGTTTGCATGAGTTAGCCACCGTCTTATTTTAGTCTCCAACTTCAGTCTCTCATCTGACCTGCATTTCTCACTACTAACAAACACTAACAGCTGCACTCGTAGGTTTATTTATCTATTGATCGGTTTTATTAGGGCAATGTCACCTTAAACAAGCAGGCTATGCTACATTAATATTATTTTGTGATTTAGTTTGTTACAGCCATGTATGAAAGGTTGAGAAACACTGATGTAAACATACTATCTATGAAGGTGTGCTCCACTTACTCATTTCATAACCTGTTTTAGAAGCTAAAATGGCTCGAATCAATACTGAATCAAATTGTGAATGGAATGGAATCGTGACCTTGTGGATCGAAATTGAATCAATTCTGAAAATCTGAATCGGTACCCAGCCCTAGTTAATTGTAATGTTCATTGTAAAATTGTGTTTAGGTCCAAACCAAAGCGAGTGAACAGACTTTCCTTGTGTGAATACCCCCTTAACATTGTCATTGTGCACAGACCCCCCCCCCCCCCCCCCACAAACACACACACATACCCTGTGGAAGAGACCTCTTGGCCTGGCTGTAGAACATGACGTAAATGCCTGAGAAAGGGGCATCTCTGAGGAGGGTGGCAGTCAAACCAGAGAACAGGGCCCTGGGCCCCTCCGTTTCACACACGTTGCGCAGTGCTCCAAAAACACTCACGTAGTTATATTTGCCACTCTGGAACAAGGACACACACACACACACACCACACACACACACACACACACACACACACACACACACACACACAGCAACTTGAGCTTCAGTTCACATTGGCTATCATATAACAACCTATGTTTCTACAGACTTCTTCTTTTAAGACAACAATCCTCAGCCAAGTGCCATTTTCAATGCTTCACATCAATTCTTCAAAGCTGCACATTTCCAATACACTAGACACTCCTGCATGTTTCAATGAATAGTCTTCCTTTTTCAAAAACACACAAACACTCACCTCAAAGCGGGTCTTGATGACTGTGACAGGCAGCATGGCCACCCCTGCCACACAGCGCGCGCCTGCACCCAGCAGCACGGCCTCACCGGCATTCGGTGCACGGTCCAGGAAGAAGTGCTGCTTCAGCGAGTAGAAGGTGCTGAAATAGATGCCCACACCAGGGATGCACCGCATGAATGACTGGTGGAAGCAGGAGGGATGGAGGGAAAGAAAGAAACAGTGTGCCATTTATTTAGTGTTACAAAATTGCTTCATCAAATTTCCTGTTGCAAAGCACTATTTACAACATGCATTATTTTCTGATAACCACACACCTATGAAGTAGTTCCATTTATCTGATTGTATTACACTTCATATATTCGTATATCAATTCGCCCAACACGTTGTGAAGCTTAAATGAGCTGTCATGTTTACAAAGGGACAGTTGACATGTTCCACTGCGTGTAGGAGCATGGGAAATGGTGATCGTACAAAAGCCAAAATGGGATAGAAGCATTGGATCTTCGGCTTGACAACAACAGATGGGACTTATGACACACTTTAGACCATAGCAACATATCCATTTAGAACTAGTAAAGGCAGTTTATTTTGGTAAGTTCTGATTGAGACAATGTATGGCGGAAAGATGTAGTTCTGTAAATGAGTGTAAATTGTTAGCAAAACTACATAGCGCAGACAGCGCAACATTTTCTGTAGTGCAATCAGACACAAGAATAGCAAGTTCTTTTTGAACCCTCTGAGTTGGAGGACTATACACCCATGTGAACTTCAATAAATTGAGAAGAGAGAGCGAGTCCACAGAATTTGAATCGTCCATATGAATACTGAAGTCATCATGAATTAGTAATTGAGTAATGGACAATTATCCATGGGTACTGAAGATAATAGAATACCCAATAACCATGTTAATTTCCAAACATTAGAGACAAGACAGCCTGCCCCACCTCCTCTAACTGTCTGATAAGTGGTATGGAAAAAGGCATAATTAGTTGATAGTGCTGCAGGTGTAGCGGTGTTTTCTGCTCTAATCCAAGTAACTGAAGGGAAAACCATGAGACACTAACAGGAATTACTTACTGACCCACTGGGAAAAGTAGGACAAGCCACCAAATACTTATATCTATCTGTAATGTTAGTTCACAAAAAGCAACAAAAGGGGTAGAGGCAGATACATCAATGCTTTTCATCTAATTATCCAAAACCTAGGGCGATGGTAGAGTCACAGTTAAGAGACCTGGCTAGCATACTGGTAGTGTGGAAATGTAGGGTTTGAATCCTGGGTGCCAACGTCATGCCCTTGAGCAAGGCACTTAACCAGGTTTCCCATTCTTTCTTCAGTATCAAATTTAAGGACTTTTCAAGGACATTTCCGGGCCTTTTGCTGCAAATTCATGGATTCAACATAAATTGTTTCGAGGCACAAATTGAGGTGATGTCTTACCAAAACAATGATACAGCCCTGGTGCTATTGGATATGCATTAGGATATACCCAACTGCAACTACAGATTCAGTGGTGGTGGCTTTAACATTTAAAGTGATGAGGTGGTTTCCACTCCCATTTCGGTTTGCTTTAATTTCATTCATGATGGCGAGTACATTGTATGGGATACAGTGAAAGCCAAGTCTAAGCCAAGTCGAGGTGGCATGCCAGTGGGGTCCCTGCGTCTTGAGCAGTGTGCCCAAGAGGGAGCCCTAGCACCCTGAGGCTTCCCCATCAAACCAACTAAGCCAAAACGCACCTTACACAACACGTCATGCCAAAACACACCTTAATCTGGTCAGTCTAGCCAGTCAACCATCTTCATCATTTTATGCTGGTCAGGGTGTTTTTTTTTCAGCCTTGATGTTTTAACTGATTGAACCAATAGCTAGATATGCTTGATAAGATGGTCGCGTGTATAGCTGGTCAAACTGAACATTGGAGAAGCCTGATTATGCTGGTGTGGAAGCTGGAAATGGTTGGTATATGGCCAGCAAAACCCGCTAGAGTGACCATCATCAATTAGTCAAACCAGCCAAACCATCACCACGCCATTGCAGTACTCCATTGCACCCACCACATCCTTGATATTCAAAAAGTAAGTGAAATTTTTTAAATGATCAGAGATTATGAAAGCTAAATCCCTTTTTTCTTTTTGAAAACACTGCTCATCAGTATTTAATTGTCCACACAGGGGTTAATGATACAGTGAATCAAAATAAGAACCAAGGTGTATACTATCTGAGAGAGGGGGGCTAAATTTGTCATTTCCACGACAACATCGTTTTTTCCAGGACATTTTTCAGGTTTTCCAGGACACATGGGAACCCTGTTAACCCTAACTTGCTCTTGGGGAAACTGGCCCTGAAATAATTGACAGTTGAAGTTGCTGTAAGTAAAAGCATGTGCTGAATGCACAAATGTAAATGTAACTGCAATTTTGTCTCCTTAAATTGGGCTTGTGAATCTGTCGTGCAACTGTCAACTGGTATCAATCACTCTCTTTCTTTCCAACTTGCTCACAGTGATGAAACCCAAGTGTGTAACAGTAAGACATGAACGTGAGTTTATGTTGAGGATCTGAAAATGTGTGGCTAAGTGGTAGCCCTGTGTTGAGGAGCATGTGAGTTTATGTGATCCTCACCGGAGAGACACCCTTCCAGAGGCCCAGCAGCTTTTCTGTGCGGATGACATTGAAGAACACTGTCACCATCCCCACCCTGGGAGCCCTGCAGAGAGAGAGGGGGGGGGGGGGGGGGAGAAGGAGAGAGAGGGGGGAGAGAGAGGGGCAGCAGAGAGGAAAAAAAAGAAGAGAAGCTCACAAACACAGCCACACAGATACTCAAAAACCCAACGCAAACAGACAGACAGGATTCGACAAGCAGGCAGACAGACAAGTAGGCAGACAGAGGTAAACAGACACAGACATACAGATACAGACAGATAGTGCAACCAATCAACCAACCAATTAGGCCATCACAAACAAAAGTGTGTGTTAAAAAACAAAAGGAGGGCCTGGAATCAGTAAAATAACACCCTTTGAACCCAGAGTACCACTAACAGCAATCCACAGTCGTTCACAGCAACAAGCTCTTCAAAGTCTTTTTTATTGACCGCAGGTTTACAGCCTCACAACCTGAATGCAGGTCACTGCAAGAAAACAATGTCTACATACAACAAACACACATATACACACACACCTTCCAGGACAACACTGAAGCCGTTCATATCAGTCTGCTACATGCAACACGCTCACAGCAAACAGTCACACTTGATTAGCCCACAAGGACGTGAAACATAAATGTAGGTCATGCGGCTCTGGGCCAAAGCCGGACCGAAGATCAGGCAAGAAAGGAAGGGAATAGGAAGAGGAAAGGGGAAAGGCAGGACTGGGGAAAGGGGGGTAACGAGGAGGAACACAATGACAAAGAAGAAAAGGCAAAGAGAGGAGAGGCGAGAGGAAAGGAGCAGATGAGAGAATGGTGGATCACCCTGGCTGCATGTTGTTCTGGAGTGTCTGCAGGCGGGTCTTGACCAGGTCCAACGGCTGGAAGAGCAGCGTGGAGCAGGTGCCACTCAGGGAGCCACACATGAAGGCTTTCAGAGCAGGGTGGGCCTGGGGGCCATGGAGTGAGAGAAAGAAAGAGAGAGAGAGAGAGAGAAAGAAAGAAAGAAAGTGAGAAAGAGAGAGAGAGAGAGAGAGAGAGAGAGAGAGATGTGGAGGACATTAAAAGCACACTTCAAAATGTTGAACGATAGGGTACAAAACGCTAATGAATAACATGACCTAAACACTAATGAAAATGCAGCCAATATCACATAGCCTACACCAAAAATTATAGTATGCTTTTTACACATACTGGCAAAATGATATTTCATTTGACAAATTATATTTGTGTCAGTCTGTTAACACAAGTTGACATGCATACAAAACATCCAAAAAAACATCATGAGACATGAAGTATGCCGGCAACAGGATTTCTGAAAACTGTGCCTCTAATACTCGGGGGCAATTTGCATAATTACAGATGGAAAACACTGAAAACCAGCACCAATCACATACCATCTCACACACACACGACAGACACACACACACACACACACACACACACGCGCGCACACACACACACACACACACACACACACACACACACACACACTCATCAGGATGTACGGACAAAAGAAATGCACAGAGCCAATCTGTCAAAGCGCATTGTACTTATCCATCCTCGTCATGACTTATATGCTTCATGGTGACACACGCCATCATCACACACGGATAGAGTCACACAGACAGACCACAAGACACAAACACAGACATCAAGAGACAGAAACCCACCATAGACATCCATTGGAAACATCTGGATAGGGACTGATGTTCCACTGAATGACGACGCATGCACCCAAAACACACAGGAGTGCGTGGGTGCATCAAGCACGCGCCGAACACGACACATGCATGCCATACACGGGTGACAAGGGCGAATCTGTTGGCTTGCCACTGGCTAGCTGGCCTACCTTGCCCAGGCCGCCGCTGGCTTTGGCTGGAGAGTCCTGTTTCTCCTGCATTTCCCCTCTTACACCACTGTCCCTGGCTGCTGCTACACACAGCATATTACAGCGTGAGCCTCCATCTCTCCCCCTTTCCCGGTCTCTCTGCCCAACACACACAATGCTTATCTCTTCCCCCTCCCTCTTTCCCTCGCTTGCTCGCTCGCTCACTCTTTTTCCTCCCTCACTTGGTCTCCCTCTCGCGCTATTTCTTTGCCACAGCAAGCAGCTTAATCCATGTGCCACTGTGATTTTCTCTTTCAGGCTTGCTTACACTCACACACTGCTTTCTGCTGCTGCTGCTGATTTGTTCTCTGCCAGATAGTTTTTTTTTTTTAATATCATGAGTCATGCAGTTGCTTGTGTGTGTCTTATTTCTATCAGTACTGCATATGGGTCAGTAATTTGAATCTGAAACTGTGTAAAAAGCAGTGAGGACGATAATGACTTGCAAATCTAAATCCACCTCCAGTGTAAAACTAGGTTAGGCATTGTCCTCCAGCCACAGCCATCATGCTGTCAATATACCCAGTGAGGGCTGCTTATCCTAGCTTGGTACCCACAACCTGTCCCCTCTTCAGCTGCTCTAATTTACTCAGTCTCGGTCCCACCTTTTAAACAGAAATCCATGGCAACAGCCTGTTATCTCAAGCCTCCAACCAGAGGTGACCAATCAGACGCTGAAAATAACAGCAGGGGTTAGCCTATGTCCCACCCTCTACTGTTGTGTCTCTGGGGATTTAAGGTGGTCCAAAGCCATATTAGCCCTTAAGTGTGACAAAGAAACATTATATCATTCTACCTTATGAAATTAACCATATCAAACAAGGAGCAAAGTGTATCCCCACATCAACTTATTCCAGGTGCAGTCAACGAAAATGTCTCTAGCTTTTATAAGTAACATGAGCTTGTGTACAATCCAAAGCTTTAGCTCAAACATGCAGTTTAGAGCTGCTTGGCCTCTTTCACTTTGTCGAAGTCATTACACTAATGTGAACCAATTAAACTGACTGAGTGAACTCACCAAAGCCAACTCCATTTTGGAAGGGGGTGATGCACCTGCTGAAGCCTCCTCTCTCTCTCTCGCCGTCTTGATGACTGATGACTACTAAACGTGATACTTCTGCACAAATGACATAATAACCTAATTCTCAATTATAATGAAAAGGTTTACAACCACGCCAAAGTGCTTCGTGGGGCTACATAAATTATCTCTTAGAAACAGTAAATTAGTTTTTGTTGTGTATAATTCTGCTTTGAACTTATACAATGTCACTACCTGAAAAGGTTACTTGACAGAAATTCTGTGTCGATTGTGCAATGTCATGCATCAACAGAACCATACCGTTAAATCATGACTTGGCCAAATGAACCTATCTTCGGTCAGCTAAAACTTGACTTGACAAACGTTAATTTAGCCCAACACAAAACAAGTGCCTCAACACAGCGCGGTTGAAGTAGCGCTGCAGCAACACATGTGACTAGATTAGGTTATTATTATCCACATTATGCTAGGTACAAACGTTTACAAACGTTAATTGCCTATACACCACAGCGTTAAGTCTGATTTGTCCTGTCCAGCCACAAATGATAAGTTAACGGTAACTTTAACGTCAAATAAGAACCCTTTCAATTTATAATCTGTTGAGGACAGTTGGGTAACGTGCACTGATCAAGAGTAATAACACACGCAATACTGTAACATTTAACGTTACATTAACTTACTTTTTTCGGCCGACAGTTATGGACCGACTCTGTCAGTGAGTGGAGGCAAGAGCATCATGACTGCAGCAGAGGTATTCAGCCGGCAGGCTAGCCTATCAAACTTAGTGCTCACGTTGCGGTGGATGAGAAGTGCTAGTTTGCGATAGCTTGCTGTCGCGTGGTTTGGGATAACCTCTGCTAGAATTCTAAAAGCTCTCGAGACGGTAAAGATGAATAGCCGTTTATTAGTTGTCTGTTTAGTTTAAATTACCTAATGTAAGTGTATCTTATTGCACACCAGGGACATCTAACGTTAAGCTAACGGTTACTACACTAAAGCAAACCAAGGTCTAACGTCAGTGTTGCGTTTTGATGAACCGAACAAAGCCAAAGGAGCAAGTTTAGTCGATAAGTCGAAATGGCACAAAGTCTGGTATTTGACTATACTAGATAATTTGTTAAGATTAGTTCAGCAAAACCATAGACAGTAAAAATAAAACCACACGACCATGACTTGAAAGACCTTATTTGACGCTAGCCGTATCACGGTCAGAAGTGACGCAACATTAACTATCCAAGCTATGCTAACAGAGTAGCTAGCAGGCTAATGATAACTAACGTATCGGTAACAAATATCCTATCCAATGCAAACTTTAACAAAGTAGCTCACACGCTCATGGGGCCCACAACTAGTGTTTAAAGTATTTAACGTTAGTACTCGCTCGATACGTTACTGTGACTTGTAACCGGCGATCGCGGTGGCTCTCAACTGCCATAGAGTGGGCTAAACTCAAACCGGTGTGATCTGTCAATCCTGTAGCTGTTACGATTGTGGACACACCTCTTTTCTGTCCAGCCCATCAGTTTTCGTGCAAACCATTGGTCCCCTCCAGCTCAATGGTGCAAACCGGTTTCAGCCAGGTTTTCGTGCAGAAGTGCGGCCATCAGAGAGCGGGCTGCTCCTCTGGTTGTTCTGTCTGGTGCGCCTTAATTTTTAGGCTAAAATTGTCGAACACAGAGCCCTCTACCGGAGAGGTAGAGTTAATGCATACATATGTTCAAAATCTGACTCGCATGTTCTATCTGCCCAAAGAATATTTTTTCAGAAGACTTTGCATTGACGTGTCCGATAGATAGATAGGCAGACACCCTCATGTTTCTGTAAGGAATGTCTAGGCTGTGTGTAAGGTATGCATTTTGAAAGCATTTTCTTACGATATTTCTATATATATTCTTACGATATTTATATATTTTACGAGTATTATTAAAATATTGATTGCATATTTATTTTCCATTGTACTCACCTATTAGACCGTTATCTGCTCTTCTTTTCCTAATCACCCGATCAGAAATCTGAAAAAGCTTCTGATCTAAAGAACACGGATAAATCAAATTTTATCTGTTGGTAGTGATAATACTACATTTTATTTAAAAATTACCATTGATGACACCCAAGGTCACGTTACAAGTAGAAACATACAAATACAATTGATAAAATATTAAATTAACAGCAAAAACTGTGCATGACTTGCAGAGCCAAGTCATACTAGTTTAAAAACATGGGTTTTCAGTTGATGTTTAAAGTCCATAATTGATTCACATTGTCTACTATGGAGGGGAAGTGAATTTCAGAGCTTATGGGGCAGTGTGACTGAATGCTCTTTCTCCCTTAGATCTAAGTTTCATGGTTGGTATTTTCAGTAAACCTGCTGAGGAGGATCACAGTGAACTGGCAGATATGTAGATCTCAAGTAGGTCACTGAGATAAATTGGAGCATGGATGTGCAGGGCCTTATAGGTTAGGAACAAGATTTTGAATTCAACTCTATGGACCCGGGAGCCAGTGAGGCTGTACAAGTAATGGTAAAGAAAAGGATTTTGAGTATCTTATGATCTTGGTAGCAGAGCTTTAGATTAAAGGAGAAATCTGTTATGATTCAATCCATAACCCTGTTTTTTGAGTCACAAAATGCTGTCTGTAAAAAGAAAGACAAAACATAGACTGAATAGCAAACCGTCAGTGAGTGAGTGTCAGTGCCCCATTCAGTTAATGTTAGCTGCCTATTCACTATTCAGTCTATGTTGTATAAAAATTTCTTGCTCTTTTTCCTACTGACAGCACTCAGTGATCTCAAACAACAGGGCTATGGATTGTTTCAAGCCAGATTTCTCCTTTAACTGGAGCCAGTCAAGTATCTCATTGTGGATGCCAGATAAGATGGAGTTGCAGAAGTCAATGCGAGATGTGACATGAGCGTTGACCAGGACTTCAGCAGTCTGCTGAGACAGAGCTGGATGTAGCCTTGCTATGTTCCTTGTTGAAAAAAGTCCTGTCAGAGAGATAGGAAGTGAACCACTAATGGACATTGCCATGGACTCCAATACTGGCTAGGCGCTCCAGAAGAAGACGATAAAAGATTAAAAGATGGGGTCAAGGCTGCACTGAGGTCCAGGAGGATGGAAAATCCAGCATCAGCCATACAGAGGAGCTCACTGTTTATCTTAATCAAGGCAGCGTCTGTGCTGCGCTCTGGACGAAAACCAGATTGAAATGGCTCAAAGAGGTCATTGTCCTTCAAGTGGTCCTGAAGCTGAGATGCAACTATCCTCTCAAGAACTTTAGATGTGAATGGCAGATTTGAGATGGGTTGATAACTGTTAAAGTCATAAGCATTCAATCCAGGTTTCTTCAGAGTAGGTCTGACGACGGCAGTAGTTAAGGGGAGACAATGCCAGAAGTATTGATTATTGAGGTTTTTATCATAAGGGCAAGAGATGTCCAGCACATCTTAACCATGTTAGCTGGAATAGGGTCAAGCTGATGAGGTGGAAGAGGAACACTTTGTGATGACTGAGACTAGATAAGAGCAAGCGTCACTCAGTGTCTATTCAAAATACTTTGAGAGTGCAGGCCTAAGTCATAAATTCAATTGAAAGCAAAGGAGGGCGCACTATGCATATTTTACTTTTATTGCAAAGACGCGTTTTGGCGCGTGCCTTCCTCAGCGTGAGACTGAATGCACAAATGGTATTTGGTGAGCTCAGTCTTTTTTGAATCTGCTCCAGACGCATGGACTTCATTTGATGGAGTTCAGGGGTGAACCAAGATGAAGAGTGTGTAAATGAAACAGTCCAGCCTTCAGGGGAGCAAGACTGTTGTGCTGTAGGCATGCAGTTGATGTATTGGCCAACTAAATCCACCAATGTAACATTAGGAGCAAGGATAGGAGGCAATTAGAGAAGAGAGTTCCTCTTGATTGACCTTTGAGACATTTCAATATACAAGAAAGCTTCCAGCATAAATCACATCTTTTTTTAGTTTTTTAGAAGCTGGAGGAGAGCCTGTTTAATTTCATTACTGCTTACATGCGTAACACCTGTAGCACAACAGGTATTGCAGTCCCTGAGTAATCTGAAAAGCCTGGGAACCATCTGTAAAGACTTCAAACCAAACCAAACCAAAACATGCTGGTGGACCCCAGGTACCCACCAGTCCTACTGCTTTAAGGTCACTGATTCACTTCTGCAGCATAGTGGCTCCAATGCATAGGCCGACATGACCCTGCCTCCTTAACCCAACGGCAGCAGATGTAGAGGTGTCCTCTACGATGGTCCATAGCCCCAACCAGCCGAACTTCTACCATCAGCTCCTCTGCCTGGAGAGTTAGCAGCGGTGCTAGCTGATGTTGAAATTTCATGCTCTGCTTCTGCAGGGAGACCATTACATCTCCAATCTTATTCTAAATACGTTTTATGGGCAGATTTTTTTTTTTATTTGTCTTATAGAAGCTAATGTTGTTGCATGTTATTCTGTGTGTGTGTGTGTGTGTGTGTGTGTGTGTGTGTGTAATTGTACGTGGTTCAAAAAACTGAAACACATTTTAAAATGAAATAGCTCCATCTCAGGTAAACACCATAATGACATCATAAACACATCATCTTGCGCTGCTCTGGCTCATTGAACTAGAGGGAGAGAGAAAAAGCGCAAGGGCAGTAGGACCAAAGATTCTAGAGAGGAGGGGAGGGCTGTAGAATCTTTGGTGGGGACTTCATTTAAATAGTCTCAACAGTATGATGCTGAAAGATGCACAAATCAAAAACTCCAGGTTGTATCAAACTTTATTGAGATGCAAATATACATTAAATGGACCAACACTAGGTAAAATGCATTGGTCACAGAAAGCAATCCACATACATCAACTCTTGAATGTCTAAAATGTATTAAATTGCAAGCATAAATGCACAGTGATATCCATCACCCAAATTTCTTTGACAAAAAAGTAAGGGGAGAAAAAAAAAACACCTGTTCAAAAATGTGAGGCAACTTAAGGCAACAGCAGTTCCGACTTTAAACAGCATTAACAATGTGACCCATTTCAGTGTGAACTGATGATTTTGATGAGACTTTGTAAAAAAATTTGCAATTTAGAAAGTCTTTTTAAAAATGCGCACAGCAAGATTCAGTAGCAATGAGGCTCCTCTAAGAACAAAAGAGGTAGAACAAAAGTGGTAAGGTGTGAAAGTGGTAACACCCCAATAGAATTTTATGTGCACAGGAATGTAGGTACTTTAGGTATCCCAGAGAAAAGCAACTACTTAGATAATAAAAAAACAGCATTAAAAGTGAACAAATTGCAGTTCTAAATCTCAAATGTAAATTTTATCAAAATCTTGAGCGCTTATATATTCCATTTACAAACATGGCGTATTGTAGCTCACCAATATTGGTCTATGCCGCAAATTAGTTGCACCTTAGATGAAGACATTCAACACAATTAAGGCAAGAAGATAGGATCAGCAATTCCAGTCATCTGTCTGGTAGGGGTGCTTTCTCACTCTCTGATTGGATGGTTACTCCGCCGTGGGCTCAGAGGTCTCATTCTTGCCTTCCACCTCCTCATCGCTGTCCGTTGTACGCCCAACAAGCCTCCTCACGTTGACAGAGTAGTCCCCACGCCTGCAAGGAGAACCAGTGGACTTTAATTGGACACAATTATTCCATAATGAGATTTAAGCATGATAAATCAAAAAAACACAAACACTTGTTTGAATTTCACCAACAGAAGGAAATTTTTGAATCAATACGATGTCATGTGCAGCACATAGTAGAATTTAGAGGTGCCGTTTGCTTGAAATTGTTGTTGTTGTAGTTGTTTTTGAGCCATAAAACATGATGACTACTGTGATGTAATATAAAATCTAAGGTTGATGCAGATGAAGCATCAACTACTTGTGACTTCTCCACTTGTTGACGTACTGTACATAAACTCTAAAGCCTAGTAAACCAAAGGCCTTGGCCAAAGCCGGGGTGCACGTACCGGAGTTTGCTCTTTAGCGAGCTGACCTCACGATTCATGGCATCAGCACACTCCGTGGCGTCGTCCAGTTCCCTTTGCAGCTTTCTGCGATAGGCATTGGCTCGTGTCGACTCCTCTTCAGCCTCCTCCAACTGTCTCTTGAGCTGACGCATGCGGATGTTCAGCTTGTCGGCCTAAGACAGACAGACAGATAAACTTCATTAATCCATACAAAGCCATGAAGTGGATGACAGTTAAATTCAATTCAATCATATTGTCTTTACAATAGTATTGTGTCATGGTGCTTTTCAGCGAGGAGCACCAGAGAGCAAAAGAATGGTTAAAGAATTGTACATGTAGGTTTCAAGTCATTGTGACTGGCCACAGCGCTGACCTGATCTTTGTATTGTTCTGTTTGACGTCTCTCATCATCAACCTGTAGCATGACTTCCTTCAGCCTCTTCTCTGAGCGCCGCACTTGTTTAGAGGCCTGCTGTCTCTCTCTATGTGGGGACAAGGGGTAACAACCATTATCATACACTGACATCACCACTTGTATAACTATTGTGCTTCTCAAATCATATCCATATTCTAAAATGTTGCACTCAGTTACTCCAAGACTCCTTCTTCAACAGCAGGTCATCCTCCACAACTCATTATCACCTTCCCCATTAATGCTTCTCCTCAAAACTAATATCTCTTCTATGTTAAATGTGCAGCATTCACATGGACAAACACACACACACGTCACTTTAACATTCTTACTTAGTTTCCATGTCAAGCTGCTCCTCAAGCGCAGCAATCTTGGCCTCCAGGGAGGAAATGGTGGACTTGTACTTGGACCTGACCGTGTCCTCCATCTCCTGCAGTCTGAGCTTGAGCTCCTTGTTCTGCCGGTCAAGTTGAGAGCGTGAGCCCTCCAACATCTGGCTGTTACTGCGCTCAGCCGACAGCTCTGTGGTCTGCTGCTCCATCTGGGGAGGACACAAGCCAGAAGTAGTCAGCACAAGAGCACACAATGCAGGAGTACACCAATTTGCAGGTATCAAATTGGCAATTTAAATGAATTAATCAATAAATGAATGAATGAATGAATTTGCTCTTTCTACCTGCAGAGTGGCCTTCCTCAGTCGGTCGTTGACCAGCTCAGTATTCAAGTGCTCCTCTTCCAGCTCCTCCTCCAACTGGGCAATGCGAGTCTCCAGCCTCCTCTTCTCATCATTCAGCTGAGAGCTGCAAACAGCAGGGGAAAATGTCAGAAATCAGATGTAGGCTCCGCAACACACACACACACACACACACACACACACTTCCATAAATGTCATCTTACTTCTTGCTATTCTGGCTGGTAATTTCTTCCTGCAGCTCATCGCGCTCGTTCTGAATCTGTTTCTTTGCCCGTTCAGCTGAGGAGAGATCCTAATGGAGAAAAATTTCCAATTCTAAATTAAGACATTCTAGGCTGTTTTTGTCATTTCATTTACTTGTTTTTAGATCTTAAAGCTTGACATCACGTCCAGAGATTTGTGGATGAATAGGTAGGATTAATGCAGGTAGTTGGCAAACCTCTTGGAACTGAATATTCTCAGCCTCCATGGTTTTAATCTTGCGCTCATTTTCTTTGGCCTCATTGACGGCTTCATCCCTGGACACCCTCATCTCCTCAAGCTCCCGCAGCTGGTCCTTCAGTTGGGCCTGGGGGGGGGGGGGGTCAGAGGACAGACAACCAATGGGTGTACCATCTGTTTGCACCAAGCTGCTCGTCAAGCACACATCAGACCCTGATGCTGAAAGCATAGAGCTCTGTAACACCCCCTACCTGCATCTTCCTGAGGTGTTTCTGGGCCTCGTCCCGAGCCTTGATGGCCAGGTCTATTTGAGCCTCCAGGTCAGACAGGTCAAGCTCCATCTTCTTCTTGGCAGCCATGGCCAGAGTGCGTTGTTTGCGCTCGTCATCCAGCTCCAGTTCCATCTCCTTCACCTGGAAGAACAAGGTGTTAGGAGTGATTATTGTGCAACAGCAGACACAATGAGTAAGTTTACATGCACAGCATGTGATAATGCGGAACAATGTCCATTCTCAATGGACACTGCTAATCAATATTTCTAGTAAACTAGCGATCTACAGTGATGCAAGGCAGCCTGTGAAGAAATGGCAAGCTGAACTATGAGACTTTGTAGTCTTCAAACTGTAATGTGCAGAAATACTTTCTGTAGCTGTGAAGTCCATCTTCCTGGCTGCAAACTTTCAATAACAATCCTGGTGTGCGTTTCCCAAAACCATTTTGTTGGTTGCAATTTCCCATTGACACAAACTATGGTATTGAGAAACGCACCACTAGAGGTTCTTATTGACATGTTCAAGAATATGATAGAAAAAACCTTCCAAAGACAATTTGTGCCCTAAAACACTTTCAGTGCCAATAAATAACCACTCACCCACAGTTCCTTGGAAACTACATGTGAAGACATCAAAGCAACATTGTGATAAAAAGCTTTTTCCAATAAAGTTGTTACATGACCCAATATTCTGGTGAATACAGGCATATGCCAGGGGTCATTTAAACCACTAAAAGAAAAGCGCAGCTGCAGTCACATGGGTGATGAGTTTTACCATCACTTAAAATGACCCGCAGGAGATCCGTAACACAGTTGTGTTGTTTCCAGTGTGACATCTTGTAAATAGATGGGCGCACAGCTATGTTTTGCTTAGGACCAATGACTGTATATAGTATGTACCTGTTTCATCAGCTGCCTCCTCTTCTCCTCGCCCTGTTCATCTCTGGTCAGCTGGTCCCGGTCAAACTGGGCCTTGAGGGCCTGCATGTTGACCTCCAGACGTAGCTTGGCGTCCTCCGTGAGCTGCAGCTCGTCCTCAAGCTCCTCCACCTGAGTCTTCATCTCCTCCAGCTGCTGCTCCATGGCTCTCTTGGCACGCTCCAGCTCATGGACCTGCAACAACCATGGAGGGGAACTAAGCTTGGATGAAAGGAACCGTCTGGTCTAGGAGCTTCAAGACCCCCTTTCCCTGTTCATGGGCCCTCCCACACTACTGACTGTTGCATTACAGGATGTCAATGAACCAAGGTGAATATTGAGACAAATGAATGATAATCCAACTAATAGACGTAGCCTTACACTTTTGCCTGCATCATCCTTTGAGGACACTAGGGCCTCCATCTCAGCTTTAAGCGACTTGTTGGTGCGCTCCAGGTCGGCCTTCTGGTCAGTCATGGTCTCAAGGTCCCGGGTGAGAGTCAGAACGCGCGTCTCCTTCTCCCGAGCTTCAGCCTCGGCTCGGTCCCGCTCCTCAGCATACTGGGTGGAGATGGTCTTCTCCTCAGCCAGCATCTACAACACAAATAAAGGCAGGGTCTACTTCCATACCTCCATATGGTTTGTACTCAAGTGACACATCACTGACAAGCTAGCAGTTCAGCCATTAACACCAATGACTATAGTGGTTTGGAGTAAGGAACAGTGAAATGAGCTTAAGAACAAGAGCCATGAGAAGGACAGGGGGGTTGGGAGTAGTGGGTGTACCTGCTGAAACATACCTGATCAAACTTCCTCTGCTTCTTCTCCAGGTTGGAGACGATCTGCCGCAGGTGATCCTGGTCCACCATCATGTCGTCCAACTCCTGCTGCAGTCGGGTCCTAGTCTTCTCCAGCTTGTCATAGGCCGAGTTCTTCTCGTCCAGCTGCTGCATGACGCTCTCCATCTCGCGCTGCAGGCGCTTCTTACTCTCCTCCATTCCCTCCAGTGACTGAGTCTCCTGCTCTATCTTCTTCTTCATCTCTCCCAGCTAATGGGGAGTGGGGCCAATGAACAGGGTGGAGGACAAGGAGAGGATGGAAGTTACAGAGTATGATGGCAAATGTCTCTGCCTCACTCACTCACTCTCTCCCTCACACACACACACACACACAGACACACACATTTATATATAAGTATGGTGTCAGAGTGTGTCAGAGGCTCTATTCCCTTCGCTCACCTGGGACTGTGCTGTGGACAGCTGCTTCTCCACGTTCTTCTTGGACTCCTCCTCTTCCTCCAGCATCTCCCGCAGATTGTTCTGCTCATCCTCCAGTTGCCTCAGCTTGGTGGACAAGGCCAGCTTCTGTCGGGTCTCCTCTTCAAGCAGCGCCTGCAGCATTACAAGAGGAGAAGGCGGAGGAAAGGAAATAAACAGACATTGTAGAATATTAAAAACAATTATTCTGAAGCACATCATTAAAACAGTCATTAAAAAACACTCCAGATTCTCTCCAGATACTCAAAAGCAATGGCAATTAGTAGCTGGTCAATTTGTGTGTGTGTATGTGTGTGTGTGTGTGTACACGTGTCGCAGTACCTGCACATCCTGGAGCTGTGACTCCACTGCAGAGCAGTCCTTGGAGGCCTTTATGGACTTGCTCTCCACTGCAGTCAGAGTGCTGTTGACATGCTCCAACTCAGTCTAGGAACATTTGAGAGAGGCCGCAAAAAATTAGGTAGATAATCAAAAGGTCACCACCCTGGGATTTCCCCCAAGAGTAACAACAGGATAAACCAAACAGTTGGGTATTCCCAGTGTTGTGGAGATGACAGAACATGAACCTAGTCTAGCATCATTTCATTATTTGTACAATTCTTCATGCAAGCACTACAGCTAGATACAGCAAATCCTAAAATTGTATATCATTTACACTGTTAAAATCTGCCATTTTATAACAGATATGGATGGATTGTTTAATTAGTTATGTCACTTGTTTGTGTGTTAGTTCTCATTTCAGCATGCCAAGGGCATTGCATGCATTGGGGAGCTAGGTACAGCTGAGCCACCAAATTAGAATCAGAGATTTATAGCTGCAACAATGAAGTTGAATCTTTATGTTGTTCTTAATTTGTGCAGAGAAATGTTTTCATTTATTGTGTCGTGTAACGCATTCTTGACTTTAATTAGCCATTACAGGTGGTGCCTGACAAAGACCACAAAAAATAGATTAACATGTCTATCTAAATTAGTTATATTGATATTTCTATTATGCTTCTATTATGTATTATATGCTTATTTAAGCTTAGAAGTTATATATTTAAACTAAACCTAGTATTTTCCTAAGCAAAGTGGGGTTATTAGACAAAATCGTCAGCAAAATAGAGATCAACTTTGCATGAAACTGCCCAGTTACTCAGTGGTGACACTGAAAGAATCTGTATGACTTAGAGAGACAGATACTTGACAGATGTAGTGTACTAGTTAACTGCTCACCTGCATCTTGGTCACTTTGCTGGCCAGGTCCTGCCTTTGCCTCTCGCTTTCGGTGTGCTTAATCTGGAGCTCCTGCAGTGCTGACTCGGTCTTCTTCCTGCGGTGCTCCGAGTCATTTTTGCTATCGGACAGAGACTTCAGCTCAATCTGCAGCTCGTTACGCTCGCTCTCCAAAGCCTGCTTTGCTTTCTCCACAGACGCCTTGTTCTGTTGGGGTGAAAACAAACATATTGACTGAACACTGCCCAGTATATGTTGATTGTGATTTCTTCAGTGCTTTATTTAATGACTGAAGTTTGTTGAAAGAAGAACTGAAGTGCCTACTTATATGCATGTGAAGTCAAGGGGCAGATGTGTACAACAACTGATTAGCAAATGGCAACCACAGTGTGCATTACTGATACATGCAATCAGTGCTCACCCTCTTAGCCTGTTCCAGCTGCTCATTCAGCTCGTCAAAAGCCTGGTTGTGTCTGTGGCGCAAGTCAGCCAGCATCTGCTCATGGCTCTTGGCCTCCTCCTCCAGCGTCTTCTTCAGCTCAGTCACCTCTGACTCTCGCTTAGCTCTGAATTTGGGAGAAAAATGACAGTGGGTCATTTAAAATGGTGGAAAAAAAGTGCACACTGGTAGACTAGAGACATCTATTCTTGTCAGTTCAGTTGTTAGCCAAGTCTACGTGCTTGTATAAGTATTCAATACAACTGACTCATTGATGACCATGATACAATAGCCGAATCCCTTTGTCCTCACCAACCTCAGCTGGTATGAATCAGCTGATCAACAAACAGATTAATGCTAGTTATGTCTCTGAGGGACCAGGGCTTAGGTGGGGACATAGCCCATGTGTTGTGTTTCTGACTAAGCCCCCTCAGGACCCACATTAAAGTGGACCCACATTAAAGGAGGTTACCTGAGCTCCTGCTGGGCAGCGGTGGAGTCCAGTGTGTCCTCCAGCTCTGACTTGAGGGCCTCCAGCTCCTCGCCCAGGTCGCGGCGGTGTTTCTCGGCCTTAGTGCGGGCAGCCTTCTCCAGCTCCAAGTCCTCCTGCAGCTCAGACAGCTGAGCTTCCAGCTCCCGGATCTTCTTCTGGGCCGTGTTCTTCAGAGCAGCCTCCTCCTCAATCCTGAGGTGAAAAAGTATGAAACCAATAACCAAAATAAAACAATTAGGATTTGCATTATAAAAAACCATTGTAATTACTTAATTAAATAAATATATAGATAGATAGATAAATAAATAATAATAATAAAAAAAAAAAAAATAATAAATAATAATAATAATTATATATATATATATATATAGCACGCAACACATCATATACAAAAATTAGCCCTTTAAAACAAGTGTTATGGTGGTTAACTGGGGACAATGACCCACCTGCCTAAAGCAGCCTGAAGTTCCTCCTCCTTCTTGGCCAGCTGGGCACGGAGTTCAGCGATCTGGGCTTGCAGCTCAGCAAGCTGGTCATTCAGCTCATTGGAGTCCCCCTCCAACTTGCGCCTGTTCTTCTCCAGCTCCTGACGCTGCTTCTCCTCCTTACGCAGGCGGTCTGCCGAAAAGAGCCGAGAGAACAAAACATCTCAGCACTGGGCACCCGAGTCAATGATCTCTAGAAGTCTCAAAGTTTGATGGGAAGTTGTACATAGAGGGACATCTTTCAAGTCTGCTCACCTTCCAAGTCAGTGATCATGGCCTCATGCTTGTTCTTGAGTTTCTGCAGACTCTTGGACTTCTCCTCCTCTTCAGCCAGGATGGTAGTGAACTCAGAGATCCTTTCCTCCAACTGCTTCTTCTCCTGCACACATCAACATGAAACACATACAATTTTATTCAACTTGACTCAACTAAGATTATACAGGAGTCTGTAACTTCACTCAACAACAACAACAAGGCTCCAATTCTAAAGATGGCCAGTCCAATTTAAAGAATCAAAAAGCATTTTATTACAGCTATTGGTAAACCCAAATACATTTGACCAACCTTGTTGAGCTTGTTGTTTTGGTCATCTAGCACCATGATGTCCTCTTCGATTTTCTTCAACTTGGCGTCCGTTGTGACCTTGTCCAGCTGCAGCTTCTGCCGAGCTGCCTCCTCCTCATCCAGCTGCTGCTCCAACTCCTGCAGGGCCGGGACACAGAGGTGAGAGACAGACAGACAGACATTGCTAGCACTTGTACAACTCCTCTAGCATGCCATTGGGTATTTTTTGAGCATGCATGTCTAAGGCATGTTGGGTGGTATTCTGATGAAGATGCATGTTTAAGCATGAGGGAGAAAGCCACCCCCCCCCAATCATTCCTCTCAGAGTCTAAAACCGTTTGTGAGAAAATCTGGGATATGACAAATAACTGATTATAAAATAGTGTCAGTCAGACAAGCATAATATAATGACAAACAGTAGAACAATCCTAAATATGACAATGAAAGCAAATTCAGAAAACACCTGAGGCCTTCCCTGATGGTACAACATTAAAATCATTCATACATCCTTCATCATCCATCCATCCATCCATCCATCCACCCCACTGCTACCCTTCCTACTGACCGAGATGTTCTGCTGCATCTTCTTCTTCTCTGTCTGCAGCTGGGTGACACGCTCTTCCTCCTCCTCCACACGGGACTCCAGGTCATGGAGAATTTCCTCCAGCTCCTGCTGCCTGGCTGTCAGGCGGCCACGCAGCTCCTCAGCCTCAGCACACAACTCCATCTCAGCCTGCAGCTGCTCCTGCAGAGCCAGCTTCTCAGACATCAGCTACAGGAAGAACAAGCAGAAATAAGAAGAGCAGTACAGATTAGAGCAGGATTTGATGAAGAACCACATGTAGCACCAAGAAAATATAATGGCAAACTAAGGCGAATTCTTAAGAAAATCTGGGGGAAAAGCTTTTAGTCTAGGACAAGGTTTAATTCATGTAGAGAAAAGTGCCAGAATATCAACTGAGGGTTGGCATGGACATCATCCATACCTCATAATCTTGAGAGGCTGTGACATTCGGTTGTCATCCTCAGTGTAGGGTGATGTAGTGGGGCTTATAGTGTGCATAGATGTAATGTGGGCTATACCTGCTCCTGCTTGGTCTCAAAATCCTTGAGCTGCTGCTCTGTCTGAAGCTGCATCTCCTTCACCTTGACCAGCTCCTCCTCTTTGGCCAGCATCTCCTCCTCCTGCCTGGTCACCTGCAGCAGGGGCTTCACCTGCAAGGCAGAGGAGAACCAAGAACATCAGATCAGATCGCCCATGTGCTGACACTTCCACAGAGAGAAATCTTCAAGCAGGCAAAAACTTGAAAAGACCAAGATGTAAACTCAACATTACCTTGGTGAAGAGTCTCCACCACTGCCAGTTCTTGAGTTTGAGGTAGGCAGCACAGTTCCTCTGGATCACCTTCATGGCCGTCAGCTGCTGCTGCCTCTTGGCAAAAGCTCTGAAGAAATGGGGTTCAGGTCAGGCGTCACTCATTAAATCACTCACATTAGAAATGGCTGTAAACTGAAACAATTTGCAATCATCTCCACTACAGTGCAGAGTTTGAGCGTACTTGCGTGCAACATAGCCCCTGCACCAGGCCTGGAAACTGATGATGACATCGGTGATCTTCAAGTCCCTCTCCTCCTCCAGGTGTGCCAGGACTCCGGCACGGAAGAACACTTTACTCTGGCCAATCCGATAGAGGTTAGAATCCAGCTCCAGAGCTTTGATCTGACAGACGAGAGAGAGACAACAGGAGATGGTTTATCCAAACATGCCAAGAAATAAGCATAAGTAAATACAGCCATGAGTGTGACAAGGAAAACCAGTAGAAGAATCAATAGTGGTCCTCACCATGAGGGCGCAGGCTTGCTTGCCATCCATGAACCCTTTGGGAATTGCATTGGGAGTAAGGATTTCATACCTAAGTGTCAAGACAAGAGTCAACCACATATATCAGAGCCATTGTACACCATTTGAGGATGTCTATGTCAGGAACACCCAACAATGACCTATATTAAAAGTAGCCCAGTTCCCACACAATTTGAGAGTCAGGAATGTGTTGGCACTGATGGTGAGACTAGTTTTTTGTATACAAGTATCAATGTGCTATGACATACTGACACAGACATAAGCCAGACTGGAAGTACGGTTTTCCATACAACTCATTTCTCAGAAACAGACTAAGACCCATACTGGTGTACAGAATGTCTTTAAATGTTAACTTTACTCTACCTCTGACGGAACTCCTGAAAGACTATGCGATTGGGGAAACCCTGTCGGCAAATACGGATGCCCTCTAGCACACCGTTGCATCTCAGCTGATCCAGAACCAGATGTGGCTCCAGTTTACCAGCCTATGTGGAACAATTGGAATTAACATTTTGAACAAAAAGAAAAAGTTTAGAAATGACAGCATGATTTCAGTAAGGGTTTACTTCAATGAGTCACACCTTCTTTTCGTGGTTGGGGATGATGCAGCGGACAAAGTTGGGGTTGGTGTTCCTGAGGGTGGTCATGAGGTTGCTCAGCTGCTCCTTATAAAGCTGGCCAACAGTGCGGAACATGCCCTTACGGGTCTTGAAGGCTCCAGGCGATTCAGACATCCCAGCCACCTTATCCAGACCTACAATACGGTCCACTGGAGTGGGGGAGATGAGAGAAAGAAAAGATCAATCCTACATACTAGGTCACTACAAACTTCACTCATAGATCATTCCTTTACACACAACCAGCACATGTCAAGCATGCATGAATTTCCATACTAACCATCTTTCCACAGGTCTGACACAAACTTGTCGGAGGACTGGTTAAGCAGAGACACCACATTGTCATTCAGAGGATCCATGTTCTTCATCAGCCACTCTTTGGCTTTGTAATCCACCTGCAAAACAAAGGCACTGGACTAAACACTTGGTCAAGCAAATTTTGAAATGCAAAGACAGGAAACACCTAAATGTTGCATAATGTGGTGGATTAACTTTAAATTCAGAAAAGGAATCATGTGACCAATGATGCTATAAACTCAGTCCTGGGGCTCTTACATTTGGATCCTACAGCTGATTACAACTCTACCCATGATTAGGCCAAAATCATTTTTAATTCACAGGGAATGCTGTGATTTTCTTCAGCAAAATGCATGCACTCAAAATGTCTACAGGGGCTGAATGGAAATCCAACTAGTGATGGTTGCTAGTTCAACATGTTTTGTTATTAAAGACAGTTGTGATTCATCTATGGCTTTGCTACCTTTCCAGCATAGTGGACAATACAGAAGTCAGCATCATCCTTCAGTTTCTTGGGCTTGTGGAACTTGGGGTGTTCACCCAACTCCTGACACACCTTCTCCACAAAGGACTTGTCGGTGGCTTTGGGGAACCAGCACTCCTCATCCAACAGAGCCAAGATGCCTGGTGGACCAGACTAGAGAGAGAGAGAGAGAGAGAGAGAGAGAGAGAGAGAGAGAGAGAGAGAGGAGAGAGAGAGAGAGAGAGAGAGAGAGAGAGAGAGAGAGAGAGAGAGAGAGAGAGAGAGAGAGAGATAGATAGAAAAATTGAGAGCAAGGTAGAATGATGAGACCAAAAATTGTACTGCAGATAAAACAAAACTATAAGACTGAGCATTTATGAGGAATCAAAAAGAGGAAGGTAGAGTAAGAACAGAGAGAAGGAAGTTGATGTGCAGAAGGAGAACTGAATGATAGGTTGTGTCCACACTATGGTGACATACAGGTCTCTCAATAAGGTCAATGCAAGGCTGCAGGTCCAGGCCAAAGTCGATGAAGCTCCACTCGATGCCCTCCCTCTGGTACTCTTCCTGTTCCAGGATGAACATGGTGTGGTTGAACAGCTGTTGCAGCTTCTCGTTGGTAAAATTTATGCAGAGCTGCTCGAAGGAGTTCAGCTGTAGCAGAGGATAGAGACAGGACAAAAGTACAAAATGAACTTCTACAAAACAAAGCTAACCAACAACTACCATAATCAGAAAGAAACAGGGAAGCAGACACTTTATGGGTATGCCATAACCAAAGCATCCAGTCTCGTGCCTCGTGCATACCTCAAAGATCTCAAACCCAGCAATGTCCAGGATCCCAATGAAGGAAGCCCCCTGACGCTTGGTCTTGTCCAGGGCTTTGTTGATGCGCATGACCAGCCAGCGGAACATCCTTTCATAGGTGGCCTTGGCCAGGGCTTCGATGGCAAACTCTGCCTGCTCCTGTGTCTGAGCCTTCTGCACATAGTCACGACCCACCTTGATGCGGGGTGACAGGATGGCGCGGGTGAAGTCGGTTACATTGATGCCAAACAGGTGGCAAACCTTCTGCGCAGCTGGTGAAGACGCAGGAAGAAGGGTTAGAAAACACACAGCATAGTCTTAAACACTTTCTGTTTAAATTTGAGGCCATTATGCTGACATAATTTATTTATTTATTTATTTACAAATATTTACCAATTTATCACTGAATTTTAAACAAATTCATTACCAGTGTCATCAGGCAGGGAGGCCTGGTCAGAGTTCCGTTCCTTTTTGAAGGCCATGTTACCCAGTTGCAGGACAGCAGACACCACCCTGAGCAAACCTTGAGGGCAGGAGGCATACCAGTTTAACATCAAAACATCAACTGGCTATAAAAACAAACAAAACAAACAAACACACACAAACCAAAAATCTGAACGTAGTGCATTCTGTTGGGCTCTCATGCTCACCTGTCTGCTCGTCCTCTGGGATGCTCATGATCTTGAAGGCATCCATGGTCTCTACAAACATGTCCCTGTCTTGCTGTCCTGGGATAGTTATGTTGCCATTGGACAAGAAGCGGTATTTGCTGTGGTCTTCTAGACACAACTCGCCTATAAAGACATGCAGCAAATTAACATTGTACAATGTTCAGACTCAACTATATGGCTCTGCCATCACAGCTGTGCACATGGACAACTTCCCACCATCTCACACACACACCACACACACACACACACACACACACACACACACACACACACACACAAGTTGGGGCTCCACGGAGACTTACTGCGCAGTTTGTCTCCTGCCCCAGCCAACAAGTAGTAAAAAACATGGAAGGACCTTTCCTCTTTAGCTTGTCTAATGGCACGAGATTTCTCAAGGAGGTCTATTAAGTTAGTTAAGGGGCAGAACCAGACACACTTAGCAGAACGACAAACATTCTACTGCAAAAGCTGTAGACGCTGTAAGACATTTTTATGGCAACTAGAATATGGAGACAGCTGGTCCACAAATATCAGCAATTACATGCAAAAGGATACAAGTTTCGATGTTGGCCCCTACAATATATCCATTCACATCAAAGTTGATCCTGATGAACTTCCCCTAAAGAGTGGAATTGCATAATGAGAATTCAGTTGGTTGACAATGACGTCACACTATTTTGTCCATTCATCAGAATACAGGAGGAAATAATCTTACAAATCTGGAAGAATTGTCATTCTTGACCGTCTTGGCATTACCAAAGGCCTCCAGGATGGGGTTGGCTTGCAGCAGCTGCTTCTCCAGCTCACCCTATAGGCAGCAGGGATGGATTCCAAATATTCAGCATGGATACCATTTTAGAATGTACAATTTCAAAAGACTGCCTGCTTTCTCTTCTTGTATCAGCAGAACCAAATGAAAGAGTTAAGACCGGTTCCCTTATGAAGCTGCCCTTTCCTGTGGAATGGGTTAGAACAAACCTGCCACATCGTGCAAAGTATATTCATTAGACAGATTACACTTTCTGGTTAAAAAGCCACAGCTGTCAAAAAGATTTGAGACAGATAACAGCAAAATACACTGTAACTGGTGTTTTGAAAACACAAGATATGAGAAAAGACAAAGCCATGATAGAGCACTTCTTGATTCTTGCAGACATGCATGTAGACAGGCAGGCAGGCAGACAGACACAGACACACACACAACTTTAGTTTTGTTAGCGGCCACCAAGGGAAGCGGTTCTTAAGGTCTTAAACATTCTAATGGTTTTTCTGACACCACAGAAACCCTGAGCACCCCATGTGAGAGCACATGTAAATCACGTCCCCACCTCCACAGCCAGTGCTGGACAATACAGAGGGGAGGCCATAGAGGGGCCACTACTGAGTAAAGAGGACTGTTAGACTAGAGAGGGCAATCAGACAGACAGAACTTGATTCCCTGGGCCATTCAAATGAGCCATACATCATTAGCAAATATAATAGTCAATGCAGTGTGTGGAGATGAACAAGAGGACGGAGCCTAGACAAACACACACAGCCTTCAGCAATTATCTGAGCCACAAGCACAAGAGAAATGTCAAGTTAGCAAGACGCTGAGTTTTAAGGAAGTGCCCATGCTGAGAAACACGGGCTGAAGAGTCAACTCACATGAGACAGGACCGTACTGCTCTGCAAACGAGAGAGAGAGAGAGAGAGAGAGAGAGAGAGGAGAGAGAGAGAGAGAGAGAGAGAGAGAGAGAGAGAGAGAGAGAGAGAGAGAGAGAGAGAGAGAGAGAGAGAGAGAGAGAGAGAGAGAGAGAGAGAACACACAATGTCAGCCTCCATGTAGTGATGCAAGTAAACTTGACCACAGTGATGGGTGAGTCATTCCCCCCTGCCAGGCAACACAGCCTTTATTGTTTACTCTGACAAGTGCATGAAAAACACGTTCTTCTGTTGTAGACTGGATGTGTGCATTTGTTCGTTCTGTGGTTATTTATTTCAATACACCTAGCCCTTTATAGGGGATGTTTTCAGGCATACACAAGCTCTCTCACTCACACACACATGCAATGATCCACACACATATACACACAAAACACACAGACATGGTCAATTCAGAGGGGGAGAACAGGCCCGGTCTTGAAAGGAATGCTGTGACAGCACTCCTCACAAAAAAAAAAAACAAAAAAAAAAACACAAGATGGAGGATAGAGGTAAGAATGATCTGTGGCAAGTCCACTAGGTGGAGGCCCATGGAGCGGCAGGAGTGAAGACAGTAATGACACAAGACAGGATGGGCTGCAGGTTGCAGACATGCACAAAGACAAACCAAATGAAAAAGGCAGAACAACATCAAAAACATGATCTCATGGGAGAAGATTCTAGAGGGTCCACTGGACTCACCGGGTCCTTCTTGACCTTGAATGATGATGCAACATGAGCCAGATACTGGATGACCTTCTTTGTGTTTTCAGTCTTACCAGCTCCTGACTCACCCCTGATAGACACACAGATCAATATACAGTTAACAACAACAACACATTCTATCATTATATGGCAGGTCAGTTGCTTGAGGTCAGCTAGTGAAGTGACATCTCTCTCCTGTGTGACTTGGTTTCTCTCACACTTAAAAATAGTAGTTGGACTACTCCCAGCAGTTGTTTGTTGGGCTACCCATCCTTGAACATATACTACGACTACACATTTTATAAATTGACCAGACACACATCCCTTCAAACTCCCAGTCCACTGTTGTCTGTTTGCCCTGCTGAACTTACGTGCACAGGATGGACTGGTCCTCACGATCTGAGGGGGGAAAAGAACAGTCAACAGTGAATCCTCAGCATAAAGCACAATGCCTGACGCCACATCTAACGCAGGCATTTGAATGGCATAACACAAACTGACAAATGAAAGAGTAATGAGATGCACATGTACACATGACATGAAGGGCCCATGCTAATTAGGAGCATGATCGGTGTTCTCGAAACATGGGGCTGGCCGGCTAAATGTGGGCTATGATTTCAGAATTACAGATGTAACAACGATTCTTGACTAATGACTCATCTAGCTCCAGCACGAGCTGCAAAGAACGTCTGGCTGGATTTGCAAGTGAGGCGTGTGGGTAGAGTGTGTTAACCTTTTATGGACACTTCATCCTAACCACTTCACACCTTCACTGGGTAGTCGTGAAGCAACTGAGTGTGAGCAATACAAGAGGCTCCCACAGATTCTACTACTGTCTGAATCTGTGTGTGTGTGTGTGTGTGTGTGTGTGTGTGTGTGTGTGTGTGTGTATACACACACACACTCACCCTGCATCATGCTCCTGTAGGCTGTATCTGTGATGGCGTAGATGTGAGGTGGCATCTCGTGCCTCTTCTTGCCCTTATACATCTCCACAATGTCCTCAGAGTAAATGGGGTAGTTCTTATAGGGGTTGATCACCACACAGAAAAGCCCTGAGTAGGTCTGAGGACAGAGACAACAGATATGGGCTTTGGATGAATTAACTTTACTCTAAAGTCAGAGCAGTGCTACTCTAGTCACTACTGACAAATACAAACCAGCACTAAACATGAATACTGAATATACAAAATAAACTGTTACATGCTATGATTGATTGTTACATTAATATGTTACAAATGGCAATGGGTCTCATTACATTGCAATATTGCATCAGACAGGAAGTGAATGCAGTAATGCATGCTTACAGGAAATCCACATAAGAAGAAAATGACTGTTTGTGTTCTGCTGTGGAGAGAGTCCAATGTTGAAGACTGACTGTCTATGGATGTTCAGCTGTGTCCTTGAGCATCATACTCACATAGATGAGGCCGGAGTAGTAGCGGTCCTTCAGGTTGTGCAGCACCGAGGCCTCGTTGAGGCAGGTAAGCTCTGCCATGTCCTCCACCTTGCTGAACTTGGGCGGGTTCATCTTCTGGATGTCATCCTTGTTCACCGTGATCTTCTTGCCCGAGTCGGTGAGCTCCACGACACACTCCTCTCCCTTCTCCTCCTTGATGGAGCCTGCTTCGAAGCCCGTCCTCTCCGAGGGCACCCATACCAGCTTCTTGGAAGCCCAGTCGGCCTGCTCCAGGGGGTTGTTGATCGAGTTGCGATCAACGTAAAGAAACTTCTCGGCACTTGACATGGTTGCTATAATGAGTGGAGAGAGGCTGTCGTTAGAAGAATCTTCTAAACTGTTACCTGTTGCGTTCCCCATTAGGAGACAACTCGGACAACTTTTATATGATCGACAAACCTGAGTCTAGGGTGCTACTTGGTCTAAAGATTAATCTGGCTTTCAACACACCTGTCAGCTATTATTCCTTCTTAACAGGCTACACCTGGTTTAGCCTTCAATTAGGCCACCTCAAAACACTCTCAGGGGTGACTGGTTTAAGCTAAAGAATTTCAGAATTTGCAACAGAAGTGTCATTGAAGTCAGACAATCTAAACTTTCATATAATGAACTGTATAAACACCTCTATTTGTAGGAAAACATGTAAATATGAGTCATAATTCATCATGATATCTTGATAAAAATAATCTCACATTTAAAATAACACACACACACAATCATAGTCTTTCCCCATTTTCCCTGCAGTCATCTGTTTATCCCCACATTAAGGGGTGCATACCAGTTTGGACCAGTAATCACACAAGGAATTCCACAGATTCCCGATTCTCCTCCTCATCTCCCCTCTGCCCTGTGTCTCACTCAAAATCTATGTAATGATTTTCTTTCGTTCTTTGTACTGTGATGCTAAAGCACGTCAGATTGCATAATAGCTGTTTTGCAGGACATCTCTATGGATTACACAATCAATTCAGTCCAAAGCACTTGCCTTTTTCTAGCTTAGTCTAAAAGTAAAGTCATTTTAGATTTGACCAGTGCAGTCTAACCTGAGGGAAGACTGCGGAAACTCTCTGACTGCTTTGAAGTCAAGCAGAAAACACAACTGGAGGCAGGAATGCAGGAGCAAGTTTGGACAAAGCGGGAAAATTCATTATGTGCCACACCCTAAGCTCAGAAGCCAGCACTAGCCAAACACAACCACCTCCTCATCCAATCTCCTGAAGACAGACAGCATCTTTTTAAAATAGTAAAATCACATATCCAAACTGGTTTGTGTTGTATAATATGTAATGAAGGTTCAGAATGGTTTAGTAAATACAAAATACAATAAAGGATTGGAATTATACAAATTATTTAATTTGAGTTGGAAAAGACCACGGAACTATATTTTTACCCAAAAGCATAAATGAATTTCGTATCAACAAACAAAATATAGCATATATCTTTAAAATAGATGCATTGAAGACCAAGCAAATTCTAAATATGCAGAGGTAGAAGGTGTACATTGCAATTGTGAACTATAGATAAGAGTGGGCCCTGGCTGTCTTTTATGGAAGTCTGTGAGGGAGAAAGAGAGGAACTTCTCTCTTCTTTCTCAGTTGGGGGGGTATGACTCAGTCACTTATCCCCTCTCATCCTTTATCTGTGGCAGATTAGCCTACTCCAGGTTGCCTATCTACTCACCATAATGACTCAGTCAGACTAAGCGAATCAACATCAGATACCTGTGGAGGATCTCTCCCTCCATCCATTTTGCTTCAACAATCTTAAGCCCGAGAGTGAATGATCTCAAGCTCAAGCACAATGGGTGGTGCGGCTGAACAGACACCAGCATTGGCATTCTGTTGACACGCATGCTCTGCACCCCTCTTCCTCCTCCTCCTCCTCAAAAACCCTACCTGGAGGCCGGAGGCCATATTAGAGTCATCCCCAACCCCTCCCTAGTCCTCTATTTGGCCCAAACCCCACCCCAAAAGCTCCTGGTCATCCAACTCCCCTACAAGCTAGGCCTTAAAAACTGACCCTCTATTTGACTAGTGACAAATAGAGGCACAAACACAGTCAACTGCCAGCCAAATTATTGAGTCCAATATAAGCTGCATTAGTGCAGAAACAGCAGCCCATTCTAGTCAAGGTAGTTGTTGCACCATTATTGTACTACATGTTCCTGCTGCTGTATGGGCGAATGCTCTGGGTGAGCTGAGTGGTAGGCTAGGCTAGTCTAGTCTAGTCTAGCTGTGGGGAAAGTGAGAGCACATCTTAGAGGGATAAAGAGATTACATAGAGGGGGGGTCAGCATACTGTCTCTAAGTTTATTAAGGACTCAGACACGGCTGCTGTGAACAAGTGAGGACAAACCAAAGGGAGGAGACAAAACAACTAGACAAAAGTAAATACAGGGCCTCGGGAGACAGACTATTATCAAATGACAAATCAATGTCCACATTCGAACAGCAGTTAAAAACCATGAGTACAGGTAAAGAAAGCACAAGTTCATCCTACTAGCCAATCCTCATTAGTAAGGTGACCAGCATCATGTAGACTACTGCCACCCGGCACATTTATGTTCGAATGCTACAGGAAGTTTCAGTAAGAACTGACTGATAGCACCTGACCATAGCTGCCAATATTGAATTGCACATGACAAACGCTGCAGCAAACCAAGCTGATGTGCAAACATCCAGATCACCATGAGAAGATGTTACTTCATCAGTTATTGACACATTCTCAGCTGTATATATTCAAATTCCTCTTTTGGGGTGAGCATATCTTAACTTCGCTACTTCTGCTCACCAAACTTCTTCATAAACGCAGAACAGTCATCTAGACCAGCATTTCTGAACAGTAACCAAAAAATGAAACCAATCAGCACACCCTATTTAGATTTCTTTTGCCATTTGTATCTGTGTATGGACACTATACCAAACCTAGCATCTTACTTGAAGACCAGTGTAATAATACATACCTTATTAGTTGGACCAGGTCAGCAGTGCAGTGGGTATGTCTGAGCTAGTAAAACCAATGAATGGGTTTTTATGAGGACCTCTCATAAAAGCATCCATGCAGTGGACTGGCTCTCACTATGTGCCACTAACTCACACATTTACCATACTCTTTCTTATCTCTCTCCATCGGTCTTGTCTGTCTGTCTGTCTGTCTGTCTGTCTGTCTGTCTGTCTGTCTGCCTGCCTGCCTGCCTGCCTGCCTGCCTGTCTGTGTATCTGTCCATCCATCTGCTCCCTGGCATGTTCTCACCAATTTTCTCCTGATCGTGGCAGTCATTCAATCCCTGCCTGAAGCCCAGCTGCCAACTGAACAAGCAGGAGCTGACCCCTGGAGCAGTGCAAAGGATCAGGGGCTCAATGTTCGCAAATGGATCACACACTCAAGACAACACAGACACAGGCACAATCCACACACTCAAGACAACAATATCAGGCAGGCCCTGTGTAGGATACTGAGCTGACAGAATTTTTAAAAATCTGATGCTTGAATTACAGAGTTTATGAGAAGCCAAAGTCGTCTTCTCATTTGAGGGGGAAAAACCTGCATGTGACGTTTCAGGATGCAAGCGGCAATGATGTGATTTCCTGTACCTGAAAGGCCTGAAACTTGGTGTGTGGTGAGTGATGAGAGTGAACTACAGCGTGCAAAAACGTGTAACGTTATCTACAGGGCAGATGCAAGTAATGGTGTGTAGCCTACATATGAAATCCCCATCAACGTCAAGCGCCCTTAAAAAGTTGGAAGCCTTCATTGGTTACATGTAAAGCTCAAAGCTGAGACTCGCAAAATGCTGTTCTAAATGTGTACACATGATGATTTTTCTCTTAAGCATTATACCAGGTGTAGCTTATGCTCGACCTCGACGTCGCATTAACAATATCCGAATGGCTTGATTGGCAAACCTACTTGATGGGACTTGATAAGGAATGCAATGGCATCCGCGTTCAGCAATGCGGCGTCATGCTGCTGAGGCAAGAAACTAGCGGAAGCTTGGTTGGGGAAACGCACCACTGGTTTTGATACAATTTCAGTTACTTTGTTCAGTTACTTTGACAGGAAACTCTTAGATTCTTTGAAAGGCAAAGTTCTTCTACAGTTTAATTTTTTATATATATATTTTATATTTTTTATTTAACGTGTAACCTAAAAAATGCATGAAGACGTAATCTGCCAAATTCCCACACTGACTTGCTCGTTTGGGGACTAAGAGTCACTTACCATGCCTAACTTAACGTTAACTTGCCAACTGTCCTTAGTGTGCCGCACAGTTTGCAGCGGCACGCGGGCGGACTGTATGAATATCAACAGGTAGCCTACAACTCGACCACTCACCTGTTAAGTTGCAGGCGCTCAAAGGGTATCCGTATTGCAAGAAGACAACTCCCTTAATGGTGCATGTAACTTCCTTGTCAAGTAACCGTGAGTTTCTGTGCTCTTCCTTCTATAGTAATGTTCGCTTGTCTTCCTCTTTTCACCCTCTGTATGTCCGCTCACCCTTGTCATGAAGCTCAGCTGTCTGGGCGTGGTTTACTGAGGGATGTACTCTGTGTTACGCCCACTTTTCCATCAGTCGCTGTATTTTGCGCGTCCATACAGACGTCAATCAAATTCGAGCAAGCACAACAATTTTCTTAAAACTTTGATATGCATACGTAGGTGCATGTCTTGCCAGCGCCTCATTTCAAATAAAATGATCTCTTGCAGGTATTTACCGGTCATGCGTCAAAGCCAGGCCATTGTTTAAAATGTTTATACGTTTTTGAGAGGTTTTTGAAGTTGATGCAATGTAGAGCAAAGTTGAGCCTACCTTGAAAACCACAGGATCACTATCATGTGCTTGTTTCGTTTGTTGTTGTGTGTACTTGTAAGAAAGTGCCTCCAAAAATGGGAAGGCACAAAAATGGAGGACAGACAGATCATAGGAATGCGGTTCAGATCCTTGCCTGTACCTGCAGATATCAGTAATTTTCCACGAAAAGGGATGGAGGAACAAGGAGGGGTGAGGAGGTGAGTGGTGCGGGGTAGGATAAAGTAACTAAGAAGAGAGAAATCCCATCTTAAACAGAGAAATAATATCATTCATACTGAATAAACCATTGGTTTACAGTCACAGTGCCTTTAAAACCAGTTGATGTATCTACTGAAACATTTGTCAGAATTTAAGTATTTCACAGATGAGGTCAAAGACAAGTTTTGCACAATGATAGATAAGGTCATACTTGTCTCCAAGATCATAGCTGACTGAAATAGATTTGGCCTGGGCTGGACTTGGATCCCTTCTGTCAGGTATGCTGTCTCTCTGTCACATTGTTCAAGTCACATTCTTACAATTGCCAAAATGGCTGCTTCTCAGGGTAAAGATAAGGAGATACAAGTGCGCAGACAGCATGGATTCCAGTGCATCGAGATGACAAGAATGATACTGAACTACAGAGTCTGGAGGAGGACACAGGCCGACAAATCTGATCAAAGCAGATAGGTCTCCTTTGCTTTCACTCAGGTGGGTCCTTTCTACCTTATACGGTCAACAAGAGCAGGAGAAAGAGAGAGAGGGGGTGGAGGTGTGGTCCATTGTTTTGGAAGTGCTGGTGTAACGTTACTTCACTCACCTCCTCCTCCCCCTCCATCCCACTTTTCTCTCTTCATACACCCCCTCTCACCTCCCTCCCTCCCTTTCCTAGTTTGCTCAAACGCTGTGTAACAGCAGAAGAAGGAATGATTGCGGAAAAAGCAAGACTTGTCACAACAAGGCCAGAAACCCACAGTAGGTAGGGAGGGTAGTTAGACCACAGAAGGGAAAGTGCAATCTGGTTCCAGAGTCAGAGAGGCGATTTTAGTTGTAAGATGTGGGTTGTTTCGAAACACTGTGTTGTAATTCAATCCCCAGTCTCACTACAATTTCTTCAAGGAACTTTGGCTACCTGAGAACAAGCTATGATGGTAGACAAAAAAGTCACCAAGCCTGTCTTACCTCTGTTTTTTATAAGTTCTACATTTGCAACACCAAACACCAGATGTCATCCTTTGTCATTCATACACCTGAGGCACACTTGATTACCCTACCCGTGGTTTTCTGTCACCACAGGGCAAATTTTGCAGCCAGGTAGAGACAGTGACGTAAGAGCTTGCTTATGGAGTTTGTGCCACTAAATAGAGAAGAACTTGGGCGGCGCGACTTCGCAGCGACCCCTTGCTCCCTCACCACAGGGGAGTGAGAAACGCAATTTCGATTCCTTTGTATGTCTTGTACATGTGAAGAAATTGACAATACCATATAAAGTAAAGTACCATACCATACCATACCAAGAGTGAAAAGAATTTATCAGTGTTCTTAAGAGTTTTTAGTAAGTTGAAATGGTTGATTGGAAAATCATGTTTATCATCTGTTCATTTCTTAAATTACATAAGAAATAATAAGATAAGTAAAAAAAAATGTAAGTTTTCTACCACAGAGGCAACAGAGGTTGAAATGACCCATTTATCACAAGAGTTGTGAAATGTATCAAGCTAGTCGCGGCTTGTTACGTTAAGCAATTCTGCAGCAATTTCATTGCTGAAAGCGATACGCTCATACTGAGCACAGAACTTTTAAAAAGGATGTGACCAAGTTTCCATAGTGATGACATGAGTGTGCGTGTGTGGTGGTGTTCTCCTCTTAAACTACACTAGATAGCCCACCACCACATTTGTATGGGACGGGCTGGTCAACTTAAATCAGCCACCTTTAGCAAAGCTACTAACTAATGCTGTACTGTGAACTGCATCTGTAGTACTATGTCTCAATGATGACTTCTATGCCACCTTGAGCTTAGATAGGGTCACTGCATTGAAAGTGTAACATTTCTGGCAAAGAATCAGTGGAGATCTACTGCCTGAAATATGCTGTAGAGTCTGTGTTTTCTGTCAGTAGCTGCATTTTATTTCTTCACACTAAAGACAGGCAGTTGAGCAAAGTGCAATTACTGATGCATAAGACATTGACAAAAGATAGATTCAGGACTAGCCAGACAGCCATGGGAAAGGACTGGATAGCCAGTTTTTGGCTGCATGTTGCAGAACAGTGCAGAAGGAGGTATTATCCGCTCGGTCTCTTTCTTCCTTCTTCCACTTAGTTCCTTCCTCTTTCAGGCCTTTGTGTTACCGGAACTGCGTGACAGTCAACATGAGCTGACAGAAAAGCCACATGCATTTCTCAGTCTGTGGCTACCTGTTCTACAGTGTAAGGAAACAGTTAGTCTTTTGTAATATCAGGTGTTTTATTATTGTGTCATCTATTTGTCATCTCTAAACCTTGGAGATGTAAAGAGCTTAAACTCCCTGTTGTAATCACT
Source organism: Tenualosa ilisha (assembly GCA_015244755.2). NCBI lineage: Eukaryota > Metazoa > Chordata > Actinopteri > Clupeiformes > Clupeidae > Tenualosa > Tenualosa ilisha. Next base: position 299,147 of record PYXC01001714.1, on the reverse strand, counting down.
TTTTGTGAAAGCAGACAATTAAAGCTTGTAGTCAAATTTTTTTGCACAAGGTGGCAGTATGTACTCATGAGGTGAGGGGCTGAGGGAAGCCTGATGGTCATGTGATCTCAGTATAGGGACCCGTGGAGCCTGTGAAGGGTAGTGGTGGCAGTATGTGCTCATGAGTGAGTGGGTAAGTCCTTTAAGCACATGGCATTTGACTGCTGACTATTCTGTGCCAAGTTTATTTAGCTATTTCCATAAGAGAGTGCAATGTTGTATCCTGCCTTTGGGAGAGGCACTGGGTTCTTTTGAACAAAAACTCTGCGTTTGGTTAGTGTATGACTATGCAGGTCTCTCTTTGCACACCAAACACCTCAATTCATCTCTTTCTCTCATTACACCACATTAGCATTACATAAATGTATTAAACACGGAGTGAGGTGTTTTGACACGGCCCATAAGCTTTGTATGCATAAAATAGCCATTTTTATTTGAAAAAAGAAATGTATGTACAAACTTTCATAGACATATTACAGTGTGTCAGGAGTGAGAGGCAGGGGACTGGAGCCTTGGATGAGTTGGACTGAGGAATCTGATCCCTTCCAGTGGTAAAAATGACCAAATGGTCCCTGCTGTCTCTGGTGGACCTTTAAGTGATGCACTCATTAGACTGAGGAAAAAATGACACAAGGTTCATAAGATGAAATTGTATGTTTGTGGGGGTAGGAGAATACCCTGATGGACTTTAATGGATTTAATGGATAATGGAGATTGTAAATGAAGAAAACATGCCTGCTATAACACTGTTGAAAAGACTGAGCTACTGCCTCAAGACAACCTTCCTTGCAAAAGGGGTGTCATTTCTGTGCTGACACATGTTTTGAGGTCATGGCTGTAAGTCTCAGATCAGTGGCAGACAAGCCTGTTGTACTGCTGAGGATGAGGTGTGGGGAGTGACTGGATGTGACAAGAATGGGGGCAAGTGGCTAACATTCCCAGTTACCTTCTTACAAGGGACGTGTCTGTTGTAGACAGTAGACTGTTGTGCAAACAAACATCAGCAGAACAAACCTCCATGCCAAGTGAGGTGAGTGAACATGGTAAAAACAGACCATAGCTACCAAGTCATAACACAGTTACATCAGTAAGAGAATTAATCAATTCACTACTAATTTGTATGAGTTTGCAACAAGCTTACAGATGAGGGAAAATGTCTTTGAATGACTGAGTACTGATGAGTACAGTGTAGTGTCCATGAGTGTGCTTGTGCATGCCTTTAACACTCCAACTAGTCTCACCAGTCTAATACATCCATTCTGAGTTGAGATTAAATCTCCTCCATGAGTTGAGATTAAATCTCCTCCCTTAATGGTCTAGTTTGAAATGCTGGGCCGCGCTACAGGTTCCATGAATGAGGAGCATCTGAATTCTTGAAACAGGAAAGCAACACTCTGACAAACACATACACACACACACACACACACACACACACACAAGACAACCTACTCAACCTTAATTAAATCATTTAAATATACCATAGGGTCTCTGCTATACGGCTATATTTCTAGTGTCATTTTCTGGTTGGAGTTGGTTCCGGCTCTGGGTTTGCCATTTCCACACCATCCATGAGAGGTTCTAGACGTTTCCCAGAGAGGGTACTTTAGGCATTCCCACAGGCAGAGAAGACGTTGGCAACAGGAAATCAGGAAATCCACCACCAGCAAGGTGTCTCTCCTCCATTTTTGAACCTCTATGTAGTTTTTTTTTTCCATCTCCTTGCCTCACCATGGTCATTGTATATTTTCCATGTGCAGAGTTCAAAACTAATCAACCGTAAATGCTTTTTTAGTAAAAGTTGCACTTTGTCTGGAGTTCATTTCATAGTCTGGTCACTTCTGTCCTTTTTTCAGGAGAGAAACAAAATCCAAGAGGGAGGGACAAAAGGGAGTGAAATGTAGGACAAGGTGAAGAGGACGAATGGACTACAAGTTTCAACTGTATTGCTGTAGGAATATTTGAAAGTCCAGATGGTATGGTGTGGTGTGTGTGAGTGTGAGATGGGAAGGGATTGTGTCTAGACCTGAGTGGAGTAGGAGCGGAGCAGTGGGGGTCGGCGTCCCCTGGGGTGTGCAGCACAGAGGGGGGCGCGGTCTGAGGGCAGGTCTAGACTGCGCTGGAGATGCAACGACGCGAGTGAAGGAGAACGTCGGGAGGGGCGGGGCAGAGGGAAGGCTGATGGTCATGTGATCTCAGTATAGGGACCCCGTCGAGCCTGTGAAGAGGGAGCAACAGGAGGGGGGGAGGGGGGGTTAGCGACACACTCACATGAGCATGACCATCTGAAAACTGCACTGAATGTGAAGGCAGCTACTCACACTCTTTCTGATTACTCAATCCCAATGCACCCCCCTAAGGGCCTCCGCACACCGGCTCCCACATCATAAGGAGCATTTTTGAATTCAACAATTTTGTTTGTCCCCGCGCACAGGGCAAGCAGCAAATTAGCCTGTGGAATCACCAGTGGATTTTACTGAATGGCTCAGAGAAAAATAGACCTGAATCGTAATCGACACAGAAGCACTTCGAGGCTGGTGTGCAGGGTTGTATTGAAAATGATAGCATCTAAATGAATAGAGTTGAATGACTGTTGGAAACGAAGTGCTCCACACTTTGCCTGAGTTGGCGTGCTGAGGCCTTGGCATAAATCACTTTGGTGATTTGCGGATTCATGCTAGTTAAGTCTTTGAGGGCTCAGGGTTTAGGGTTAGTGAAGAGATTCAGGAATCAACCATCTTTGTCTGCGCACACTAGACGTCATTGCAGACACACTGAATACTTCTCATACAACTTCATTCCTTACATCCTGAAAGAGTTTCCCAGGGGATAGAGTGGGGATTAAGCCAAACTGGGTAAGCCGTCCACCCCAGGTGATGCTCACCTGTCAGTAGTCTCCCACCCACTCCCCCTTGCTCTTCCCTCCTGCCCCTTACCTGAAGGCCACTTAACTTTTCGAGTGGACTCTCCACGCGGGGCAAGGAGATGGTGGGCACGCTCAGAGTGGCCTGGGTGGGGAGGGGCCTCAGTGGGAGGGGCACCACCGCCGGCCGCTGCGTCTGCTGGAAGTTGTTGATCACGCACGTCACCTGGGGGGGGGGGGGGGTTAGCTTGCTTAAGTCTTATTGAGGTGAATTCTAAAACAAGGACAGTGTTTTAGTCAAAGGCTGGTGAGAAAAAGAACTAAGACATCAATATCTAGATATATCTAGATATAGAGGCTAGCTATAAAGTCATGCAAAGAAAGATAAAAAAGAAGGTGGGGACAAGATATGAGAGAGAGAGAGAGAATGCTAAGGAATGGATAAATGTTCAGAATCAGCACAGACACTGCAACCCAAGAAGTATCTGCTCTTAGTTTAGCGTCTTCATGCGTCCTAGCTCAGTGTCTTCACTTTGAGTTCCCGCTCCTTAAGCATGCTTTTAGTAAAAAGCTGCTGTTACAGCACAGCAGTCTCTGTTTCCTCTTAAACGGAACCATTGTTTTTTGTACAATCTCACATTTCATACTGTCTGACATGAAAGTAGTCATAGTGGTCAGAGGACATTTTACCGTCCACTGAAGGTACTTGCTAATATACCACTAAAACAGCGAAGAAAAACTTTGAATGGTCACTCCTGGGAAGAGTCTTTGCTATTAGATAGCATGAAACAACTTGAGCACCAGAGAACTTATCTTATCCACACCACTAGATCAGTTGGTAACTGGCATGTTTGCATTTGGCATGTTCAACCGCACAATGTTTTGAGTCTTTTTGCTGTGGTTCCCTAAGCTGCCTCTTACCAGGAAGGCAGCAATGGACCCTCCAGTCAGGTATCCAGCCAGCACATCTGACCAGTGGTTGCGGTACTCCGACACCCGCACCACACCCACCAGCACAGCCAGAGAGAGGGCCGTCAGACACAGCGTTGGCTTAGTCAGCCGTGTGCCCTTGGTGTGGAACACATTTGTCACATACATCTATGTAAAACACACAGAATGACACACACGTCATTTTTGAAATGTTCACAGCACAACATACTGATCACCATAATATAATATCATACAACATAATAACTAGTTCTATATAGTATACTGCTTTGTGTAATATAATTGTTTCTAATTTGATTAAATGTGAAATATATGAAATAAAGTGACTTCCATGGGCACCTACCACTGTGTAGACTGCTGAGTACATGCTCAGGGCTGCATCTTTGGAGGGGAAGGATCTACGGGCATTGGCGATCAGGTAGGGGTTTCCTGTGCAGGCCCTCCTCTCCGTGATGTACTGCACAGGGGACTGGCAGCCCAGGGCCGTATAGTTGGGGCGACACGCAGACAGGAAGTGGGGGGTCTGGTTTCCTGTCACCACTTGGCCCGCATTGGCAAAGATGGTGGTGGTAAAGAGGCCAAAGGAGTAGACGCCTGTGGGATGTAAGAGACACAAAAGTCTGAAAAATCATACAGTACTCTTTCGATCTTCTGAACACCATTTTGCATCACAGTGACACAGATGGTTGCACAACAGTATATAACAGTACAGTTCATTTAAAAACTCTAATACCCCAAAATCCTATCAAATATTACAGGAGATAGACCTAATGAAGGAACTCTGAGGGTTTTCTCTTCCTTGATTAAGACTAAACATCTTTACAAAAGTGTTCAAGTACCTGTACTAGTAATGTAGCATGATGTGTGTAGGTGGCACCTACCCAGGAAGCGAACAATACGTCGCAGCAGGGGGCTAAAGTAGCAGCAGTCTGCGCTAACAATGGTCCTCTCTTGTGTGGTGGCTGACTTGTTGAAGAAGTGCATCAGCTCCCCAATCAGGATCTGTTCCCAAACAAACACACAAAAAATGAATAGACCCCTATGATCAGAGTTCAGAGGTGGCATCTTCATACTCAAAATTACAGAAAAGCATTCTGGATCGGGCACTGTGGATCGAGAGGCAGAAAACCATGAGGCAATAAATGCTTTTTGATTCGAGCTCTGCCAAGTAGCTTGGGAACCAAACCTAACCTACCTATTGTGAACAAGGCTTGGTTTGGTGAAATAAATTTGATAAAGAGTGATCTATTGAGTAATGTGGCCTCTCCAGAACAGATGAACCCATTTGGTTAAGCTGAAAATCATCTGTCAGAGAGCAAGTCAACTCAAATCACGTTTCACACCATTACACAAAACGGTTATGAATGTATCCATCTACATGCCGACTGTCAACCAAGAGTGGCTTGATGCCTCTCCCCAGTGTAGCAATTGATTAAGTAAGCCGTCCACATAATTGCCTGCTGTCACATCGCCTTGCCTTCTGCTCAAACACGATCCCCCTCTCTGGCACCATGGAAGAGCAGCACTCAAATGGGTGCTCTGTGTGTGTGTGTGTGTGTGTGTGTGTGTGCGCGCGCGCGTGCGTGTGTGTGTGTGTGTGTGCGCCCTCCTGGCACCACGTCTCCTTGATCACAGGGCTGCCAGAGCATTACTGACAGGCCACCAAATGTGGGTTAGATGCAGATGAATAATGCATGGCACAGGAGTTAGCACCTCAGCACTTCAGCACGGGCAGCTGACTGCAGGCGGCAGTGCAGGCAGCAGCTGGATGCTAACTTTGCTGTGCTACAGCTAATACAGGCTGGCACTAAAGGTGCCAGAGGGAAGAGCATGGCTGGTCCTCCTAGGCCAACACAGGAGTGAATGACAGGGCCAGAAGGCAAAGGGACAATTACCTTTAGGGATTTCCCATCATTGCCAATGCCAGTGTATAGCCTACATGAATGCCTCCTTGCCTGACTGCAGCCTCATAGTTCACAACACAGGGATGTATCCTCTGATGAAATGACTCACCTCCCCTGACACACAGCTGCAAATGGGAAACACAACAGCCTGTAGTTTCCAATTTGTGTCTGGTAAAAGGTGCATCTGAGAGATATAACTACAGGTCTTCTGTAATCTCTAATATGTGGCCTATTCTACAATTGCAAAGGCAAGTAGCAGATGGAAATTCTGAGTACAAAAAAAAAAAAAAAAAAAAATGTGTTAATTAAAACATGGTAAACTAAAATACTTGGTCAATATATTCTGCAACACAACTGAATAGCTCTTTACTTGTCTTGATGTTGAAGAACTGATAATTACTTGAGATCCCGCTAGGCCTAGTTCGAGGTTTTGCATTTGTAACATATTTCTGTCCATATCTAATTTTTATGGCGAATTTTATCACTAATTTGTGGCCTACCTACCAATCCCCAAAAGGCTATCGGAATGAAACAAATGCACAAAATGATGAGCCTACAACCAGCCATAGTTCAGTAGGCTCATTTGGAACTGGTATGTTGGCCTATAAGGCAGTCGTAACAATTATGGTAGAATAATACAGGCTGAGAAAAAAGTCAGTTTAAATGTGACTGAAATTTAAGACTTTAACTTTATTAATATTTGCCAGATTAATATTGTTCACCATAGGCTATTTCTTCAGTGTTTGGCGTGAAATAATGCTAAACGCTGAGCATACCGAGGTCAATGTAGTGAGCCGTCAATGGTTTAATAAAATAAACCAGAAAGTTCTATTGCTATGGTTATAGTTGCTATCGTGGAATGTTTGGTTTTTGGAACCTTCAAAGTAGAACTTATTTTTAAATAAAAATATCACTTTGGCAAAGCGATTTCTACGAGCGGCAGCATAGATATTTTCTCAACTTCAGCCTTGATACTTCGTATCACCATATCTGTATGATCACTACCTGAACACCCAATATGCCGCCGGACAGGCTAGAGGTAAGAATCGTTCGATTTTGTGGTACCATGTAACTTTAGTCCGTCGCTGATGATTTAATGTCATAAAACAACTGACCTATCTAAACCTAATAACAATAGCTTAACCTAATAAAATGAGCTAGTCTTATATAAATTAAACAATAGGCCTACCTTAATGTTATCCTCGCCATAACGCCAATATATGATGAACGTGTTTGTGCGTGTTACCTTAGTGTTTGCCCTACTGTCTGTGCGACAAGAAGAAGCTTGGATTCTGTATGGACAGGGTGACCTACAACGAAAAAGTAAGCGTTGTGCGTGCGCTATTGGGAAAATCAAGCCAAGTTACTCAACATAGTGAAATGGTCTTGGTCACTCCTAATTTTTCTCCTTCAGAAGGTACTCCTGAGACTATTCTTCAACCTGCAGCAGCAGGGCTCAGTGAATGCCTACGTAACTGTGGAGGATGTCATGGAATGGTTTTTCCGCCAGGAGAGGAAAATGTTCAAGCAGTGGTAAGTAATCAAGGACTTGAATTTAGCCCAAAAGATTTATTTGAAGAATATGAACTAAGACTGTTGGTTTTTGGTTAGGTTCCCTGAGATAAAGGAGGCAGAAAATGACCAAACTTGGCTGGTAAGCAAGAGAACTAATATTCAATCAACTGTAATTTAGAGACCTAGACTTGTAATCCACACCATGGGGTGGCAGCATTTCCACATATTTTGAATGGAAAAAAAGGAAATTATGTCACTATTTTGAAGCAATGCACATCAAGCTCTTTTATTTATTTACATACTGATTTATTTATTATATTTATGCTGACTATGTCTTTAGAGCTGGGTGGTAAATGCCCATCTCAGGATGCAGGACATTGAGCAGGAGGTCAGGAGAGACCTGATAGCCAGGCGCCAGAAGGGCAGTGAACTGAAGGATACCTTGGCTCCTTCTGATCTGTGAGTCACACTCAGACACTGACTTTATTAACTAACACATAATGTATCTTGATTTTGTTTAGCTATTATTATTTGTTTCATTTTGTTGAATTTTCATAAAATTCCTAAAGAAAATGTCTCCCCAACAGAGAGTCACCTGACTCTGCAGTTCCTGACTTTCTGATGACCTCTGATGATCTCAGGATGCCCCTTGTGAAGAGAATCCTGCGTGATCTTGACCTAGAGCTACAGTACTACCAGTGCTCTCGCATGTGCTCTCGACTGGAGGTAGTGGCAGACATCGTCACCAGGCTGCTCTTTATCATGAAGACACACCCCAGTGGCACTACCTACAATGGGACCTCCATGAGTCTCACAGAACTGGCCATGGATATTGTCCGTGCCGTGCTCAGGAATTTATCTTCTCATTTATCTATGTCAAGCCTGCAAGGTCACTACTCCCGCCTAACTGCGGCCAGGATGACTCAGTCAGTTCACCAGAAGCTTGTGAAGTCTTTGTATACCCCTGATGACATGAAGCACTTCTTGGGCACAACCAATGAGACTCTGATGGCTTCACTCACGGAACATGTTTCACTGAGAGTTGCTAAGCTTTTTCATGAGCAACAGACTCAGCCTTTAGAACCACCATCCATCTTGAGACTGTTCATGACTGCCAGTAACCACAGGAGCTCTCCATATACAGGCCAGATGCTTGTGATTCACAATGACACAGTGACTTCAGTTGTGACACTTGTGTTGCTGAAGCTCTACTCAACGGAGGACACTGAATATGTTTTCAAACCTCATAACTGGCCACTGGTAGATCATGTGGTAAACTGTCTGTCTCTTTCTGGCATGAAAGTTACAAAGAAGAAGAGCAAGGTGAACTGTTATTTTAACATTCATGAAGTGTTTTGTATGGTGAACTCCATCTGTGAAGAGCTTTTAACACTTTATGACAACATGGACTCACTTATGGAGGCTTTATCTTATAAGAACAGGATGGTCTCCAGAGACATTGGCCGTCAGGTATCTGGTCAACTGCAGAGTGTCTGCCAGAACAAAAAAAATGATAGACCACGTTTTGAGATGCCACCTTGCCCTGACCTTGAGAATGTTATATGTGGTGTAGTGGCAAGATTTGTCCATATCCTTGTTCCAGTCACCATGGTGAATAAGGAAGACTTGCTCATTTGCCTTCTTCTGGTGGACCAGATACGCTATCTCACTGAAGTGGGGTTTTTCCAATCTGGGGAAACAAGTTCAATTGTTTGTCACCTAAAAGAGCTGTCCTCAGATATGACTGATCAGTTAGGTGACATGGTCTTCAGTCAATACGTCGAGTTCTACCCTTTGCAAGACATCCAGGATCAGTTACACTCTCTGGTGATGGATAAGAAGCAGAGCTTTATGATCAGTAACATGATTATAACTACAATGCTGGATTATGTGAAACTGCTTCAGAACATCTCACATGAGGAATACAAGGCGGCCACCTCAGATGCTTTGCAGCCACCTCCAGAGTCCTCTTCCCCCAGTGCTGCAATAGCAGCAAAGCCACCCCCTGGTTTCCCTTTACCTAAGGAAACAGCAGCAGTGAAGCCACCCCCTGGTTTCACTGTACCTGCAGCAGCAACAGCAGTGAAGCCACCCCCTGGTTTCCCTGTAACGATGGCAACAACAGGAATCAAGCCACCCCCTGGTTTCACAGCACCTACTCTGAAGCCACCCCCTGGGTTTGGTGTACCTGCTGCAACACCAACTGTGGGGCCACCCCCTGGGTTCTGTGCACCTGCTGCAACACCAACTGTGGGGCCACCCCCTGGTTTCCCTGTACCCATGGCAACAACAGGAGTCAAGCCACCCCCTGGTGTCCCTGTACCTGTGGCAACAACAGGAGTCAAGCCACCCCCTGGTTTCCCTGTACCCATGGTAACAACAGCAGTGAAGCCACCCCCTGGTTTCACTGTACCTGTGGCAGCAAAAGCAGTGAAGCCACCCCCTGGTTTCCCTCTACGCATGGCTGCCATGAAGCCACCTCCCGGATTTGATGTACCCAGCAGAACACCTGCAATAAAGCAACCCTCTGAGCTCACTGCACCTGACACAATAACAACTATGAGTCCACCCCCAGGGTTCCCCGTAACTGATGCTTCAGCTGAAACAAAACCACTTACTGAATTCACTGCACCTGCCACAAAACCTGCAATACCACCTGTAGTAAAGTCACCCCATGGGTTTGCTGTTCCTGCCACAACAACTACAGTAAAGCCACCCCCTGGGTTCGATGGACCTGCTGCAACACCAACTGTGGGGCCACCCCCTGGGTTCGATGGACCTGCTGCAACGCCAACTGTGGGGCCACCCCCTGGGTTTGGTGGACCTGCTGCAACGCCATCTGCTGCACCTCCCGCAAAGCCTGCAGTGAAGCCACCCCCTGAGCTTGCTGCACCTACCACAGCACCTGCGGTCAAGTCATCTTTTGAGCTTACTTTACCTGACGCAGCACCAACAACTGTGCGGCCACCCCCTGGATTTGCTGTTCTCGACAAATCACCTGCAGTAAAGCCACTCCCTGAGCTCACTGCACCCGACAGAATACCAACTGTGCACCCGCCCCGAGGTTTCCCTGTACTTGATACTTCAACTGCAGCAAAATCACTCCCTGGGCTCACTGCACCTGACACAAAAGCTGTCATGATGCCACCTCCTGGGATTCTCTTCCCTTGTGCACCACCTCCAGTCAAGCCACCCCCTGGTTTTGCGGCACCTGCCATAACACCTGCAGTCATGCCACCACCTGGGTTCAATGCACCTGCCACAGCACCTGTAGTCAAGCCACCTCCTGACACAATAGGACCTGTACCTGCCGCAAAGCCTACAGTGATGTCACTCTCTGGGTTTGTCTTCCTTGATGCACCATCTACAGTGAAGCCACCCCCTGGTTTCCTTGTTCCAGCTGCAGCACCTGCAGCACAGTCACACCCTGGACCCGTGCTTGACACCCCTGTGATGAGGACACCAGCTGAGTTCACAGCACCTGCTGGAAGACCTTCAGTCAAACCACCCCCTGGGTTTACTGTACCTGTTGCAGCATCAGCAGTGCTGTTAGGCTCAGAGCTCACTGTACTTGACACCTCACCTGCAGTCAGGCCACCTCCTGGGTTCATTGTACCTGATACCACAACAGCACTGAATCTACCACCTGTTCTTGACACAACACCAACTTTGCAGCCACCAGCTGGGTTTGCTGTTTCTGATGCAACACCTACAGCAGAAACACTCCCTGGGTTTCCTGTACCAGAAACAGCACCTGGAGTAAAGATGCCCCCTGGATTCAATGCAACTGTCGGAACACTTGTAATGCCACCACACCCTGGATTTGCTGCACCCGATCCAAAACCTGCCTTGCAGCCACCCTGTGGAGTGCTTCCTGAGTGCTTCCAACCTGAATTGTGCCTTAAAGTCCCCGATGTGGAACATCAGGAAAAAATTGAAAAAATTGAACATGTGGTAGGTACAAAATGTTTGTCATTTTTTAAAATCATTTTTTAAAATACTGTTTTAGTTTCCTTTCAGCGTAATATATAGTAGTCCTGTTCATTTCTCTCATCTTTTCCTCTGAACAAAAATCTTAATCATGTGATCTTAGAATAAAAATAGTGATCTTAATCACTATTTCTGTTAATTAATTAATTGTTAATTGTTCATTCTTTTTTGTTTTCAGTCTGTCGAAAACATAGCATTGAAAGTTGCATCTGATGGTTCAAAGGATGACCACAATCAAACACCTCAGCAGTCTAGTAAGTTTCAGGTATCCATACCACACCATTATACTTTTTCTCTTGGACAAACAATGTGTGTGATTGAACTCTGCATCCTCTTTGTTTTCCAGAGAGCGTCAAGCCAACCAAGAAAAAAGGAGTTAAAGGATTTCTGCAGAAATTAAGGAAGTCATTGCGATTTTGGGCTCCCTCTAGTGACGCTACACGACAGGACACGGAGCTCTGTAGAAATCACTAAAAACCCTTCCCCTTTAAAATAAAACAGTAACACTTTATAATAGTGTGCCACTATAAATAGCAAAGTAGCCATTACCTAATAGTTTGGTAATAGTTACGTGTCTAATAGCCAATGTGTCTATTTGACATAAGTTGGTAGTTTTTTCACCATTGTTTAAGTATAAATTATTTGGATAAAAACTATTTTACTATATTAAGACACAGTAAAGAGGCTATTATGTAATACTGAATTGATGTTTGTTAATAATTACCAATGTATAGTTGTGAATTAAAAGCCATTTCCACTATTGCATCCATGCTACATTTCAGATGTCTTCAACCTAAAACTGTTCCACAAGATTAAGTTTAAGCTATATGTTAAGAAAATTGCATTAATTCTAGCATGCCTGGTGTTTCCTCAAGTAGCTTCGGTAGTTACATAGCTTCCCACCTAGCAATAGCATATTCATAGCAACTAGACTACGGTCGATTCTAATAAACTTCAAACTGCAATCAAACTTCATGCAAAATCAAACCAGCGCCAAAATAACGATAGGTATATGACATTAGGTAATGATAAAAAACAATGAATACATATTCACAATGCTACATCTGAAATGCAACATGGATATTAGTCAATTATTTATAATTATTGTTCCAACTTTATTGTAAGGGGCCCAATGTTGATAATTATGTATTAATAAAATATTAGTTAAACTTTATTATTAAATATTAGTTAAACTATATTATTAAACTTTAATATTAGTTAATCTTTATTATGAGGGTCCAATGAAGAATGGCTCCCACTGAGATGAACAGATTATGTTTACTAGAGAAGAAAAGTGAAAAAATATTTAATATAAAAGTATATGTTAATAGATTTACTATAAATCTTGTGAAATTATTAGTTAACTGTAAGGTAGTAAGTTTATAAACAAACACACGTTATGAGGTAATGCCAGGGTAACTATTTAGTTAGGGCAAAAAGATACATTGATAATTGTTAACAAACCTCAACTAAATATTAGATGAGTCTTTTTGCTGTGTCTTAAAGTAAAATGTTGTGTTTTAACAAACAATTCATACTTAAAGAATGGTGAAATAACTGTTAACTTATGTTAAATAGACACATTGGTGATAGTTAACAACCATTACCAAACTATTAGGTGCTACTTTGCTATTCATAGTGGCATCTTATTATAAAATGCTACCAATAAAACTATTGTTGTTATCATTATTATTATTACTTTCTGGTACTGTGTCCATGATTTACTGTACTCACATAGAAATCAAGATTAAGATTGCTGGTGCTCAAGCACCAGACTTCATCTAGTGACACCATACAGACCATCTACAGGGGAAAAAAATTGTTCTATTGTGCAAAATACTGTGGCAATACCACATTCATCAGGGAAGGGTCTGTGGCAATACACGTAACCTATTGCAGGTTAAAATTCCAAACTGTAGTAAGATGCAGAAAACTACAGTGGTACAGTAGTCTCTACCATTCAATACATTGTGTGTTCCAAAAGGAACATCCTCAGAATGAAAACTAAAAGCCTTTATGCTATGCGTGCTGTATGGTGGCACCTAGCTTCTCAGCTCACAGAAGCATTTTACAGTTCACCTCTTCCGCACTGTGGCCTTACTCCAAGGTTTTCAGTTAAAAGCTTCCATTCGAGTCGAGAAGGTGTTCAGTGAGGGGGAGATAGGTGGTTTGGAGGATGGGTAATGTAATAGAACAGATCAGTGGGACTGGGCCTATCTCATGCTAACAGAGTGACTCTCATCGCTAGCTCTCAAACCCTCCACTGCATCTCCAGCAGAGAGTATGGCTGCAATTCAAGCTTCTTCTCTGGGTATAAATAGCAAGGACAAAGCCAGCAGAGTTTGAGTTTAGTGGTGGGGATGGCATCAGCTTGGTCGGGCTTACTTTCAGGGAAAAATTGTGGCATAGGCTTTCCTAAGCATGTGACTGAGGGTCTCTTGAGGTGTCGAGCGGTGAAACTGCACACAAAGATGTGGATGAATTATTCACCGGAAACCCTCGACACATGGCGTCCCAACTGAGGGGCTTTTTAAACAGCTTTTAAATCACACACATCATAACTCTTTTTCACCACTCCCACACTCTCTCTGGGGTCTTACTTTGCTTAGAGTATCTCTGAGTGCCTGCTTAGACCCCCTGACAAAACACAAACACACACACACACACACACACACACACACACACACACACACACACACACACACACACACACAGTGAACGGAACGCCCCCTCACAAGCTTGCTCAGAGCTCATGTTGTCTCACCAGTCACCACACTTGCCGCTTCACGCACTTCGCAATTCTCAGAACTCTCAGTGGAGCCTCACTAATGAAACATGATCTTCAAGAAATCTGTTTATGCATTCAGTAATTCTCTCAGATGTCCACCCAAATCACACTCCACTGCCAATATTAGAACATAATTTCTCCTGATATGTATTTAATAGTCACACAACCACAACTGATTAGCGACGTCTGATTAATGGAATCTTGACCAATACCTCCCTGATTCCTTATCCTTGGTTTGCCTCAGGAATTGGTCTTTGGCACTGAGATGAGGTTGACATTTCCCTGCTCCATATTACATAGTCTACCAACAAGGGGTGTTGGAAGTCAGCAGTCTGTGTGTGTGTGTGTGTGTGTGTGTGTGTGTGCCTGTGTGTGTGGTGTGTGTGTGGGGGGGTGTGGGTGTGTGTGAATATTCACTTGAGTGAGTATTTTCATTTTCCTCTCTGAAAATCTCAAATATTGGCCAAAGGCCAGATGTCTGTAAAGTGTAGTGAACCATCTTTCTCCACCTGTCTGGATGGTGAATCTGCACACACAACAAGGTCAGACATCTACTGAACCGCAACGTTAAGGAGAACAGTCAGTAGCCTCAGGACAACACCTTGACATTTTTGAAACAAACATCACAAGGTCTGTGGGGACTAGTGCCAGTGTTGAGATAGTTGATGCAATGAAGGTATCCTTCCCAATACCGTAACTAGACCGCTGCTGATTCTCACCTCAGAGGACCTCCACACGACATCTATCTCTCCCTCAAATCTGTGCTATGCTTTGGAAGGCAAAGTGCAAACTAACCATACAAGCTATTACACAATTCATTTATCTTGGCAGGGGGTTTTCTTCAAGATAATACAAGGCTCTTGAAGAAGAGACAGTGCTTTTGATTTCCAGAAATCTGTTTACTGTGGAATTAAAAGAGACTCTAATTTGACACCCACCACATCTCTCTACTTAACAGCAAGTCGCTGTGTAGGACGAGAACAAAAAAGCCATTTCTTCTAAAGGGATCACTGACACTCGCTAAAAGTGAACTCCGCAAATGACTAACAGATGGAATGGATCCTCCATAACAGGCAGGTAAGGAAGACACAGATGTAAGAGGTCAGATAGGGTTATTTAAAAACTCAAGAGATGAGAATGTTGAAGAGAAAAAAGAGTGTGTGTGTGTGTGTGTGTGTGTGTGTGTGTATGTGAGGGTGTGTGTGTGTGTCTGAGAGAGAGAGAGAATGACAATGATGGACAAAGACTGTCTTTAAACAGGGCACAACACAGGGTTGCTTTGAAGTCAGAAATGCTCAGAACTAGAGGCAATGTCTTCAAATGATGAAGCATAAAAGTGGAGCACAAAATGGCTTTCAGACATTGTTGTGCACCTCTTACTCCAGACGTCGGTGAACAGTGCCAAAAATCTGACAGTGAACACAACTAAAGAAAAAAGCAAGGCAAAACTTGTACACTCAACAGTCCAAGAGGTGTCGTTATATTGATGGATTCAACAGTGCCATGCCAGGATAACATGGACAAAGATGGATGTCTCCTCTCTGATGCTACACTATAGTACAATATGATTAATGACATTTCAAAAACGCAGGGAATCATAGCAGGAGATCCTTTTATTTTTGTCTGCGCTTTCCTCATCAAGTGCAATAGGGCTATTACTCCAAGGTGTTCTATATGATCAGCAATATAAGAGAGTGTAGGAACTAATGTGTGATCTGTAGTTCTGTAATCTGTAATTTTATATAATGTACTGTACTACACCGGGATCTGTCTTTGTGCATGTTTGTATAATCCACATCTACGTGTCATGGGGATGTTACAGTTGTTACATTGTTATTTCTTGTTATACATTCTGCACATATGCTTATGTGCCACTAAGGGATAAAATACAATTTTAACTGACTATGAATTTTAGATGTACTGCATCACATGCTATTTGTGCATTGCACTTGGGTATCTGACTTCCTCCATGATTAGGCTATAATCCACACATATCACCCAGAGACCCAGGGTGACATTTCCTTTGTAAAACTAATACTGTATCATACTGAATTAGACACAACCATACCATAGTGTAATCCACTAACTAGAATATGTGTTAGTGCCATCCATTTATAACATAATCCATGTATAACTAAATTGCATATCTTGGAAACTATAACTTTTCATGTATGTTGTTGCCTTAAGCATTATTATTATTATTCAAAATGTCTGTGTTCATCAAAAAATTACATTATTTTTGTTCACAAATTGGTTACGGGAAAAAACTGGTAAAAGTTTAATGCAACATAAAGAAAAAGAGATATTTCACTTAAAATAAAGATATTTCACTTAAAAATAAAAACCAAAATAGAACTGAGGGAAACCAATTTCATGGCTAGACAGAGAGTCACGACAAACAACCAGAGAGGAATGATCCAACTAACAGCCATGTATGTCTTGCAGGAGCATTCCCCATGTCTTTGCAGTGGGGTCATTCAAGTCAGTTGCATATCTCTGTGTGTATTGCTTGAGGCATTTTGTCACACCACCTCCACACACACACACACACAGATACGCACATGTATGCACACACACACACACACACACACACACACACACACACACACACACACACACACACACACACAGACATGAGTGGAGTAAGGGAAACAGCACAGCTGGCCCTGTGGATGTGACTGGACCCTGGTGGGTGTGTGTGCAAGTGAGTGAGTGGCTTCTGGCTGCGTGGACTGCTCCCTGGAGTGTGTGTGTGTGTGTGTGTGTGTGTGTGTGTGTGTGTGTGTGTGTGAGAGAGAGAGAGAGTGACTGGTTGGCTCCTGGCTGTGTGAACTGCTCCCTGGTGTAGTTGTGTGTGCATATGTGTGCGTGCGTGCGTGTGTGTGCATGTGTGTGTGTGTGCCGTGTGGACTGCTCCCTGGTGCATGTGTGTGTGTGATTGGTTGGCTCCTGTCTGTGCAGACTACACTCTGGTGTGTGTGTGTGTGTGTGTGTGTGTGTGTGTGTGTGTGTGTGTGTGTGTGCGTGACTGGCTGCTGGCCATACGGACTTCTCCCTGGTGGGGCCCCTCTGGCCCTGGAGACAGCTGGCCTGAGCTGAGCTGAGTGGCGTGGTGGTGGCGGTGACACGGCCCTGCCGTCCCTGACAAACAGGCTGAAACTGGAGCCACTTCACCGTGTGGGTCCGTGTGCACACAGAGCAGCTAAATGTTAACCCAGACTGCTCAAACAACACGGGATTTGCAAATGAAGCTGTCACAGCATCGACGATGTGGAGGAGTTCTGTGATGTGGGTTTGCTCAGCAAGTACATCAAATGGTTTGTTCTGTCAAAATGCATTAGCATGGATTATGGCTGCTGTGTGAACAGAGAATATGATGATAAACGTCATCTCTCCAGTAAGTAGTTAAAATCACCTACAGCTATGCCAACTGTCTTGACCTGAGATGAACACACCAAGCGGTGTTGCTTGCAGATGTACAAGTGATCCGCAGGATAAGAGTTACTTGAGCTGATAAGATTTGAGGCAGAAAGCTCAGCAAGATAAAACAGAATCTCGGCGCTTGGCTGCACAGCTCCGATGGAATACAGGGTGGAGAAGTTCAGTTCAAGTGGAAGTGCACTTAATCTCATTATCATATGTACTGACGAGGTACTCACTTAAAAGCAGGAGATAATGAGTGTTATCACAGGCTGGGGAGTGGAGGGGGGTGGACGGGGGGTGGAGGGGGGTGGAGGATAGCTGGGTTCACACTGAGCCACAGGGAGAATGGCGTCAGGACACTTTTCACCACACTTGCTGAATGACATTGAATATTTATAGGCGTATGGAACAATATGCAACTACAAAGCCTAGGCTGTGGTACATTGTCAATTAGCATATTGCTTTCCAGTCATTTTTCCTGTAGTGAAAATAACCATTTGAATGCTTTCAATGCTTTCTTAACTCTAGCAAGATGTTTAGCCATTGCCGCTATTAGTGAAGGAAATAGCTGCTGCTCATCAAGAGGGGCTGTCAGGACAGGTGACTTTAGCTCTCCTGACTCCCCTATGAGGTTAACGGATATCAGGCATCTACAGCGGCCTTCCCACTGGCATGAGAGATCCCAATTGATGAGGGCTAATGGGAACATGCACTTTCTCTGCAGGGTCTGTCTTCACTGCATGCTGCTCTGTGGACTCTGTCAGAAGCAATTTACAGGTCCGCTGCATATCAAGAGAGAAGGCAGGGCAGCGAAGAGATAAACAGTTGGCATGGACAATAGCCTATGTGTACACAACAGGGGGAAATAATGGGGCTCTATTTCAGAGGGCCACGGGGTATTGGCCATGTAGAAAATTGAAATCTTGGGTCACTCTAATTGGACAAGTGTACTGACCACATTGTGCTTGTTGGCCACTCAACCACTCCTCATCTCTCTCTCTCTCTTACACACACACACACACTCAGTCACTCACACTCTGCCTATCCCACAGCCTCCATCTTGTGCTCTCTTTCATCCTTTCTTGATTTCTCTCTTTTCACTTCTTCATATGGGCATACTTCCAGGTCCTTTATAAGGAAACTGGGTTAGCCTCTCTCTTTCCCCTGCCTCTGTGCATCCATTCAACACTGCTCCTCTTCTCCCTTATTCCCTCATTCTCTCTTGCTTTTCTTCACCTCTCTCTCCTCCATTTTCTGCCCCCTTTTTTCTTCTGCTTTAAATCACCCTCAATCCCCTTAGTTCTCACTCCCACCTGAGACACACTGGATGGATGGATGGATGGATGGTTGGCTCCCGCATCTCACATCTCTCTGCACTGATCCAGAGACCACTTGCGTTGCGTTTCCTTGACTACTAACTCCGCTCTTCTCTTCTGCTTTAGAGCTTTCATTCTTGGACTCGTAGCTCTCTCGTTTCTCCCCCCCTCCACACACACACCCATCTCCTCTCATGTTTGCTCTCCGTGCCAGTTCTCTCCTGTTCCCTCGTTTTCTCCTCTCTTCCTTCTGTGGTTGGCTGTGCCCCAGATTTCCCAAGTATCTGTTCTAGTTCTCCAGCTCCTGGTTCTTCCTCCCATCTCAGCCATAATCTGCTCTTCTTCCTCCTCCTCCTCTTCCTCGTCTCATCGCCTATTCCCTCTGACAGCCACACGGCCACATCTCCCCTCCAAGGCCCTTTTTTTCTCCCCATTGCTTCTTGTCCTTTTTTTCTCTCTCCCTGTCTATAACATTATTTCTCTCTGTCTATCTCTTCACTATTTAGATTTTTTTTCTGTTTTCTATCCTCTTGCTTTTATTTTGTACAGTGTCTGTGCTCTCCTGACCTCCCTCCCCCCTCTGCCCTGCTTTGTCATCCTTGCTCTCCCTCTCATCTCAATCCACTGCCATGGCCTCATATAGACACTGAAAGAGAAAGAGAGAGAGAGAGAGAGGGAGAGAGAGAGAGAGGGCTGTTCTGTGGGTGGATGAAACAAAAGGTGAATGTTTAATCCAAGGGTTTACTTGGATTTGGAACGGGGGGCTTTTCACATAGACCGGGGTTAAGTGTTATCCTTCAGGCTCTGTGTGTGTGTGTGTGTGTGTGTGTGTGTGTGTCTTTTTTATGTCTTTTCAGTTTGCGCTCATGAAGAGATAAGACAGCCAGAGCTGTGACGAATGCGCTCTAAGCCTATTTATGCATGCAATGCTCCTCATTCCCCTGTCCTGTCCTAAACACACACACACACACGTCTTTTGAAAGCATTACAATGACCCAGATGAAAACAATATCTCACACATCTTTTTTTAAAGCTGTCCCCTTTAAAACGCACACACACACTCAAACACACACATTTACATTCTAACCAGCAGTTGGTTGAAATAAAAAATCAGACCGAATGCCACCCACTCCACATCCATCATGCATTCGATTCTGTCAAAAGAAATGAGCTGATGCCACCATACACTTCATGCTCCTGAGAATGAGGACATCTGACAGGATGCAGATTGTGTGTGTGTGTGTTTGCGTGCATGTGTGCGTTTTTGCCCTTGTTAATGTAGTGAGTGCATGTCTGGCTATATGTTTGAATGTATGTTTGTGTCTGTATCTATGCACGCATATTTCTGTGTGTGTGTGTGTGTGTTGCTGCCATACCACTCATGCATCTGCCTGCCCTGCTCTCTCCCAATCAATGAGTGTCACATAGAGTCCTCTAATCAAGTGGGAGCTCAATTCCTCTGGCTCCACTAGATAAGGAGCAGACACTAACAGGCTGCTGCCGTCGCCTTCCAAGCTGTTTGGGGAAGAACGGAGACACCAGGGGGTCCGCGCCGGTTCCTCTGTTGTCAGAGGAGAACGCGCTAGACACCTCATTCTGCTACGCCTGGCCATTGCAGCACTGGATGTGGCGCAGCGAGAGTCTGAGAGGTTGTAGGGCCTTATGATTTCCGTGATGCGGAAAACGCGGACGTAATCACGGTATCCAGACCTGAAATCGGAATCGCACCGAAATTGCCATTCGCCATTTAAATCTACAGTTTTAAAATAGCCTTTTTCAGATTTTCCATTTAAAAACACCGTACAACAAGCTACTGATATGCAAAATCTGGCCAAATTGCTGCGCCCAATCCTGTACCCATCACGAACATTCACCATGTAAGTTTGTTTATGCGCAACATTTTTCAAGTAGCCTTCCTCCTGATAAGATATGATTTCTCCGTAGACTGGTAGAAAAAGAAAACAACGTTTTCTCAATCAGGAAAAAAACTTTCTAATTTCGTATCTTAAAACATAGGCTACTGGTAGATGCAAAAACTGGGTGCAGTGGAAGCGCCCCGTATTTAGTTAGTGTGCTCATCTGCGCGAGAGAACTTCAACTGCCTGTTGCTGTCGGTAGGTTAGAGGAAATTATATTTAAACGACGTTTTAAACATCGACATGGATTTCTGCAACAGTTCGTGGAAACAGCATTGAAACGTTTAAAAGGGACTGATATGCCTACTTTCACTGAAAATCTTTTTGTGAAAAATCTTGGCATTGAATCCCTAATCACATATGTAGACCCACACTACAACAATAGCCAGTTTATTATGATTATAATTTTATATCCATATACAAAGATAGGCTAGCCTATCTGGTATAGGCCGAGAGAAGGCAAGGTGTATGGCCATTTGTGTGTGGGAGAGAATGTGGATTGGGACCTCTGACCCAATAACATCTGACATGAGTGGACTCAAGTTAAATCAGTTTTAGAGAAATTTAAAAGTCCACAATCCAAAATGGCAAAAAATATATCTGAAAAAACAAACAAACAAACAAACAAACAAACGGAATTTGGTAAAAAATAAAATGGAATTTGAGAAAAAATAAAACAGATTTCATAAGGCCCTAAGCTTGACTGGAGGTTGGACCATCACCGAACCTCAAATGCATTCAGTCTCCATTCAGTCACAGTGGGACATCTGCTCTGGATGGCTGAGGTTAAGTACATTAATGGAGCCAGCTTGCTTGGATTGCCTCCTGGTGTGTGTGTGTGTGTGTGTGTGTGTGTGTGTGTGTGTGTGTGTGTGTTTGTGAGAGAAAGTCACTCTGCTGGTCAAATCGAAGGAGCACTGAACTGATCCATTAACATGGGGATTGACCTGCTCCCAAATCTATCCCCCTTTTAAATGACTGACTAAAAACTGTGATGTTCTGGTTGTGTACACACAGCAACACTGTTAAATCCACTTGTCTGAGAAACTTCATGACTGAAGTTTCTGGAAGCAAAAAGAATGAGCACATTTGTGGTCTCAGAATAAGGCACCTTTGGAGGAGTGACCTTTGTGGTGACAAACCCCAACAGCACTACCCCATGTAGTGCACATTGGGAATCAATTGGTTCAGCTCTTCTCCACTCCCGAGAGGAGATCAAATGGGTTTGACAAGTAGCTGTTTTCTCTATTCTCTGTCATCAGGAGCTCCTTTATTCACAAACCAAGCCCTGCACTGAATCAAACAGGCCCTGGAGCGCAGCCTTCAAGTCTCTCTTGTAATCCTCAGGAGTTCCATGGCGGTCAGACCCCCACCATCGCTGCAGCTGTGCATCTGCGCTCTCCTCCTCTCTAAGTGGCGGCCATTGAAGTTCAGCTCCATCTGACTGATTCCCTATTATCTGTAATTAAGGCTTAAGGGGCACCGCAAGTGTGCAAGTGTCAGTGTACACGTGTGTGTGTGTGTGTGTGTGTGTGTGTGGGTGTATGCAGGGTTGTGAAGGAGTTGTGGGGAGGAGGCAAATGCAGGCAGCGATTTGGAGCAGAGCTTGGTGGAGAGGAGCAGATAGAGCATAGTGGAGAGGATAGGGGATAGGGGATAGGGGAGGGGATAGGGGATAGGGATAAAGGAGGGGATAGGGGAGAGGATAGGGGATAGGGGAGCAGATAGAGAATAGAGAATAGGGGATAGGGATAGGGGAGCAGATAGGGGATAGGGGATAGGGATAGGGGATAAGGGATAGGGAATAGGGGATAGGGAATAGGGAATGGGATAGGGAATAGGGGATAGGGGATAGGGGAACGGATAGAGGAGCTTCTAGAGGACAGATGAGCAGATAGGGGAGCATCTGCTGCTGCTGCTGCTGCTGTACAGCTGAGGCACACAGGGAGGCAGTTACAGTAGTTAAGGCAGCAGCACACAGAGACAGAGAATGTGGAGAGCAGGAGAGACCGAGCCGCCCACACAGAGCCCTGACAGGAGGAACACACACTGTATGTACTGTAGAGCACGAGCATGCATACATGCAGACACACACACACGCACACTAATGGATGCATACATGCACCAGCATACACACACACATTGACACGTAGGCACGCACACACACGCACACACACACACGCACAAAGAGAGAGAGGAAGAGAGAATAATTCCCTATTGCACAAGGGGATGACAGGAGCCACTTGGACGCCTGTCATCTTATGTTTGCCTGGCCAAGAGAATATCTGTGCTAGTGCGTGTGTGTGTGTGTGCGTGCATGTGTTTATGTGTGTGTGTGTGTGCGTGCATGTGTTTATGTGTGTGTGTGTGTGCGTGCGTGTGTTTATGTGTGTGTGTCTGTGTGTGTGTGTGCGTGCGTGCGTGTGTTTATGTGTGTGTGGTGTGTGTCGTGTGTTTTGTGTTGTGTGTGTGTGCGTGCGTGTGTTTATGTGAGTGGGTACGCATGAGCTGCTGGGTGGTTGTGCATAAAGGATGACTATGTGTGACACTGGCGAACACCTTTGCATTCCCACAGTGCACCTCCAAATAGTGTGTTGTTTACAGTTCTGTTGTTTTCAGCACTTGTTTGTTTATCTGCCAGATGTATAGTACCTGTCATTGACTAGACAGTACAATAATGATTCTCCCCTGCAACTGCATGTCTCATGTAACTTGTACTTCAGTGTGTGTCTGTGTGGGTGTGTGTTCAGTGTATGCACAGTGTGTGTGTGTGTGTGTGTGTGTGTGTGCACTGAGGGTTCAGTGTGTGTATGCAGAGGTCAATGTTTTGTGTGTGTGTGTGTGTGTATGTGTGTGTCATGTATAGTATGTGGCATGCAGAGAAAAAAAGAAAGGACAGAGGTGGGGACAAGAACAAGTGGGTGACAAACAGGAGCAGAGAATAAAGAGGCATGTTTTGAGCATGTATTGACGGCACAGCTAATTGAAGTTCATCTTTGACAAACACAGAGAGCCAAGCTCAATAAAGCAGTGGTAACAGTAATAACCATTTGCCCTGTTTTTATTCTAACGGTCAGAACATTGACTAACTGGTGCAGGTTTAACATAATAGTTTCTTCTCAGACTTCTAAGACTAGCGATAATAGAATGCGCGTAGAACCAAAGGCTGTGTTGAACTGGAATCAGCTCAGGTCTGCTTTGCAAGCACAGGCGTGAATAGGGAATAAGGATTAAGAGTGTTTGGTCACAGTAAAACCCTGTGAAGTGCTGACCCTCTTAGAAAAACTATACTCTCAGGACTACTCAGGATACGTGGGGTATTAAGCACACGCCATGGCTACAGGCAGTCAAGGCACTCCTCTTCCTGCACTCTGCTATATTAGCAGTCTAACAATTACCTCTCCTGTAGTAATGCTTGGTTGTTTGTGTACGTGTGTGTGTGTGTGTGTGTATGTGTGTGTGTGTGTGTGTGTGTGTGTTTTCACTCTGACCCATTTTGCATAGCTTTTGATCACTGCGTCCCCTTTTTTTTTTGGGTGGGGAGAACAACTTTGCATCGTTCTCCCCCCTTTAAACTATAAAAAGGAGCCATCACCTTTAATCTCGCTACAGAGGAGAACAATATCACACAACTCAGTCACTGCCATCTCCACCGCGCTGTGATCTAAGCAAGCAGACATGTATAATATGGGTGTACACAAACATGTGGGTCAGCGCGGGATAGCTTTAACCTAGGGGGTCCCAGTGCTTTTAATTAGTCAGTGCTGTCATGGGAAGTACCCTGGGCCAGAGAGTCTAAATGCTCCGTGCCGCACCACATCAGTGACAAGTGACAGTGACCCTCAACAGAACACGGACAGCTGACGCTCCCGCTCTCTATGTGGCACAGAGGACGAGAGAGGGCAAGACTGGACCATGGCAAATTTCTACGGGGTCAGTTAAGGTCAGTCTTGGGACGTGTGCAATGTCTGCTCATGGTGTGGGAGCAGAAGAGTCCAGTTTCACAGGATTTTCAAAAAAATTCATTAAAGTGCATGAATGACAAGTACAAGATGAAATATACTACTATAATCGCTTGATTATACATTATCAATCAGTTTATTGACAGTGCAAAATCACTATAGTAGCTTGGTAATGACAAGCCTGGTGATTACCCATGAGGGCATATTATACATCAGATGTATGTCAGATAGTCTGAGATGCTGGGGAATGAGATGGAGTGCTGAGCTAAACGAGTGTAAAGCGCTTTCTGTTATTTGGCTCTGTTTGGCTCACACTTCCACAAAGCAGATCGTTGCCCAAAATAATTAAACGTTGGGCGAGTTTAGAATTAAGAGCCCATTATCCCCACATGCTTGAGTAGTCACTGCTGTTACAACAAACACAACTTTTCACCCATTGCAACTTTTAGCCTATGACCGGGAGCCAGAGACAAACACCACCAAATGCCAAATAATTAAAAGATGTGATTGTATTTCATTGCATTTTACAAGTCCTTAGACTTATTGTCTAAAAGGAATTCCCTCCAGATTGGCGATCTTCAGCCATAGCGACAGACAACTCTGCCTTTTGCATAAACATGAGGCAAAGTGTGAATTAGGTGAAGTCAGCTTTGCCAGGGCAGCTCAGTTCCACTGGAAATGGAGCAGAGAGGGAGCAGACTGCAGAAGTGGGATCTGACCGCAGGCACAGAATCCACATGGAGTATCCCTCCCAGACACCTGAGCCCTGGCTGAGGGCAACACCGGCCGCTGTGTGTATATGTGTGTGTGCGTGTGTGTACTATAAATACACCTCCACAGCACGACATTCAGGAAGTTTAACACAGCAGGCAATCAGTGGCAGAAGCAGCAGTAGTCATCTCCAAGATCATTCAGTTAGTAGTCATCCATTTATTTATCCCACTTTAACCAGTCTATGTGCAAGTAGCAGTAGAATGCGCTTTGCACTAGTATCTCTGCTGAAACATCTCCTGTGATTCTTAACATCACAAGCAGACATGTTGTATAGTTCATGCAGATGATACCTTTGGTTAAAACATACAGAACATGTCCATTTAACCGGGCTCTGATCACTTAGATGACTTGACGTGAGTGTAACAGATAGAGGTGGCTGTTGCAGCTCTTACCATGACGGTAGGGATGGCGGTCACCAGCGCGTACACCAACACCGGGGGAGCCTTGCTCTCATCCTCCGGTCCTGGGTAGGGCTTGGAGAAGGTCTTGTCGAAGCAGAAGAAGCCCTGGATGTGGACCGGAAAGGTGTCCGTGTACTCAAAGTAGTACGCCAAGAGAACCGTCCCAGCCATGATCACCAGCTGGAAGTAGAACATGGTCCCACTTTTAGAGAGCCCAACAAATCAAAGACATTTAAAGAGAGAGCAAGAGAATGAGAAAGAGAAAGAGAGAGAGATGTATTCTAGAGAGTCCGTGTGGCTGCTGGAGGAGTGAGAGAGCGGAGAGGCACGCAGGCACTGGTGGAGGGGATAAGAGGAGAGGAAGAAAATGGGATAAAAAAGCTGGTGCTCCCTGGAGAAGCGATGGAGTCTTGCTCAATGTGTGAATATGAGTGTAGCAAGCGCTGAGACTGCAAGCCTGACAGAGATAAGGAAAGAGAGAGAGAGAGAGAGAGAGAGAGAGAGGCTAAGATCCACACGCACGCATCTCCCGGAGCTGAGGGAAGTACCAAAAATAAAACATCCACACAAACTGCACAGATGCACGCCGAGAAACAAAAATAATGAAAAAAAGAACACAGAACAAATAGCACCAAACAAAAGGGATGGAAAATAATGAGTGGAGGAGAGAGAAAGATAGAGGGGGAGGAGGGAAGACAAGGATGCCAGAGAGAGAGAGAGGGAGAGAGAAAAAAAGAGAGAAGAAGATGCAGCAGCAGGAGTGCAAGTGTGGGGGAGAGAACCAAAAGGAGGAAGAAGGGAGAAGTGAGAGAGAGAGGGGGGGTGCTTTTCTCTCTTCTCTCTCTCTCTCTCTCTCTCACTATGAAAGAGTATGTGGGTTGTACTCTGTGACCATGTGTGTTTGTGTGCATGTTGTGGCTATGGAAATGTGTTGTGTGAAAAAGCTTTCAAATGGGTACAATAGAGTATGAATTCAACAGCACACATTGGTCATCTGAGAAGTAAAACTAGGTGATTGCCTGTCTTTCAGATGATAAAATACAAAAAAAGCATACAGTTGGGAAAAAGAAATAAGGATATATGGGAAATATACTGTCTATCTCTGTGCAAAAAACTCTACAGTTCAAAATGTATGTAACTGATATAGAGAAAAGATGTAATACCAGTGTAGCTTTGCACTTGATTTAAGCTTTTTCACCTTATTTTATGTAAACATATTCTTGCTCCATTGGCATATTTGCTTATTAAATACAATATTCAGCAAAAATGACTATATTTTTGCAGATAGAGCAGGAATAATTTCACTTATAACAAGGTAAAAAAATAAGATGTAAAAAAAAAAAAAAAGTCTTGTTATTGGTCCTTGGTTGGTCGAGGTGCACTGTAAACCCCTCTAGCCCATGGCCTAAAATGTGTGCAAACTGCTGCATATTCCAGTAATCTAGATAATAGCTCATCTACATGTATAATATACAACAAATTCTGGTAAAAGAGTATTGTCTGTGCATAAATACTCATCTGGTGAGGTTTTGAGGGGATATCCATGGGCTTTCTGCACACTCTAGGGTTGGCATATCATTCCAAAAATACCCATCAACCCTCTGGCTCAAGGACTATATAGCAAAACTAAGAAGATTATGCTTCTTTATTTAAGGTCATTTTTTGGACCTATTTCAAACACAGCTTTTGTCATAAGAGGCATATATACATGAAGTGTGTCATTGATTTAACTGATGTCGGCATAAAAGCCATTCCCCAGATGAGCAATGGAGCTGACCTTTTCAAAAAATTAGACGCTACTCAAAAAGTGCTTCCAGTAGTGGAGAAAGTTCTGGTGACATATACAAGTCAATAGATCAAGTGCTCTGACCACCACTTTAAAGAGAACATTCTAGAAGCAATCAAGGGCACCCGGCCAATGTGTTAAAAGGAATGAGCCTAAGGAGAAAGCTCCATAATGGAGGTGGCTCCCGACTGTGAGAAAGAAGCCTCTGTGTGCTGGAACTTCAAAGCACCATCACAGTCTCCTTTTGACGCAGTCAGAGGGAGCACAGACCCTTTAATCTTCGCAGCTCTTTTCCTGTGTGAATTGGCTCCATAATTTAGCTGCTTACTGTCGTGTGTTTGTCAGCGCACGAGTAGCAACATCTGTGTGAGAATGAGGCTATGAAAAGGCACCGATGTGTTTGCTTTTGTATTAACAGCATGGTTTATGAAGTGCATTATCTCCACATTAGTGCCACAGTTTGTACAGTTTTGCCCCCTGGGGTTTACAGGTCTTTCCTTAAAAATGCATTCACACAAATTACATGGTATTAAAAGACTGCAGCGTTTCATCTTACACAGAATAACTTCAAATAAAAACAAATGAATAAAGTATAGCCAAACAGACATGGACAAAACCAAGTGAATGATATCTCTGGAACCCTAATCATCAAAAAATATAATTTATGCATTATGAGAATTATGCTAGCATTAGAAAGTTGTCAAATTGATGCAATAAAAAAGCCAATATGGTTGCCATGGATTCACCTATACAGTGCTCTAGTCTGGAGATTGTTGGGAGTAACTAACATTTGCAAGCAGACAGATACTCTGTCAATTTATTTGACAGCTCAACCCCTGTGGCTCCTATGGTGCCACTCAGAGTCAATTAGACATTTTAACCTTGAAGTGCTCATGAAGTTGCTACCAAATTAGCTTCATTTCATAAATTAGCATTCTGAAACAAATCCTAGCTTGATATGGTCTCTGAAGAATGCCTCAAAACACTAAATGAGAGAGCCGAGTCGATAACATTGTCTTGAATTGCATTTGTTGGGATTGATATGGATGAGTAATTACCAACGTCAGTCCTAAGGATACTTTTAATTTGGACCTAATTAACACTAACACTTGAGTGAGTTGTCTCCACATTAGCGGTGGTGAGGCACAGCCACAGTTCAGATCTAAGGCGCTCATTTACACAACTGTATGCTGATGGTGGTGAGGCCTGTGAATTGGGATGATTCTGACTCATCATGCTCCCAAACAAACTCCACTGAGACTTGACTGCATTATTACTTATTCCTTCACTATTAGCCATTATTAGCTTTGCCTCATTTCATCACAGAAACATTTGCCTCTTTGGCTTTTTGTCTTTATTCTGATTGAGTGAGGAGAGAGACAGTGAGTGAGTGGGGGTGAGGGAGAGGGGTGGAACAGGAAGATGACCGCAGGTCAGACTCAAACATAACTCCCCATGGGCACCTGGTGCTGTAGCCAGCTATACCACAGCACCCCCTGACCCAAATTGCTTTTTTCAATGTACATACTGCCATAGTAACCGATTAAAGATAGTTTGCACAAAAAAATCATTAGTTGAGTTCACACTGGTGATTTACAGCTGTTAGTGTCACCACACAAGATGTAACCTGGACATACGAGAGGGCAGGTTGGCTGAGTGACCAGGATGCCCTGCAAGACATAACCTGGACATGGGGGGGGGGGCGCGGGGTGATAGCTGAGTGACCTGGATGCCCTGCTGCAACTGTGCCTTTGACAGGAGATCTGCTTTACAATGCAAATATGGGAGCAACCAAATACGCTCTAACAAAGGAGCAGATGGAGTAAAAGTCAAAGAGAAAGTCACAAGGCAAAGATGTCCAAACTAAGCGAATAGTTTTGATGGGTATCCACACCGCTGAGCACAGAATTTTGCTGTTTAGCATGCCAGGTGCCAAATAAAAGCACAATCTATTTATGTGCTGTTCTCAAGAACTACTTCCAAATCTTGAGCCAAAGAGCTCATATAGTCCTCCACTGATTAAATACGACCTTTGGTTCCTGTGACCTGATTTCTTACTTTGGCTGTTTACTCGCTATAGTCAGTTTTAGCCTGCCTGAATATTTCATGGCCATGCGTGTACCTCTTTGAGTTAAGGCACTGCTAGGAGTCTGTTGATGAGATTTCAAACACAGGACCCATACAGTAATTTCCCCTATATAAGCGGCACCATGTATAAACCCCCAGGTCAGTGTTTTATGCAAACTAAAAAAAACAAAAACAAAACAAAACCATGTATTGAACTCACCCTTGTATTAACATCACCTATGTATTAACCTCAGTTTACTAAACATTGCCTATTGAATCATAATCAGATCAGATCAAGTAGAATGATGAAAAGAAATGCAATTCTGTATATAGCCCGCACCCATCTATTAACCTCATAGATGAAGACATTTTTACAAAATCAGTGTATTAACCTTAGATAATTATCAGGAAATTACAGTAGACTTCAGGACTTAGGAGTGAGGGAGTGTAATGGAAGGAGGAATAGAGGTAAGGAAAGAGAGAGGGAGGGAGCAGAGAGGAAGAAACAAACAGACAGATAGAATAAGTAGGATAGACATTTGGCTCTCCAGAGAAAACAGAATAGCACAAATTCCCATAATCCCTGCCAAGTTGATGCAAGCCAGAATTAATATGAAGACAAACATAAATGATCATAGTTTCTCAGTGAAAGACAGTTATTGGAGTGGTTAAAGTGAACAGCAATAACACAGACTCTGCAAGACACCACAGAGGATTCAAAGAAGTATGAATCGGTCTAATTCACTGATATCTCCCATGCTCAAAGATGATTTGACCAGACTCTCATATCTCCCCTCACCCCCCTTATTTAGACAGCAACAACAGATCCATTCATAAACTATCCCATGTGGAGGATAGGATGGGTCATATCCTATAGGCTAGGATATACCACTTCCAAATGTGTTAACAGGATGAACACATCACTGGCATGTATACTACATAAGTACTGTGTGCAATTTCACTAAAGGACAAATGCATAGAGCTTTAGGCGAGTGAGTCCTGCTGCCCGGAAAGCTCTAAATAATCTAAAAGGGCATGGATTACCCATCACCGGCTTTTTCTTGCTGATTCAAAAAATTACCTGAGCCATGAATAATTCTCAAAAATAATTCCTCTCATATGATGCTGGCATGGGGACATGTTGCCTTGGTTATTTATGCGTGCTCCAGTTTTGGCTTTAAAGAGGCAACCCTGCCTGCCACCTACTGGCAAAAAACAGCACTGCGCACGTGGACGTGAACACGCGACGGCGAATGAGGAATGTTGTGGAGCTGGATAGAGATGTCATCTGCAAGGAGATGAGACACACGGTGGCACTGTCGATACATATTAGACTAGCCATCCTCTAAGTGAGATTAAAAGAAATAAATCTTTTAGCAACTCAGCACTTAGAAGGAAGAGCAAGTGATTCAGTGCCAGACCATCAGGACAGATGTATGTAGGCAGATGAAAGACATTCCCCCCCTCTCTTTCCCCTCTCCCCTCTTTCTCTCTCTCTTTCGCACTGGCTCTCTCTCCCACTCCCCCTCTGTTATTGTTCTCCTGTGATCTTCATTCTCTGTCAAACTTTCTTATTCCCTTTATCACTTTTATCTCCTATTCTCTCCATTCCTCCTCAGGCTGGGGCTCAGCAGTTGTTGTCCTGCACCATAGTCAGGGAGAGGTAGAGGGCTGCTCCAATAACACAGCACACAGGAACACAGGAACACACACACACGCGCGCGAGCGCACACCAGCCACTATATTTAGAGCCAGACGTCATCCTCAGGAGAGTGTATGCACTGCCAAGGAGCCCCACTTGTGACCCTGATACTGTACAAGGTAACACTGGGCTTCATTCAGCAACCGCTCCTACCAACAAATTTTCTTCTTAAACTCCACTTCCACAGTTTTCAAGAAGATCTGCATTCAGTAATGTTTTTTCATCCGGTATGCATCATAGGTAAATAGGAGATTACCAAATTTAAGATACTGGTGAATTAGACCCATTGAACAACCCCTGTTCTGCACACAGCGGGAATGTTTGTGTGCTGGTCTATAGTGTATATGTGCAAGGCAGGCAGAGAGGGGAGGGGTGGAGAGCTACTGGTTCTTCCACCAAAGAGAATTTCACACAAATGCAAATGTGACCTCCTCCTCTAAGCACTTCTCTGCCACCATCCCCAGCAGCAGACAAGACGCTGCACAGCCCGCTGGTGAATGGAGGTGATAGCGCTAAACAGTGACGAGAGGCAGCAGGCTATTATCCCCTAAAGGGAAATAGAAAAGGTTACCATATATAAGCCCCACAACAGACACATTCATCACTGTGTTCTCATCTTTCCACATGACATTCCTTGGTTTATAGAACCCTTATAAAGATATGAGAAGACAAAAGCCTGCATGCTTTAAAAAAAATATTTGCTTCACTTGTGTATTCAAGTCTGGGGTTATTATTAGTGTTTATCAGAGATGGAGAGAAAGCGAGAGAGAGAGAGAGGGAGCAGGAGAGAGAGGGAGCAAGAGAGAGAGGGAGAGTGAGAGAGAAAGGGAGAGAGAGAGAGAAAGAGAGAATTTCAAAGAAGCTTCTTTTAATCTCTAACACCTTCACAATGAGCAATACCTCATCTTGTTACCTGAGAAGATAACCATTTCCCTTACGCTATGAAAAGGTCTTTAGTTCCCCTGGGTCTTATCGCAGTGGAGGGAACTCACACTGACAGCACAGCATTTACTCAAGTCCTTCCTTCACACAAACACTGGGATTCATTTCTTTTACCCAAAGTCTTTCTCCTCTGAGAATGAAGGATGATAATGTTTAAATAACGACCCTGCCTCCTCAAATTCTGAAGCATTTATCTGTGAGGCAACATTCCGGAAACATCCTCATGCCTGGCAACATCAGTCAGGTAAGGACTCAGAGGACTCATTAAGTGATTACGAAGATGCCGTTGGCTGCATACTGCAGTGAAGATGTTACACTTCAGGACTGAAACTTTAAAGTTGCTAGACGAGTAAAGTTTTTAATCCTTGCTAAGAGTTCACAGCCATCTTACAGTAAATATTCATTTATGATGTAAGAGGCTGAGCTGTAATCCCCTTATTTCTCAGATGAAGTGATAGACAGGCTCTCACACCACTCTCACTTGCTGGAAGAGTGAGAAAGCACTGAGAAAAATGCCTATATGGGGGGGGGGGGCTGTTGGCAGTTATCAAACCAAGTTAATAATGAGATGCAAATGCGGAACAAAGAATGCCAAGCCTCCGGGGAAAGGCAAGCGCTACAGTCAGTCTCTTCAATTCTCCTCTGTCAGAGGAGTCAGGATTACTGAGAGGGACGGATGGGGCCGGATCCACACAGCAGCTAACGTATCTGTGCAGAACAGCCACCCGTCTGGCCCGTAAGTGGGCCTGAACTGGACCGTGTCTAACTAAGCACGCTCTCTGAATCAGAGTCAGCTTGCCTCAGTTAAACTCTCCCACACATGTTGTCTGCACCTCCTAGTCTAGTTCTGGAGCATCCACACTTCTGAGGGGAACAGTTAATGGACTAAGGAGGGTGTTTTTTTTGGGCTGGATGAAACACTAACATTAGCCTACTTGAGTGGTTTGTGTGGGGGGGGGGTGCCTCCGACGGTTATCTCGGGCATGACGGCTACGCGGGCACAGGCACTGGCTTAGTGGGCCAGCCAAGGAGCGTGTTAATTAGAGGGATTAATTAGGAGGCACTTCTGAGGGGGTTTTGTGGTCCCCGGAGTCATTTAGGGTTTAGGAAGGGAGAGTGGTTTAGGGAGAAATGAACAGGGACGAACAAAAAGGGGTCATAAAGTTGAATATTGGGAAGAGAAGTTGAATATTGTTGCCTTTGTATGCTGGGTGCCTCTAACCAAGTTGAAAAACAACAAAAAATCACAAACAAAACAAAAGAATTGGTTCACAGCTCTGCACTACGCACAAGTGTAAAATAGAGTGTTATGTGCATGCATGCAGAATGTACTGATTATTATCCTACTTGCTTTCTTAGGTCTCACTGTAACTAACAAACTGTCTGGCCAGTTCATGGTCTCATCTCCACCCTCTGTATTAATGTAAACATCAGCCTGCCTGCTAAAGGAACAAGAAGTGGACACATGCTATCAGTGGAGAATAGAGTGATGTGTAATATCTTTAAGTTGGTACATCCAAAAACACAACCACAGATTGTGAAGAAACAATTATATTGATGTAATGCATAAAATGCATAAGCACCACGCTGGCCAGCATGCAAATCAGCTAGCGACAGGCCAGCTCTATAATATCCCACTCTACCATGTGTGGCTGCAGTATTAAATATAATGCAATAAAGAGAATGCAATGTTGTGTTCAAGACAAATTGAAAAGGGAGAGTATGTACTGAAAAGTCTTGAAGTTACCCAAGACACCCACAGGTGAGCAGCGGTCATTTCTTGGAAATGCAGTGTGTTCTCACTATTGAGAGAAAGTACTGATTGAACAGAACTTGCTGTGAGGGCCAGACAGGAAGAGTACTTAGAGACTCAGATGAATACTGTTGGGTGAGCATGAGTTCACCAGTAGAGGTCATAAAAACACCCATTTCTATCAGTTTCTTCTGCTCAGACCGCCCTGCTCAGACCATTCAACTGACACCATTTAATAGTGCAGATCATAGGCGGACTGTCGTGTCCATCTATGAGTGCTGCTATATCTCAAGTGAACCACACATAACACTCGCCACTAAACCCAAAGCAGAGATGGAAGTATTTGTCAGACTGAAAGTAAGTGTCTTTCCAAGATGGCCACTGGCTGCAATTTAGCTGAGATGGGAGGAAGCTGGCATGCTGAAATAAGACAGAACACCTCTTACCTCCACAAAGAGGAAGCATGGCACTATGTAGGTGCTCCTCTTCATCCCCGACACTCCTCCGAGGCTCGGCCTCATTCCTGACACACCTGGCATCCTCCCTCCTCTTTTGGCTCCAACTCCGGAATCCTTCACACCTACAATAATACACAAACATGGTCAGCTAACATAACATGCAAAACACACACACATGCACACACTGGCTAACACGCACTACACACCGAGCATATAGAATGGTCTAAGAGCCTGTGTTGGAAGTTCATGCCAAATGGCACCATGGAGCTCATACCTAAATGACCCAAGTCCTTAGAATACTGTATGGCATTAACTCAGTGTCTAACTAGCATTCAGTCTTAGAATACAGTATGTTATTAACTCGGTGTCTAACTAGTATTCAGTCTTAGAATACTGTATGTTATTAACTCAGTGTCTAACTAGTATTCAGTCTTAGAATACTGTATGTTATTAACTCAGTGTCTGACTAGCGTTCAGTCTAAGAAATGGATATTAGCAACCAAAGCACGTGGTTGAAGTTTATGATTACTCAAACAGAAACGGAGGCCTGGAGTTTGAAGAAGACTAATCAAAGAGGCAGACAAATACCCCAGAAACCCCCCTACATCCTCCTTAAGAACTAAGAGGGGATTCTCATACATGTATTAACATTCTCGTAGCAGGACTTACAGTATAATAAAAGTGCTAATTATTTCTGTCTGTGACCTACATTGTATTTTCCACACTCATTAGGGTGACAGTCTTTCTGTGCAGTGGTGAATTGTAGATTGTAATTGGGGTTAAATTTGGGCTGAATATTTCTGTGAAATAATGAGATTTCTGTGCTTCCAGTGGATTTGCCACAGTTTGTAATAAAATGACACAATTCTGTGCCCCCCAATGAAAAAAAAAATAGTCAACTGAAAATAAGGTGAGATTTCTTGAGCTTGAAGTGTCTCATGGAGGTCCAACTCCATTGCTCTTCATCCTAGAGTCCCAGTGGTGTTTCTGCCCAACCATAAGAGGCAGGCTGCACTAGCTCGGTTGGAGTTTTTGTTTCTTTGTTTCAGGACAAAGGATAAGAAGTTTTTTAAAAAGATTTTTATAAAGTACTGTGATGTGTGATTTTCCACCAGGTTGCAATCAATCATTGACTATGACTGTCTATATTTTAAAGTTGGCATGGGTGAACTCCTTTTCTAGAAAACTATCCTCACAAACTATCCTCAGAATCTATCCTCACAAGCACATTTGCAATCAGAAGGAGGTTTAGGCATCTTACAGCCACAGGCTGGTGGTTAAATTCCAACCACAACTGCAATGTTTTCTCCAATCTTGTATGGGAAACGCAACACCTTCTCATTTGTGTTCACACCCATGAGTGAGAAAAAGAGGATCCTCCACACTGAGGTTAGAAAAGACGCACCAGTAACCACACTGCTTGCTTACAATTTAGCCATAAGTCTAAGAACCCCCATGGAGGGAGATAAGCTGTCACTGCTATGGATGGCAAAACACCCCAATCAATCAGAACTTCCTCTGAAACAAGACAGACTTTGCAGCATCCACCAAAGGCCCCCGACAGTGCAGTGAGAAGGAGATGTCTGACAGAGAAGTTAATGGACCACCCAGCATATATATGCAAACACACACACAGGAAGTCATAGAGAGAAAAATAAAAAAACATTGTGCTCACTCACCACACATTCAAACAAACATATGCTGCATTGTTCAAATAGTGTCCCTGTATAACCAACTATTTTACTAACGCTCTGCACATATAATCTCACATTGGAACAATCCGTTTACTAACCGTGGAGTTCTATACATGTTTAAAATACACGTATTCACAAATTATTTGCTTACTGTTTATACATATATTTACAAAGAATATTTGTGTGTGGTAACACTCCACTGTTCATCTGTGCAGTGGCTTTGTACCCATACTCTGTAAAAAAGACTATAAAGTTTCATCTAATTTCATCTAATGGAAACTAAAAATACAGTTTTACACACATCAACAACCATAAGAGGGTAGGAAATGTGAGCACGCATGCCCGCACGCGCACACACACACACAAACCAAAAACACACACACACACACACACACACACACACACACACACACAGCCCTCTCAAAGAGTCAGTAAGAATCATCAGTATAAGCATGCTTCAGAGACACCCCACTGACAGAGAGAGCAAGGCTTTCATCCCACTTCCAACAGTGTCGGAGAATGAGAACGAGAGAGACAGAGAGTTGGGGGAGAGAGGGGGGCAGGGAGGGAGGGCAGGAAGGAGTGAAAGACATAGAGGGAGTAGGAGATGGAGAGAGAAAAGGGAGAGCAAAACGTGTAAAACAGAGAGACAGAACGGGAACAAGGGAGAGCGGCAGAAGATGAGGGTGAATAACACATGAGACTCTTCTCCTCTCCTCTCCTCTCCTCTCCTTCTCCTCCCCCACCCCCTCTACGTGGGAGAAACTCAGAGCCTTTAGAGGCCCGCTGGCGAGCCGAGCCACATGCCACAAACAGCTTGTATCTGTCAGCTCCTACAAAAGCCATGCTTGGGTACACTGCACAAAAAGCACAACACACTCTCTCCACTCGAGGAGAATCGACGGCCATTGATTGGGAGCTGAGGCGTCACAGCCTTGTCAATAACTGAGATGTATTCCCTTACAGAGCTGGGAAGCCACACTGAATTGTATCTGGCAGCAAAAAAAACACTTTCATTTAAACAAATATTTGTCACCGCATGCCAGTCGCCTCCAGGGATTATCTGTCTCCATTCACAGATCGAAAGCAGACGCCCTGGGCTAGCTTTGGGTGATCAAATGGGAATGTGATCCCAATCCATGAGAGTGGCACCACAGACGGACGGGCCCAGAGCTGTCTGCCAGCCAATCAGCAGGACCCACATGCCATCTTGACTCGCAAGAGAGACAGAGAGAGTATTTCACCAAGGTGCCCACTATGGCTATGGCACTGACTACATTCCTCCCTCTGTAAGGCCTAGACAGTCACAGACAGTGAGCGCTTATCTCTAAGGTCAACTCTGAGTACAGACAAGCTTCCCATTATGTACCCATGATGACATAGTGACACGACAAAAATCAATCAATGCATGAATGCATATTCATTATTCAGTTGTGTCTGAGTTGCTGTTTGATTGCTATTTGAAGGTCCTTTATGTTTGTCACAGTCTGAGTTCTCTTAATGAACCCATTCACTGAGGAGTGCGCGCCTGGTTTTAAAGGGCCCCATTTAGCCATCTCTTCACTTAGTCGACACATAATCAGTCACTTTATTCCTATGCTTTGACCTTCTGAAGGTGTCAATGTGTCTTATGCCACTGAACAATGCTGCGTATCAGCACACGGAAACCCTTACACTCACGACAGACGACAGAAACCCTGCCTTACTTTTTTATGTTTGTCCCTCTCTCTCTCTCTCTCTTCTCTCTCTCTCTCACACACACACACACACTGACACACACACATACACTTTTTAACATCATTCTCCTTCAAACGATGATGTGGTTTGATTGACAGAAGTGCATGCCATCCACACCAGTACTGTACATTCACCTTCATAAGATTCTGTATCCAGGTCATTTCCTTGCATCTGCACGGTCTAAATTCAAATCTATTCTAGGCAATGGGGTAAGCAGCCCAGGCAGTAGCAAAAAACTGGAACAGTGTCAAGATAAGGAGAGCAAACATGAGGAGAATATGTTTCACCTCCACACAGTGGCAGGAGGAGAGTGTCATGGCACACTGGGCAGCTCCTTACTTTCAGTCCCAATGCAACAGGAACACTAGTAATACATAAAGCACATTCATTATTTTGAGAGGTTGGTTGTCTACTCTACAGAATGGAGGAGGAATTCACACACATTTACACACACACACACACACACACACACACACACACACACCACACACACACACACACACAACACACACACACACACACACACACACACACACACAAGCATAAGACAACCCCCTAAGTCTCAACCAAGATGTTAGCAATTTGACACCCTGAAGACACACATGCTAATTGGGCAGCAAAACATATCTGAGCGCTCTTGTCCGACGTTGCTTTACATTATTTATCTGTGATGCAACCCAGCCCCTCTTTCCTTTCCCTTTCATCCATGGCTCTGCTCTGCTCTGCTTTCCTCTGCTGGGTGGCCCTCCAGCCCTGGATGCTCCTGCACATCCGCTGTTGCTGGATCACACAGGGAGACAGGACCGGGGGGACCTCAGCATTCAACAACCTACCATCTCTCATTGCCTCCCACAACTCAGAGAATACACACACAGACAAAAACACACACACACGTACAGATACACACACACACACACACACACACACACACACACACACACACAAATACATTAAAATACACAATCAATCACACACAGACAAAGAATCAGAAAAAGCCATACAACAAAGCAACATGTTTAAAATACCACTAGAATAATTAAAAGTTTTTTCACCTGTTATCACTCAGAACAGCATAGTTTTCAGGCACTCTGTCACACATATATACACACGTACACACACACACACCTGTCCATTCTTCTCAATCACACCTCAAGCAGCCAGGGTGGGGGGTGCTGGGCTCTTCCTGACTCTACTCCAATGCACTCAACGCACTACAGGTCCCACCACACACTGCTACAGAACCAGCAATTTCTCTCTCTCTCTCTTACTCACACACACACACACACACACGCACCAGAGTGGATCTAAGAGACGCTACTTCCATCCAGTGTGCACCTGTGACTAGACTAAGTGTCATGCTGTGTGGGGAGGCAGCCTACCTTCTGACTGGCCGCAGCGATGCTCTCAGCTCTGTGCTTTACTTCTGAACCATTTCCCAGAGACTGCTTGCAGAAATCACAGTGAGACACAAAACATGCGAAGACTCTGACGTTCTTCTTTGGTTTTCAGCGCTCTTTCTCTCTCTCTCTCTTAAAGGAGGAAGACTGCTTCTTCTCTCCCTCTTTCTCACTCTCTCTCTCTTTCTCTTCTTCTCTGTATTGTGAGCTCGGCTCCTCTCCGCTCCTCAGCCCGGTGGCAGACAGGGAGTGTGTTGCGGTGGCAGCAGTGGTGGCAGTAGCAGCAGCAGGCAGCAGCGCCCCTCCTCTCCAGAGTTTGGGGTGTGTGTGAAGGGGGGGTGGGGGGTGTCGATGTTGAGGGGGAGGCAGAGGATGCCGGCGCGTGCGAGATCCGCTCTGATGTCCCCCTGTCTTCAGCGCACGGCTTGGACTAATTATCAAAGAGTCCAAAACGGCCAGCTTTTAGCGCAACTCTCCTTGATCTGGCAGTCGTAGCAGAGAGGAGGAGGAGGACGAGAGAGAGAGAGAGAGAAGTGCAGGGGAGAGAGAGATAGAATGGGAGCAACAGACAGGCAGGGAGGAGGGCACTGGGGAGTGATAGAAAAAGAGGAAAAGAAAAAAGAGAGCCAGGGAGTGTGGCAGATGAAAGGAGATTACAAACTAAGTGTTCTTTTTTTACTGTGTGGATGGAACTTCCTCAGGGGGAATATATAGGGAGCAAAATGTAAAACACAAGCACATGGATATGTTTTTATACACACACTGAAATAGCACAAGACATACAAAGAACACAGAGAGAGAGAGAGAGAGGGAGAGAGGGAGAGAGAGAGAGATGTCATGGACACAGAGAAAAGAGAAGAAAAAAGACTGTGGCTCAGGTGTTCTCACAGGGGTGTCCTGACCGATGGGTGGGGGTATTAATTGGGCCCCCTACAGAGGTTGGTGGGCTAATGTCACAAGGAGAGCCAGTGAACAGCACAGGTGTCACACTCACTCCTCTGCCTGTGCCTGTGCAGTGAGGTCCTCTGTGCCTCAGGCAGGACAGCTGTGCCCAGGGTTAGAACACAGGGACTGCTGCCAAGGGAACCAGCATACAGAGCAAAGAGGCTATGGGGGTTCATACAGGTTTAGCTGGTCTCACTGTGTCAACATTACCTTTGCCATGAGGCTAGATTTAATATGGGCTAGATTAAACTGCACTGCACTGAGTTTTTGCAGTGCTGTGTGTGTGGTGTGTGTGTGTGTGTGTGTGTGTGTGTGTGTGTGTGTGTGTGAGAGAGAGAGAGAGAGAGAGAGAGAGAGAGAGAGAGAGAACTGCAAGAGTGGGAGTTCTAATTGGGATGTTTCCACATGTAGTACGAATGAAACTGTGAGAGAAGATACATGTCACTGAGTGTGAGAGAGAGAATGAGAGGGGAGGAGAGAGTGAGGAAGAGAGTGTGAGTGTGTGTTTGTGTGTGTGTGTGCGTGGGTCGGGGGAAAAGTGGAGCGAGAATGAAAGGAGCGAGCCTTCCGAGGGCTACTTGTGCATCAGCGGAACAGCAGCTGTGCTGCCGTGGAGCATGTGTTCACATGATTAGTGCGCCCACCAGCTGCCAGAGCACGGCCCCCTCGCCACTCCTAATTACGCCATTAAGGAGACACACGCTGATTGATGACTTGTGTCACCCTCCTGCATCTGGTGAATCTGCACTGCCTAGTGGTAGACAAATACACACACACACATACACACACACACATCGTACACACACACGGACGCTCGAACCAGCCACTCCTCTGACATGCTGGTGGGAGTTGGATTTGTGGTTCCCATGGAAACGCGGCATCCATGGCACACATTAAGAGGATCAAACTGTGCAGACACACACATGTGGGCTCACCCAGTGGTTCTCAGGGAACTGCACAAGTGCTGCATGCATACATAAATGCATGCGCACGCACACGCACGCACACGCACGCACGCACACACGCACACACACACACACAGAGAAAGAGAGAAGCACAAAGAGGGAAACAAATATTAAAACAATGAAAGGGAAAAAAACATGTCTGTTGAATTTCCTTTGCTGTAAGTGAACATCACGCAGCATTATGAGGGCTACAGAGTGGGCGATCTAAGACCTACTTTTCATATTGTTAATACTTCTCTACTGACATCTGGGACACTGTTGTCCTTACTGCTGGGGATCTGTGACTTGTGGTGATGGGTCTGTACTTCTAATTGTGATCATGGTCATGCCTGAGCTTTGTATACCATCCCTCAGTTGATCTTCGCACAAAACCATCCTTCTGTAGTTAAGAGAGCTCTAGCGGCAGCCAACCAGGCAGAGGTAACTGATGAGCGCAGGCGGTGGATAGGGAATGTGCAGGCCACACCCTTTGATCCACTCCCCTGTGGCCCAAGCTCCTCTTCACTGTTTGCACACTTGGCAGTTATCCTCTATTGTTAACAAACAGGAACTTAAAAAGAGTCTCCAGGGGGAACTTTCCTATATTGTTTTATACACAAACAGATACACACACAGAGAGAGAGAGAGAGAGAGAGAGAGAGAGAGAAATCTTCTCATTTGCAAATCTTTCCACTGAGAGAGATCATCCATCTTTATTTCTTGAAATTCTGATACAATCTGCAAATGAAATTCTGCAGAGTAAGACTCCTCTGAGGGATGTGTCATAAATACATATAAGGACAAAAGGAGAAATATCCTCACAACTACAATTAACCAGACATCTTGATTATTCTCAGTGCTGGTGAGCTTTGTATTCAAAGAGAAGAGCTTTCAAGTGCTACGGAACCATTCAAAAGTGCAATGTAGATAAGAACAGACCAACCACTGTGCTTCATGAAAAGTCTACTCATGTATTTACATACATTTACATGAATCCACTTTGCTGTCGCTTTAATCCCAAGCAACATATAAACAAGATTAACAACAAGCTACATTACTGGACACCTAATAAATTTCCACGCTGACGCTGATAGGCGCTGATAACGTTAAGCCTACTTCCAGATTCATAGCAATCAGAATGGTTAAACTGCCTTCTAAAATACAATTCGATTAGCCCTACTTGTACTGTTCGTATTATAAGTCCCCATGTTTTATTATTTTCTTTTCTGTGCATTAGTAGGATTGTTACATGTGTAACGCTGAAATGTGTGCATTTGATGTCACTAGGCTGGAGTAAGATATATCCAAGGCCTATGTTTCTCCTTGTTTGAAAACTAGTTAGTTCAGATTTTAGTTAAAATAAAGGCCAACCATAATCCTGTGCAACGAATACGAAGAACGAGCAT
The DNA here is from genome assembly GCA_015244755.2 of Tenualosa ilisha. Lineage (NCBI taxonomy): Eukaryota > Metazoa > Chordata > Actinopteri > Clupeiformes > Clupeidae > Tenualosa > Tenualosa ilisha. The sequence goes on along the minus strand of PYXC01001714.1, from coordinate 256,480 downwards.
TTCTTCTTAAAGTCAGATCAGCTACGTACAAGTTGACGCCTAACAAACAAATCTCCAGGACGAGACAGCACGAGTAGGGTAATAATTTTCAAAAAAGCTTTAATTTTCATTGATTATTGACAAAGAATTGTACTTCAAAGCAAAAGTTTGTTTGAGCATGTAGCATCCATGCCATCGCAACCATAGGTTTTTAAAATACTTTATTCGCAAAATTTATTTGACGACGTAGGCAGGGCTGATAAGATAAGTAAAGTCAACGTTAGTAGCCTATGGGGAGATATGGCTCACCTACTTCCTCCAAGAAAGCCACACGAAGTTTAACACATCTTTAACTTGCAAACTTCTATGTTTACCGCAAACCTGCTGCCTTCGTTAAAACTTTTGATATCTGTACGTTAATTGGCTGTTTATGTCCTCCAAAGATAAGGTAAACTCACGTACACTGTCTCCATTTCTCCTGTGTAAACTGAACCAAAGTGGGTTGGACTCAAAGCAGGAACTGGAGTCAGGTACAGCTGGGTAGGTTTGCAGCGCTGCCTCTTTCACGTTACCATGAGTTGAAATTCAGTTTAGCCTATCTAGCTACGCACATTAGATCAGGAGAAAGCTGAAGGTGATCAAATATTTTGAGCGAAAGACTAATGCATGTACTTCTCTGTCAAAGACGAGTTTTAATTAACAAAAGGCGTTTTGGTACACTCTTGCGCAGTTGGGGAGCGCTCCTTTTTTGTCTTAGGAGGACCAAAGGTGTTTTAGACTGAAGGCACACTTTTTAAAGATCGAGCGGCTTTTTATATTCAAAATTCGTTTAGTTGTAGCCCTAAGTTTGTTCCCAGTTGTCGTGGAGTGAGCCTACCTGTTGATTTTGGACATCTGCACAGGTTGCCAGAAACGGTAAGTGGCTGCCTTACAACGAAGGCTTGTTCTACAGGTTGAAGTGAATGTATTTAGTTTTTGTATTTCATGACTGTAAATCACAAAGTAATGCTCCTCATTAGTTGTCCTTGAATAGATGAACAGACGCCAGCCATTGAGTCTAACGATTTTGCCACTGCATTGACTGAACTGCTGTCCTCCACAACTTGAAGATAAACTGTTCTGAGAGCTCGTGTTTCCATCTATTCACGCTACATTTTATACACTCATAGTTGTGTGTGACAGTATAATGCAGGTTAAAGTTTTGTGTTTAAAGGAATATATTTTGGCAGAGGCCTATAAGAAATGGCAACGCCTGCTTTGGAATATGTAAAAACTTGTTTAAAAGATACATTAATAGTCGCTTAGGTTAGTGCATTGTGGTAACACCATGGTGTTAAGTGGTATTATGGTAACAGTTTTTGAAATTGAGATGATATGAGTTGATTAGGATAACAATGTGGATATAATGTTATTCATTATGGCCGTGATGGCAATGTATGCCTTTAACAAATGGTCAGTTGGGGCATAGGGCACAGTGCCTTAAGAGTAGGATAAGGTTGGCCCACTGTGAAAATGGTTTAGCATTTATGGAAGGAAAGACTTCACAGCATTTGTCATCACTTTCAGTCTGAGCTGCCAACATTATTAGGTGATACATTCCAGAACAACATGGGGCTGGACAGTAGGCCAGGAGATATATGTACCCAGAGCAAAGCTTTTAAATGCTGCATTATGTCCAGAGGCTCTTGAGTCACTATCACATCACGTAAACATTTACGTTTAAGCAGAAAGGGAATCTTATGGAGTGGGGCTGGAGAAGGAATTGTCTACTGGACCGGTGCATCATCCAGGATGATGTTTTAGCGGAAAGGTGAAGAGCGAGAGATGGCTTCAAGGGCTCAAAGACTCTCTAGGAAGACACTTGCATGCCCCTTTAGAGAAATGCTGACCAGACAGAAAGCAAAGTTACTTATTGGTGTAAACATCACCTTCTCATGGGACTCTGGAGATAAATAGTCTGTCCGAGGAGAATCGCTAAACCTTGTAATTATACTTTCAAATGTTCAAATGTGTTTTGCCCCTCTGCTGTTTGAGTAGTTCGTTTGTATTTCACGTGTGAGTGTCAGCTTGGAGAGTCTTCACACATCTCTCTTCCAGCTGTATCAGTTGTTTCTGTTTAGGAATGTACTGTGTGTATAATTGGTTTTAATGGCTCAACCAAGAATGAAATGGTTAACCAGTAATCCCACAGAGACAGAAATGTGGAGAATGGGGGAAAGGCAGGAGAGGCAGACAAGGGAAAGAGTGGAGTGATAGAGAGGGAGAGATGGAGGGAGGGAGCTGGAGGGAAGTTTGGAGAACGAGGAGGAGGTCACACTGTGGTCTGCTGAGGAGCCTTTTGGGCTATCCTGAGCAGTGGGTGATGGATGGGAAAGTTGCTTGGGGGAAATTCCTCTCTGCCACACTGCCATTGTGCCATCACTCACAACACTGAGAGAGGCTGTCTCACTTACCGCCTGATGACACTTTACTGTCTCTCTCCCAGCCATTGTGCAGCTTTACCATGGATACCTAACATAGCAGGCATTAGTTACACATGTTTAGAAGTATAGTCTGATAACCACCTGAGACTGATACAACTTTAAACGCTTGGAATTGTCCTGAGCTAGTGGCAACACCCATAGAATACATGTAGATTTAGAAGTCTTTGGGGGAGTTTGCATTACAGTGCATCTGTGGTATGGCTTATAGTACAGTAAATTATCTGTCTGTAGGCTGTATTAAACTCCAGACAAACCCTCATTGTTGTAGCTCTGTCTCTCTACTTCTCTCCTCACCGTTTGAGAGCTAATTGTGTGGCCTGGCTCAACATTGACAGTGCTCAGGATGTCCCTTGGCACATATCAGCAGTGGACTGCATGAGGAGCTGGCATTGGCAATTGGCATTGGCATTATTTATTTAGTCAGTAGCCTAGTGGCATGGTTCTCAGGGTCTGGGGCGTGCCCCCCTCATAGTGAATGGAGACATGACAGGTGGGGCGTGATGAACGGGAGGAATCTTGTTTTTTTATGGCTGCCTTTAATAATGCCTTTGTGTATTGACAATAAAGACAGACAAAGCAGACAAGCAAGATGGACAATAGGTGTACATGCAAATGGAAATAATCAGATTAGAAAATGTAACATGGATTCAGTGGGTGAAAATGATATGTTTTAATTTTTGTTGGGATGATGGGGGACAGGTAGGTCTTCAGATTTCACCATGCTCAAAAGTGTGGAGTGATGGAAAAAGTTTGAGAATCGCAGACCTAGTGTGTGTCAGCAGGTACGTGCCAGAGGCTTACGTTTGGAGGAGTGGTCATGTCATAGCGGTCAGGCCCTCTGACCATGATGGCCCTGTAAAACAGCAGGCCAGTGCTATAGGAAGCCATTGACTTGCCCTCCTTAGCCTGGGGCTCATAAATCAGAGGATGTGTGCTTTGTTTAACGCCATTATCTCTCATATCTGTCATGGCTCAGGAGTTCTGTGGCACAGGAAGAACGAGTTGGATGAGTGAGAACTATAACGGACAGAGATTACCTAAGGTGCCACACTGGTACAATTAAACATAAAATAAAAAACATGTGTGTATTTTGGGGAACTCGGGGCGATTTTGTCATCATAGTAAATAGATGAAAAGATATCTGTCTATCTCCAGAGGAAACCCATCATGGGTGCATTTTTGGAAATAAGGCCACCACTGAGAGCAGTTTGTACAGATGTGGTGGTTGTTAACTTACCGCACTAGCCCAAACCGTGGAGTGGGCCTTTAGGCGAAGAACAGCACCCTTCTCTTCTGCTTCATGACCCTGATGGGGGGGTCAGCTGACTATTTGCTGACTCAGCAGATAGCCTTTCCCGTTATTTAGAAACGCTTTTGGGAACCTCAATGACTCCTGGTAACCTTTCCTCACTTCCACAAAAAAGTTGCATCATTTTTCTCTTAATGCTCACTGACATACTGGCAGCAGGGTTGACCACTGGTCAAAGTGGACCCCAGATTATCTTTCAGAGTGCTGATTGAGTGATGACCTCTGACCTTTCACACATCCAAGATTTGTTGACAGGATGAGACAGATGTATGTCTACTATTTAAGTTTAGTGCACTATTTTATAGGTCTCTGCCAAAATGTACAAATTGTGTTTTATATAGCTAGAGCATGAATTGTGCATCTGTGACAATAGTGTGTTTGTCTAGTCGGCAATTCAATGACAGAGTTTGTTTTACCCTTGACTCAGTGGTGTGACATTTTATTCTGTGTACCTACTTAATCATGTTTGATCTTTTCTCTTGCACAGCTCAATGTAAACCCTTTGATGCATTTGTCCTTATAAATGGCTTAGGTCATGAAAAGTAATTTACTGTAGGTACATAAAATAGAGACTTTTTCATTCTTGCTGACTTGTGTAACACCACCTGAACAGATATCAGGATTAGCATAACATATGGCAGCCCTAAGTTGCAACATTCCAACACATTGCCTTATGTTGTCATGTAAAATAAAATCAATATTTTCTCACCTAAACAGCAACCATACATATTTCAATCAGACTAGTGTTATAAATGGCAGCTTAGTGGCAAAGCGTCTGGAAGTCTAAAACATGTTCTCTGAGGTCATGGCTAATGATAGCAATTGAGGCTAAGGAGAGACCGGATCAAGCCAGCCTCACAGACAAACCTCCCCAAACCTGTTTGAGTTTTACATTCACCCCACATACACCAGAGAAGCCACTGAAGCAAGCCATTGCATGTCACCTTGCATATTTGCCATGACGGCACCTGTGTAGAATGCAGTGGTTTGCTGGAGAGCACATACTCGGGAACAAAGTGCCTTTCGTCAAAGGCGGCTGAGGCCAAAGGGAGCTGCTTGCTGGCAGGCAGCTGATGACTTTGCCTGAACGCTGGCTCAAAGGCTAGGCTCAGGAGGCGTCACCCCTCTTCCACTGAAACGTCTGTAATTATGCATCAGCAGAAATCTGGTTAGACAAGAACAACATGCAGATTGGTAGTAAATATGTAAACTAGCTATGTCCATAGAGGATGGCATGCATGCTGGCCCCACGTGGCTTTGTGTGTTTATGTGTGTTTGTGAGTGTGTGTGTGTACGCGTGTGTGTGTGCATGTATGTGTGTGTGTTTGCTTTGTTTGTGTAGACAGCACATTGCAGTGTGACACACTGCTGAAGGGCTGGGAAGGAAGGGCTCTTGTCTGAGCTCGTCAGAACAGGTGTTCCTACCTAGAGCCACATGCTTACATTCTCTCTCTCTCTCTCTCTCTCTCTCTCTCTCTCTCTTTCTTTCATCCTCCACTTGACAATTCTGTATTAAGGAGTTTGACATTCACAGGATTTAGTACAGCAACCGGCGACTAGTGTGGCAAAGGCAATGCATCTTAAATAGGGATGGAAATTGATAGGATTTTATCAATATCAATGCCATTGTCAATCCTGTTTCTTTTGACCCAATTCTTTATCAGTTCCTGACTGTGTAGAAGGTAGTCTACACACGTTTTCAGTATGATCACATTTGCCTATCATGTAACCTATTTTTCTTGTTCGGTCATAATACGTAAACCATGTAGAACTGTATGGGCTGTTTCAATTAGGATAAAACCCTGTTGACCATAGTCTGAATAAAAACCCAGCACTGATAAGAAGAACCGATAATGTCAAAGGCACGCAGAGACTTGAAGCATTCGATTCCCACCACTAATCTTGGGCTAAATCATGAATGTGCACGTATTGGCAAGCAGCTAAGGCCCGAACAACCATTACTCAGATACTGTATTTGCACGAATGCAATCTGTCCTGCTGGTTCAGTACTGCTCCAGCATTGAGCCTTCTTAGTATGGACATCAGCTCAGCAAGGGAACAACCATAACCAGTGTCAACCATGAACACTTTTCACATTCACAATGCAGTGTCAACCATGAGCGCACATGGTCACAATGCTGTGTTTTTGAAACATGGCTGAACTGCACTCACCCAGTCAGGGTACAGGGTGCACATGCTCATAAACATGGAACTTTAGACATTCATTGTTTCAGCAGACACTAAAGAATTGTGTTCTCTCCTCTTTGCTCTCCATATACTGAGACGGATACCAGGGGCAGTTCGCCTTCAAGGCTTGGCCAGTTTTTCACAGCGAGGAGCAAAAAGAGGAGGCTAACTACCAAGATCATCCCAGGGTTTAGTCAGGGTGCCGGGGAATGGACCCCACTGCTGCTCTGCTGAATTTGTCTCAGAAACTTGAAACAGAGTGGGAAGGATTCATCCAGGATTAAAACGTGAAGCATTGGAGAGTACTTTTGGACAGGGAAATGTTGACTGGGCACCGCACCAACACACACACACACACACACACACACACACACACACACACATACATACACATACACACACATACACATACAGGAGGGAACCAGGAGGGAGAGGCACAATGCAGGCATTCCAGACCTTGACAAGGGCTCTTCCCTTTCCTGTCTGTATTGGCATGTTCCTTTGTGTGTGTGTGTCCGTGTGTGTCCCCGTGTGTGTGTGTGTGTGTGTGTTTGGGGGGTTAGTGAGAATAAATGAAGCAAAATATGAGCTCCGCTTTTGAGTTGTTGTCCATGCTGTTCTTTGTTGTCTAGGTTCTATGCCAAGCCACTAGGGTAGTTCATGGTCTCACTGGCTGCACTGTTCTCCTAATGGAGATGAGAGCGCTGACACTCCACACCTGTTACTGTTTTCCTCTTTTTTTTTTTTTTTTTGCATATAATGTCTGCATTTTCCATTCTGGCAGCTCCCTCTACTAGTCCCTCTGGAGCACAGCCGCACAGCCAAAGCAGTTTAATGGACAAGAGCATAGCAGGAAAAGCGTTGAGTGAGTGTCTGAGCAGGGAGGAGCACAGTGGCGCCCCCCCACGGGGGGTTTTGCGGCTCCCGTCATAATTCAGTTGAAGGCAGCTGGGCCGGCCAGTGGTGCAACAGCAGCTCGGGAACCGGAGATAGCGGGATAGAGGAGGGGTGGCGTTGGTCAACATCAGGAGCAACGAGGTGGCTTATCTCCGCTCGTGTTGTGGTATGTCAGCCAGGCATGACCTTTGCGACCTCTGTGTTTTTGGGGTCGTGTCCTGCGCCGTCCATCTTTCTGTCGGTGAAGGGCGCGAGGGCGAGCCGACACGCACGCTCGTTTCCCTCCCCGTCCCCGTCCCATTCCGCACAGACCCACACACCCTGAAGGACACAGGAATTCATTATGGCTTGTTCTTCCCAGCATTCCCCCCTCATTGTTCGGGCCTGTGAAAACCCTCTCCAGGATGGGGAGCTTTGGCTCTGCTGATAGCCTGAGCCATCTGAGCTTGTAAAAACATGTTGATTCTTTGCTGCTGGCATGAGGTGGACATTTCACTTATGTGTGTGATTTCATCAAAACACTACCAGTCAGATAGGAGCAAAGTGGTCTTTCTCTTTGTGTAAGTGTGTAAGTGTGTGTGTTTGTAACCTACTTGAAGTTAACAGATGACGCTACCATCAAGTCTGTGCAAAGCAGCTGGCCTCATGCTGACTGTCCTACCTTGCTTTCTCTTTTGCTTTCAGTATACCTGTGTGGGTCAAACAAGGACACACACACACACACACACACACACACACACACACACACACACACACACACACACACACACACACACACACACACACACACAGAGCACTCCACCCTTGACCTCTGGCGTTAACACCACAAGCTGTAAGGGTGCAGCTAAAATGACACTCTATCAGATGGTGTCTTCTGATGTGCAGTGCTTCCAGCAACACAGCATCCATCCAATTGGCCACAGCCACTAACAACCCACCCCCAGCACTAAGGCATGTGGGGAGCAATGCACTGCACTCCACTGCACAGACACACACACACCTCCCATTACATGACAGAGAGTGAGAGTGTGTGTATTAAAGTGTGTGTGTGAGGGAGAGTGAGAGAATGTGTGTTAAGGTGTGTGAGTGAGAGTAAGAGAGAGGGAGAGACGCAGGCGTCGTGAAGAGGGGCTGGATCCTGGCAAGAACAGAGCAGCCATTGTGTGAGTGTGGAAGGCCCAAGGGAGCACCTGACAGAGAGGCCATTGATCTCTCTCAGACTGGCTCTCCTGCACAGCTCAATAATGTCCTCTGAGAGGGAGAGATGGAGAGAGAGACTGAGAGAGAGAGACCGACATGACCCCCGCTCGGACAGCTGCCATCCTAGTGGCCACAGCATCTCCAGTGGGGGTTGATTGGAGTTTGGTTGCTACAGTAGCTTTGCTCTGGCATTAGCAGAAGAGCACTTCCTCCCTGTGCCACATGCTCATCTCTGATTGGACGAGCTCATTTGGACCATCAGATCTGTTATGGCTACTGTAGGCTGCTTATTTTCTCATAGACCCTAATGAAGATGAGAATGAGAAACACTGTAGCTGTGACATCTGTTGTGCTCCAGTTACTTTTCCACCCTTTGGCCAGTGCTTTTCTGGGAGAGAGCAGATTAGACCCAGACGTGCAGTGGAATTATCTCCTTTACGTGGATCATTAGATCTCTGACTGTTTGTGACTGATTTCTGTCCCCAAGATTTCCTTGGAAGGCTCTTTGGAAACTATTAAATTGAGATGCGCTTAGTTTTTGCACATGTTCAGATGTAGCATGGCTGAAATAATACAACCTGTTTACTTTTGAAGGCGGTCTATGATGTGCAGCTTGCTTTTGAAGACAGGAGGGCGAGAGTGAACGTCCTTGACCCACTAGGTGCTATGTGTGTGTTCGTCTGTGTGTGTGCGTGTGTTTGGTGGGGGAGTGAATGCCTGTGGGCCTGTGCAGCTTCCCTTAGATGTTCAGTTAAGTGTGTAGCAACTGGACCTTTGCCTCCCGACTTGGTTGGTCTCTGGTGTCATTCTGGACACAGTTCCACTGGCTGTTATTATGCTTTGCTATTGTGAAAATGGCTTGGCTAAGAAGAAGGGTACAAATTTCTTTCTCTCTCTCTCTCCTCCTGTCATTCTTGCAGCAAACTCTGGAATTTTGTGTTTTCAACTTTTTTGACCAGGTCTTTCAATCACAGACGGACCTCACTGCACGCTGCAGCAGCTGCAGACATAAAAGTATTCAGATTCCATGCATACCTCAGGATACACACACACACACACACACACACACACACTATATATATAATATATATATATATATATATATATCTTCAGCCTGAGACACACACACACACAAATACACTACACAAATTCCAATAAAGGATTATGGCTCTCATGACAATAGAATTGAAAGCAACAAGAAACGAGTCCATTCCCTATTTGATTTGATTGTGATGTGGCTGGGGAAATCAGTGGCAGTTTGAAAGCCATGAATTGATGCTCTCAAAAGGCAGTCCTCCCCTATAAGCCAGAGAAAGGCTTGAGATATAGGATGCCACGGCCCAAATCATTTCAGGGGCTTAAGCTCACTTTCTTGCCTGTGAAAGGCCGAGGGAGCAGTGGGGGCTTGTGTCATGTGACCGTTCCCAGTAACCCTGTGCTGCTCTTATAGAGGGCGGCTGTAATGATGGGGCTGAGGGGACAGCGCTGTGGCCATCAGGCTTCTTTGTTTGTTTAGTAAGAGACTAGAGGCCTCCTCTCTCTCCATTCCGAGCACTTTAAGCTCATCAGCCCACTGAAAGGGCCTGTTCCCTGCTCCCTGCTCTCTGTCTGCCTGGCTCTGCCTGACTGTCTTGGCCATAATGCCCCTCAGACCCTCTCAACATTGGTCAGTGATGAGGGAGAGTTATGAGTTATGAATGCAAGGGACCATTCTCTCTCTCTCTCTCTCTCTCTCTCTCTTTCTCTCTTTCTCTCTCCCTGTCTGTCTGTCAGTCTGTCAGTTCATTTCAAAAGTGCTTTATTTGTGTGCTTTATTTGTTATCTGTTGCCAAGGCAATTATTGCATAGATAGAACGTACAGATACAGGATATAGACCTAACGACAGATACAAGTAGTCAAGATATATATGCAAAATCTGTGCATGTGCATGTGCTCTCTCACTCTCTCTCTCTCTGTCTGTCTCTCTATGGGGATTCTCTAAGCCCATGAGGAGATGAGGGGTAGTTGTATTGGAGGGGTCAGTATGGAGGGGCACAGAGCTGCCCACAGGGCTCATGTGAATGGGTGGAGCAGAGGCACGACCAGGCCTGTGCACACAGCTAACGCTGGAGTGCAGCGAGAGACCAAGTAGACAATACATCACCAGAGAGTCTCCAAATGTCAGTGAGGAGGATAGTGCGCAAAAACACACACACACACACACACACTCACAAAACCAAAGAGTCTGTGCTCTTTTCTGCTGCCGATGCACCACCTACAGCAAAAAAAGTCACTGTCTCCTTTTTCTAACTTCATCTGATCCCTCTCACTCTGGCAGGCTTACAGTATAGACATGATATGTAGTACTTCCAAAAAACGCACAGCTTGTTAACCAAGATGAAACATCAGTCGGCTAGCTAGCATGCAAATATCGCTGCTAGCCTAGCTGTGCTATTAGATCATTCTTCCTCAGTTTGGCAACATGCTTTGTCACAGCGTCTGAACAAGCTATGCCAAGTAAGCTCTCCCTCAGCGGCCTTTGTTAATAGGCCTGGCCATTAATGACCGTCATTCGACTCCTTGCTCACCGCCAGGTGCTCAGCTCAGCTGAAGAGAGCCCCGCCCGCAAAACGTCAGCGTTCGTACGCCCCGGGAGGATCAGGTGACGCTTCGCCTCGGGTCAGGGACGCGGCTAGAGCACACATCCTGGTGTGAGAGAGTGCTCATCCTCAACTCAAGGCTGTCCTGAAACATCCCTTTTCCTCTTCCAGGAACAAACTGGGAGGCGGCGGCGGCTCTATGTGGGCAACCACAGTCATTCATGCTTGTAATTTCACACCTTTTAGTGGATGAAGTGATGGAGTGATAGAGCTCTTGTCTCTCCCTCTCAGGGCCTTATCAGTGCTGTGCATCATCTGCTTAAGCCTCCATGTCAGCAGAGCTTCCTCCACAAAGAGTAGCCACAGCTAAGCACATTAGACAGACAGACACACACTCACACACACACACACACACACACACACACACACACTGTCTGTTTCTCTTGTACTGGCATACACACATCCGTACACAGTGCATGTCTGCTTTCAGCACCACAGCTGTCTATCTTTGGATGTGTCTGTCTCTGCCTCTGTATCTCTTGCTCTTTATTTTTTTTCCTCTCTCTCTCTGTCTCTCTTTGTCTCTCTCTCTCTCTCTCTCTCTCTCTCTCTGTCTCTCTGTCTCTCTGCCTGTCTCTCTGAGCACTTTAAGACAGGGAGAGAAGCAGAGTGCTGGGCCCCCCAGCTGCCCTCAGACACGCTCACGCACATCACAGCACTCAGTCTCCAGGGAAACGAACTCTGCCGCTCCGCTCCGCTCCTCTCTCTCCCCTGTGCAAATTGTCGACATGAGGATGTGCTCAGACAAATTTCCCAAAGTGCCCCATCGCCTCAGCGGTCACTGTCATACTCTGCTCGCTCAGTTGCCAAAGCACGGGGGGTGGGGGGGGGGGGGGGTTCCCTCTTTCTTTTATTTCCCCTCTCTTTCCCCAACTCCACCAGAAGCGTTGGCGTGTCATTGGTTGTGCTCAGCGTAGTGTGTTGCTGTGACCACAGAAGAGGCAGTCTAATGGCAGTGAACACACAGTGTATCGCTGTCAGTGAGCGGGGGCGAGCGGGTTTGTGTGGGACCTGTCCCTGCCTGCGGTGTCGGATGGGTAATGGGGCAGAATGTGGGCACCGGCTGGGACGAGCCGGGACGGGACGCTGATGGCTTGTGGCAGCGGGCGATGAGGCGCATCATCAGGCTCCGTAGCTGCGCTTGGCTGCTGTCAGTTTCGTTCATCAGGCCTGTGTCATGCCAGGACCAGATCGGTGTCTGATAAGGTGTTTGCCTGCATTGCAACAACAGCTTCCCTGCTTTGCCTGAGGTTTCTTGTGTGTCATTGGCAGTGCAGTACTGTCAGTCTCACTGAACATGTCCCTGTATCAGATCAAAAGCAGTTTCTGCTATGGCTGGGATCATACATAATTATCTGTTCTAGGATCAGTTTTAGCTAAGCTGAGGCTTTAAATACCAACATCTGACTGAGTGTTGGGGGGGGGGTGGGTGTGGATGCACCTATGCTACTTTAGGACTGACTAGTCTTTACACGCACAGGCGCCACAACACAGCGGAAGGATACAGATCAGAGGCTGGCTGCAAAGCTGGTCCGCCTCTCTTACTGTCTGAGGAGAGGAATTACCGGTGCCTGTGTTTCCTGAGAGATGCAGCCGGCCAGACACACCTGTGGTTACAGATGAGTGGCCCTGTGGGAGCCTGTCCAGTCTTGGCCACCTCCACTGAAAAGAGGAGAGGAGAGGAGAGGGCACAAAACTTCCTGTGTTCATCTCCACCTGTGTGTGTAGTCAGTCCATGGAGCCAGAGAGAGTAGGTGTTTGTGTGTGTTTGTGTTTGTGTTTGTGTGTTTGTGTGTGTGTGTGTGCGTGTGCGTGCATACTGTATGTTGAAGAATGTGAGCGAGGCGAAGCTGTTGTAAATCTGCTTCACTGCGTTCATGGAGCCCCACTGTGCGCCTGTGTTGTTCTGTTCTCACAGATTCCCTCTCCATCTCCCATGGTTTCTTCTCTCAGGGCAAATATACATCCATACATTCTTGCAGGCTCAACTCCTCCCTGTGTTTGCACTTGAGGCCATACCAACCCCCATGTCTCCACGGGGTGGAGAAATTTCTTCCTCTCTCTCTCTTTCTCTCTTTCTTCTCCTCTCTCTCTCTCTCTCTCTTCCTCCGCCTGCACCTCCACATCCTCTCTGGCCCTGCGCCCCTGACCAGGCTGCTGCTGCTCCCTGGCCACTCAGACAGCGTGGAGACTTGGGTCACTATTAGCAGTTCCTGCCCAGCTCACTGCTTCTCTTAATGGTGCCTACACCTCAGCCCTTCCCTATGACTGGAGCTGCTCTATTGAGACTAGTATGGAAACTGGAGTGTGACCGTGTGTGTGTGTGTGTGTGTGTGTGTATGTGTATGTGTATGTGTGCGTGTGTATGTGCCTGGCGGTGTGAAATATGAAATGCACTGTTGAGCTGCTCAGGATGACTGGAAAGGGTAAACATTGTTCTGCACTTTTTTTATAGCCAATAAAGGATACATTACCATGGCAACAAGCGTGGTTGGGGAGAATAAGGATGAGGAGTAACTGGTGAACTGTGTGCCTTCTCTTTCCCTTTCTCTCTCTCTCTCTCTCTCTCTCTTTCTCTCTCTCTCTCTCTCTCCTCTGTTATTCTGTCTCTTCTTCACTCCCACACCCCCTCTGCCCAATGAGAGAAGGGGACTGAGCATCTTCATTAATTAGCAGGGGTCTGGTTGCAGAGATCTGAACATAATCAAAGGCTTTCTGTTTACCCCCGTGCAGCACAGTTATTCTCAGCAGAGACTACTTTGTTTTGTTTTGTTTTGTTTTTCCCATGAAGCCCCACCCCCACAACTACCTGCTGCAAACCCCCTCAGTCAGGCAGTCAGATGGGAGCTCCTCACCTTGTCTTGACCATCTCTCTCCATTTCTCTCTCTCTCTCTCGCTCTCTCTCTCCCTCCCTCTCTCCTTCTTCTCTGTCTGCCTATCTTCAGGCAGGTACAGAAAAGGCGAGTCATTCCTGCTTAGTCATTCAGGCCCCTGTGGCTCTGCACTCTGTGTGTGTGTGTGTGTGTGTGTGTGTGTGTGTGTGTGTGTGGGTGTGGTGTGTGTGTGGAATGAACCCCAGACTTTAAAGAGTTGTGTTAGACAAAGCTGTATCGCCTTTAAGGGCAGCAGATGGATGATATTCTGGAGTTCCTCTTGTAAAGTGATCACAGCGGTTTCTCTGCTGTGCAGAGAAGGTTCCGGAAGCAGGTAGTATTTCCCTGGCCAGAGCTGGGCCAAAGGCACCTGATTGTGCGGCTGAATGAGCGTGTGTCTTGTGTGCGCTCAGGGCACTGTCCCTTAAGGGAAGACTGAGGCACAGTAAGATTCAAGCTAGCTGCTCTTATCTCACTCACACTCTCTCATTCACACACACGCGCACACACACACACACACAGTCTCACGCCTATCCTGAGCTGAATAAGCACCCTCGACCTTGTCTATCAAAAGCTGAAAAACAAACAAGATCTACGCCCCGGTGCTCCTGAAACCTTGAGGGGATTCATGTACATCCTTTGTGGTCACACCACTGCAAACTACCAACACACAAACATACACACACACACACACACACACACACACACACACACACACACACAGAAGTTTTTTTGTTTTTATATGTAATGCACTCTAACTGCAGTATCTTGTCTGCCAATCCTGTAATTTGCTGTCAAATTAAAACTTTAGAACTTTACAGTTTAGTAATTATCTAGTCATGATTTCCAGAGGCCCAGAATGTCCCAATTCCAGCATCTGTCACTCTCTCTCTCCCGGGCACTGCCCCTCATCTAGCATCTGAAAGAAGAAGAACAGTGTGCACTCTTCTGCCTACTGCTCCTCATATAACATCTAAAACATGTCTCCTGTTATTCCCAGATGAAACCCAAGCAGAAGGAGAGAGACCTAAACAAACAAAGAGCTGCTTTTAACCGCCTGTGTCTCTCTCTTTGTTCTCTTGGACTTTGCAGACCCAAGATGGACGAGGCCGAGAAGTACCAGCAGCGCCTGCAGGCCATCGCCGTAAGTAGTCACCTCCAACTCACGTACACGCCGTTCCTGTCCTCTGTCTGTCACAAAGAGTGGGAGTGGCTGCCATGGCAGCGGCGGTGGCCCGCCAGCTTATGTAAGTGCATTAGGTGTTTAGCGGAAGAGAGTCTATGAGCGCAAGGGCTTGTGAGAGAGGTGGAGTCTGATTGGTTGAGACAGGGCTGCCACAGATAGTATTAGTATTAGTGGGTTAGGAGTCGGCGTGAGGAGATGCGATGAGAGTCCAGCTCACAGGGGCTGCTCGGGGAAGAAAAGATGGATGGATGGATGGATGTACTTTATTGATCCAAGCTGGGAAACTCACTTGCAGTTGCAGCATGACATGTAGGACAAACACAATAACTGTACAACACCATAACAATACAAAGAGAAAGAGCATAATAAGAAAATATACGATATGCAGTATGAAGTGTAGTATACGGTCTGAAATGCAATGCATAGTAAGAATGTTTTTTTGTTTTTTGTTTTTTTTTTTAATGAAAAAAAAATATTATACAGTGCGGTAGACCAGCTAAGGGGCACAAGTGGAGAGGCATCAGTACAGAAATGCACATGTGAACAGATGTGTCAGATAGGTTGTCCAGTCTGGGGCACTTCAGACACACACACATACATTTTTATACTATGCCTTGTAATGTAGGCAGAGTAAGGTGCAATAATAGTTAAGGCACAGTGAACAGGTAACATTCAGTGTACATTGAACCTAGTACCACTCCAGGATTAGGGAGGCATTTGTTGACCCTTTACCAGAGATGTAGATGTCATTGTAAAGTGTGATGGCATATATATAACAGGCTTCTATCTTATGGAGGTGAAGCACTTTCAGAAGGCATTCCTGCCCCCTTGTACACACATCCATACACACATAGACTGTACACATGCACACACACACATAACATTCACACATGTTATGACATGTACATGAAGCATTTTCAGATGACACCTCAGCCCCCTCGCATGCGCACACATACACACATACGCACATACACACATGTTCTAAAATTTGGGTGAAGCAGTTTCATACGCACACACATGCGCGCGCGCGCACACACACACACACACACACACACACACACACACACACACACACACACGCTCACACATACACACACATGCTCACACAGGCTCTAACATGTAGGTGCAGACACACATACAGTACAGTGCTACCCACATGGGCACGCACACACATGCACTGATGACGACCAGTGCTGATCTCTCTCTCTTCCCGCCCATGTGATTGTCAGGGAGGACAATAGAGTCTTTGATCTGCTGATTTGCAGCAGACATCTTTTGCGAGCCAGCAGCGGCTCAACAAGGCCGCTCTTGAGCGTCCGATCTGAGGGGAGGCAGCCGTGCTGGAGAGGGATGAGGCTTTGGCCTCTCTCTTTTCATCGCCTCTGATGGACCCCTGTCTGGGGCTGCAGCATCAGCAGCTACTGGCGTGGGGATTTCTGCTGAAGAAGACCACTTGATCTTGTCCACTGGAGCCTTGGCCTACATCTTATGCATGAGCCAGCTTTACTGTTCAATAGATGTTCATCCACAATGTTGAGATGCTTTTATCTTCTGTGGAGTACGCCGCCATGTTTTGCTAGCAGATTTTTTGCAACCAGTTTCATCATGTCATCCAGAGTGGGACAACCTGTACAGATGTTTACTGTTGCGCAAAGTAGAGCTCCTTCACCAGCCTCTCATGATACACATCTGAACATTTTGCCTGAGGTTTTGCCCACCATAGGGACAGCTTTTCAACCATTAGTTTAGTTTTGAGTATTTTTATATTTCAAAGTACTTTTGTATTTTTTTTATAATGAAGAATAAAATTCCTATTCTGTACTGAGGTTTTAGTCAGCACCTTAGTAGGCTTAAGTCTCTCATCAGAAGGGCTTCTCTTGCATTCTGTTACCATGCTAAGGGTGTGGCCTTAGATGTGCCGTTGGAATGAATGTGAGTGCTGCTAGGGGGATTGTTAATGTGCTCCTGAAAGCTATTAATTATATGAAACTGAGCACGCACGCGCACACACACACACACACACACACACACACACACACACACACACACAGAGAGAGAGAGGTCCAGTCCCATGGAAACTCAGCTGTGCTCTGCAGCCTTTGAATAATTTAGAGTGTATACAGAGCACTGAGCCAGGGCCTCCCTCAGTGTGGTAAACCAACACCAGAGACCAGAGATCCCTCTGTCTGCCCAGCACACAACACCCAACACAACAGCCATTACACAACAGCACCCAGCACCCAACAGCACCTAGCCCCTTCACTCTCTCCTGCTAACCCAGCCCCTTCTCCTCTCCTTCAGTCTGTCACTCTGGTGCTGACACTTGCTCACATCCCATAATGCCGCAGCCTGCCCAGAGTCACATATAATACATTCACAGTGCCTGTGCCAATAGAGCAGGCACCGGCTAAGAACACAATAACACAATCTTATCACTGACACATGCTTCAAAAATTCACCGTTTGTTTGCGAATGTCCAAATATAGAGCAGCCAAGTTGCTGAGATCTTTTGTAGTTTTGTTATTGACGTCCCATGGCTGTCTCTTCCTCTGTGTCTGATTTCTTTCTGTCTGTTTCTGTGTGTGTGTATGTGTGTGTGTGTGTCTGTGTGTGTGTGTGTCTCTGTCTCTGTCTCTCTGCTTGTCTGTCTCTGTCTCTCTGTCTACGTTCTCAGGAGAAGCGGCGGCTACAGGAAGAACAGGAGCGAGTCAAGAGGGAGATGGAGGAGGAGAGAATCCGACTGCAGCAGCTCAAGGTATGACCCTCATGACCTTTGACCTTCAGATAGGACTCAGTCAAGTCAAGTCAACTGTACTTAAAGCATAAAAAGCAAGGCTGTGAAAAACATGGAAGTGATTTGTTCTGTTCATGTGGGTGTGAAAAGGTCCCTCTGAATGGCTGCCTTGCGACTGTGTGTTGCACATGGCTGCAACAGGCTTATGCGCGCTCTCTCTCTCTCTCTCTCTCTCTCTCTCTCTCTCTCTCTCTCTCACACACACACATATACACACACATACACACACAGGCAAGCCACACATGCACACTCAAATGCCCATAACCTCAGTGTTCACACTGTTGCACTGTTTGCTATACATGCGCTTGCTTGCTAAGATCCACCCTTCCTGAAGGCAGCACAGCACTCAGCTTGCTGAGGCTGAAGCTTGTTTTTCCTCCGGCGGGAAAAAAAAGTGCTTTTTTTCACATCAGTGTGTTTACATTCGCGCCTCTGAGAGCCACTTTCCCCTATTGTTCCTAATCCGCTTGCAGATTGCCATTCGCAACTTCCTACTGCTCTGTACTACACGCCAGCAGACTCCAGCGCTCCAACAGAACGTCCATTAAAGCCTCTTTTGTGGTTATGAAACAGAGAGTAATCTAGTGGAGGTCTAGGCCAGCTCTTGTCCTCGACTGAACATCACCTTGGGCTTTACCTATTTTTTTGTTGGCTTTTATTTAATCATAGCCCTTGTTCAAAGCTGCAGTTATTGCCTGGTAACAGTTGAGGCAGATCATGGCTATCATAGACAGAACAAATACACTGCGATAAACAAAAGAAAGAAATGGATGAAAGCTTTAATAAATGAATCATGTGTCGTTGCCATGACGCCTGAGTCGGCCAGTATCAGCATGTTTTTTTTTTTTTTAAGAGCAGAGAACAGTTGCTGCTGCTTTCCCTTAGTGCAAAGCACTTCCTGTGCTGAGCCATGCGTGCTATGGGCTGGGTGGGGGATTGCATGCACGCTCACGGCTCGATAGCAGATAGCACTCCAACGTCAGCGCGTGCCTTACAGTCTGAAACAGTGCTCTTTTTGAAGTGCTCTCTCTCTCTCTCTCTCTCTCTCTCTCTCTCTCTCTCTCAGGGTGGCCTAAACCCTGCTGAACAGAGACCTTTGAGTTTGGCTAGTGACCTTCAAGCTGTAATCTTTGATAAACTGTACAAACTTCCTCCAGGCCTGAGTGAATGAGTGTGTGTGGGTGGTGCTCTGTGCCCCCGCCCGCCCGTCTCAAGGAGAGTCACCTCTGGCCAAGTGGGTCTGAAGCAACACTCTGTCCTTAAAAGGGGAGGTGCAGCCCCTTTAGCCAAGAATGCCCAGTGCAGGCAGTCACAGCCAGCCCATGCAGCAGAGGGTTATTTGTGGTGATGAGTGGGCTACTGTAGGTGACTCAACCATAACATCCTGGGTGACTCAGCACTGGGGAGGTTCCTCAGGTCTGTCGAGCTGGCATTTTTTTTCCCCACTTTCCTTGGCCTTTGTGGTTTTCAGTCGAGCAGTTCTTCACCATCTTCTCCTCCCCTGTTGTTTTGTCATGTGTCTGTGTATTGGCCTGTCGATGCGGCCTGTCAGCCTGATGGTGCGGAAATGCAGTTAAAAGCAGAGCCAGTGACGGGTGACTGACAGAACTGTGGTTGAAGCACAAAACAAGACTTGCAAAACAAGACACTGTTGGGCTGCCTCAGATCAGTCCGATTCAGGACAGAGTGGGAGAGAAGAGGTATGGGAGAAGTACAGTTGAAGTGATATGGAGAAGGGAGGAGAAGAGAGAGTGAAAGTAAGAGAGTGAAAGAAAGAGAGCCATGGAGACCTTGTCAAAGGCTGGGAGGCATACAGGAAGGAAGTGCTCGCCGTGTATTTCCTGGCTAAGACTTAAGGGGAAAGAGAGAGAGAGAAGGAAAGACAGAAAGAGAGAGAGAGGGAATGAGAGAAAGAGAGAGAGAGAGGAGTATTGGGATATAGAGAGAGATTGATGAAGAGAGAGAGTGAGGGGGAGGGAGGCCTGTTTGACTTGGAGCTCAGGGCAGGGTGGCCTGGCTGCCTGTTTGCTTTGGATGAGAGGAGAAGGGCTGCAGTGTGATGGCTGGGATAAGAGCCATTAGTGAACCCACTCTCCTGCTGGAGAGGGAAGGGGAGGAGAGGAGAGGCATGAGGAGATTATCTGGATCAGGCACATTGAGACTGCAGGCATGATGTGGGAGTGCTGATGTCTGCTGATGTGGGAGTGCATCAGGATTCATGCAGCTTCCAGCCTGGGTCTGACATGTTGACATCTGTGTGTGTGTGATGCTGTTTGTGTGTGTGTGTGTGCGCGTGCGTGCGTGTGATACAGTCTGTGTGTGTTCCACATTCCACACATCTGACATGACTGCATCATGAAAACTACTTTATTCAACACACATCCCCATTAAACTATAGACACCTTCTTACAGTCGCATTTTGTGCCACTAAGAATGTGAATGTGATTATCATTCCATCATTCCATCTCTTTCTCTCTCTCTCTCTCTCTCTCTCTCTCTCTCTCTCTCTCTCTCCCTCTCTCCCTCTCCCTCCTTCCCTCCACCAGAGGAAGTCTCTGAGAGACCAGTGGTTAATGGAGGGTCCCCCTGCGTCTCCTGACAGCTCTGGTCCCCGCTCCCCTCTCTGGGGTCAACAAGCTCAGGAGATTGAGCAGAAAATTGACAGGTATGACCCCAGCAAAGCTTTCTGCCACACACACACACACACACACACACACACACACACACACACACACACACACACACACACACACACACACACACACACACACAGAGCCATGTCTCTAATGGAGGTAACCAGATTTGGCCTCTGGTATGGAGTTGAGCCCCAGTAAGATAAGGTACTTGAGGAGAGGGCTGTTTCAGAGTGTTGTCTAGATCCTCACTAGTGTGATATGGTCCTGGCCCCTGTGCAGAGGGAGAAGAGGAAGCCTAGCTCCTGGTTCACTGTGGCCTGGGGCTATATGTACCTGCTCAGTGCACTGGGAGACGTGGACAAATGGAGTAATTAATTAGACTGAGAGTGCTTTGTGCTAAAGCTGTGTCTGTGATGGTAATTGTGTGGCTTCATCAGCCTGGCAGGCGTGGAGGTAACATGCTCGGCACACTTCTCTAGTGGCAAAAGTAACACACGGCTCCCAGACTATAAACCAGCATGTTTCAAATTGACTGTGTGTCTATTTAATTAACAGGTTTCCGCAAGAGCCTGTCAAGGTATTGACTGAAGGTGGTTGGTTGTGTGTGTTTGTGTGTGTGTGTGTGTGTGTGTGTGTGTGTGTGTGTCAAGTTTGCAGGCAAAGACTGATCAGTTGACAGAAGAGGTGACAAAGCTAACAGAGGATGATGGATCTGTGAATGATGGACAGACCCCTGTCAACAGTGCGGTAAGATGCTAGTCCATAGCACCTACTGGGACAGTACTGACTGGATGGCCACTGGTTCTTCACTGGTTCTCATGACAAAATGCACACACTAATATAAAGGAAGACAGACTTGGATTAATATGTAAAACGTACCTCCATGTGATAATTAGTCCTCTGGAACTAGAATCCTTGGCACTGGAATCCTAAAGTATGACGAGCAACAGCATGAAAGTGTAATCATGTCAGAGTGAAATTATTTCATTTAGATCTGCAGCAGTCATTTTCCTGAGCATGAACAGTTTGTTCTGGCCTGGTTGCAGAGAGATTATTTATTTAGCTCTCTGGAGCCCTGTATCTAATGGAGGCAAATCCAGTGGAACATCTCATCTGTTCCACAATCAGTTTAATGCAGATTGCTCCCATCGTTGAATCCTCACAAGCCATGTTGATGCATTGACTCCCCCTTGTGGCTAATTCAGACTTAATTAGGTAATAATGGCCTTGAATGGGAAATATAATAGTTGTTTACAACTTCATCAGCGCAGAGAAGCAGGGAATTATGTATGAGCTATTATTGAACCCAATGGAGATCTTTCTGAATTCATCCAGAAAGCAAAGTGAACACAAGTTGAATGGCCAGAGTGTGGATGTGGATAGAAAGACCCCCAGCAGGCCTGGGCTACTTCTCACGGAGGATAAGAGCTGATCTGAGACCAGGGGAACACTGCAGCATCAGCTGAATT
The DNA here is from genome assembly GCA_015244755.2 of Tenualosa ilisha. Classification (NCBI taxonomy): domain Eukaryota; kingdom Metazoa; phylum Chordata; class Actinopteri; order Clupeiformes; family Clupeidae; genus Tenualosa; species Tenualosa ilisha. The sequence goes on along the minus strand of PYXC01001714.1, from coordinate 234,826 downwards.
CTAACACGCCCTCTAAGCACTAAGCCCTCAGGCCTGAACCAGAATAAATAGACTTCATGATTGGTTGATTCATGACAGTTGCGTCCTTGAGGGTTTAGTGCTTTGGGGGTGGGGGGTGCATCTGCATTCAGACATTGTGTGTGCTGGGGAAGTGTATCTCATCAGGGTGCACTCCGCATCATGCCCACACTATTGTCCTGTTCCTCAGCCTGACTGTATTGTGTGAAGGACCCTGATAGGGCTTCTGTCTTCTCTGTGAGTTAAAGTCTGACCTCTCTCTCACTCTCTCTCTCTCTTTCTCTCTCTTTCTCTCTCTCATCCCCCATCAGGGTGTCCATGTCCTGGAGGACGGGAGGACAGGTGAGTGAGCGCCATCTGTTTGCCAGGCACACCTGTTTTGCGGAGTGCCATCTGCTCTCCCCTGGCACTGCCACCGAGGGAGGGGAGATTAACAGACTGGAACCTGTTGAACATCAGTGTCCTTCATCATGCCAGTGCTGCAGCGCTCCTCCAATTAGAGTAATGGGCCGGAGGATGGGCACACAGGGCTGACTGGGCACTGCTGTGGGCGCTACTGGTGGAATAGTTCAGAATGACTGAGTTAAGATGATTAATTCATGTTCCTTTTCCTCCTAGAAGATTCCTCCTCCAAGGGGCCAGTTTTGCAGAACGGACAAGGAAATGGAACAAGTAGGATGAGCTTTTTACTGTGTAGAGACTCTCTGCTTTCCAGTGGTCTTTCTGTGAAGATGTTTCTTATCTCTCTCTCTCTCTCTCTCTCTCTCTCTCTGTCTATCCACCCCCCCCTTGGCTTCGCTGTCTTGCCTTTCTCTGCACCAATTGCTAACCCTCTCACTGACACTGGTGAGGGCTGCCTGTGTTTCTTTGCTCCAGTTAAGTGCTCATTTATTAGCAAAGTTACCTCTTAATGTGCCCAAGTTTCATTAGCGTTCAAGGTATTGATCTACTCTTGCCTAGTGGTATTTAGAGTCTAGACATTGGCACTTATATCTCTCTGTCGCTCCCCAGGGAGAGCCATGTCTATATAGCCCCCTGGTTATGGTAAAAGCCATACTGTCCTACCAGCACATTAACTGAAATTATCTGCCAAGTAAATGTTAATGATTGCCACAGTAGTTACTATTCATAATATTATTTCATTACAAATACAATACATATATGAAATATATGAAATAATATACATGTATTATACAAAAATAGTAAATAATAGTAACTGGAAGGTGGGCATATAAATATATTAAACAATATTTATATTCCATCATATTCAGTGGTAGTTCACTTGCTAGATGCACTTCCTGTCTGGCACACTAGACATACTGCACTAGAAATATGTTCTATGTAATACTATAAAAATGTACATTTACATGTCTGTGTTTGTCTGTCTGTCCACCTGCCTGTCAATCTGTGTCTTTCTGTTGATCTACCTGTCTGTCTCATCTGTCTGTCTGTCCGCCCATCCGTCTGTGTCTGTCTGCATAATCGGTCTAATTGTTTTGCACAGTTTTGTGTCTGATCAGATTTTGTTCACAATATTATCTGTTCACTGTTCATCTCACAATATTAGGGCTACCACTGTACTACTAATGGGGTACCCTACAGTGAATTTGTCCTCCCTGCTCAGATTTCTTGTTTTAGTTGTAGTTTAATTCCATCCCATGCTTGCTTTTGACAACAAACTTCAGTAAACTTTGTTCAGCTCAGACTCAACTTCTCAACTTAATTCAATTTCACTTGTCCTCTGGGCATAAGTAAACTTTGACAACCTCTGTCCTCTGTCGGCCTGCTGTCCTCGTGCAGCCGAGGTGTTATTCACTGCTTTTGAGTGCTGTTTGCAGAAGTGAGAAATGCGGGAGGCAACCAGAGCACCTCAAGTTCAGAGCAAATGGCTGTAGCTGTAATTTCCAGGCTATTTCACACTCTCTTCCCTCTCTATTGGTTTCAGCAGAGGTAGGAGCTGAGGACGACATGAAGGAGACCTTGGTTGCCCCGGTGATGGCTGAAGTGAAGGGTCCTAATGGTGAGGTGGCCACAGATGTGCCTGCTGCTCTCCAGGCTGAGACTGGGCAGTCTCCTTCTACCGAACAGCAGGGGCACATCCGGGGCACTGCAGAAGAAGCTGTCGCTATGGCAACATCAGCATTGCTCTCCCAGACAGCAGCAGAGGCTGGAGCACAGGACTCTAAGCCTGTTTCTAATGGACTAGCCAGCAAACCAGGCAATGGCAATGGGGCCGTCACTCTGACGTTCCTGGGCTTCAGTGACCCAGAGAAGGGTGAGGGTGATGGCATAGGTGTCGGTGTAGGCGTTGGCATGGATGATGACGGAGGGGCCATCATGAGAGCTGAGAGAGTGATCATTGTGGAAGAGGAAGAGGAGACAGAGGAAGAACCCAAGAGCCAAACAGAAGCGTCTGAAGGCCCAGCGGCCCCACAGACCTCCACTGGGGACCCAGACAACCAGGAGCTAGAGGAGGCCACTGAGGCTGAAGCCCAGCCCAGCGCACAGGCCCCCGCAGAGGAGGACACACAGGCAGGGCTCACTGAACCAGAGCCAGCTGGGCCACAGGCTGAGGTGGCAGAGGAAGAGAACAAAGCGGAGGATGGCGAGACGCCCAGTGAAGCCCACGTCGTGCCAGAGGTCGTGCCAGAGGTCATAGAAGCGACAGCTGTTGCTGTTGTTACTGCTGCTGCTGAAGTGCACCCCCAGCCTCAGCCCACAGAGGGCACTGATGTGACCTCTGAGGTGCCAGTCTACACCCCAGCTGTCCAGACCGCCCCCAACTCCACAGCCACAGGTGAGGATGAGAGCCTACAGCCAGAAACCAGCGGGCTGAAAAGTGAGGAGGAAGGTGTGGAGGCCACCCCGGTCGCCGCCCCTGAACCTGCCCCTGATCCTGTTGTGGGCCCTGCCATTGTTCCCGTCCCCAGTTCCCCATGCCGGTTTGAGGATGTGCCTCTGGATGAATCAATCAACATGGCGCCCAAAGCCCTATCAGACCTCACCAGGCAGCAGGCTGAGCACGAGCCCCTGCTGGACTCCAAAATGGTTCATCCGACAGACGCTAGCGCTCCACAGCGCGCTGAGGTGGGAGACGCTCCCAAACGAAAAACCTGCCAGTGCTGCTCCATCATGTGAACAACCACCCCCCCTCCTGCTCCAAACACTCCAGCCACACCCATCCACCGACACACATCCATATCTTCCTAATTCTCACTGCCCCTCTCTACTCTCTGCTGTGCCTCAAGGGGACAGGACAGGTGACAAAAGGCCTCCATACCCTGCTTGTTGTCCTGAGGTGAATTATCCAGCTCCTTTTGTTGTTGTTGTCCCCACTGGCAAGGCGAGAGAGACCAGTTCTGCCACGTCACTGCCGACCGCCACCTGCCAGAGCACTCTGGAGTGGAAAGATAATGTGCTTTGAGCCTTATCATAGATAGACAGACAGACTGCAGTAGGACAGTATGCAGAGTGACTGACGGTATCTTGAAAGAGATTCTGTTTTGGATGCTGAGTTATCTGTTGGCTGGTCAGATGGGCTCCCACTGCCCTCCCCAGAGGACATCATGCAGACTCATGGCCATGGGCACTAAGGGGGATGCGGTGAGGGGCCAGACTCTCGGTCACGCCCGCAGGCCTCTCATGAGTTGCTTGGAAGGACTGTACCCTTGGTGGCAGCATCCTTTCAAGATCTTAAGAACTGATCCCAGCTCTTTGTAGTGACGCCCAAGCTGCTGGTGCTGTGCCTACAGTGTTGTGCATGGTGTTACATCACACTGTGAAGGCAAAGATTTCTGCTCATCCTTTCTCTTCATGAGCCCTGTTTCATCCCAAAGCACAGTCTCTCCCAATGGGCCTGGTAGCTCTTTGCTGAGTTATGAGAGGACTGTTGGGCTTTCCCCTCCACTGGGTTATCTGGCTGACACCTCAGTGCTGTGCTTGTACACCATGCGATTGCGTTTTATTCTGACTTTTCATCTGAAATGACAAACATTTGAATTTTGTCTAATGATTGCTTTGAATTGCACCAAATGGAGTATTTTTTTTTTTTTTGCTGTGAGTTTTTATCTGTAGCACGCAACCTAGACAAGGGAGTGGTGGCTTTTTACTGGATGGAATATTTGCTTTGCAATAGATAACTTGGTAAATGAAAGAAAATATGTGAATGTTACACAACATCAATGTAATCATTGCTTTGGCAACTGAGAAACATTGTGTAAGTGTGAGCATGTGTGTCTGAGCGTGTGTGTGTGTGTGTGTGTGTGTGTGTGTGTGTGTGTGTACGTGTGTGTGTCAGTGTGTGTATATTTTTTTTTTAGCATATTGACCCTGTACAAATTGTAAAATGTATTCTGATGTAAATCAAGTTGACACTTGTTACTGAAGTAAGCATCATATTCTTCCTTCTTGATATCATCTTTAAATGCAAGGTCAAAAAATATATTTTTTGTGCATCATTCAGAACATCCTGCATCTGCGTGTGTTTTTTTTTTTAAACAAACTTGGATGACTGGCTTTCTCAGTAAACACTTGCTGGAGGCATCACTAGATCTACTGGATATGGTTTGTAAGGGCAGCAGCTAGTGAGATGTGTGCTGTGTTGTGCTGTTCTGGAAATGAGCTCTGCTTGCTGCATCGGGTGCCAAAGATATGTGGCTCTACTCAGAGGATTACTGCAGCAAGCCCCGATTTACACAGCCACATTCACACTCACACTCACATTCACAGCGGCTTAAGGTGGGAGACAAACCAACAGGCAATGTCTAATTGCATGCCTGGTGTAGGGCCGGGGGCGTAGGGAGTGGGTGGAGAGAGTGAGACTGTTAGGTGTGTGTGTGTGTTTGTTTGTGTGTGTGTTTGTGTGTGTGTGTGTGGTTAACCTGCATGCATTAGGAGAGGAGGGATTTCGAGACTTGGAAGGCAGGTTCGGACTACAGAGATTCATTACCATAGAAGTGTGTTTATATGTGACTAAAGTTTTCAACCCTCAGTTGAGTACAAGACCATCTCCTACGCAGGTAAATGCATTAAGTTTTACTTACCTTTATTGCACAGGTATTTACTTACATGTCACTCACTGTACACACAAGTGTGTATCCTTAGTTTTCTCTCATGGTGCTGATCTCAGGAATATTAGCAGGCCCAGGAGTATAAGTGTGAGCTTTGCATATATTTGTATCCATACGACTAGAGGCTCTTCACCACTACAAGAATTAAATGAACAACTCAACAGGTGAGCTACTACATCTGAAGTGTGTGAATTAATTTCATGTCCTGTTCTAAATTGTAATTTGTGTGAGTTTGCTTATTCTTCAATTTATCATGACTTACTTGCACTTCATCACTTACATCAGCTGACCTGGACAGTCGCTGACAGTCAGCCAGCCAATCGAATGACTCGATGCACATTAAACCATTTTCCTGTGATGGTTAAAAAACAACTCTTCTTGCAGGTTGTGTCTTGAATATGAACATACTGTGTCATTTACAGTCATGCTGTCACCTTCAGTGATATTCAGTGTATCTTTAATACACTGTTGTATAAGGAGAGTGATATACAACTGGTCCATTTTAATCCCGTTAGAGAATATTAATCCTTCCAATCCAATTAAACCTTCCTTAATTGAATTACACTGCATGACACCTGTTGAACTTCATGCTTATGGGACAACAGTGGGAAAATTATAACTACAACTACAATGTCAACTGCGAGACCTAATTCCTAACATCTCCTATGCTAATATAGCACTGGCTAGAGGATAGATTCCTACTTGGATGTTGGATGGTGTGTATCTAATGCTAGCAAAATGCAAAAAACTAAATATTTTTAGCTCTTTGAATGCTTTATGGTAAATACCACGTTGGAATCCTTTTATGAAAGACAACGTACGCCTACCAAGGGAATGCTGTTTGCTATTTGAAAACAGACAATAGCACTTTCCCACCCTCAGCCAACTGGGTTTTTATGTAAGCTATATCCCTGTGGTTAATTTTTCACCTACTCCCTAAAATTGACGCAGAAGAACTCTCCCACTCCTCCAAGATGAAAAGAATATTTTCCCTGGGCTGAGGTACCTTGTTACTCATTCTTGAATGCAAATATGAGTTGAACTGCAGGGGTGAGAAGCAATAGTGAAGAAGTGCGATCAGACTGAGATACGTTTGCAGTCACTGTAGTACGCAACACCCACAATTAGAAGAGCTGCTCCAAATGCATAAACAAGCTACCTTGAGCTATGAATAACTTTCAGTCTTTCAGTGACTTTCACAACCCTAGTGCTGTGGCTAAGGCACGTCTCATTGGTTGGGCTATTTCATTAAACTCTAGCTAGTCTCACAGGGCCCTGATCTACATGTTTGGGTAAAGAGGGGGAGTAGACTGTGTGTTTGGCTAGGCTGTGCTATTTATGTGGCTATTCCCACTAAGGCCTACAGTATGAGGAGGTGTGAGGGCCCGGACACCATGCACTCAGATTTGGGGTTAGAGCATCTAGGGTGTGTGTGTGTGTGTGTGTGTGTGTGTGTGTGTGTGTGTGTGTGTGTGTGTGTGTGTGTGTGGGAGACGAGGTGGCACCATGAGGTCCGTTTCTCTTTGCCAGTATTCGGTGGCCTACATTCCTCCGCTAATCATCCTCCAATGACCGCGTGCCAAAAAATTGGCTGAACGGGTCAGTAAGCAAGGCAGGTTTTTTTCTCCTTATTTTCCCTTTCATTTCAGTCTGTCACTCAAAATATCTGACCGAGAGACTGGAGAAGAGTATAAAAACATACATCAGAATGACTGACAGAAGCTGTCCAGTGTTTATCGAAAAAGTTAAAGTGGTCTGTGAGGATGAAAGGCAGACAAATGAGCATTATTGTGCAGTGAGACGTAGCACAGTGTCATAAAATGGAAATAAAAGAGAGAGAGTGATAAAGAGAAAGGTGAGCGAGAAAAGAAATAAAGAACAAAGAGGAAATTAAATAGGTTAAAGGTCTAGTAGGGAAATTGTGTGTGTTTGTGAGAGAGAGAGAGAGCGGAGGAAATCTGAAAAGGGAAAGTGGGATTGAGATTTGCTGGAGAGAGGGATTTGGAGTGACCCAGGTTAGCAGTGACTGGAGCTGGAACAGGGCAGGGGTGAAGTTTGACAGAGGAAACTGCCCTGCTTGCTGGTCGGCAGGTCGACATGGCCATAATAGTTCCTAGTGAGCAGGGCAGTGCACTGAGCTGTTCTCAAGAACGCTAAGCTGATTAAAGGTTGCCGCGATTCAGCAGGAAACTTCCCATGTTGCTCAGGACTCCTGAAGCTCTCCTCTCTACAGATGAGAGTCACCAACACCCCCTCAGTGGAGAGAGAAGATTAACACACTGGGCCTACATAATCACCTGCTCTCAGAGCCACGTATCGCACATGGGATGGGCCAAACATTTCTGATGGATTGTGGGAACCTTCCATGTCTGACCTGAGTCACATATAACATTTTCTCATTGGGGGGAAGAGGCAGCTCAGCAAGAATAATATTTCTTCCAATCTGTCTCTGGCGCTTGCTGCGATTGGGGCTTTTCAATATGGATTAGGTGATCTAATTAAAAGCTCCCATCCTTCACTGGCTGAGCAAATTGAGGACCTACACAGGGGGAATATGTAATGGATAAGCCTGAAGCATCAGAGGCACAGAAATCCATTAGGAACAGTGCTTAAAGTAAGGGTGGGGAGACAAATGGTTTTGCATGACCAAGGATATTACTGCTGTAGCGGGAGGAGTTGATACAGCTGAAATGATCAAGGCATCTGTGTTCAGTTTGTGAACTCCCAGCTCCTTTGTTTCTTGACTTATGCGCTGGATACTTTTGTGCCTCTGAACAAAGTGTGTGTGTGTGTGTGTGTGTGTGTGTGTGTGTGTGTGTGTGTGTGTGTGTGTGTGTGTGTGTGTGCAGTACTTCAAAGTTGAAAAACTTTGTGGTGTACTGCTGAGTATCAATCATCTTTGCACTCTGCTTGTTTCAGATTGACTGCCTGTGGAGAACTGGAATTTTAACAACCCCTTGGCACCACGTCAGCCAATCAAAGCAGGCCAAAAAAAAAAAAAACATGGCGACAGGCAAATCCATGGCGACAGATTCCATGGCCAGCCCACAGGGCGCTGATTCACTGGACGAGTGGGCCAGCGAGGCATGCATGGACACTGGTTTGGACAGCCACAGTGCCAGGCACAGTGGGAGGGCTGCAACATTAGCCTCACTGTCAGAGGGAGAAACTCCCCAGACCACTGAGGGGGAGTCCAACTGTGAGGCGTTCGCAGATGCTTACACCAGGCCAGTGGAAGGTTCTTGCAACACTGACAGTGTTCATTTGGTTCCTCCTTCAGGCGCTAACATTGCACCACCAGCTGAGGGACACACTGGGGCAGACAGTAAAGATGGTTGTGTGGAGCCTGTGTCTGCAGAAGCAGACCAGGTCCTGTCTGAGGAGTGTCCATCTGCACCTCAGCTAGGGAGAGGTGAGCCGTCTGACGGGGCTGAAGTGAAGCCAGAAACCCCAAAAGAAGCAGAACTTCCAGTTGTTCAAGCTGAGAAAGCCCAAGAAGAAATAGATGCTGATCAGCTATCCACCACCAGCTCAGAACCAGTAGTACAGGCTGAGAGTCCTGCATATGCAAAAGGGGCAGATTCAGCTGATGATGGGCACACCTGTATCAGTGCACCCAGCCCCAAGCAGGTTTCAGGGATGACTGAGAAGCCCTCAGTGGAAACTGGACCTGATGTGCCGGATGACTCTCCGGTCTTCTTGTCTGATGTTGGTAAGGATGTGGAGGACCTGAGTGTAGACTGTAAGCCCCTTGACTTCAGCTCGGCACGGGAGCAGTGGGTCAGGCGGGACAGCTCCAGCAGCAAGCCCCCAACCCCTGCTGTGTCCCGGACATCCTCCGTAAGTCATGTCCCAGACCTGCTTCCTGGTCAGGCTAATAAACTAACCCTGACTGAGGAGGCACTTGGTGATGCCTGTGCTGCAATACTCCCAGGTGTCCAGCAGGGGGAGGAAATGCCACGTAGCCCAGCTGTGCTCCAGGAGGAAAACCAGGAAGGGCAACAGGTGTGTAAGGAGACTCCACCCATGGAAACTGTTGCTGGGCAGTTGGCCAATTCAATGACCAAGAGTGCTGGTGCCAGCCCTATTGTGGTAAAAGAGCCTTTGACAGAGGCTGGAGCGGAGAAGGAGGGGGAGGTGGTGGAGGCGGAGAGAGAAAGTGGACAAACAAGCGGGGAAAGAGAGCAGACGGCTGCCAGTGTTCACACGGTTCAGACACAGGAAGAAGACGGACAGCCTGAAGGAGAGGCCAGCCACTCCACACAAACAGCACAATCCACACCAATAGCTAATGCCGTTAATGCCAAAATGAAAGCAATCCGGATGGAGGACCCGTACGATGACAACCAAAGTGACAGTGGTGTCTCAGCTGACTTCTCGGCTGAGGCCTACACCAGAACCCCTTTGTCCAACTCCCCCGAACCCAACAAGCCGCCTCCCAACGAGACCCCAATCGAGCGTGAGATCCGTCTGGCGGCGGAACGGGAGCTTAGCCTTCGCCAGGCCCGGGGCCTGAGCTCCACAGACAAGGCCCAGGAGTTTGTGGAGATCCCCCTCCTGAGACCTATCCTCTCCCGGAACCTTCCCTCCACTAAGGTTACCAAGGACAAGGGCAAGGAACGTCAGTTTGCCGGCAAGAAGATGCAGCGCGAGATCAGCCAGGAGACGCAGCGGGAGCAGGACCTGGTACAGCAGGGCCGGGTGCCCGGCTTCTACGAGAAGGGCACGGTGCGGCAGCTCCGCGAGAAGAAGCAGCTCTTCGAGGCCTTCCAGCTGTCCAAGGAGACACTGGCCAGCACCAGTGCCAGCCAGAGCAAGAGGACCACCTGGTCAGGGTCAGGGTCAGTAAGTGACTTGGGTGCCCCAGCCGGCAGCTTCTCAGCCACCTCTACTTACAGCCTGAATCTCCTGGCCAATCCTCAAAGCCCCACACCATCAACCTTTGGGCCTTGCCTGTCCGAGAGCTCCAGTAGTCAGATAATCATCGTAGAGGGTCACCAGGTCTCCCCGATGCTCTCTTTGGACCCCAACCAGCCCCTGCACCCTTCTCCTGGCCCAGGTTTCCTGACAGAGGCGCAGTCGGTGACCGTGGTGGACTTTGGAACATCTCTGGTCTTCTCCTCATCCCCTGAGCAGCTGGATGAGGAGGAGGAAGAGGAGGTCAGCTCCACCATGGTGAGGGAGAACCCCTTTTTCAAGCTGCGTCCCTCCATGGGCCAGCGGCTGGCAGTGGAGCAGGACATCCGGCAGACTCAGCAGCGGGAGAGGGAGCTGCGGAAGCAGAGGACCAGCCTGTACCAGTGGGCAGAGGGGGGCACCGCCAACAGGGAGATCAGAAGCCCCACGCCAGACCAAAACGGCCTGCTGGTACCACAGCAGGAGTCACAGAACAACTCAACTACATCATCAGGTGAGGCTCACAATTTAGCTGTGTGTGTATGTTAGTGTGTGTGTGTGTGTGAGAGAGAGAGAGAGAGAAACAGGCTGCGTTGTGTCTGTGTAATAAAGGTTATTATGGACAAATTGCCTTAAAACTTTCCATTAGATATTGCCATAAAATGAAAGAGACCAATTTTCTTGCCCACTTAAGTTTAGTAGAGCTTCAGGCTTTTGCCATTAAAAAATTCTCAACTTCATCACGTAACATCAGTGGTGGATTCAATGGCTGGCTGACTTACCTAAATTGCCTATGAGAGAAACTTGGTGATATTGTCAAAAGATGAAATATGGAAACAAAATAAATCACAAGGTGCTAATCAAAATCGTTCAAATTTAATTTCACACCTGAACTGCAGAGTGTGCAAACTGAGTGCTTGTTTATGGGTGTCCCTTTGAAGTTATATAATACCTTTTCACCCTTAGGACTAATGAGTGTTTATGCAACCCCTAACACCATGTGCTTTGTTATCTCTCTCTCGCTCTGACTGAGAAGCCTTTAATAATCAGGTGAGCATGGAGAGGATTTTGCCCATCAGCTCTTTAGAATGGGAACGCACACTAGCAGGGCATTTAGAAGAAAAGTCAAGTGTTTCTTATTGAATCTGGGGGCAATCGATGGCCTCCACAGCAGTGCCCACTGCCTCTGTCATTTCCCACTGCTGTGTTAATTCATCACTGAAGCCTTTACTGTGCAACACCTTCATAGATTGGACTTCCTCATTCCCTTTTGGCTGTCTAGCCTGTCACCTTCGTCAAGTGAGGAGTGGAGGAGAAAACAATTGTGAGACAGCTTTGAAAGATGATATCTCGGCAAGCTTGGCCATTTTTATGCCTGTCTGTGTGCACGCCTTCACTTCAGTACGTTTTCAATCGCCTGCCTGTCTGCCTTGCCCTCAACTGTTGCTGCAAGCTTGCTGAAATAAGCTGGCAAGCTACTCTGGCATTATTAAAGGGATAAGAACCTCAGGCTGCTTATTAGCATGGCCATAATGATGTTGAGGCCTCTCAAATACTCTTTCACCATCCATTTTCCATTGCTTGCATTCATGTTGACTCTTCTTGCTGTCCATCTCTCCCCTGAGAAAGACAGTGTTCCTTGTGATAAGCATTGTTTTCTATGCAAAACCCATGTATTTAAGGATTATCAGTTGTGGTTTAGTTGCCACATTAAAAGATAAGTTATTACCACAGCAACAGTTGCCGCCGGTGGTGTTTGAATGTATGTGTGTGTGTTTGTGCTAGATCAGGTCAGCCTGAAGGGTGTGACGAATAAAAAACCCTTTCAAAGAGTACCTGTGGTGCCTGACCTATGCTCTTACATGCTATCTTGGTCACGTGCCTCCATTGTAACAAGCTGAGGTGAAACTACTGGCAGAGTTGGTTGTGAATAAAAATATTAACCCCTAACCCCCCCACTCTCACATTCTCTACACCTACAGCCCAGCATTTGCTTGGAAGGTCAGATGCTGCTCAAAGGAAGCAAACTGAGGTAACACACACACACACACACACACACACACACACACACATCTAGTCCTTCAAGACAAGTCACTACGTTCTGTGTTAGATTCACTCCTTTCATTGCCTCATGTTCTGCCTTATTTGGCAGTTACTGTCATGCTTTATTGCGTCTCGGTATTGCTGAACAATATCCTGAATCCTCAGTGTCCTTGAGCCAGTGATATGGCAGTCAAGCTGAAATCAATAAAAAGTAACATGAAACCCAATTACCCTCCAATGCCCTGCAATCCCCAGGGTGTGATGAACTTCCACAAGTCTCAGCTGAGTTTTTAAGTTGCCCGTTAAAAAAACAAGTCTTTTTACCAGTGTGTTGTAGTGAAGCACTAAAGTGCCACCCTGGGCCAACCCTGTCCTGGAATCTGTGGGCGCTGTCACATGAATAGATGCCGTGCCCTTAGCAAAATTGAAAGTGGTGGTGTTTCAGCTGCATTGGCTCCATCAGCTGAAGGTGTAGATACTGTGCTCAGATGGAGGTCTGAGAGACAGGAACACCACTAGCCAGCTGCTCTCATTTGAATTTTGGGACTGACTGACCGAAGCTCAGTCCCAATGTTCCCCCTGTTAGTCCTAAATCCTAAAAGTATACAAGTACAGGTTTTCTTTTGATCCCGTGAGAGAGATTCTGGGAAAAAAAGACTTAACGAGCTTGAACTGACTTCATGATTGGCTGATTCATTACAGCTGTCTTTGAGGGTTCAAAGCTTAGGGTTAAGGTGGACATTGAGCATGTTTACATGCACAGTTTTTTTCCCGATCGGATTAAAGTTTGTCTGATTAAATATTCCACTTGCACCGTTGTCCCAAAGCATTTAATCTGATTGTCACCTTTTGACATGCGCAGTGGTTTCTCACACTGGCCTTTTGTTTACATCCATCTGACATTCCTTAGCTAACACCCCTTAGCCTACAGCCAGTTGTGGATTAAAAGATATTCGTAAATTAACTTTGTAACAAATAAACTCATTGAACTTGATTCGGCTAGCTAATGTTAACGTTAGCAAGAGAGCAGCTACTTAATACCACACTTAGCAGCCTATGGAAGTATGTAGGTTACTTTCTAGCATTCTAGCTAGGTTTGTATGGTAAAATAAGTGAAAATACTCGTCTCTGGTCATTTCTATTAATTTGTGGTGCCGCTAGTACTTTTAAGCTATTTGAGCGTATATTTGCGTCACCACATATTTATCCCTACACATGCGCAAACAGGAAAATGTAGTCCATGATTACATGCCCATCGGGTTATCAAAAGGTGTACGTCAACTCTCTTAATCCATTTGAAATTTCAATCCCCGATCAGATGGCGTGGATACATGAGGTATTGTGAATCCAATGCGGATAATTGAAATAAAGCAGTCCATGTGAACAAGCTAATTGAGATTCATTCATAGACTCACTCCACTCCTATTCTGAGGGCTTCTACTCTGCACCATCCCCTTAGATGGGATCTGTGATGCAGATTCCATCTCCGATGAAAAAATAATGGATGGCTAGCACTCTTTTGAACTGAGCTTTAATTAAACTGATCATATATTAATTTGTCACTGATTAATTCATTGCTGGTTCAGACAAGGATACAGCCGACTGTCTGCTCTGGTTTGTCTTTGAAATTAAATTAATGTCTCGTTAATTTTTTACTCAGGCCCCAAAAAGTCCCCTTGGTGCTGTCAGGTCCCCTCGACAGAAAACTCCACTCGTGCAGCTCTGGGAGGCAGGGATGGTGAACGGCCACCTAGAGGAGGAGGACTGAGCTGCCCTGTGGCTGTGATTCTGGGAACGTCCTTGTGGGATGTGGGAATACTGGCCAGAGGGCATGCTAGGACACTGGATTGGGAATGGGACTGATGGAGTGGATGTTGGAGGAATCATGGGAATCTTGGGAGAACATTAAAGCCTCCTAATTCCAGTGCCATCAGATGATGCGTCCACAGCTCAGCCATCACAAGAACATTGACCTACATGTTCCTCTTTAGCTAACTATACCTGTTTTAAACTACAGTCAATTAATTATGACATGATTACTGTAGACCTCCTTACTCATCTGTGCAATAACAAGTACATAACTTATTTAACAAGGGTAGATATTATATTGACATGAGTGTACAATTACACTAACTATTGTTTCAGGATTAGCTGTCAGTTGGACCAAGCTGTAATTATGTAATAGGGTACACATGAAACACACCTCCTATCAAATACACCTTTTCTACAATGGTTCAACAGACAAGATGACTAATTATAATAACAAATCTCTTTAGCAGAGCAGCTGAAAGAACAAACATTTGTCAGTAATAAATCGTCTTTCTTTGCCAACCTTTCAGCTTTGTTCATTTTTATTTTCCTCCCCTTTTTTTACAACTAACTCTCTATTTCTGTTCAGTAATAATGGAGGAACACAGGCAGGCCTAGCTATGGCTTCCATCATGCTTGTGAGGCACTCAAAAGTTTTGGGGCCTAACTGTGTGTCTAAGGACTGCCCAGGTCATTAGGACATGGCAACGACACACCTCCAAGCTCGCTATTGTTCTCTCTCAGCTCATGATTATCAGAGAGTTGTGCCATTCAAGGCATTTAAAGCCTTCTTAGTGGCCTTTGGGATCAGCGGCCTGGTGTGTGTGGCAGCTGAAAAAGTTTGCTGCATCAGCGATATCATGTAACATGTGATTGCCATAGTTGGTCTACGTGGAGACAGGGCTGGTTTTGGGTGGGGACCAGGGAAAAGCTCCAGGGCCTCTGTCGGTCCAGCCAAGCGATTAGCAGTGAGTGAGATCGGCACACCATGCTTTAGTGAATTCTCCAATCCCCAATTAATAATTGAATGCCTCATTAAGACTGTGTGTGTGTGTGTGTGTGTGTGTGTGTGTGTGGGTGGGGGTCAAAAAGGTGAAGAGCTGTATAGGAATTCAACCATGTGTGTGCGCTGTGTATGTGTGTGTGTGTGTGTATGTGGGAGAGAGAGAGAACAGTAAATTCAGAGAGCTGTATAGGAATTCTAATATACAAATAAAGCAGCACCTGAAGTCTGTTTGAGCAATGCTACAAAATGTGAACATTAGTGGACAAATTACAGTGCAATCATTATGACTCAGTGTTAGATGATTACAGGCAAACCAGCTAAAGCTCATGTTTCACTAAGAAAGGAATGTCTTGGCCACTTCACAGGTTTTAATATGCGGAGGCAGGAAAAAATACAATGACTGAGTCACTACAGCACTTTTCTCAAATGATGTGTGGTCACATGGTAAGGCTGAGTTCTCTTTTTCTCAGCAGTAAGGATCAATCTCACCATATAAATGCTGTGAGCAAGAATGACACTGACACAGAATGACACGCAGAAAAATTTGTCCATTTCCAGATGACACACGTGAGAAAAAGTACAAGAAATAACAAGCCGTTCAACCAACTCATTTAATGTGAACCAATGTGAACCATAAGATGTATTGGTTATGTCTTGGTAACCACCTATGGATTGACTACCATATAATGTTATGGGACAATATTTTGGAAGTATTATGATGCTCAGGAAAAACCATGGACAACTTGTAGTTTATACTGGTTACTACTGATTGTACTTTTCCTGCATGACCCCTGGGAGTTAGGTTAGCCCCTTGAGTCATGGATCTGCCCAAGGTTTCTTCCTGCACTAACTAACATAAGGGAGTTTTTCCTTGCCCCTGTTGCTCTTGGATGCTCCTTGCTGTAAAGCTCCATGTGAAAATACTAATGTTAAAAGCGCTGTATAAATGTAATATATTTGAATTGAACTGAAAGTTCCCTGTACTGCATTTCTAATAGCCAGTGAAATAAAATCTACCGCTGCTCGATTCCCACTGTGTCTGATGGGATATAAATGACGATATCAATGTGTCGAGAAAGAGAACAGTTTTCTCAGAATACATGAAACTGGTGAGAGATTGAGTGAGAGTCCCCTAGACATACTGTAGCGTATTCACAACAGCAACAGCTACTGTAGGCTCTGGTATGACTCATCTGCTTGCTCCTTCATGTGAAAGGGGGAGAGGGAGAAAGAAAGTGAGAATGGGAGAGGTATGAAAGGATAGAGGGGGAGAGAGAGAAAGAAAGTGAGAATGGAAGAGGAGGAAAGTAAGTGCTAGTTATTGCTGCTTTGCATATATACAATAGCAGTTGTTCAAGAGATAATAAAAATGGATGAAGGGAGTGCCTTTGTCTTTGGATGCCAGAGGGGAAGAGTCTGCTTTACATTTTTCCTGATTGCTTTGATCTGAGAAATGGCATGGCCTGTGCTTGCTGTCGTCCCCCTAACAACAGGGCCACCATCAGGCCTTCAAGCATCTAGCCCCCCTTCCGGGAGCTCAGGAACCCTTACAGTGGTCTAGATCAGCAGCCCCACTTTTGGATGGGAGAAAGGGATACTTGTATCCATCAATAAAATGTAATAACCTATTCAATATATTAATACAAGACTTTGGAGCAAATTACTGGTGCTGTGGACTTTGTGCACTCACTTTATAGGTTTCCCATGACTGTAAATGTAATCATGCTGGTGATAAAGTATTTTATTCATGTTGGGCAAGAGCCCTCAGATGTTGTGAGTATATACTCATTTAAAATAGTGCTTAGCAGTACATTTTGTAAAAGAAAGCCATTTCAAAAAACAAGTGTGTACAGCCTTGGTGATTTTGTTGCTTACAATTTCAATGTCAAGGTGCTTAGTAGGGAATTTACCTGTCTGATAATGGGCGCAGTGATGTCCCGTCTGACGTACTGTATGTTTACTCTTCAGTTCAGTGCTCACTGCTCTCAGAGATGATGTAATTACAGTCTGGAAAGGACAAATCGCCACACCCCTCAACACTTTTCCAGTGACTTACGATGAATCACAAACAAATCCGCTTCCAAGGTACACAATAGCAGTGTAGCATCAGCTGAGACTGGCTCATAATGTGACACTAGTAAATGCAGGTTAGTCTGAGGCTTCTGTTGTTGACATCTTGTTGACAGCTGAAAAGTGTTTTAATGTAAAGTGCTGAGAGGTGTGGTAATGGTTAGATTTGTCCTTTCCAGACAGTAATTATGCTCTAAAAGTAGCAAGACTAAAGAGTAAACATGCGTAAGACAGGACATCACTGCGCTTGTTATCAGATAAGTAAATTGCCCAAAGAGCACTTATAGGTGTTTCATTAGAAAAAGACTAAAGGAGTAAATAGATTAGATTTATCTGTGGACTGAATGTGTTCAAGTAATGTGGCACACAGACATGGTCCTAATGGCAGCTCAACTGAAATCATTTGAACTGACTGAAGAATGCAGTGCAATAATCATTTCCATAGCCTAGTAAGAAAACCCTGAATGTTATCTAATGACTTGGACATACTTGCCCCCACATTTTACAACATAGCATAAAAAAGTTTATATGCTCAATACACACAGTGATTCTGTTTCCATTCTTTGTAAAACAATCCTATGGAGCAGAACATTCCCAAGAAAGACAATCAAGCTACAACATCACTTTGTTTCACTTTTGCGCTTTCTTCCCTTCTAGCAAAATTAGGTCTGTTCTGCCTCCCTCAGCTCTTTGTGGCACAGTGCCCCCTACTGACCAACAGTTGAGCTTGACTTGACGATTGAGTTGTAGTTTTATTGCTTGGACTGTTTTCAAGGCAAATGATTAGTAATTTCCGCTAAGTGGTCAAATAAACAACACACTCCCAACAACCACTCCCCCTTTTGATCATTGTATGACACAACAGTCCTACAGAAATAAATTTTTATTTAAAAATGTAGGTATAAGTGCAATTAGTTGAAGGAAAAGTATCAAAGGAAAGGACAAATCAGTTAAATTCACATCTTACAACAATGACAATCTGTAGTATTATACTATAATGTATATTGCTAAATTTTGTGTGGTAACAAAACAACACCTCTGGTCATAGATGGACTTTGAAATAAAATAAACACAACACAACAGTTATAATAACACAATTATTATAATGCTCAGCTAAAATCATGGACAAATTGCAGTCTATCTGTGTACTTTTCCTGCATGACTCCTGGTAGTTGGGTTAGCCCCTTGAGCCACGGATCTGCCCAAAGTTTCTTCCTAGGAGTTTTTTCTTGCCCCTGTTGCTCTTGGCAGCTCCTTGCTATGAAGCACCATGAGACAATATTATTGTAAAAGGCGCTGTATAAATATAATTGAAATTGAATTGAATGGTCAACAAAAACATTTAAGGTGGAAATGACGTTCAACAGTAGGATGGATTGGCAAACGTAGAGAGAGTCTTTGGGTCAGCATAGTCAGGACTGACCGGTCCAGAATCCTAGTGATCAAAACATGGACAGAAGAGTTACATTACAAATGACAAACAGCAGTGCTGCAATTTCAAAAGAAAATCTTATCCATACTAAGCCATAACACAAGAACTATGGGCCAGATAGCTACTGTTTTCACTGTTGTCTCTTCACTGACTATTTGCATCTGATAAATGGCTCCATGGAAAGAGCAAGAGAATGGCCTATATAAGGCTAAGTTCTTCAGAGGAGCATATCTCTCAATCTGTAGTGGGGGTGTTCATTTCTTGAGAAAAGAAAAGACCATTTGACGTCCTTTAGGTATCTGAATGTAACACACACACAGACTTGATTCAGTTACACCAGGGCCCAGTACACACCTCGAGGGGCCATGCTACATTCAGTGGGCTCATTAATTAAGCTAATTAACACTAACTAAAGTAAATGGTAAGCAGGGTGAGGTGGCTTGAGGACAGCAGTTTGACACCAGCACAGGACAGGCATAGATGAAAAGCTTCATAATATGTCGATGGTTAGACAGAGAGAGAGAGAGACAGAGAGAGTAAGTGAGAGAGAGAGAGAGAAAAAGAGAAAAGTAGGTAAAAAACAGTGCCATGTAAAAGAAAAAGTCACGTCCTGTTTAGTAATGAATGAGGACTGAAGAGAGCCTGCAGGGCTCTGGTGTAATATCCTTCCACATTACACGTAAGTCAGAGAAATTCGGCACACCCATGAGAACATCAACACTAGCTCAAAAATGACAAAAAAAGTGTTTCAACACAGGTTGAGATAAAATCACACATGTAACAAGCACAAGACATGACCTAATTGCTTGTAGCAAAATGCCAGAACTGAGCAGCAGAATTGAGTGCAAAAGAAGCTTTCTCTTAGTTAGTTTGGAAATGAAGAGCAAGCAAGGCAGAGCTCTGTGGGGAGTCATCCTCTAGTCTGAAAGCTCTAGTCAGCAGAGTCCATATGAGAAGAGAGGAGAAGAGATGCGAAGCTGCCTCTGGATTAGGGGTGTCTTGGGAGAGACTTCACAGACAGCGCCGCTGAGCAGCGTCAGCTTGTTAGGCCAGATTGGCACTGATGGACACACTCCATGGAGAATGATCTGAGATCAGCTCACGCATACCCTCACGCTCACAGCTTTAGATCTAGAGCAGAACAATTTTGCACTCAGGGAAGTAAAGCCAAGAGAGAACAGGAGCAGTGGAGCGAGGGAGTGAGACAAGACTGGAAATGAGACAAGAGTGAGACAAAACCAGAGTGAGACAAGACCAGAGCAAGACAGGGTGCGACAGGACGTGTCGGGTCATGTTACCTTGAAGCAGATGCTCAGGCGTGAGATGGGGAGATCTTGATGAAGAAGAAGAAAAATCATGAATCATTTTGTTTTGACATTATTAAACAGTATCTGAATAATTCAGATTTTTTTCTGCAAAGATCTGATTCTGAATGAAATCTATATTGTATATATAGCCCTGGGTACATAGTGTATTTTGTATTGTATTGGTATGTATTGTACTGGTATGTGGTGCTCACCTACAACGTGGTCTCTTGCATGAACTTTACTCCAAAATTTGGCGTCCTCCCTGCAGTGGGTGATAACAATGGTAAGAATGTAGGTTTGTGTGCAGGTGTGATAACAGCACATGATGGAACAGCACAACCCAAAGCAAAGAGTTTGCACTGAGGCAAAATGCAGATGAGTAGATTTTACATATCAGTACACAGAATCTATATACAGTCAATTACTCAGCGCGGGGAAATGGTGAAGGTCATAGGTGCTTGTCGAGAGATCATTTAGCGTGAGACTCACTCACCTCATCTTCTTCTTCTTTGCTGCATCTTGCACTGAAAAACACACACATTGCCTGACTGTACTGACGTCACTTATTGAAGAATATAAGGAGATCATAGATTTGACAAAGGCTGGAATTCAGACTTGATCGTATTTGTATTGTGAAACCAATAAAAATGAATCAGTAAGAGAGTAAGAGAGCTGGTGTATTGTTACCTCTCTTGTGTACAGCGACCCCCAGTCCCGTCACTATGCCTAGGAAGAGCACAGATGCAGATATGGCTCCTAGTATCAGGGGCCAGTCCGTTGTTGACTGCTCAGGTGCTACAGTACGAACAGACAGTTAAGCACAAGACGAGACAATGTAAGTGCAACACAAAAGGTGTCAATTACTATGTGTTTGTTTTATTCATTTCTAATGTTTTTGTTAAATGTTTACATTTCCAAACCATGCTTTATATTTGTTTTTTAAAATACTGTGTATTCTTTGAAAATTTGTGAGTATGAGTGTGGAGGAAAAAAATAGATGAATACAAAACAACAAAAAAGCAGAACATGAAAACAAGACTGAAACAAATCACATGATGGACATTTGCAATTTTAAGCATTTCACCAAATAAGCTTGAATACACATGATAAACATCATTTGTTTAGGTTTGTAAATCAGAGGCCTATAAGTTCTCTTTTTACATTCTGAGGGTTGAAGATTAGTGGTTTCATATTAAAGGTTTAAAGGCTAGATCACATATTGAGGTTGTAGAAGGCGTTGGGTGAAACACACCATTGTTTTGTTGATGTGAAACATTGACTTGGATGGCTTTGCTGATGCTGGAGTTAATGCTGAGGCCTGAGGGGAGGCTCATCTGGTAGAGGCAGGAGTAGAGGCCCCCGTCTGCAGGCACCACCTTGAAGGTGGAGTCACTGGAGCTGGACACTATAGAGCTGGGGCTCCGCAGGCTGCTGTGACCCCCAGGGCTTTGTCTGAGCAGCAGAATGGCCTTGGGTCGCAGGCACACAGGCAGAGAGCAGGTGAGGGTCAGTGTCTGACCACGCTGGATCTCTCCGCTAGAGGACAATAGGGCGGGTGGGGGAAGAGGACTGACCTCCTCTGCAAAAGACAGACAGACAGACACCAAGACAGTGGATAGGAACAGTTAAACCAGATAAATATTTCAAATGAACATGAAACAAACTTAATCATAGGTTGTTGTTTGAAGTCTTCTTTGGTCAAAGTCTTTGTTTTATGATGAAGTATGGAAAGCACTGCCAAAAGCTTTGCTAATCAACCAAACAACTAAAGCAACCAAAACAATGTCACCAAAAAAGCACCTCTCTCTCAATAAGAACTAGGCTTGTGTGTATGCCCCATTGATGCAGGCTTTACAGTTTTTCTTGATTGCAGAAGCACTTAATGAAACTGGATCCACATGATCTTCATCCTCACTTTCTTAGCACAGCAGAACTCAGCACATCCAATTGTGTTAACCAGTTTTCATTGGTTTTGATTGATTTGAGTGCTCCTGTTTAGGCCTTTGCGTTAACTGAACTGTAAATGTGGATTCTGAAGTGATGGCTGCATCAAAGCAATCAAGAAAAACTGTAATGTGCTTATGCCTATTGATGCAGGCTTTAAGCAAAACAAGTAACCCAAATGTGAAACCAAATAACCAATTCGGCAGAGAAACATCACAGACAGAGCAGCCTTTTTGAACAGCAAGTGCTTTTGTCCCGTGAGTGGATGGAAAGTGTTTGTTCATCACTGATCTACCAATAACTAAGCGCCTATCAAGTGTGAATTCTCTTTTTTGCTCCCTCAAAATAGCCCTTAGAGTTAATTCACCCACTTGTTATTCTGAAAAGATAGATCACTAGACGTGTAGGTGTAAAAATGCACCTATGTGGCAGACTTTTTGTTTGAGGTGTGTATGCACACAAACACGCACGCACACACACACACAAACACGTACGCAGACACAGCTTGTGTAGAAGAGAAAGATGAATGAGAGAGAGAGGCCAAAGAGGTGGCTGTGTGGTTAGAAAAGGAAGGGAGTGGCAGTCTAAGGTTCATAACAGTTGACAGTTCTTCACCTTCATGTGTCAAGTGACGGTTACACTCTCAGTTTTAGCTGAGAATGTAGCTCGACAACTTCAATCCTTTTCAGCCCTATTGTGCATTATTAGTCATGACTGATGAGGGCACTAAAGATAAATAAATATACTGATTCCTAGGGCTTTTGGCTCAGGAGGTGGTTTGGACCAACCAGTCATTTCAACCTGTTTTGAAGAACATTACTGTATGTACAGAAAGTTACTGTACGTATTCATTGTGTTACCTCCATACAATGACTATATTATTGTAACTGTGTTATACTACTTATAGAGTTGATGGGAACCTTACCATCTAGTCTGGGGTACACATAAGAGCTGAAGGCACTGGGCCTGTCGTGAGCATCTTTGAACAGGCAGCAGAAGGGATCTTCCCTGGTCACATTGTGGCGATTCACGGTAAAAACAGCACCGCACTCTTCAGTTTGGTGTTTCACTTTGCCATACAGAGTTTGGCTTCCATAGAGCTCAAAGAACAGCCCCCGATGGTCCTCCGGAGCTTGACACAGGAAGACGAGTGTGTCCCCCACAGGCCGCAGCTGGATGAGAGACGGCACCTGAGGAGGAAGCGTCTGCAGCCCAATGGTGGGGCTGAGTTTGGACCCCCAGGCTAGTCCTGCATGTGTGCGGCAACAATCACAGTCACTTGTGTAAACATTTGTGTACACTCACATGAGCACATGATGTGAAACTGCTAATTAAAGGGGCGTATGAAATCCTTTTAAAAACGCTACAAACTAACTAAATCATGACAATACACACTCAAAAGAACCTCCCAATGCTTGTTTACATTCTGATAGACCTATAACATTGTTTACATTCTGATAGACCTATAACATTGTTTACATTCTGATAGACCTATCATATTGCTCATAGTTTGATAGACCATCCATATGTTAGTTGTAGTGTGTTTAGGATGGCTGGAGGTTTTTACAAATCTGCCCTTAGATGAGTGATATATTTTATCTATATCTAATTTTATATTTTTTTTATTTTTATGTCATAACATTTAATTAAACGACTCTAATCATGATGTGGCTTCCTGAGTGTATGTCATGTATTTCTGGAGTTTTTCATAAAATGTCAAATTCTGAGACATTTCACTGTAAAGAGAACTGAAAGTTGTCTGGAAGCCTATAGAGATATGAAAGTCATTAAAAGCCTATAGGTAATTTCCACTTTACTCCATTTCAGTATTTTCACACTCAACGACACAAACTCTCACAACACAAACTCTCCTATTTCATTAGTGGAAATAACTCCAGACACTGGGTGACACTGAGAGTATAACACACAGTGGATCAGTCTGAGCACATGCTGAGATTTGACATAAAAAGAGAGAGAGAGAAGAAACAGTTACCTGCAAGGTGAGTAGAGCTTATCAGTAGAAGTATCATGAGAGGGTGATGTCCATAAAGTACCATCTTCACTCAAGCGGTGTGAGGCACTAGTGTTTCTGACCTTCCATGAGTGGAACTGAAGGGGCTTCAGTCATAAGAAGCATGTGAGAGAGATGCAGCGAACACAAGGCATCAGCAGGAGGAAGCTGAGCAGATGAGGAAATACGACATCCTCTGTGCAATGCTGAAGGAGGTTCTATCTTAAGACACTCTTTCCCCCCCACCACTTCACCCTCTAACATGAAAGTCACAGGAAATGACTTTATGTTAGCTAGAGGTGAGAGCACCCATGCTGATCTCAGTCACAAAATCTATTTCCATAACGTGATTTATAAAATTCAGTTCCGTTTGATGTAGTTCACATCAGTAGCAGACCTATTGTGCTAAAGCTGCTCCAATCCCAGGGGAGACTGCCATCAGAGTTACTGTAACAGAGGAAGAACACTTGTTTACTGTGTGCATCTGGAAAACTAATAGACCATAATGATCCAGTGTAAAAGCTGTTGACAAGTTGATAATCTAAATGAATAGCAATTCAGTAGTAAAGATACTAAAAACACGCTGAAGTGTTGTACATTTTGAGTTGGTGTCCCAGACAGTCTGTGGTTAAAGATACATGTGCTTAGAAAAATATATAAATATCTTGCACAATAAGCAAAGCCAACACAGGCTAAACTACAAACAACACTGGGCTGCTACTGTAAACACTGGGCTGCTTTTAGTATAATAGCTGTCTTGTTTCCCAGCAAGGTTGTAACACCACCTAGTGAAGAAGAGAGGAACTGTTTAGACTGGAGGTGAACAAGATCTACCATTGAAAAAAAGTTCAGTGATATCATATAAGGTGGATTTTGCTTGCGCATCAGTAACTCAAGGCCTCTTAGTGACTCCAAATGAGCTTTGGCTTACAACACACTGTACTTTCAGAATGTAATCAGTATTGAAGATGGTTCTAAATAAATCACCTAACGTTTGGTAAACACCTCTATACTACAGGCAATAACTACTCAACACATAATTGATTGTGAATGCTGACACAAAAAATAACTGGTGTCATAAGGCAACTTTCCCTGAAAATATATACATCTAATAAAAATCATCAACCAACAATGGAGCTATCAGTGCTGTGAATAAAATGTGAAGTGTGAAAATGTGTCTATTGTATGTAGTTACTCAGTAAGGTGTTTCTATAGATTTTCAGTAACATCAACATTGAATAGATTAGTCATATTTGAGATGGTCTAGGAAAGCATTTTTTTCTTTTCTTTTCTTTTTCCCCTTTTTTTTAAAGGTTTATTTGACCTGATGTGAAGTCTAGTCTACTCTAGGAAGAGAACATTCATTGGTGATCGCTGTTGGAAAAAAAAGCTTTTTTCTTAATCCAAGGAAGGCCCAAGTCTGTATTGATGAAGTTTCTTCTAGCCTATAAATTTAATATAAATGAATATATGCTAAATAAGAGACAAACAGTGCCATAGGACAAAACATATGAATGGTCCTACCCACCCCTTAACTGCTGAAAACAACGAAACAAAGCTCAGTATGTGTGTCCTAACCACTAACGACAGCGGTGAGCATTGCTCTTTCCTGGCAGTGTTGTGCTGGTGGCGTTGGTGCTGCGTGAGCAGCTGAGAGGCTCTTTATCTGTGATGAAACGAGTGATCAGAGGCTCTCAGGAGCCGCTCTCCATTATCTGCCCTCAGACAGGAGCCCCTCATCAGCTCAGCACAGTGCAGCGCACCCGCCCGCCCCCGTCGATAAACACCAGCCAGCGCATAATCACCCACCACGCACAGCTCTTCTCAGAAGCACACGGCCCTTCCTACACACACGCGCGCGCACACGCACACACACACACACAGAAGTTAGTGTGTAGGTGTATTTGTCTGTTTCTATGCGTGCAAAGTTGTATGTTTACCCTGAACAGTTACATGGTCAGTTTATATGCGATATGGACATAAGAAATCCATTGACTCTAACACAGTTTGTGGCCTGTAATATATACAACACTGATGTAAATGACTAACCAGAGCACATTTGCCACAGGTACAAAACCTATAAGATGCTGCACATTTGTCAGTTAGTTTTGTTAAAAACTGTAGGTGAAAAAGTTCATGCAGGAAGCGTTCAAAGTGCACTGATCAACTTTAAACCCTTGAGCACACAGACACCTTAAGTGAACCATGTCTATTTTCTTTCCCATTCACTCACATACGGCATACCTCACCAGAGAGAGCGTCCAATCAGATGACTGCTGTTTACTCTTTCACTGCGGCCTCTGACACTTCAGGCTACCGGGCTGCATGCTGTTTGGATTTTCTGGATCTAAACACATTATTGTGCTTTTTATGAACATGGCTGGGAATGGCCAGTTGCATTCTAGGGGCATCTCCAGTGCTTGAACAGTTTGTTGAAATTCCTTAAAGTGACACCATGCAGTTCTTTTTACCTTAAAATAACAGCTTCAAAACAAACTCTGATAAAAATCTACAACTCTAACATTGTCAATGTGTGCTCACAATGCTTGATATTGCACTGCCTAACATTATTGATATAATATTATTGATAATGCTATAGGATCATGACTTCTTTAATCATATTTTGACCAGATGGGTACAATATTAGCCATGGTGTTTAATGCTGACTAGGTGCATATCAATTCTTCCACGGTCCAGTGTAGAGTTGTAGCGTTGGGGAGAAACATCAGTACAAGAACAGTAACATCTGTCCTTTTGGTCCTTTGACTTCACAGGATTAATTCTATTAAATCCACTGGGAGTCTGACCATATTTCTGGATGTCATAGAAGAAGAAAGAAAAGATATATTCAAATCTGAGATGCTTTATCCAAACCCACTTCAGTCATATTTAAGCTGGCCTGATTTTGCCGGAAGTCGAGGGGCATGTTGTCAGAAAGCAAGACTGATTCTTTGCCCATGGTCAAACCAACTGAACAGGAAGGCTGTGTGATCTTGCCGCTTACTGCAGATAGCAGAAATGCTGGGTCACTGCTCACACACAGGCATAACAGACAAGGGATGATGCTTGCGCTCCTCACACACACACACACACACACACACATACACACACACACACACACACACACACACACACACACACACACTTGCACATACACATGCACGTACGAAGCATACACAGCTATGAAACCTTTTTAAGCCACTCCCCATGGCCAAAACTGTCTAATACAGCAAACATCAGTGGGGGTCTATGGTATGAAAGAGATAGAAAGAGAGGGGAGGAGAAACAGGTTGACAGAGAGTAACAGAGAGAGAGAGAGAGAGAAAAGGGGGTATAACTGTATTTAACTGTATTTGAATGCATAACTGTAAGACAGGACTTGCAACACTTAATTGGATGATACCCAACAGTAATTTGTGATGTATGTATTGTAATTTATGTTAATTTAAGAAGTTTTCCGCAAAGGTTTCTTGGCGCCAAATTACCTGCTAGTTTCCAAAGAAGTTAGCAAGCCCTAACCGGATGGCTGCAACTCAAGCTGTGCTGCCATCGTTCAGTTCATTCTCCAATTTCTCCAACTCCAGTCAGGACATGAAGGTATGTGTTTCTTGCTTTTGATGTGTGAAGTTTTCATTCTTTTTAAGGGGTTTAGAATTTTTTTCTTCCGTACATCGGTTAGCCAAGTTAAGATATCTTTAATGACAAATGCACTCTTTTATTTTCAAATCCATTTGAGTTCTTTGAGTTCTGAGATCTTTATCTCAGTATCACTCCATAGAGTCCATAACACTGGTGAAATAAATATCATCGAATGATGAATAATATGACAGTGAATCATAACTCACTGTATGAAGGCCTGTAAAGATGGCCGGCCCTTATCAGATCATATTCCCCCACGACTCAAACTTAATGGCAACATAATGGCAACAAAACTCAATGAACTCAAAGGGAAAAGACACATTTTGCAATACATGTATAATATTTGTCTAATTAATTTCATTATCATCTGGGGGAAGACACAACATAACAACAAACATCCCACTGAATAATGTGCTGAGGCCCTAAACACATCTCATATTTATTCAGGCTTTGTTTGTTCCAACTACATTCCATCACAACAACTTTTCTTCCCTTGCAGTCGTTTTGTGTTTCCTCACAAATCGAGAGCTGCAAAGCTATTGGGAAGGAACACAAAAGGAGCTTTATAAATAAGTGAACACCTTTGAAAATAGTAAGAAATAGAAATAAAAATGTAATTCCCCCATGACCATCAGGGGCTCTGTAATAATACATAAATATAAAATAAAAAAGTAAAAAACACTGCTTCAGTGAAATGTCTCATCCTCTCCTGTGCCCCACTTGCACTAGGTGTGGAGGTTTGAGGATGGCTCATTAGGCTCTCTGGGGTTGGATGCTCAGGACAGGAGGTCCATCCTGGAGTTTCACAGCATTGAGCAGCAAGAGCTGCCACTAACCCTCAGGGAGGACCAGCTGGAGGACGAGCACAGTGCAAACTGGGATATGGAGTTCCTATTGTCTAACTGGGGCAACACATCTCCTGATCAGGGGACAAGTCAGGACTGCAGCTCCCAGAGGCTAGCAGCAGCTCAGGAGCCTGGCAGCAGTAGGCTGTTCCAGGGGAACCCGCAGGAGCGTGGCATCCTAAGGGAGCCCTCAGGGCTGGATAAGCACTATACCAGTGCCAGTGGGGGAAGTCTGATGGCCGAGCTCCTTTCCCCTGAGGAGACAGTAAGCTGCTCCTTACCCGAGCTCTACAATGGCGTCTTTGCAACAGAGCAGCAAGGCAAGCAGTTTGCTCTCCACTCTGACATGCATCAGTATGGCGTCCAACTTGGACACAGCTCAGATGGCCTAAACGAACACAGTACCACAACAGACCTTAGCAAAGCGAAGTCCTGGGATTATGGGTATTTCCCGCA
Organism: Tenualosa ilisha; assembly: GCA_015244755.2. NCBI lineage: Eukaryota > Metazoa > Chordata > Actinopteri > Clupeiformes > Clupeidae > Tenualosa > Tenualosa ilisha. Next base: position 206,281 of record PYXC01001714.1, on the reverse strand, counting down.
ACTCCCATCTCTGATGGCGTTCCCAGATTCTCGATTCCTTTCAGTGGCAGCTGTGGATGTAGAGCAGCCCGTCCCTCATCCCCAGCGCCCTGTTTACAACATCATCCCAAACTACCACCACCACCACCACCACCCAAAGCTCTACCCTCACCAGCTGGGCCCCGGGGCTGGCTTTGTGCAGAGGCAGGCAACTGGGGTCTACGCCTCCACAACCAGCCTACTGCCTGACTCCACAGTGCCCTCTACAGGCCTGGAAGGGAAGCGCGGGAGAAAGGGGGTGGCCAAGAAAAGGGCTGCGGTGCACAGCTGTGAATACCCCGGCTGCACCAAGACCTACACCAAGAGCTCACACCTCAAAGCCCACCTGCGGACTCACACAGGTGAGGTCAATGAGTTCATATGCTTGTCAAGAATAACACAAGAATACTGAAGTTATAGCCATGATAATCTTTTTTTTATTTTGTGATCACTCACTGCTTTTCAACTGTATAAATATTCAATTTGTATGAATTTGTGGTGAACTACAAATAGTTATTTTGTAAATCTTGAATGTAATGTAACAAAATTTGCTGTCTGTGTATGTTACACTATTACTTATGAATTGAACTGTTCAGAACATAACCAAATAATCTACATTTTTGTTCTTGATGATGTCCAGGTGAGAAACCTTACCTGTGCTCATGGGAGGGCTGTGGTTGGAAGTTTGCCCGTTCCGATGAGTTGACCCGCCACTTCCGCAAGCACACAGGCCAGAAGCCTTATGAGTGCATGCTGTGCCAGAGAGCCTTCTCACGTTCTGACCATCTGGCCCTGCACATGAAGAGACATGTATGAAGTCAAACAGCATGGAGCACACGCACACACACACACACACACACACACACACACACACACACACACACACGGAGGTCAATTGAAATGAGACATGATATATTAATGTAGCAAATACTTCATGTACAGTAGCTAAGATGATCTCTATGATATCGTTCTATTTGTGCCTTTTCAGCAGTGCAGTGTAAACGGTAGGCAGGGAAAGTCAGGTCAAACACACTGAACAGTTTTCACCAAAGGACCTGAGGACAATGTGACCTGAGACAGCACACATGCTGAGACACAGTTTGTTCAGCTCTCTCACAAGGCCAGGTCAGGGCAATGTCAAGCTTCAGGCTGAATTCTGCTTCTGAGGTCACCTCTAGCTGAACAAACTAGATAATGGCTTTGACTTTGTAGCAAGCACTAAATGAGGCCCTTCACCTGAGTGAACTGTGCTGTATGACAACAAGAAACATGTTCAGCCCTGGCTTTTACTTTGGCAGAAGTATTTTGAAGTACAAGCTTCCAGAAGTTTCTTTAGCAGAAAAAAATGCATAAAATGTTTTTTTATTATTATTATTATTTCTATTCCTCTTTCACTAATTTAATATAGATACAATTTACTTTACATTTAGATAAGTTCATCATCATTCCACTCAGCTCACAGTAAGAAACTCATCAAATAAGTTCAAGAGAGACAGTTGGTATCTGGCACATGGAAGTCAACACTGGAGCTGGACTGTATGTTTATTCTTGTACAGCTAAACAGCAGGAAGTGCCTCTCATTCTTTCCATGACACCAATGAATCTCTTTCATTATCTATTCCATATTTATTCACATTTTTTTCAGTAACTATTATGTGAAATATTTACTTTCTAGTTGAAACTGTCTCTATTTATTAAGTGTCATTGTTAGGTTGTGCTTAGTGGGTAGTTTTTGTAATGGCTTTGTATGTATTTTTAGGTATTCTTTTTATGTTTTCTATAATTTTGCAAATAAATAAAGGACTGACAATAAACTATTCTGAGTGGCCACTATTCTGATGGCCAGCAGATGGCAACATAGCTATGAGTGAATGGATAGTGTCTGCTCTCCGGGAATTATCAAGCCAGCTAACTGGAGTCAGCAGGCTTGAAAAGTGAATGGAGGGTGTGTCACATTATGCAGCCAGACAGACAATGATTCATCCACATTATATCACATGATAGAGAACATCTTTACTCCCACCTGATTTGATTATGTTGGGCTTTTGTCTGCAATTGAGACTATATTTACAACCAATGTGATAAAACTTTTTTCACAGATTACAAACATCTATGTTGCATACACATCTGCAAATATAGTTCTGTGATGCCAGATTAGTGATTAGTGAGATTAGTGATTGAATAGTTCTCTTCTTTCTGCAAGTCACTAGACAGTAGTGGACTTGAAGACTTTGATTTAATTAGCCAGTTTAACCAGTTTAATTACAGTGACAGCTGAGCTGACAGTCCTACTACAGACATCTGCCAGTATCCCAAACCCCACTGCTTAAGGTAGAATAACAAAAAAAGTCCTCTCCTCTGCTTTTCAGTATCCTGAATAAAGACGGAGTTCTCTCTCTCTCTCTCTCTCTCTCTCTCCTCTCTCTGTGTGTGTGTGTGTGTGTGTGGGTTTGGAGGAGTGTCTCCTCCAGATGGCTCTGTTTGTTGTTCTCGACTGAAACATGCTGTTCCTTTAGTCCTGTTTTCATCACAGCTAATGGGTTTTTCACCAGGGTAGGATTCAACAAATAAGGTTTCCCCTAATCCTCTTGTTTGGTTATATCCGTGTCAAATGCTCCAGGCTTTGGTTGAAATTCATCAGAAGCCATTACTCATTCCATGAATCATCCTTTTTTAATTTGAATCCTACAGTGTGTTCTGTCTACTCTTCTTTCTACATCACTATGTTCTTGGATGACTGTCCTAAACCTGGACTGTCCCTGGTTGTTTCAACACTGGATTGGAAACATATTGGCCTTACCATGTGTGAAGTAGTCAGGATAACACACAACTCATCGCTCAACTCATCGACGTCTATAACAACAGATTGCACTCCTTTTTTGGTAACACTTTATAACAAGGTGCAACTATAAATAGCAAAGTACCCATTACTTAATAGTTTGGTAATGGTTGTTAATTATTACCAATGCATCTATCTGATAAGTTAACAGTTATTTCACCATTCTTTAAGTAGGCTATTAATTGTATGAAAATAGTATTTTACTTTAATAAGAAACAACATAGACTATTACCCAATGTCTAACTGATGTTTGTTAATAATTACTAATATCTTTTTGCCCTAACTAGTTAGCTTGACATTACCTCAATATTACATGAGTGTTTATAAACTTACTATCTTACAGTTAATCATTTCACAAGCGTAATACTAAGTCTATTGTGTTTGTGTGTTTTATTATTATATACTTTTATATTTAATATTGTTTCACTTTTCTTCTCTAGCAAACAGAATCTGTCCATCTCAATGGGAACCATTCTTTATAGGACCCTCATAATAAAGTTGCTTAAGTTTAACTGATAGTTTATGAAAACATAATTATCAAGTTTAGCTAGCAGCTGTAGCCAGTAGGACAGCACACAAACAATCTCTCACACACAGACACCCACATAGTTTGTCAGTATCAAGGATCCGAAATACTTAAAATAAAGTTTTTTCCTCCCTAGCACTGTGTATGTCATTGTTTCCCAGTGCAAAACAGACCCATTGTTAGACATCTGGTAACGGTACAATTGTTAATCTTACTAAATATTACAATAAATATTAGTAAATTATTTATAATTATTGTTCCAACTTTATTTTAAGGGGCCCAATGTTGATAATTATGTATTAATAAAATATTAGTGATCTGTTCACAACACAGGGATGTATCCTCTGATGAAATGACTCACCTCCCCTGACACACAGCTGCAAATGGGAAACACAACAGCCTGTAGTTTCCAATTTGTGTCTGGTAAAAGGTGCATTTGCAGATATAACTACAGGTCTTCTGTAATCTCTAATATGTGGCCTATTCTACAGTTGCAAAGGCAAGTAGTAGATGGAAATTCTAAATACAAAAAGAAAAAAGAAGAAAATATGTGTTCATTAAAATATGGTAAACTAAAATACTTGGTCAATATATTGTGCAACACAACTGAATAGCTCTTTACCTGTCTTGATGTTGAGGAACTGATAATTACTTGAGATCCCGCTAGGCCTAGTTCCAGGTTTGCATTTGTAACATATTTCTGCCCATATCTAATTTATATCTATCACGAATTTTATCACTAATTTGTGGCCTACCTACCAATCCCCAAAAGGCTATCGGAATGAAACAAATGCTCAAAATTATGAGCCTACAACCAGCCATAGTTCAGTAGGCTCATTTGGAACTGGTATGTTGGCCTATAAGGCAGTCAACAATTATGGTAGAATAATACAGGCTGAGAAAAAAGTCAGTTCAAATGTGACTGAAATTTAAGACTTTATTAATATTTGCCCAATTAATATTGTTCAGCATAGGCTATTTCTTCAGTGTTGGGCGTGAAATAATGCTAAATGCTGAGCATACCGAAGAGGAAGAAGGTTGGATTCTGTATGGACAGGGTGACCTACAACAAAAAAGTAAGCGTTGTGCGTGCGCTATTGGGAAAATCAAGACAAGTTACTCAACACAGTGAAATCTTGGTCACTCCTAATTTTTCTGTTTCAGAAGATACTCCTGAGACTATTCTTCAGCCTTCAACAGCAGCAGGGCTCAGTGAATGCCTACGTAACTGTGGAGGATGTCATGGAATGTTTTTTCCGCCAGGAGAGGAAAATGTTCAAGCAGTGGTAAGCAATCAATAGGACTTGAATTTAGCCCAAAAGATTTATTTGAAGAATATGAACTAAGACAACACTGTTGGTTTTTGGTTAGGTTCCCTGAGATAAAGGAGGCAGAAAATGACCAAACTTGGCTGGTAAGCAAGAGAACTAATATTCAATCAACTGTAATTTATAGACCTATGCTTGAAATCCACACCATGGGGTGGCAGCATTTCTACATATTTTGAATGGAAAAAAGGGAAATTATGTCACTATTTTGAAGCAATGCACATCAAGCTCTTTTATTTATATATATATACTGATTTATTTATTATATTTATGCCGACTATGTCTTTAGAGCTGGATGGTAAATGCCCATCTCAGGATGCAGGACATTGAGCAGGAGGTCAGGAGAGACCTGATAGCCAGGCGCCAGAGGGGTAGTGAGCTGAAGGATACCTCAGCTCCTTCTGATCTGACTTTATTAACTAACACATAATGTATCTTGATTTTGTTTAGCTATTATTATTTGTTTTATTTTGTTGAATTTTCATCATAAAATTCCTATAGAAAATGTCTCCCCAACAGAAAGTCACCTGACTCTGCAGTTCCTGACTCTGATGATCTCAGGATACCCCTTGTGAAGAGAATCCTGCGTGATCTTGACCTAGAGCTACAGTACTACCAGTGCTCTCGACTGGAGGTAGTGGCAGACATCGTCACCAGGCTTCCCTTTATCATGAAGACACACCCCAGTGGCACTCCCTACAATGGGACCTCCATTAGTCTCACAGAACTGGCCATGCATATTGTCCGTGCTGTGCTCAGGAATTCATCTTCTTATTTATGTCAAGCCTGCAAGCTCACTACTCCCGTCTAACTGCGGCAAGGATGACTCAGTCAGTTCATCAGAAGCTTGTGAAGTCTTTGTATACCCCTGATGACATGAAGCATTTCTTGGGCACAACCAATGAGGCTCTCATGGCTTCAATCACGGAACACGTTTCACTGAGAGTTGCTAAGCTTTTTCATGAGCAACAGACTCAGCCTTTAGAACCACCGTCCATCTTGAGACTGTTCATGACAGCCAGTAACCACAGGAGCTCTCCTTTCACAGGCCAGATGCTTGTGATTCACAACGACACAGTGACTTCAGTTGTGACACTTGTGTTGCTGCAGCTCTACTCAACAAAAGACACTGAATATGTTTTCAAACCTCATAACTGGCAACTGGTAGCTCATGTGGTAAACTGTCTTTCTGGCATTAAAGTTACAACGAAGAAGAGCAAAGTGAACTGTTATTTTAACATTCATGAAGTGTTTTGTATGAACTCCATCTGTGAAGAGCTTTTAACACTTTATGACAACATGGACTCACTTATGGAGGCTTTATCTTATAAGAACAGGATGGTCTCCAGAGACACTGGCTGTCAGGTATCTGGTCAACCGCAGAGTGTCTGCCAGAACAAAAAAATGTTCTTCAACTGGTACCATAGAAGTTTCTCTTCTCTTGAGGTTGATGATGCCACAGAGTCACTCTGTTCTACGCTGAGCCCCTGCTTGGATTGTGTGTGTCCTCTGTCTACCAGACCCACACAATCTACTCTCATGCATGGCTTAATGACTCACTTCGTTCAATGCACACTAACTAACAATTCCAAGAACTGCTATCTTCCTTCTCATCCAGTGTCACTGCTGAGAAAAAGGCTATCATGACAAGATTCACAATGCCACGGACACCAATAAATTCTTTTCCACCTTCAAAATTCTACTAAACCCACCTCCCCCAACTAACCTCACAGCTGACACTTTTGCTGCATTCTTTACTAACAAAGTTGCAGCAATTAGTAGTCAGTTCTCTAACCAATCTACAGAGGTTCCTCCTCCAAGCCTCTCTAAACCAACTGCTTCCTTCTCTTCTTTCACTCCTCTCTCCAAGGCAGAGGTGTCTAAGCTTCTCACTGACAGCCAGCCTACCTCTTGTCTTCTGGACCCTATCCCAACAACCCTTCTTCAGGCCATAACCCCCACCACTGTGACAGTAACCACACATGTGGTCAATGCTTCACTAGCTAGGGGTACATTTCCCACCATCTTCAAACAAGCCCAGGTAACACCGCTGCTCAAAAAACATCCCTTGCTCCCACTCAAGTGGAGAACTACTGGTTTGTCTCTCTTCTTCCCTTCCTTTCCAAAGCCATTAAACGAGCTGTCTTTAAACAGGTCACAGGATTTCTTACTCAGAACAACCTCCTCGACTCCAACCAATCCGGTTTCAGAAACGGCCACTCCACTGAAACGGCGCTTCTGTCTGTGACGGAAGCATTAAAAGAGGCCAGAGCGACAGGTCAAACCTCAGTGCTCATCCTGCTAAACCTATCAGCAGCATTCGACAAGGTCAACCACTGCATCCTACTGGACAAGCTGACCAACATGGGTATTGATGGCGCAGTGCACTTCTGGTTCAAATCTTATCTTACTGGACGATCGTTCAATGTATCATGGCTAGGACAGACATTGGCACTTCACCAACTCACCACAGGAGTACCCCAAGGATCTGTGCTGAGGCTCCTTCTCTTCGCCCTGTACATCACCTCGCTGGGCTCAATCATCCACTCCCATGGCTTCTCTTATCACTGCTATGCTGATGATACCCAGCTCTATCTGTCCTTTCCGCCTGACAACTCTACGGTGTCAACACGGATCTCGGATTGTCTCTCTGATATATCTGCATGGATGAAAGGACATCACCTCCAACAAAATCTCTCCAAAAACGAACTGCTGGTCCTCCCAGCCAAACAAGCCATACACCACGACATCAGCATCAAGATCGATTCTCTGTCTGTTTCTCCCACCAAAGTGGCAAGAAACCTAGGTGTCATGATCGATGACCAGCTGACCTTTGCAGATCACGTTGCCTCTGTGGCTCGGTCGTGCCGTTTCTCCCTATTCAACACAAGGAAAATCAGGCTGCACCTAACCCAACATGCAACCCAGCTCCTGGTACAGACCATGGTTATCTCTCGTCTTGACTACTGCAATGCCCTCCTATCAGGTCTTCCAGCCTGTGCAGTGAGACCGCTACAGATGATCCAAAATGCAGCTGCACGTCTGGTCTTTAACCAGCCAAAAAGGGCACATCACACCTCTGTTCATTGAACTCCACTGGCTACCCTTGGCTGCTCGCATCAAATTCAAGGCACTTATGGTGGTCTACAGGGTGATAGATGGCTCTGCTCCCATCTACCTGAATACTCTCCTGAAGCCCTATGTCACCCACCGACCGCATCGTTCCTCTAAGGAACGTTATCTAGCACGGCCAACACCTTGTGCAGGTCAATCCAGACTCTTCTCATGTTTGGTTCCACGCTGGTGGAATGACCTTCCAAGTGCAACCAGATCAACTGATACCCTCTCCACCTTCAAGAAACTTTTGAAGACCCAGCTCTTCCAAGAATATCTCCTGATGTAAATTTTTTGAGAATGCACTTAACATCTTATATTTAATTTCTCTTTTATACTGCACTTTATTACACTATTGCACTTTCAACTTAAAATAGTGCAGTTCTATGTTAGCAATATGCACTCTTTGTTAGTTTCTTTCATTGTGTTGTAGCTTGAATGTTATCCTCTTTTGTAAGTCGCTTTGGATAAAAGCTTCTGCTAAATGCTTAACTGTAAATGTAAAGATCTTTGCTGTAATCTTACATGAACCTTGAACCTTGTTCAAAAGAACATATTTGAGGCAATTCTCTTTGTTAAGTAGATGCCCCACAGGATGGACAGAGCTCAAGTTTTCTCAGTGAAGTCTCTCAGGGAATGCTCTATGGGAGGTCATGTAAACAGACCATTTTCATTTTTTCACACACTTGATCCACCAATAGGACAGAGATCCTATTGGGCCAGTGGTGGCCCCCTGGGATCCTGACCTTGCCTCTCCACCACACTCCAAATCAGAATCGAGTCCACCTCCAAGGTCCAAATCTTCAGCTGTCTGGATCAAGAGACACGCTAAACACTCCTCCTCTCATCTCCTCCCAGCCCTGTGGCTTTAGCTGACAGCCAAGACGTAACCTTAAATAACACCCTGCCTTGTTGGTTCTGCTCTGCTCACATGGGATTAAGGTCCTCCACTGTCATCCAGCCAGCACTTCATCACTCTTCATTCACTTCTCTTTGGTGTGGTTACTATACATCATGACTCTCAACTCTTACAGATTTTTTTAGACAGTTGAGTAACTAATTCATCAATAATCAATCAATTAATTAATTAACCAATAATTCATTCATGCTAATGTCTCATAGCCACAATGCCAGTATAGTCAGTGCCAGCATGACAGGTGCAGGCATCCACGCTTTTAAAGGGTAGGTCACTACCTACCTCACCAAAAATAAACCCTTAGAAGTGGCTATAGTAAAGGCCCTGCCCCAAGGCCAAAGCTGAACTCTTGTGATTTTCCTTTCCACACTGTGTGTGTGTGTGTGTGTGTGTGTGTGTGTGTGTGTGTGTGTGTGTGTGTGTGTGTGTTGCTGAGGGTGACACAAGGACAGAGCCAAAGAGGCTTCTGTCACTGAGCCAACCCCCTTAAAATCCAGCACTAATCCCAAAGCACAACTTCAACAACTGTCACTCACCATTTCATGACGTCCAAGTTTCTTGGGTTTATTTGCAGCAACACCACTCTTGCAGTCAGCACATAGACACTGTGTCAAACAGAGGCCTCAGGCTTGAGTCCAAACTAACAGTCACTAGACATGCATACACTGCTATAATTTATGTGGTAAACAGCGCTTTCATTATAAAGCTTACTGCCAGAATGGCATGGACACTCAAAGGTGATTGTATTTCCACGATGACATAAAGAGCACAAATGTTCTGTTTTCCTAATGCAATGAAAGACAGATGAAAGAGCTCTCATAGGGATTCAGTAGGTTTGATGGGTTTCAAACTATTACTGGGACATATTGATTTCCATTTTGTTTCCATATTGTCTACTGGAGTGCTGCGTGATGTTTTGCACTGCAGCGACGAAGAGGAGAGGAGGGCAGGGGCAGAGAGGGTTTAGAAGGTGACATGAGGACAGTGGGAATGTCTCTGCCAGGCCATGTGACCTCATTTCCCCCACTCACAAAGTCTCTCACATGAAAACATTGCAGGCTAAAAATAAAGACCCCCCCCCCCCCCCGCCCCCTCCTCCACACACACACACACACTCACAGACACACACACACGCACACACACAGACACAAAATGCCATAACTGTCATTGTCACAAAACACATTACCACACAAATCTTTGCCTGTTGTGTGTGCAATTAAGCACAAGAAAATAAATCCTAGTGCTACTGGTCGGGGTCTTAAGTTCCAACAGTGACGGATGGACAATCAAGCTAGTTAATTAATTGAATTTATGAGGACCATGATGCGAGATGAATCAGCAATGTACGACGTGATGGCAACAGCTGCAACACCCATTGCATGTGTTCCCTTCTGTTCAGAGAAGGTGATTACAGAAAGGTGTAATAGTGTAATATAAACTGCCAGTCGTCAACAACTCATTGTAGGAATTGGTATCTGCATATCCTTTGACATCAGTCTAAACCATTCCATTTGGTGACCATCAAAAACTTATAGATAAAACACACACAACTTATGGAGTTTTTGTGTTCCTGTATGTTACAACAAAGTTGCTAAATGTAATTGAAGATTTCAAGGGGATAAGGTAACAAATAGTTACCTCTACTCCTCTGTATCCAAGCTTAGCGGACATAACAAATTCAGCAATTAAGTTTTTGTTTGTGCACTGACTTCAGTAAAATACACCACACACATATTGTTCAGTCAACTGTCAAAAATAAGGTCAATGTCATATGGTCACCATTTTGTTACCAACCCTTTTGATGAAATAATAAAATATCTATATATCTATTTATCTATATCTATAATAAATAGATGCTTAAACATGCTCAAAATAAACACTGACAGCTGATCACAGATATAGCATGAAAAATAAATTAAGGTTAAACTTATTTTAGATCAGTGGTTCCCAAACTGTGACATACCTTCTGTGACACTCCGACACTCCAGCATGCAGACTGCATGCAATAACAATTCATATTTTGTATAAATAAACAAAATGCTACACAAAATGTGAACACATATATATGTATCACAATGAAGAAGCAATTGGGTTGTAATGGCGATAGTCATTAGTCAGTGTAAAATCTTTTTCCATGTTACCTTTATGCTGGTGAGAGCTGAGAACGCATTCTTTATTTTGTGTGCCCTATAGAATTGATTCCCCAGGGGTACTTGCACCCTAGTTTGACAACCACTGATTTAAATCAATGTGACCATTATGATATAACAGAAGTGTGAAAGTTCTAATTAACCACTTGTGGCATATCGCATATCAGATTTTAAATTTTATTTGTTCATTCGTCTGGTTTTCACACTTGAAGAGATCATGGAATAAAGTGCTTCTGTACTTGACAATAAAACTGCATACTGCACCTTACCTGACATATTTACAGTTTTCTATGTATTCCTCTTAGTTCCAAATGTATGGCCTGGAACCTTATTTTGGAGAAGGGCCACTCTGCTAAAATTAACTACAGCATTAGGCATCAGCTATGTTTAGACAGTTGTCTGGCCTGAGAGAGAACCCCAGTCCTAGATGACCCAGACTAGATTAAAGTGACATCACATTGTGTGAGTTTGTGGAGTTAAGTCGACCTGGGAATATAGTGTCATCCGAGGAGATGTTTATAAGTCCACTGATACATGAACATGATCGTACGAACATTCTGCATAAGAAAAGATCTGTAATGATTCAAGGTAAATTGCAACTTGCTTTGTCACGCATGGTTCCGTCCTGCACCTGCCCGGAATCAAACCCGTGCATTGCAGTAAAAACAGATTGGGAGTCAAGCATGCTAACAAGTGACCTAAGGCGCAGTAGGCGCAGGGAAGGAGGTTTACCAATATACAATATTGCACAGCTAGCAACCAGCTAGCTTCCATTAGGCCTACGCTATGCTACAACATGTCTACCTGATTCTTTTATATTTACAGGAAATTCAATTGAACAATCTGACAATCTTTTAAAAAAAATTATACATTAATTCATAGGATTTCATAATTTCTTTAAATGGTTTGGCAAAGAAGTTGTAGGAAGCTACACACCATGACCAGGAAACCTTGCCTGTCCATTCAATCCCCTGCCACTTAAGTGAAAGACACAAAACTGTGCTTCCTTTGATGAATATTAATGGTCATAGCCTTCTCTTCACAGCACGGGATCACACTTGTATTACTTTAGTTGCAGAATCAGTGAAAAAGTTCAGAGAATCTTCAAAAAGTGACCCTGTTTTAGATCACTTTTGGGTTTACAATTTCTCTACAGACAGAGATAAATAAAAGGCACTCTAAATGTACAGGGCATTTTGAAACATCGAGTAAACCACTTATTGTTGTCACTGGAGAGGTCAGGTCTATTTACCTGTACAAGTACAGACTGCCATTCTTCCGGTCTTTAACCAGGTTTCTGCTGTTTTTGCTTGTTGTGCCTGGGACTTAGAACTGGAATGAACATAACTAAATAGACTAATCAGGGTGAAAGCTAATGAGTACACTAGTAATTGCTGTCATTATTAAGAAGGATAACAAAGTCTACAAATATTTAAATATCTAATTGCATTCCGAAGTAATAATGAAGATGGCTTAAGTGGACACATTACTACTCACGACCAAAGGTTCTTACCTCCACATCTGCAGGATTTCTTTATGTGACTGGTTGCAAATGATCAAAGCCTCTTCCAGCTAAAAGAGATATTTTTGTACCATTTAATTTAGCCTATAGCTTGTTTTTCACATTCTGATCTGCTAAGCAGCTCACACTTTTATCTCCTACTTCAGGCGGAATCAATGGATGTAGATCATAATGCCTCTGTAGATATTGGACAGACATACAACCAATCAGACCAATGTGTTCCAAGGACAGGTGCATCATAACAAAACACGCAGGGGTAAAACCATCATGTCAGGGGGAAAGCATGTTGCCATACTAGTATGTAGTTCAGCATGTAGTTCTGTTTCTGTGGGAAACAGAGTAGCTTGCACAGTGATTCTAGTAAAAATGTCATCTCAAAGCTGTACATCTCCCTAAAAAGGGAGGAAAGAGGGAAGAAACCTGGGTGTCTTGATTGATGACCAGCTTGACTGATGACCTTAGTTGTTCATGTTGCATCTGTAGCTTGGTTGTGCCGCTTTTCTCTGTTTCAACATAAGGAAGATCAGACCGTACCAAACCCAACGTGCTGCTGGTACAGACCTTGGTTATCTCTCACCTTAACTATTGCAATGCCCTCCTAACAGGTTTTCCCATCTGTGCTGTTTTTACAGATGATCCAGAATGCAGCTGCATGTCTGGTTTTCAACTAGCCAAAAAGAGCATGTCACACCTCTGTTCATTGAATTACACTGGCTACCCTTAGCTGCTCACATCAGATTCAAAACACTAACGTTGGCCTAAACAATGATTGATGGATCTGCCCCCATCTATCTTGCTGCCCTCTTAAAGCCCTATGTTATCCCTCGGCCACTCCGCTCCTCCAAGGAACGTTGTCTAGCACGGCCAACACCTTGCACAGGCTAATCCAGACTATCTCACCTGTTGTTCCATACTGGTGGAATGACCTTCCAAGTGCTACCAGATCAACAGATAACCTTTCCACCTTCAAGAAATTCCCAAAGACCTAGCTCTTCCAAGAATATCTCCTGGTTTAAAACTTCTGACTGCCTGGTATGCACTTACAATGCACCCCCAATAGATTAGTACTACCTGGAAAAATTATTCCAGGTAATACTAATCCCATGCATAAATGACCCTAAGATGATCAGGGATAGAAATATTGTTTGTTTGGCTGAATGACCCACATGAAGAGAGTGCAATGAAGGCCAAGAGAGAAACTCAGAAAAAGGGCAAACAACTTTATCCAGAATACACAAATATGTCAACCTAGTGTTTCAAGGCTACATTCAGGCTACATATTGCCAAGTATTGAACGTGATGTTCTCCTGTTCCACAGTCACAGTCCCTATGCAGATTCTCATTTTACAGACAGAATTGATGTGAAAAGCATATTGATATTTACACTTACCACCATCACCACCAAAAAAGGAGGAGGCACTTGGCCCTTACTGAAGTCACCTGGTCAGTCACTTTTCCAGGACAAAACAGACAATCTGATTCAGGACAGTTGCTCAGAGTTCTGAAGTGACATTCATGCCACTCTGACTCACCAGAGATCCAAGTCCACACTACCTTTCACTGAAACAATCTAAACAATTATCAGCACTTCCACAAGGATGACATGAAACTCTACATGACACCAGGACACTACTAATTTGGGGCTTGTTGGGTTAGGTATGGCCTGATCTTCATTATATTTACTAGAGAAAAGAAGCACAACCTAGCTACAGAGGCAATATGATCAGCAAAGGTCAGCTGGTCTTCAAACATGATGCCTAGGTTTCTTGTAACCTTGGTGGGAGCAACAGATGTGATGTATGGTTTGATTGACTGGAAGGACCAGCAGTTCAGTTTTGGAGAGGTTTAATCTATGCAGATATGTCAGAAAGTCAGTTGGAGATTCATGTTGACACTGTGGAGTCACCAGGAGGAAAGGAGAAATAGAGCTGGGTATCATCTGCGTGGCAGTGATAGGAGAAGACATGCGAGTGGATGATTGGACCTAGTGAGGTGGTATACATGGCAAAGAGAAGGGGCCCAAGCACTGAGCCTTGGGGCACCCCTGTGGTGAGGTGGTGTAGCAGATGTTTGTCCTAGCCATGAAACATTGAATGATCGCCCAGTGAGATAGTGAACCAGGAGCTTTGCCATTGATGCCCATGTTTGTCAATTTGTTCAGTAGGATACGGTAGTTGGCCGTACCAAATGCTGTTGATAGGTCAAGCAGGAATAGTACTGAGGATTGACTTGCTGCTCTGGCTTCTTTTGAGGCTTCTGTCTCAGCCAGAAGTGCTGTTTAAGTGGAGTGGCCACTTTTGACACCAGATTGGCAGGAATCACAGAGGTTGTGCTGAGAGAGAAATTCTGTGACCTGTCTGAAGATGGTTTGTTCAGTAGTTTTAGAGAGGCAAGGAAAAGAGACAGGACGGTAGTTCACTTGAGTGGGAGCGAGAGAAGGTTTTTTGAGCAGTGGTGTTATCTGAGCTTCTTTGAAAGTGGTAAGAAATATACCTATAGTTAGTGAAGCATTGGCCACATGTGTGGTTGCTGTCACAATGGTAGGAGCTGTGGCCTGTAGATGGGTGGTTGGAATAGGGTCCAGTGGACAAGAAATAAGATGACTGCCTATAAGAAGCTTAGACACCTCATCTTCTGAGAGAAAAGTGAATGAAGAAAAAAAAGGTTTAGAGAGGCTCAGAGGAGGAATATGTCTAGAAGGGTGAGACAGGGTCTGTGTAGGTGGGTCAGAGAACTGGCTACTAATTGCTGCAACTTTGTCAGTAAAAAATGCAGCAAAGGTGTCAGCTGTGAGGTTGGTTGCCGGAAGTGGAGGTGGTGGATTTAGTAGAGACTTGATGGTGGAAAACAGTTTCTGGGTGCCGGTAGAAATTTTGAATCTTGTCACGGTAAAAAGGCTTTTTTGCAGGAATGACACTGGATGAGAAGGATGATGGTAATTCCTGGAATTGTGTTAGATCGGCTGGATTATTAGTTTTGCGCCATTTCCTCTCAGCAGCTCTGACATACCTGACATACATACTTTAAAAAGACAGAGAAAAATCTTATTATGTGTGCCATTTAGGGTACAAAGTTGTTTGGTGTGGAAGTAGTGAAGAATGTGTAGGATGATGCTATGGTAACCTTAGTGCAAAAGTGTCAGTGCAGATTCTATTCAAGAATACGTATAGATAGAATATGTATACGTAGGTTACATATTATAAAACACAGCAATATAAAAAACAATATTAACAGTTAAGAGAGCAGTGCAAAAGCTTACTCCAGTCCTTTATATATAGAGAAGAGTAAAAACTGAAAAGATGTTGCAATAGAATGAGGTGCTTGGGTGGGGGGTCTGTGCAAAAGGCTAATATAGCCAGGAAGAGTCCCGTCCAGTCTTGGCTCGGGTAGGATAAGTAAAAAAAGAAAAGTAAAGAGTAGACCAGGTGAGATGAAGGCATTGGACAGAAGATCACTGTGCGATGTAGAATCAAGCACACCAGTCTATCTCATTTCTCCCTGTAGATCTGTATGGCCCATGGGACAAAGGACCTTCTCAGCCTGTCAGTTAAGCGTGTCAGGGACAGGAGTCTGCCACTGAACATACTCCTCTGTCTGGAGAGTGTGTTGTTCAGGGGGTAATGGTAATTATCCAGGTACAGAGGACCTGCTCACGGTCCTCTTTTCTGCTACTGATGTCAGTAATTCAGTTTCATGCAAACAACAGAGCCAGCTTTTCTCATCAGCCTGTGTAGTCATCCAGCATCCCATGTCCTTGTGCTGCCTCCCCAGTACACCACAGCATAGAAGAGGACACTGACCATGACAGACTGGTAGAACATGAAGAGGAGTTTGCTGCAGATGTTGAAGGACCCCTGCCTTTAAACTTATGTTACTGAAGTCATGAGTGTATTGAGTTTGAAAACATGTACATACGCATTGCACTAGTAAATTCAAAAGTATCTACATTTTACTAACCAGGGCACTGCAAATGTATACAGTTGTACATTGGCTGATTATATGTCATGGACATGGTGTTTATGTAAATAAGCAGTAACTGCTGTTCAATAAAGCACACAAGGACACAAATTTGAATAACAGTCTGTTGGTCATGTGCCAGTCATGCGTGTCGCTCTGTGGCATCCCATTCCAAGAAGTGGGTCACATACACTGAGCTACTGTTGTCTGCCTACCAGTCAATGTACGACATTACATAAGCCCACAGCGGTTACACAACATCCCCCCCCCCCACCCACTCAGACACACACACACACACACACACACACACATCCTCATCCCCCCCCCCACCCACTCAGACACACACACACACACACACACACACACATCCTCATCCCCACCCTCCACTCACCATCTCTCTCAGGCTGCGCTCCCACCCACCTCTTTCTCCTCTAGTTGAACTCCACTCAACCCCTCAATTTTGCATAAGATCTCCCTAGGCAACATCTATAAAAGGCTTTATACTTTAATATTAAGCAATGCCATTCCAGGACAATGATGACGACAGTCGTAAGATTACAGATGGTTGCTTTGGCAATGCTGCAAGCATCAAACATGAGTTGAACAGTTCTATGTCTAAGCTGAAAATAGCTTCACTTCATGCTAAAATAAAAAAAACCTTTCTCACAGGTGAAAGTCGTAGCTTGTGAACACTGTATGCAGTTGCATTCATTGGTTGCTATCAATGATAGCAAAAATAAAACTACTTTAAAACTACATAAACTAGAATAGTAGAATAGAATATTCCAAAAAGCCTACTGTATTGTTAAAAGAATAAGTACCCTACTACTACTACATACTAACCCTAGTAGCAATAGTAATAGAAGTGCCTACTTTGCAGTGTTCCAGTCTACAATCACAACATACAAAAGGCATTGGGCAATCTTAGTGATTATTTATTTGGTGGTTTAACTATGTCTTGCAATGCATAAAGTTTAGGTGGTTACATTTGACTTTTCAGTAATAGTCTGGGCCAAAATATATCATCTATATATTTTTTCCATACAGCACAGAACTATCTGTTGCGCATGGCAGCTAGTTTTCACTTAATGGTATGTTGGCCAAATTGCATCAGCTGTATAACTTGGTCACCTATATCCAATGTAAGACTACATATTGTGCATGACAATGTGGAAGGAACATTTACTCCTTCTCCGTCACTCCATATATGCATGCGGTGGAAGCTCTCGGAAAGCCTACAACATTAAGTACAACTTACTCAACTCATTAAGCCTTGATAGGGAGTAGGTGTACCAAGTATGAAGAGGATCTTTCAACAACCTCTGGGGATATTTGAAAATGTCATAATATGTTGACATCTGAGTTTAACCACTGGTTTGGCCACTAGATGTTTTTCCTGTTAAAATCTGGCATTGTAGGCATCTGATAGCCTTATACACAGCAAGACAAATCCAACGATACGAAATATGCCTTCACTCTGGGTTGGGGTGGTGGTAGCGTAGTGGTTAAGGAACCTGGCTAGCGTGTAAGTAGCCTGAAAAGTTGTGGGCTCGAATCCCGGCTGCCACCGTTGTGCCCTTGAGCAAGGCACTTAACCCTAAGTTGCTCTAGGGGAGACTGGCCCTGAACAATTGATAGTTGTAAGTCGCTTTGGATAAAAGCGTCTGCTAAATGCGTAAATGTAAATTTTCTTCCACCTTCACACCGATCCACTCAGACTATGACATCTGTATCTAAATGACTGCACCCATTGTCATTCAATTTGGCACCATTTCAAAACAGCCTGACTTGTACATTACATGTAATTATATTACTGTATTAGCCCTAATATAAGAGGATATTTTTGTCCTGTAAATACTTATGAAAAAAGAGGGGTCGTCTTATATTCGGGCCAATTCAGTAATAGCATAAGGGACAAACTCATATGCAACTCATATGACCTGCCAACCAAGCTTATTGTTAGGTAAGTAAGCTATGGTCATGTTAGGGCAGAACAATTCATTAAATTTTAATCATGATTACAAAAATGATAGCTCGACAAGCCAGACTATAATATCAAAATGTATAGTCTGACTGACAGACTGAGCTCAATCCTAGGGATGGAATCAGTGTTTGTCTTTCAAACTGGATAGTGCTACGACCAACCCTGCTCAACTCTTAAAGAAAATCCCAAGTCGAACTCTTCCACAGTCGATACCAAAACCGATTCAAACGACCACTATTCCTTGGCCATTTAGTTGATTTGCATAGTGATAGAGTCATAGTGCACCACCCCCTGGCATTACAAAAGTATGCATAATCCATGGGATGGAGGCCATTATCAGGATTAACATTTTTTCCATAATCAAGCATCCATTATCATGTTTGATATCATTACACAAAGTCAGGCACAGGTTACTTGAACACCTCATTATGCATATGTAAAATTCATTTCTATTTCAATTCCATCTGAAAAACAAAGTTAGAGAACGACAATTTAATTAAGTATAAACAGATTGGAACAGTGGTGTATTCCTTCAAGCTACACCGAAATGGTCCAGCAACATCTGAACAAACATGATGGTTGCTGGTAAATAAAACTCTATACTTATTCTTGAGAGGGCATCTCAGGACAATTACCTTCCCAAACTACACAGTGAGGTTTAATCAGAGCTTGTCTCATCTAAACCCTTCACAAATGAAACAAGAGCAATACTGTGTATGACTGTGCTGTGAGAAGGGCATTTGTAAAAGAGTAAATGAGGACATTGTGTCCTTTATTTAAAGTGAGGGCGGTTCATATTGGCTCTAGCCTGTATGGGATTTTAACATAGATTTCCAGTTGATGAGGCATGCAACAGTGTGCTCATCACAGACTTTTCACAACGTCCGTAATATATTCTTGATTGAATTAGTGTTATGTGAGATCCGTCTGACTTCCTAAAACCTGTTAAAAATCACTGAGGAAACAGCTAAATTTGTTATGTAATTCACTTCCTGTAAAGAGCTCATTCTATTTAAATAGAAGTTAGAGTATTGACTGTTTTTTTTTTTATTCAATTATAGAGGTTTGTGCTTCGTAGCATCAAATGAGCGGTGACCTGACAACACACTTTTCCCACACAATAAATTAGGCCAATTTGGACATTATCTTTAAACCAAACGCAAACTTGCCACAGAAATACGGAAAATCCATTTCATCACACTTCATTACACTACCAGAAAACAGCACACACATAAAAAGACTGGGAAATGTCTTTAGAAATTAGTGTTACTGGAAAATCGAGGCTGTTGGGCCATTCTAGTGGTTCTCTTAAAGGTCCATTTTGGCCTTATTTCTTATGACTAAAGCAACCATGTTTGTGTGTGGCTGTAGTTAAAAAAATAACTTTAAAAAATATTAAATTTATATTTGAAATTTGAAATATTACATTTTTTTTTCTTTCTTCTGGTACCCTTTTAGTTAAATGGAGAAGTGCCCAGGTTGTCAATCAACATCTTGACACCAGAAAGCATGACAACATCTTGCTGAAAGTTGCTCTTGCATGTGTAAGAATGAAAGTGTAACAACAACTGATGTTCATGTGTGTCAAGTCAGGTCACTTTTTTATGCAGTATAACTATGAATCTAAGTGCTCTCCAGTCCACATAAGTTGTTGGAGATCCAATAAACAATAAAGACTTACTAAATACATTAGAGAAAAAGTTACGAGAGTAAAGGTTTACATTACTAAAATATTGTAGCCAAATTTGGAATTACAACATGCATTGAGACGCTGATGTTGTGGTAACCATGGTGATCTCCATCTTTGG
Source organism: Tenualosa ilisha (assembly GCA_015244755.2). NCBI lineage: Eukaryota > Metazoa > Chordata > Actinopteri > Clupeiformes > Clupeidae > Tenualosa > Tenualosa ilisha. The sequence continues at coordinate 186,119 of PYXC01001714.1, read as the reverse complement.
TTATTTACTGACATGGCGCACAGGCATCAAGCAAGTATATGGCTTGATAGTGCCTACGGTCTATTAATATTGTAGTGGTGAGGGTTAGTAACTTAAATGGATAGAGTTGGAGATGGAGGTAGAGCCACAAAGCCACACAGATCAGATTTATTGCCTATTACTGAACACACTAGGCAAAGGCAGTAGGAGGTGTCCCAACAAAACAACAAACCTAAACTACCTCCCCCAATATAAAACCCAACATAAAAGACTGACACATTCTATGTGACACAGGAGGGAGACGCGCTCATAGGCTACACACACGGAACATAGGGGACACATACAGCAATTAACTAGGAGAAAGCAGCCTCGGCGCGACAGTATTGAAAAGAGATGGTCATTACTGAAAGTAATCGCCATCAAATTCACTCAACATGACATTGCCGTTATAAGCCGTGGTAGTCATTGTCGTTCTTTACTGGAGTGATAGTTGTTACTGCTATTATGGGTTGGCTGTCATTGGCAGGGTGGGCAGGTCTTTCAGTTTTAAAGGGACCAAAGTGCTCAGGCATCAGATGTCATAAATGTACAGTAAACACTATGTTCATGTCATAAAAGTTTTTTTATATAAGAGGGGCTGTTTTCACCTACGTCATCATTCTCACGAGCACAGTTCAGATAGAGAACAGGAAGTCGAAAAAACTATTATGCACCTACGTAGATGGAAGAAATATAAAGTATTTGGCATCTGAATCTAGATGAATTAGTACTGCATATAGCAAAAAATCACTGCATCCATGAATGTAAACTGCGGACATCACTGTAGGCAACGAATATGTTATCTGCAGGACAACTGAAATGCATGACGACAAACAACGGGGATTTAGTCGTAAACAGATTTACTTTAAAGTAGGCTAAACCACGACCCTGCAATTAGGGTAGGTTTAGGATTGCAAAATATTGAGAAATTCATATTTACCGGATTTAGCCAGGATATAGCCTTCGTATGAAGTGAGACGTCAACTTCAGATTAGTTTTAATAAATTAATTCACTCTTAATTCACAAGTCCATTTGTTTACTTTACTAGTCCTGCCTGATATGCACATTAGCCACAATGTTGTCCGAAAAGCCCAAAGTCGATTCGAGTAAACAAAAAGTTAAAAAAGACGCTCAAAGAAAAAGGTTTGAGAAATCTGAAGCTTAATTTATGTTATCATGTTCCTTACCATGATGAATGTGGCATATTCGCAATAACAGCAAACGAGACTAGAAACCACTTTCGTTTGTTTATCACTATGGGGTCCTAGAGAGGTCAAACAAAATGAGTTGGTCAAATTAGGGCCCGAGCACCGAGGTGCACGGTAGACCTTGCGCACCGGACAGTGCGAATACCTAATGCTTTTGTAACGATTATTATTATTATTATTATTATTATCCCCTTTTTATAAGGCATTATTTGGCCTTATATCAGGTAGTTTCCATGGGCGAAAACTCAGAAGAAATTTGGCACACACGTCAGTTGTTGCCCCCACTACCCACCCATATAGGCTTTCGAACCGGGCGTGGCCCCCGGACTCAATAGCGCCCCCTTACGACATTGAGTCCTGTGGTCGGGATATAGGAAATGTCATAATACCACACCGCATTGAATGAATGTTCTGAATTTTCTCAGGTTAATAGATATTAAGATCATGAACATACCCAGACACCATTTGGACTCTAAAGCCTTTGCCCACTACAGCCAATCAAATTAGACAGCAAAGCCACTAAACAAAAAGTGAACCATATGTCAGCAACGACTGAACGTATTGTAACCAAAATTGGTATATGGACTCAGGACCCTGTTCTAACTATTCAGAAGTTCAGAACTGAACTTTGGACTCTGAAGCCTTCGGCCACTACATCCAATCAAATTTGATGGCAAAGCTTCCAAACAGAAAGTGAACCAGATCTCAGCAACACTTTGACGTTACGTAACCAAACTTGGTATGCAGACTCAGGATCCTGTTCTGAGAACTCTGAATGATCGATTTCAATGCCCCAGTGCCACCTCTGGTGTCTCAGTGACGGTTTGACGTATAGCAACCAAATTTGGTTCGTGGACTCAGGACCCTATACTGACCTTTCTGAATGTGCTAGCACCCCCTCTGGTCAAAAGTCATATCTCACCAATGGTTTGACGTTTCGCAAACTTGGTACATGGACTCAAGCTCCTGTTTGCACATGTAATGGCTACATGATGTGTATTGTATTGTTCCATGGCGGAATATTGCGGGTTGTGGAACCACACGTGCGAGGGCCCATCAAAGCCGCTTACGGCTTTAATTGATGATTTTGATGTTAATTGATGTTTTTTCCATTAGGCTAGCTTTCAGTTGTTCAAATTAAGGTACTTACAGTAATAAAATGAAATGATCAGCACTACCTAATGGGTTTTGTAACGCTCATTCAGTGATGGACACATGTTTAGCCTGAAATAAAATACTAATGCATTTAGTTAATTTACATTACGCCTGCCCTGGGCTATAGCCTAACAAACATAGTGCAGTAGAGGCACAACAGACACTAATTTAGACGGCTTATTCAGAGACGTGGCAATTTTATGTAGGCGATATGATTTTAACTAGGCAAATTGGTTATTTTATCAATGTTATAGTTGTCTGGGTGTGTTGTAATCATAACTTTTCAGTGTTAGAGCAACCTCAAGTAATGCAAATCATAGGAAACACTGTATGTTGATTGTATGTCAAAGCCACCTGCCCTCCACTGTGATGTCACCTTAAAAACAACTTACACAAGAATAGTTCCATCCAACATATCCTATCCTGATTTCATCACACACACACACACACACACAGACACAGTGGTGTATCTGGAGATTGATCATTCTCAGTGTATTCAGATGCACAGTACGCTGTGTGTTCATAGCACTCGAGCTCTGTAACCCGATCACAGAGCTGGGCTGGTTCCTCTTGTGCTAGTTGGGCTGCAGGACTGTCCTTATTTGATTCAGGCCGTTACGCAAACTTTCATAACACTGCACTTTGGCTTTGAGTCAGAATAAAGGATTGGGAGAGAGAGGGAGAAAAATGGGATTTGCCCATGCATGTGGATGTACACTTATGAAGAGAGAGAGAGGGAGAGAGAGATGTGTGTGTGTGTGTGTGTGGGAGGGGGGGGGGCAGTTGTAGAGCAGAGGGTGAAATGGGGTAGATGGCTTAGCGGTTTCCTCATTTGAACCAACAAACATGTTCTAAGTCAAATAAGGTCATGGCCATTTCAGTGCTGGAGAAAAAAAAACTGTATTCACATGCTGTGTGTGTGTGTGCGTGTGTGTGTGTGTATGTGTGTGTGTGAGAGAGAGAGAGTATAATTATGTTTGTAACTGTAAAGTACAATACAGTTAGAGTGTCATCTCGGATCAGTAACAATAAAGGAAGCCATTGCATTGTCTTTCATGGTTCATAATGCCAGTGAAAATAATCCATTTTGTGTTTTGGTGTGTAGGCTACTTCCATCCTCTCTTGATGTCATATTGTAGCTTCTCCTCTTTTGTGTTCCCTATACAAGTTCAAAAAGATAATATAGTACACATGTCCTACACTTTGAGGTGTGTGTGTGTGTGTGTTTGTTTGTGTGTGTGTGTGTGAAAGAGAGAGAGACTGAGAGAGGGGAACAACTCTGTTCTATAAAACACCTGGTGCTCTGCCTTGTGCGTCATGCTCAGAGGTTTGGAAAGGGCAGAGCCTAGTGCTGTCAATCAATTAAAAATAAAAAATAATCTAAATAATCACAATGGATGGTTAGTAGCCAGGCTAGCGTCACCTGGTGCTTCTGCTCAATGTCTTTTGGCTCTAACACAACGATGTTAAAGCGGCTGATCAGGCTACCTGGTTAGCGGAGTCTTCAGCATAGTGGCACTCTTCCTTTTTCCTTCACACCAAATATGAAAGAGTTGCCACAGGTTGTCTATGACAGGGGTGCCCAGGGGTGACCAACCACATGATTTTTGGACGTCCCACCCCCACCCCCGTACTCGTATCCCAGGTCCCAAATTCTGCAAGCTCCCTCTTGGTTCAAATCTACCATGGTTTGGCCTATTTCTTGTGCTCTCATTCAACATGGCTGTCAGCTTTTTATGAAGCATCTACAACCATCATTATGCTGCTTATATTCAGTATCAGTGATCTTTGGTATTTTCCTGTTCTGGTTCTGGGTGGAGTGTGTCTAAATGTGTTTGCGCAGCACATTTCACCAAATTGCTTTGGGTGAAACTATCTGCCTTCGACCACAGTCGAGCAAATTCCTTTGTCATGCTTTCATTTTGTTAACCTTACTGCTGAAAGCGACACGGCATATTTCTACAACCTCGTTGTTGTATATCAGAACTATTTACAAGGTTTCTGGGCAGTCAGTTTATGTTCTGTTAACAAGCAAACTTCTCACGACTGCTTACAAAGTACCGTCTGCTGACAAAACGCTGAATTTAAAAGATTATTGAAATTCTGCCACTGAATTCAAAACAATGTGTTAAGTTGTTTACAAAGTTTATATATACGGTGGACTAGCATGTTGCTAAAAGTACCCACAGCGGACTGTTAAAATACACGGCAAACAAAACAAAGTGAGTGGACGAACTCGACCAATCACTGTCCTTGCGGTGTGTGTAGGGTGCTGATGGGTTGTGTGACGTGTGTCTGCAAGATTAATTTGCGTAAAAAAATTACTTTAAAATTTTTACATTAATCACATACGTTTCAGTGGGGCAGATGCACTGTGTTTCAGTGGGGAAGGTGTGTGTGTGCACTTCTTGTTACAGAAAAACAACATTAAAAAAAATATCCTGAGATAACCTTTTCTGCTACAACAGTGCTGTCCTCAACTACTCCCTCATGAGTTGCATAGGAATTCTATTCATATTTCTGGGCCTTCAGACATGTTTTGTGCAAACACTCAATATATTCTGTTCTAATGTTAATGTCTTGTAGAGACCTTAAATGGCCACGTTCCAGAGTGAGCCTGTATGTTGGTTGCTAGCAGTATCCAAGAATCATTTCCTGTGAGGTTTTGCCTGCCTTGAGAACATTGGCTCTCCACATTTTATCATAGTTTTCCCATGTCCCCTGATATACAGTGTATTAGCAGAAAACTACAAAGATGGAAGAGAACATATAGGCCTATATAGCCAGGGTACTCAATAGGCAGACCCTGATGAGGTTTCATGTGGACCCAGACCTATCTCATAGCGGGCAATAATCTGTGTGCTAATTATCCGTTATCATTGTGAAATCCTGATGGAGACAAATAACAGATTCCCAGCTATTTTTGTGAATTTCCAAGCTCTGTTCATTCGCTTAGAACTGCTTGCATGTCAGCGTCCTCTATTCCATCCGTAGCTGTAGCTGTATCAAAGACAATGTTACTGTCTATTATGGCACATTACGCATTCTGTGTATCAGTCACTCAAAAGTTGAATGTAAGCCTATTCATTTTTATATATAATGCATTTCATATACACAATATGAAATGCATTTTCAATCTGCACGTGATTTTTCAAGTTTCAAGTGTAGATTTTGCATAGGCCTGCACCTATTAGACATCCATTAAAACAGAAGGCATTGCAGCAAAAACATTGCCTAGAAATCTAGATGCATCCTAGCGGTAGCAAGTAATTTTGCTTAGCGGATATGTCTAGCCAGACACCACTAGGACCTTAGTAGGTCTTCTACTAAGACCAATCATAATGCTCTTTCTTTGTAGAGAGCCGATGGGTGGGCTTAGCACAATAACGACTGGGCTGAGATGATGCAAAAAACAACTAAGATGGCTGTGATTGGTCATAGCGCTATCCTGTTGCGCACAGACGCAGTCTGAAAGACAGCCGCTGATTCTGCCTCTAGAATTGAGCCTGGTCTATTGGTTGTGGCCAGATAATGCATTTTCATGTTATAATCTGGCTGGTCAGGATAGCAAAAACAGATTAAAACCACAAAATTTAATGGAATTCAGTTGACTTGTGCTTGTCCGGACCCTCGAATCAGATGAACTTTGGTGTGCGGACCCTATAGACTTATATTTGAGTACCCCTGCTGCATATTATGGAATAGTTTTACAATTTTTAATTTATGTGTCTTTAAAGACACATTTTCTGAATAGATAATGATTCCTGATGTACTGATGCAGCTAATCCAGTAAGGCCCAAAAGCTAGTAGCCTTTACATTCCTTTATGTGTTACCCTAACAACCCTACAGTTGATATGCCATGTATAGAAACTGGACTGTTATGGCATCAAATCATGACATATATTGTAAATGAGGTCCCATTGAAATAACTTATCTATGAAGGGTAAATTTGATAAAAGTGTCTTGGTGACAAATGAACACTATCAGTGGGCAGGAGTGAGAGTTATACCAATCTAGTCAGGGTGCGTCAACACAAATGTATCACTAAATTTGAAAGTTGGGGCAAAGTTGAAGTCAGGCTATTTTCACCATGACAACCAGTCGAATACGTCCCTGAAAGTTTGATTACGTGGACTGAAGCTGTGTTGAGTTTGACTGTCTTTTGTGTTCACAGCCTAGCACAACTGTCACTGTTTGTTTGTTTACCATCAAAATAACTTCAAAGCCGTTACAAAATAACTTGCATTGGGAGCCTTTTTATGTTAGCAGATCTAATGAGAGGATAGGTAAAAGTGAAAGAGGAGCATTTGAACTTCAAAATGCTCAGAGAGTGTTTTTAATGACAAAATTATGACATTGAGAAGCATACAAAATTTCATGAGGGTTGGCACTTCCCTCATGCATGTATTTCATGTTAAATCTGGACCGGCTGCAGGTCTTTCAGTTCAGAGTGAAAGGCCTGCATAGTGTGGTTATGTGGTTATTTACACCCAGATGTATATAGCATTGAATAGACAAGCACCCAGGTGTCTGTGGCAAACAATGCTATTTACACCCGAGCATACCTATGTCTATGGAAACAGCATCAGAGCCTCAATCTACTTTCCAAAGTGGAAAGTGCGGGTGCTTCCTTATGAGGCCAAGCTGAGTCTGCTACTGAGCAGGCATCACGGGGCTATAATGTCTTTTCATGGCCAAAGTAATGTATTCCTTCACAAGAACTGCAAATGACTTGTCTCTGAGTATGAGGCTCTGAAAGATAGTATACCTTTCCTGCTGCTCCTCCACAAATCATTTACACAATCCCAAAAACTTCCTGATCTCCTAGCACCTACAGTCCCCTGTGGTCCTCTGATTAAGACCATTTGGCAATCCCTCACACCAGATTCGAACAGAGCTTCCATGTTGGTGTCCACTGTTGAACAAGCAACCCCTCTACATCTGTTATCGCCCTTTTTTTGAACCTGTGCATAACACACCTTTTCAGCAAGGCCACTGGTATTGCCCATTGACACATCCCTCCCTCCAAATCAGTCAAAACTTGGATATCTTGAAAGGAATCAGATTTTGATAGAGGGACTGACATTTCTGATATCAGTAGGCTACACCATGGAAACACATTTCTTGTGCCAAAGTATAAAATTGAAATTTTCATATTGTAAATTGTATTTGAAGTATTACCTGTAAAGCTAACCAATAATTTACTATTAAAAACTTGGCCAAATCCTTTTATCAGAGGCTGGGTTTAAACCTTTAACTCACCACTTAGCATGTACCCTCCTTATCCACCAGGCTACCACCAACCTGCTTTTAAGAGGAGAGGCTAGCAATTTCATTTGTTTTTGTAGGTTGCTAAACAACGACTGATTCAAACGCTTCTGTCGACTTTGCAATCCATTACTAGAAAGCGAAATATGGGATGCATCCATGGCATGAAGAGAACAAATAAAACACCTGATTTCTCCTCTGCATGTGTTACAATGAATATTTTGGCGTTGCCTATTCCAAAGACAGAAATATGAACGTTCGCGGCGTTTTTTGTGCATGCGCATTTTTTTTTGTCTGATGGGCTCCTTAGTCATAGATCAGTGGCCCATTCATTTCCACGAGGCCGACCCGACCAAACACATCACCATCCATGTGCCAGTACAATGCGTATTTCTGCGCATTTTTAAAAACAGTCAGTCAAATGTTTATTTTTTTCTGATCGAGCCATGAAACACATAGGTCATTTTGTTAATTGGTCCGGCCCATTAACATGGGCTTTGTACTGGTGCGATATCTGTAAAGTTAGTTGAGGAAGATTTTGTCTAATTGAAGAAACGGAAGGGGGGCGTAAAGTCGCGCGAAAAAAAAACAGGCTCCTAATGGATATACTTCGTGCGAAATGTGGTAAGTTCAACAGGGTGGTGGTGGTGGTGATGGTGCCAGCTCTGTAGTACATCCAGCAGGATGGAGAGGGGAGGAGAGGTTAAGGGAGTGAGGGTAGATCTTGCGGTAAGGAGAACTGCTTTCAAAACACTTGTTAATCCTTGATCAAACTGATCTAAACACAAGTGGTGATAATTGCAAAATTATGATAATGCTACAATAACTCTCCATGATTGCTTTACGTCCACGTTTGTCTTGTTACATTTGTGAGCGCAGGTGTAGTTGACCACCACAATGTAATATCAGTGCTGACCTATTAATAAAGATGATCCCAAAATACTATTGGTGGTGGACCATTGGCGACCAAATCGCATACTGTACTCTCTTGGGGAGACGCGCGCACAACGGAGCTGAATGGAGACAGTTGAGTTTGGTAAGCGTGACTAAAATTCTGGTCAATTTATACATAATGCGATTTCAAAAGTGTGAGAAAGCTAGGTTCCTCCTTGTTGTTTCACTGACATACTCCTATTATGCTATATAGCCTATACCTTAAAACTGAACCTGGAGCTTTAGATCAGTCGGCTCATATAAGGATTCCTTTGGGTTGTCTTGGTCATGAGAAGCTCTTGGGCTGCAGCTCCATACTCCATTGTGATTAGCCTTTTTCATGGATATTGCATTTTTCAGTGTCCTACCATAGCTCGGGTTTACACTCTGCCCATAAATACCATTTCCAACTTCATTGTAGTATAACCTCATAGTAGCCTAAACAAAGAATATGCAGTGATTTATTATTTGGTATTGTTGAAGGCTTACAAGAAATTGGCAATTGTGTCTATGGTTATCGAACATGCTATGAGTAGGCTAAATTGAAGTCTAAAATCCAAAGCCTGTCGTGGTCCACAGAATTCATAGCGTATCCACCAAAAAGATCACATGCATTATGACTGTATGGAATCCCAGTCTGTCCCTGCTTAGATTCATACAATTTGGTAAGTAGTAATAAGATCAAACCATCAAAAATTTTTAGAAAACAAGTGGAAGAAGGACTTCAAAACATTTCCCTGCCTCAGCCCAGCTCTTCCTAAACACTTTGGTGTCTCACACACATTTCATGAAAGCCTCAACACTTTCCAGGAATAATGATTTCAGATGAGGCTTGTGCTTAGCCAACAGTAAAGCTGACTAGTAATCTAACAGAATTGAACAGTATTAAAAGATTAGAAACTAGAAAACAAAAAGCTTCTGTTTAGAGAATGGCAGCATGAATGAGTATTAACAACTCTAGTAAACACTTGAGGAAATCAAGGGCTTTTTAAAAGGGGGGTTATTATTATATTTATTTATTAAGGACAACTAAACAAGCACGTTTGAGAATGAGATGTTTACACACCTTTACAGAATGAGGTGTCTCACCCTAACAAATCATACAGTGTGTAATACCAACAAAAATATGAGTAGCCTCAAAGACAAAAGTTGGATTAAAAAAACAATAGGCATAATGTGTCTACTTAGGAGGATAAATAATCACAACACAGAGACTGTAAGCTATGATTACATTCATGACATGACAGTTGTTGAAAGTTGTTGACTGACTTTATGTGGATGAAAATATGCCATATTACCAAAGTAAGTCAAAATTAAATGCACCCTTGTCAATCTTGAAGTGTGCTTTAATGTTGCAAAGTTGTGGGTAAAATTCATTCAAGCTATTCCATAGAAACGTGAACCTCCTAAATATAAAAGGTGGTCCTGTAAAGCATTAGTGTATCAGTGTCAGTGTAAAGTCACCTATACGTGGATGTAGTTATAGAGATTAAAGATAGTGGGCCAAGTTTTGGCGTAGGGTTGTTGGCTAGGCTACAGTATGTTCAGTTCTGTATGATAACAATATAACCGTCAGCTACATTCTTGTAATGTATTCCTCCCTTGAAAGTCTTACCCATAGCATTGCAGTACAAAAGAACCGTTCAGGAGTACCTTAAAAGTCAGGATTATTAATCCAATTTCTCGACTCTGTTACTCGAGTGTAATAATGTAGCCTACATTGTACAACACCTACACAGAACATAACTGATCATATTAATGCATCAGCTTCGTATGACGCATGGAGACTTCTTAAGATTCTAATTTTGTACAGCCTTATCCTACACTAGTCCTACTGTATTAAACTGTCATCTCGATGTAATTTACAGAATCAAGGATGACTGTGTATGTCACGCTTTGGAGGTTATCCAACTAACTGTACTCTAAAGCAGAATGAAAGTACTACTGCAAACATATATACGTATATGCAAAGTTCATATGACACATTGTTTTGGGTGAAACTAAATAATTCTTGACGCAACTGCTGCAAAAGCACAGGGGCTTTACCATGGCAGGGTGGGGCTTTGGAAGTGCGAGGCGGTCTCAAACAGGGTTTCTCGTTCAGGCCCAGTTCATATTAGGTGAATGCGCGACCCCAACTGAACCTGCCGGAAGAAGAAACAAATAGCTTGGCGATGAGCAAGAGCTCACGACTTAGCAGAAAGCGGCACGATCGCATTGAGAGAGCAGCTGGCAACGGTCGTCTACACATCGTGGACTTTTAAGTTAGTCTATAGCCTTGGTGAAATAAGTCATTTAACTTAATGCGCAACAGTTTAAAACTGATATACAGCGATGCAGTAAATAATACCATAAAACCAACGGATCTATTCTGGTAAGAGAGCTTTTACGAGTAGTACTTTAGAGTGCTTTTAAAGCTGTAAAAATCATTTGCTCTGTTTTGGCATTATTTATGATACTTTGGATGTGTCAGGCAACACAAGACACTTCTAGATCAAATCTTGCGTCTTTATTCATTGACTGTCAAAAACAATCTGATAACCACAAATTATTTGTCTGCAAAAGAATTTTAACTACATATGACTCGCATCATTGTCCGTTTTTGAATGATGAATTATTCTATTTTCATTCAATTTATTGGGACGGAGTTTTTAATTTACGCACGAACGGGCGTGGGACTGCTTTACTGAACGTGGCCGATCTACTTCACATTGGCAACTCGCATTCACTGTAGTCACTTGTTGTCTCTTGGGTAAAAGCAGCTCAGAACGGGTTTAATTCTATACCCAGGTCTTCATCCTCTCTCTGGAAAAAAAAGCTTTTCTCTGCAAGTCGAATTTTATATTTTCACTTCACCAGTAGATTCGATAGTCTAGTCCTTTTTATGCGAACATACGACTGAAATATATGTGAAGCTGTTGCATAACATTATGTTGTTATCTATCTTACATAAGCTGTAGCTTCACAAAACTGACCACCGCTTTGACTGACTGCTTTGTTATATTTTGTCACTAGGTGGAGGTATTGTCAAATAGAAGACGCATCAGCGATCTCTCATCCCCTCTCTATCCCAAGGAAGAGGTCACAGTCTCCATGAGTCTGACAGGATCTAGGCCACAAGTGATACCTCCTGGGATGGAAGATGATGACGGCGTGCTCCGAGAACTTAGAGGGAACTGCTCTCCTTTGGGTCGAGGGATGCTGGAATCAGTTGGGGATGCGGAGGCAACTTTATCTTTCACAGACGAGGCTGTGTCTATCCTCACCTCCAGCAGCATGCTGGTCCGCTCTTTGCTGGGCCGCTCTTCTGGACTGAAGCGCAAAGAGAGCCCGAGCAGCAGCAGCAACAACAGCCTGCGGCGCAAGCGCGAGTTCATCCCGGACGAGAGGAAAGACGACAGCTACTGGGACAAGCGCAAGAAGAACAACGAGGCAGCCAAGCGCTCGCGGGAGAAGCGGCGTGTCAATGACATGGTGCTGGAAAACCGGGTCATGGCGCTGTTGGAAGAAAATGCACGGCTGCGGGCCGAGCTCCTGGCACTCAAGTACCGCTTTGGATTGGTCAAGGACACCTGCGACGTGTCCGTCATGCCTCTCTCAGCTCCTTCCTGTGCCCAGGTTCAGGCATCCGCCACCTCACGCTACTACAACCACTACCCAACTCCTCCACCTGCTGTTCATCATCAGCAGCAGCAGCAGCAGCACCAACACCATCAGCCCCTGGCACCTCAGCACGGGGGCACATACGGCGTGCGTGATGCCCGCGACAGCAGCAACACCTCGGAGGACTCTGGCTTTTCCACCCCTGGCAGCTCAATTGAGGGAAGCCCCGTGTTCTTTGACCATGGCCCAGCCGACGGGAGCAAGGTGTTGCCCGGCACCACTACCGCCACTGGAGAAGGGCAGGGTTATGAGCCACGGCTCTGCCACCCAGGGTCTGACGGAGACGTGTTGGCAGGGGGCCACGGCCTGAGCGGAGAGCAGGGCCGGCAGAGAGGGGATGGGGTAGGACTGGAGGTCATGAAGAACCTCCCGCACAAGCTGCGCTTTAAGATGCCTGGTGCCAGCGAAGGCATGGAGAACCCTCAGGGGGATTCTAGCTGGCATGGCCCCCCCGCGCCGGCTACTCACAGGGACTCCAGTCGGGAGCAACCAAGGGGTCAGTACAGCTACAGGGCGTCCGAAGGGCACTCGGTTTGGCATCACCCACAACAACAGCAACAACAACAGCAACAGCAGCCACCGCCTCACCCCCAGGAACAGCCTCAGCTTGGCCTCTCCCCAGGCGGCTACCACCCCGTGGCCCCACAGCCACACAGCGACTCCCAACACCAACATCAGCAGCAGCAGCAGCTGGAGGCCACTGCCCTTCGCTCCCAGCTTAGCTCCCTGAGTGAGGAGGTGGCCCAGCTGAAGAAGCTTCTCTCCCACCAGCTCCTCTCCAAGCTGAGCTGAAGTGCAAACATGGGTGTCATTGGGACCTGTGACCAGCCTACCTCACCACCACTGAGAGCACCTCAGCCTGGACCTAGCAGCAGACAGGAGACCTCATCATTTCAGTTCCACTGCACCATCCCCTCCCTCCAGACCTCAGTCATGTTTCTATATTTCCACTGTGAACTCATACTGTTTCCAGTCACCTTCAGGCCCCAAGCATCTGTAAATGTAAAATGTGTTTGTGAATGTGCTGCTCAGACGCTTTCCCCCCCATCATAAACAGATGGTCTGTGCTCTGTTCCTTTGCGCTGTGTGGGGTGACTGTTTTGATTTCTGTCATTGTATGATTTCATTGGCTGTAGATGTGCATTCCATGGAACAGACTCTCATCCTGTTTTGCCATCAGCCAAAGCCTTATTGCTGTAACTAATGACAAACATTAAACCAAGATATTATCAAGTATTTTCTTTTTCAGTATTTTTGATACATTTTGGTCACTGCCAGCAAGCCTAGCGATGTGCATATAACTTTAACTTGATTTAAAGAAAAAAATCCATATCAGTTTACCTTTTGTGCATGAACCTTGTCAGTATGTAAAGAAGCTTGAGATCTGTTTTAATAGGAAATCTCAGCTGGACAGGTGAGTTTAAAACACTGAACCCTTTACACAGGCATTGTGGTTATGCCACAGCAACATCATCATCCTCTTCATCAGCTATTTGTGAAACACAGCTTGCATACAAGCCCCCTGTCACTGCTGAACAAAACATCTATCTGCGCTGTTTTGTCAAGTAGGTATGTTTTTCTGTATATTTAACATACTGTAAATAGTGATACTGTTTCATGTGATGTTTTGTTCTAAATAAATGTTGGCTGTCCATTTCAAATCACCTCTTCACCTTGTCTCTTATTATTGGCACCCAGCATGAAATATGGATTCAAATCCACAATAACTATCCTGATATATAAACATATTGATGACATGCATAGCACAATTATTTATTATCTGTGTTGTTTATTATCACATAAACAACCATTGACATTATAATTCTGATGGTCATGATCCAAAAATCAAACTAGTCTATTTACCTTAAGGGAGTCCATTGCATCATTGAGGAAAATGTACATTTTATTAGACACATGACATTGAGCTATCTTATTGATCGGAGAAACTGTCTGGTGGTTTTCACCCCCTGCATATCCAATGTTGACCAAGTTGCCCAACTGACAGAGTCAGCATTGCAAGAGCTATTTTCAGCTGCAAGGGGACATCTATTGATTCCCAGCCCTACTGCTACCGATCGAAGCAAATGTTTCATCTTGTATCAGAGGAGACGGCAATAACAAAAAAAGAACAAGTTTTTGTTCTCAATGGTTTTTGTAATTGTGTTATCTTTCTTAAAGTGTAATACTTACAGTCATGGTACTCGTTTAGTTACAATTTCACCTTTGTCCACCACACACCTTTCCAATTGTAACTCTTAAACACCAGAGGGCGCTAAAAATCTATACATATTGACTTCCATCTCTCCAGAAATCAAACAATGGGTGGAGTGGTTTTACTTTATTTTACCCTTTGTTAGGGTTGTTGTGCCTCAGTGTGAATTTCTGAGCATTTTGCATCTTTCACAGCAAAGATAGATATAAATGTCTGTGAAGGTCCCTCTGAAATGGGTATAATATGAGAAAGTAAAATAAACATCAATCACATCAAATCAGATTACTGACCAGATTGAGAGCATATGCTATGGATGGGTCCATTCCTCCGCCCAAGTGTGGGTACTGGTACTGATGATATGTGAAAGCTAATGGAAAGGCCTGCCCAGATATCTTGGTACAGCAGCAGAAACTCGACTGCCTTTCGTCTGTAGTCTCTAGTGTGTGTGGTGTGTGTGTGTGTGTCTGTGTACGTGTGTGTATGATAATCCATGGTACATAAACACACATTGGGTCCTTTGTCTCCCCCACTACCCCATTTCCACCCCCATCTCTCGGCAAGGGAGTGGGGGGCAGTTGCTAGGCAGGCAGCACAACGGTTGCCAAGGGAACCCTTGCAGATGCAGACAGGGGAGGGAGTGTTGGGGGAAGCAGGGAGGGGGAGGGGTGGCCAAGTTCAAGGCCAAGGCTCTCAATCTGGGCTGTGTCCATCAATACAGAAACAAAGGAGAGAGGGAGAGAGAGAGGGTGTCTGTTGGTGTTTCTGTGTCTGTGAGTTTGTGTGTGCACTTCTCATTTTTCCCCCACAGCACATCACCCGCCTGTGTTGTGTTTGGGATTTGGGCTCTCCTTGTGTAACAGGAAACCATGTCTGTGTGAAGAAATGAGTATTCACAGCCGTGAGAGTAGTCACGTGAGCCCATTGACAGTGGAAAACACACCCTGTCTCTGAATGGCTCTGAATGGGGTCTGTCTACCACAGCATGGGGTACAACTAAAGCTAGTGCCCTCCGTGTGATGTCTGTGAAAGAGTCAAAGAATGACAGAGAGAGAGAGAGAGAGAAATTCCTTTCCATATGTTTCAGACTTTTTTTTTACCACATTGTTTGTGTTTCTGACAGAAGCACCAAGCAGAAATTAAAAAGTGGAACTGCAAAAGCCCTTACTTTAATTCAGTTACAGTATGATGTCATATTCTTCAACAGTTGCCTACATTATGGTTTTGTAATAACCAAATGTGTTCCTGCATAATCTTTGTCTAAGGGGCAGTGTTTCAATACTGTAGTTTTGACCGCTGTAATCGACAGCTCTCTCTGATGTGAACACTGCTACCAGCTACACACAAAAAAATATCCATCGCAGTACCGCATATTTGTCTAAATGTCAGTGGATAGCTACGTGCGCAAAAGCTCTATTACCCATCGTCAACTCATTTATGGTCAATTAGGTCCGTTCAGTAACATATACCCTTGTAGCCCGCCCTATGTCTGGAGCTGACGTAACATTAATACCTACAACTCCCCAACTCCGTCTCTCCTCTCCCCTCCTCACGTCTCCTCTCACTTCAGCTGGGAGGGGGGAAGAAGACGAACGGTGGGGGCAAACCGAGAGCGCGCGGAGAGAGAACAAAAACGTGACTAGGCACCTAAAGCTTTCTGTTATGCAACTACTGACCTACTAACACACATTCAACGACCAGGAGATAGAGGGGTAGGAAACTGGAGCAAGACTCCGACATAACATGAGGACTCGGACCAAAAGTGGGAGACACGACTAGCACTAGAGCCAGCATCATTGACTGATCCGGTGAGAGAGGAACACGGCAGCGTGTAACGTTTCCAGCCTAAATCTGAATGAATCTGAGATCGCAGGATAATAACTCTGGAACAAACTCTTATTGAAAGATTTTCTCTGGGATCAGCTATTTACATTCAGGTGGGTATTTACATTATTAACGAAACTACCATAACCATTTATTGTGCTTGCATGATCGGATGCTTTCTGTTCCATGCCTATTAGGTGTAAAATCGCATCACCTTGCGGCGTACACAGACAAGCGAGCGTGTCTAGGTTATTGTTCATTTGCCAACTTCAGACATAGAAACGCGTGTGCGGTGTCTTGTGTCAGCGCAAGCGTATTTCATACAAAATATAGGAAGTAGACTTATTTTGTTGTCTATGGGTTTGATGCTATAGCCTACTGTTTAACATAATTTCACTGAGCAGTATTTAATGTCGGCAAATTGCTATACAGTTATGGTCAAGGCGAGACGTTCCCCTCCACATTTCAGCCGCGTTTTCCGGCGGGTGGGGGTAGAATTCCTTACGAAGTCTAAAACGTTTTGGGGGTTGGGGTCCGTTGACGGTTAATAGTCGTAGGATGAAGCTAAGTCCATATTTGGAAAGGAACCTGTTCTTCTTTTAACATCCCCAACTGTATTTCTAGACAACCTCATGTCTGGTAGTTCGACGTCTGTTGACCTATATTATTGGGACTACTTATCTGCATTAGGTTTATAACCTTTGGGAAGGAGCTGTAACCTAGTTTTAAATAATTATAGACTACAGCTTCTCTGAATAGTACTCAGTCTATTTGAAATAGCCCACATAACAGTTGATGATGGCTTCTTTACAGTCTTTTTTAAGTTTTGCAATGGCACAAAGTTTACTATGATACATTGGCTACTGGGAGTTTGCCCAGCCCTGAAGGCGGGGAGTTTTGTGTTATGTTGCAAGTCAAACAACTGGACACATTCCATGGGTTTCCTTGAGACACTTGCCCGGCTTGTCACGTGTAGCCCTTCTCTGTAGCAGTTAACTTAACTGGCCTGGAAACGTCCTACGAGAGCATGCTTCCCTATGATTTGCACTTTACCACGCTGTCCCCAACACACATTACTTCTCTTGAAAGTTTCATATTACATTGTTGCGGTTGGGGCTCCGTTGTAATTTTGTTGCATTTGACAAACTATATCTGATAAAATAACACCACACATCGGACCTTTTGCTTCAGTGTATTTTTCCTCATTGTGAGGTTTCAGAGGCAGTGATCGCTGCGTTGTAGATGTTTAGGATACATTCTCTATTTTACATCCTTTTGGTGTGGGGCATAGGGTGCGGTAGCAGTGAGTCACTCCTGTGGACTTGCATTTGATCACAGCGGAGTGAAGGAAATCACAGAACACAGCTTCACTACTCAGACCACGGAAACCATGGGAATCTAGAGTGTCCTATTCCTTTGAGGAAGGGTATGGTCGCTTGTATAAGGAGTCCAATATATTGCACGACATTCATAATTATTCAATGAAAATGTGAAGGTCAAACTTACAAAAATGTATAGTCAGAGAATTATTTTTTTGTGCACAATCTGGAATGAAATGTCCAATGAAGATTTAGGAGTGAGAGAGACTCAAACAGAGAGAATAAAGTAAGAGAAAGCTGTAGTGTAGCCTAAGCACTACTCAGGTAGTTTTTAAGTTTGAGAAGTTGAAGACTTCCCTAACATTCAGAGAGGTTGCCAGGGGTTGCGTATTAAACACAATAGTGTTGTGGAGATGATGGATGCAGCTGTTTGGGACCCCAGATCAGCTCCAGTTATCTGCCTGAAGGAGGACAGGCTGAGGAGGATGGAGATGTGTGTGTCTGTGTGTGTGTGTAGGGGGGATAAGCCTTGCTTGTCTGAAAATGTAGGTCAAATCACTAATAAGCACCATGAGGTATTAGGCAAGAGTTTTCAGCTTGCCTCCTAGTTGTCACCCCTGCACAAACAGTGTAGCAAAGATTACTAACCAATTAGTGTATGACTTCATGGTATGATACATCAGCAATTGAAGGGAATTGGGAAAGCAATGTAAAGATTGCTACTGTGAGCATAGTCCATACATGTTAAGGTGAAGAACTCCATTGAGAACAACTTGGCACTCCTCGCATAAGCATGTCAGGAATGTGCTCAATCTTTTTTGACCAAGTTTATTCAGTCAGGAAAAGTAACAGAGCCCCTCTAATTAAAGTCATGCAGTGTAGTACTTCTGTTTGATAAGAATGACAAGAATAATTGATTATTATTATTGAATCCTTATGATATTATTCTTTGCTGATTTTGAAATTTGAAAATGTATTGAAAATTTCATACTTCTTTAGTTGCCTTGTCCACTCCAGTATATCTTGCATGCAAGTCAGTCGTAATAGGATTCACAGTTGAACCTTGTTTGACCTGAGAAGAGGCCAAAATTAATTTTGTGGAAACATATGGTCTTACTTGGCCCATAGAAATGTTCCACCCTGTGGTCCAGTCCCTGTGACTGGGCAAACACATGTTAAACAGTCTCTGTTTGTGTAAACTGACAGAACTGAGTGTTACTTTCACTGGACTTGAGCCCAGTATTCCTGGATTGTGGCCCCTCTTTCTGAGAAGATAAGGCTAGCTGCGGACTTGGGGAATCCAGCACTGCCACGTGCAGGGGTTCTGAACATGTCTGTGAAAAAGAGCTGACATTCCACAGACCAAGCATCACACTGTGGGGAGACGCTAATAGAACAAATAGCATTCATCAGCACCTCAATTGGACTGTGTTGTCTGATAGCCCAGAGATGCCTAAAAGCATCTGTCCATTTTTGTCAAGGCACTGAGTGTCTTGATGAAGGGCTCATTAAAATGAACTCTGAAGGGGATCGTGTTAGGATTTGTCAGTTTGCACTTTTAGTTAACTGCAAGCAGCCTTATAATAAACATTGCTATTGCACCAGAATTTGGCAATGTGCTTTTAATTGTGTAAATCTGATGTGAGAACTGATAGTGATTCACCTAAATTAAAAAGACGTTGAGGTCTAAAGGCTGAGAGTTCGAGTCATTTGGTATTACACAACAGCGAACTTGGCCTCGTGGTCGGTCACACAGATACATAATGTGCTGGTGCATCTGCAGAGTCTCTGGCTCACAGCATGAATTTGGCAATGTGATGACGTCAGTTCTGCTACACCCCTACCCCCTCTTACACCATCATTAGCCTCTTGTTCAGTAGATGCCCTTCACATAAGTTTATTTCTCATTGCACACAATTGGAATAAAAACAGAGCTTTTGTTTATGTCCTGGGATTACTGCCTGTGTGATTCATCGCTCTGTATAATCCCATATCTCTTGCTGACGTTTTCTGTCTTTGATTTTTTTTCCTTCAGCACTGCAGTGCTGGTAAAATTCCTCCCCTCTCCACCAATTGAAAGCCTCCTCTCTTCCCCAACCCCCTCCCTCTGTCTTTCTCACACACACTCGCTCCCTCCTCCCGCTCTTTCTCTCTCTCTCTCTCCCTCTATTTTTAGAGCCCACTCTAATTCTCTCTCTACCTAGCTCGTTCCCCCTCTTGCAGTAACACTGACCTATTTTTCGGCGCAGCGTCAAGACTGAGCGCAGTGTTTACTGTGTAGCCCCAGTTTCTAGGTCAGTGGGACATAGCTCCATACTTTCCCTCTCTTCCTCTCTCTCCCTCTCTTTCTCTCTTCCTCTCTCTCCCTCTCTCTTTCTCTCCCGTACAGTGTTTCCTCTGCACTGTGAAAACTGGCATCAAGCGCAGTCCTTTGTTTCCCACGTTTTCGGGCTTCACATGTAAATCCTTCCCCTTTTGTTGCTGATTGGTAAAAATAAACAGGCGCAAACAACTAAAATACCCTGAATGGAGATTTGTGATTTGAAAGCTGGTGATGAGACAGGAAGCACTTTCCATGCCTATGTTACTAAAAGGCTTTAAGAGCATGGGAATGAAATCCATTCTTCCCAGTCCCTCCACCCTACCCTATATTGTGGAAGCGCATTCAGTAAAGAGCGAAGGGCTTTGTGATGGTTAGAATAGGCTGAGTTAAGAGGCACCACAGAAGCGCCATGGCTGTCTGTGAGGTTATGTAACTGTGGGTCACCCTCCTGGGAAGAACCAAATAAGCACTATAGTCCTAAGGAATGTTATATTTTAATGCTAAATCAGTATTCTGTTGGGGTAAATTGCAGAATCTCTGACACACATAAAATGATAGTGTCTGGGATAAGGAATTTTATGTTTTATTGCTTTATTTTTGGATCTGCTTTAATTCATATGTACTTCCATCAGACAAAAGTTTTGATAATACGGACTTGTTTTTTGTGACCCATTAGAGCAGTTTGAAAGGTCTGGTTAAGTTTGGCACAGGTATAGTAATTGAAGAATGAGTAACTGGAAGGAAAGGTTTTTTTTTCTTGCACTATGGAAAGGCAGGAATGCTGCCAGGTGGAAATCAGATCCCAGACACTGATCCAGTGGTGATTGTGTAACACCTCTCTGACATAACAAGATGGAGTACTTGGCTTCAGCTGCAGAGTGCTCTGGAGGACTTGGACCTAAATCACATTGGAGAAAAAGTCAAAGACAGCCCAGGCTGCTTCCTATCCAAAGGGCAGTGTAAATTAAAGCACATTTATTACAGCCCAGTGGAATGAGGTATTACGCAGCTCTGACATCACCCTTAGAAGTGGGCCATAGTGGAATAGGTGATAGGTCTCACTCCATTTTTATGGGATAGTTTGCATGGAGGATTGTCAGATGTGGCTCTAAGAGTAGTGGAGGCGGGAGACACAGGGATGTCCTGCTGTCCTCTAAGCTCTTGTCCTCTCCTCTGCTTGGCTGTGGCAAGCACAGCTCTGGCGCTGGGTCAGGTGCTTGTGGTTATGTGACAGTGCAGTGTCTTACACAAGAGTGGTGCAGCACGGCTCTTTCCCCTTCCCTCCCTCTCCCTCTCGTGTGCTCACGCCGTTGACCTATATTCCTCCAGTAGCCTCTGAATGTAATGGAATGAAAAGAAAACACACAAAAAAAGAAAAACACTGACAACTGCTCCAGCTTCAACAAGCAGTTGTCTCAACTAACTTTTTTCATTGTTGGGCATTATTCTTCATCAATTCCAGCATAACTTTTTAAAAGCAGTTTATTTTCTTACATCAGCGTTGTAGTTAGAACCACATGGGACAAGTTGTTTGGGGTTATAAATTACATTTTTTGCTACTACATCAAAATGTTATTTTCACATGTAACTAATAGTTGCCACCAATGGAAGTCTTGAGCTGTCCTTGTTGAATTGTAAACTATTGTAATTCCATGTAATAACCAAATTGTCTACTTTTGTTTGTTTGTTTTCACAGGTTTTTGCCCCGGCGAGTGAGAGGGTGGTGTGACCGGGGGAGACTAGTAAGCTGTGGAAATATCCTCCAGCAGACACACTGACCCACTTCCTGTTGAAGACACCTGAAGCTTTAGATCACAGCCTTGACTGCACGTCTCCTTAGATCTGCAAACAAACAAAAACCTGCTACAGCCACACCTGTTGAATTCTTGCAGACTGACTTGACCCAGTTGTGCAGTGGGAAAAACAGAAGAGGCTTTACAACAACTCACCCAGAGTTCACGTGTTTTTGAAACGTGAACTCTGAAGATTTGTTAAATGAGGGAGGTTTATGTCGAGTTCCACCTCTTCCTCATTTTTTTGGCCAATTTGGACACTTGAGGAGTCTGGGAGCTGAACTAAAACAAGAGAACCCAAGAGGAGCACTTATATCAATGAGGTTCCTCCTTTGAGGAACTTAGGGACCTCATCCAAGGGAACTGATTGATCCTACCTTGAGAAAAAAAACACCCACTATAAAACCTGATCCATTTTGCCCAGATTTCTTTAACCAAAGTTTATTTCAATGTCAGCTGAGAGGTACCCTTCCAAACTGGCTTCACTTGGAAGACAATGGAAAGTCTGAATCTTCATCTCCCAAACCCTAGTGCCGATTTGGAAACTTCTGAAACATTTTCAACTTTCAGTGAGAGCGTCACATCACCTGAAACAACCCCTGCCCGGCGCTTGGCCAAGCCCAAACCGAACATGACCTGCCGAAGAAAGCGCGAGTTCATCTCTGATGAGAAAAAAGACGCCTCCTACTGGGAGAAGCGGCGTAAGAACAATGAGGCAGCGAAGCGCTCCCGGGAGAAGAGACGGCTCAATGACATGGTGCTGGAGAACCGTGTAATCGCCCTCAACGAGGAGAATGTGCGGCTGAAGACCGAGCTCCTGCAGCTCAAGTTGCGCTTTGGCCTCATCAGCACGGCCTCCTACATGGAGAAGAGCCAACAGATCAGCAGTGGGGCAGCAGTGGCAGCCAGTGGTGGCACCTCCACAGGCTCCAGCAACCCATCTGCCAAGCCCTACTTCTCCAGCAGCGGTTACTCCAGTGCCTCCCAAGTCATGATGAACTCGGATTCCTCAGAGGCCGAGCAGTCGAGCCGTGGGGACCGGCAGGTGCTCAAGTATTCCCCGCGCGGCTCTCTGTCTGACATGTCAGATGGGTCATCTCGTGACAGCCCAGAGCCGGTTGCCTACGAGGTCAAGCATGAGAGCACGGGTATGGACATCACCAGACTCGAGACCAGTGTCATCAATGGCATGTTCAGCGGCCATCACAGCCTTACCACTCTGCACCCTCACCATTCTCAGGATGTGGAGCAGCAGGAGGCCATGGGCAGCCTGCCACCTCAGTCCAGCGCCACTCAGAGGAGCGTGATCCTCTACCGCTCCAGCAGCGGCTCGTACTCTGTGGACGGCCAGAGGGCCGAGGAGATGGAACAGCAGCCGGAGCCTCAGCTCGACGGCCAGGTCTCTCACGCCACTCAGGCCAATGCAGGGAGCTTGGAAACCATCACTGAGGTGGCTAAACAATTGGAGAGGAAGACCTTGGACTCCCCAGGCTACGAGTACGGCAGCAGCCAGATGGATGGGGTCTCAGAGCAGGGGCAACAAGCACACCATCAACAAGGCCTGTGTGAGAATCCAAGCCAAGATCACAACCCAAACACCTTTGCCCCCAACCTTCTCCCCAGCAGCGAGGAGGGCAAGAGCCACCTGTACCAGCGCCAACAATCCTACCTCAACACCCTGGATGAGGAGCCGCCAGTGTTAACGTACGAAGGCGGTCCAAGAACCGAGGTGTTCTACCCTGAAAACTCGTCCTCAGGCAAAGACACTTCTTCCAGTGATGGAGACCCACGGAGCTCAGACCGAGAGGGCTCCACAGACGATGAGTCCCCTTCCTCGTCCTCCTCTGACACAGGTGGCTATCAGTGCCTGACCACAATTCACCGGCCTGCACTGTTTCTCACCAGCTCCACTGCAGCAGCCCAAAACAGTGAGAGTCAGGCAGAGGTGAAGACCACAGCCCTGCCTCACAAGCTGCGACTCAAGTACCGAGCTTTCTCCAATAGTGGGGCACCAGCTCAGGTAGATGCCCACTCCAGCACTCCTCCCACTCCCACCTCAGCTTCATCGCCAAACCCTGCCCTGCCCCAGCATCCTTACCTGGCCTTGGCCCAGGTCAACCAGCAGCAAGGGCCAGCTACCACCACCTCCACCACCACCACAACCCCCTCCCCACCCCCAACTCCCACCACCGGCAGCAGCAAAGAGGCAGCCAAGAGCTCATCAGAGAGGGCGAGCACCAAGAAATCTCCCAGTGGAGAAGCAGAGGAGAGTGGGAAGGACAGTGGGAAGAAGACCTCTGCTGGGCGAGCTGGACGGAACAAGAGGCGTGAGTGAAAAAAAAGAAGGACTCTCGGACTCTTGCTAATAACTTCCTACCATAACCAGGTGTCTCAACAGGTCCTCTAACATCACCAGTGTAAAATAGCCCCTAAATCATCCTCCCATAGCTGAGGGTAGAAATTATTGCATAGTTCCTGGACTGTGATTTTGGATGTGGTTTTGTGTCTGGTACACTGTGTCATGTTTAAGGTTAAGACCCTCTAGTTCTCTCTTTCACCTGGAGACGTTCAATAGCACTTATTGGGGTCAGACGAGGTATTGTCACTAAAAAAAGGGGGGGAGTGAAACTCCCTTAGTTTAATTCTGATATTTATGGTGTCAAAAAGCTCAAAGCTAAAGATGAAGGTTCTCCTCATAGTCTGTAGTGATGGCCTGAGACCTACAGCACTCCTGTTTAATTCTTAAAACTGCTGTGGTCTCAGTTGTATCAGTAAGTGGCACTTAACAGTTCCTATAAGCATCAGTGCGGGACCTAGTCCCCAATGAGTTCCATTCTTCAGAAAACAAAAACGTCTCTTCCATCTCCTCCCAAGCCCCATCCCTTGCCATTTTTCAAGCACTTGGATTGTATATTACTGTGACATATAAATTTACAAATATTTAAATATATTTTAAGAAGAAAAAAAGTATCAAAAACTACCAAAAAAGAAGAAAACACAGGAGTAACAGAGAGGGCACAGAGATAAGAAGGTTAGCCATTTGGCCTTGCTGGAGTTCTTGTACAGTCCGAACCTGTTTGTTCAGCTTAATGCTTCCAGTTTATTTTTTTAATTTTTTCAGCATACACACAAAGGTTTCACAAGGTATTTGAATGTGCCCATGTTCTCAGTCGTCTGGCCATGTAAAGGACAAACCAAACTGATCAGATGTCAGCTGCTCCAGTCCCAGATTAAGGTGAGAGGGCTCTCTGAATTTACCCAGTCACCATTCAGGAGAACAGATAAAATCTGAATAAGAATAGGAACATCTTCTCACAAGTGAAGATGTGAGGACACACTTGACACTGACTCTCGAAAGATTCCTCACAGTTTGAATCTGGCTGCAGATGCAGGAATGTGGCCTGTGTCAAAAACATATCACAATAGACTCGTTCTCAGAGATCAGGTTTCAGAGTAAAACAAACTTGATACTACCTCAGTAGAGCAGAGTGCTGAAGGGGCAGATGGGCCTCAAAGTGTCTTAGGTGTCCCACACATGGCATGAATTTGGAATTCATGGCATGGGATTGGGCTGTCCATGGCCACCAAATTTGAATGGTCCTAATTTATGACATGGCTGCTTTTTTTTGTTATAACAAGGTCACTTACTCGTACATATATAAATATATGTATGTTATCTGGTGTTTGCCATTACTGACCACAGGGTCATTTTAATTCTCAAAAGGTGCCTCTCTGTCTGTCTGGACAATTGACACCTATGTAGCGTCCTAGTCCCACTGTAGTGTTTTATCACATCGGGATGCTAAGTGCTAATCCTGCACTGTATCATTTGGTTTGTACAATCTGTGTTTAAATGTTTCGCTTTCAGGTGCCTGCCACTGGCCATTGTGTATAAATGTAAAGTTTTTCTCTCTTGGATGATGTTATAAGGTTTATTTTATTCTATTGTTGTCATTATTATTATTATTATTATTATTTTATATTTCATATTTTACCATTATTATTTTTGTTAATGTGTTTTCTGTCCCTTTGTCTTTAGGCTTCACCTATCTCTAGAATGTGATTCTTTATGTATGTACACCCCGACCCTGTGACCCCCTTATGTACACCAGTGTACTCAGACGTAATGTGTGTTTGCAGAGTTTCAAGAAAAAAAAGGAAAAGAGCTAAAGAAGGTGTGTTTGGGTGTTTACTGTGGTACCCGACACAGATGTGTTTGGAAGGACACTCATGTAAAAAGTGAACGATGGGTGACAAAAAAAGACAAAAACAAAAATAAAACATTGAATTTCTCGATCTGTGTGGTAAACGCTCCTTTCATATGCATCCCTGTCTTCTGTGTCTTCTTATGTCACAATCAAAATTTGCACTGACACTCCCCAAGCAGTACTTCAGGTCAGTAAATAAGGAGGTTCAGAGGTCAATGCACACAAAAGAATTCCCTCCGCATGGTCTCTCAGAATGGCCAAGCCGTGCCTGCCAGCTTCTCCTGGCATGCAGGATTAATTGAAATGTGAGGAGTATCAGAATGACACATGGGTACATAGTATCCCAGCAGGGCTCCGGAATCTTCTGTCCCTGACATAACACTGCCCTACTTACCCACATCAGAAAAACAGCCCAGGAGCATGAATGAGGGCATACATAACTGCGCTGCACTGCGAACACACCCTTCACTTTTGGATTAAATCCCCAGCAGGTTAGAAACCAAAAAAGAACTGATGTTTTTGAGCGGTCAAGAAGTCGACTGTTACCTCATACCTTCAGAGAGACACTGTGTTCTAGAAATATCCAGACTGTGCCATTAAACATGACCATTAAATGTCACATGTGGGAACAACACCTCACTCTTAATGAAGTAACAATAACAGAGGGGACAACATACTCCAGCACACAGTGGCATAGCCTGTGAGCTTGTGAGCATGCCACCATTATAAACAGGCCTTCCACAGGCAGCGCGTAAGGAGAAACGGCTCTAAAAATTTGCCAACTCCATTTCACAAGGCTGTCCAAACGAATCAACCCACGGCAACGGGGCCATGTTATGTAACCAACGCTGACTAATTGGGCTTGGAGAGGGAGGGAGAAATAGAAACAAAGGTAACAGCATTTGTAGTGAGACCTGGGGTCTTGTTCTTT
Organism: Tenualosa ilisha; assembly: GCA_015244755.2. Classification (NCBI taxonomy): domain Eukaryota; kingdom Metazoa; phylum Chordata; class Actinopteri; order Clupeiformes; family Clupeidae; genus Tenualosa; species Tenualosa ilisha. The sequence goes on along the minus strand of PYXC01001714.1, from coordinate 159,265 downwards.
TATTGCACATTAATTATGAACTCTATGAAGTACTTATGAAAGTGTAAGTAGGCTATATGCAACACCTCCATGGGAGGAATTTCTCCCCGGGAGAAATCTGTCTCTTTTTATACTCTCAGTACCAAATGTTATCTCACAGCGTGTTTCTATTTTCTAGCACAGAGTTCATAATTATTCTTTAGCACAGGACCAATTAATGAATGGAAAATGACATCAGCTCATTTCAGCATGTTTTCATTATCACCAGCGCGACTGGTGTCTCTACGCAGTGTGTGAGAGCGGGAACAAAGAGTTGCCTGTTGTTGCCGCTGCCTGTAGCGCGAGGCAAGCGGCGTGCGTTAGCATGTGAAGCATGCCCACGGCGCAGTGCCAGTTACCGCGGCACCCACAGAACAATGGCAAGGTGACATTCACTGACAGCCGCATTGCTTCCTGGGCTGCGCTGAATCCCCCCACCCAATAACGCACACCACCCCTTTCCCTCGCTTTCTTTTCATACGTTTCCCATTCGTTTGGATCCTGCAGAAGCTTGCAAAAGCAGGTCAGGGGAAAAGTAGGTCAATGCGGAGGGGGGGAGAGGGATGAGGACTGGTGAAAAGTGAGGGGTAGGGGAAGGGGAATGGGGGTGTGGTGGATGTACGTCACAAATCTGCCACTGCAGACAAACGCAGGCACATGCTGCTGTAGTCACGCTCAGGTTAGCCTACCATCCATCCTGCAGTCTGAGAGAGCGCCTCTGCAGCACACTGAAATACACCTTTCCCTGTCTATATGAGAGTCAGTGGAGACTAGACTATTTTACAATGCAAGAAACATTGAATAATAATATAATATACACATGTAATATATTGAAACTTAGCTAGCCCACATAATTGGATCATTCTCATAACAAACCTGTCTATAAGTGGAGTGCACTGTCATGTTAGAGAGGATGTTTCCTGCATTCCTTGGCTGTCACCCCATACACTGTGTTTACATACTAGTGCTGCCAATGATGTAACACAACCAAAAACACACCATCTGCGCAGGCAGAAAAACAGTCTGCCCTGCCCATTCTCTGCTCGCTGACAGACTGTGGGCTTTGTCCAGCAAGCCTTGTGATTCAAAATGCCGCAAAAAGCAAACACCAGCCAGTTCACTGTACTTCTGTTTCCATCTGGACCATCAAAGCCAGCAACTGCTTCTTGTCTCAAGATGGTGCTTTCCAAACAGGCTTGTTTGCCCTTGCCTTCGCCTTGTGTGTGTGTGTGTATGTGTGTGTGTGGCACTACTGACACTGTGACAGGGCAGTGCAGATGAAAGTTAAGTTAGAGTCAGAGCAGCACCAGCACCAGCGCCAGCCTCAGGCTTCCAGATCAACAACACATTGCCTGAGTTACGTAACCGCGCTGCTGCAAATGTAGGTCAGAGAGAGAGCAGGCGAACTGGGATAAGAGCAGATCAGACACGGTACTCTCTCTCTCTCTCCTCTCTCTCTCTCTCTCTCTCTCTCTCTCTCTCTCTCTCTCTCTCTCTCTCTCTCTCTCTCTCTCTCTCTCTGTGTATGTGGAGAGAGAGAAAATGAAAAAGAGGGGAAGAGAGAGAGGAGGGGGGAAGGGAGTTAGAAACAGTGTCATAACAGGCTCAGTGTATGTGTTTAGCAGGAGGAGTTTTGAAGGAGAGGGACAGTTCTCTCTCCTTTCTGTTTTGTGTGCCTCTGGCCCTCTCCCCTCTGTCTACAGCTTGTTCTGGACCCTCCGTGTTCTTCTCTCTAGACGTGCTGTTCCCTTGTCTGTGGTGTTGCTTTTCACAAACCTAATGGAGGGCTGTACTCCAAAAACTGAAGGAACTCCTTGAGTCATGAGTTCATCAGCAAGCACATCGTACTTAATGCTCTCACCGTCTGGGAGAAGAGAATTTGATCTGAATAATCTTGATAACTCTGTTGATATGTTATTGAGAAATAAAACCTGGTCAAGAGGATGGAACCTTCAGAAATCTCACCTCTGAAGCGTTGTTGAAGAAATGACATTACTGACCTCAATAATAAAAATGTGTCAAGCCCTAAAACTCTGCGGAAGGTTGATAATGAAACCGAGTTCCTCATTTAACTTCCAATGAAATGCAAATCTCTTTCAAATGACACCAGTTAAAGTTTACTCAGTAACAACCTTGTTCATTGCATTCTTTTACATATATCCACCCCTACACACACTCACATACACACACACATACACTCACTCACCCACCCCTACACACACTCACACACACATACACACACACTCACTCACACACACACTCTAAGGCAACAGTCCTTATTCGTGCGTATGAGGTGTAGTGGGGTAGACTGATGTTTTTATGCCATTAGCAGGAGTCTTATGTAAGTGCAGTAGTCACTCTGCCCTATTTTTTGCTTCATGGGGAGGTTGCCTCCACAACCTGAAATAAAGATGTTATTTACAAGTGTCTGACCAACTCTCAGAAAACACAATGTTCACATACCTCCACATACCTTTCAAATAAAATAATTAATTCAAATTTCATTTAATGGCCATGTACTTCAGTACATAGCCTACACATACACACATATACATGTATGTAGATTGGTAAACATAGTGACAAATGGATTATTTCTAACTAATTGCCAGTAATTATGTCAACAAATGACTGAATGTCAATTAATGACTCAAGCATTAGAGTGCCATGCATGTGATCAGAATAGGATCGTGTAGTACATATATCAAAAGGGCTTTGTAGTCACATAACATCTGAAATCTGAGAACAGCAGAAGAAAGAAAAGAGGAGAAAATTGCTGTCTGCATTCTTGCAGCAGACTTAAACTCTCTCTCTCTCTCTCTTTCTCTCAAACACACACACACACACACACACACACAAAATCAGCTCTATAATATACTGTGTCTGGAAATGCAATAGTCGATAATTGCTGGCTGGGAGGACGTCAGGTTTGTCTGAGTGAGCTGCAGGTTCTGAATCTAATGGAGCTGTTTGGCCATCTGCCTGAGGAGACAGCACAGCCTAGTCTGGCACAGCACAGCACATTACAGCCCAGCAAACCATAACCCAGCCCATTATAGTCTAGTACATTATAACAACACCATAGCTCATCATAGCCCAGCACACAGTAACCAAGCACATTATAACCCAACACACAGCAACCCAGCATATTATAACCCAGCTGAACCGGAGCTGTCCTACTCCACTGAGTGGTGTTCAGCCGCACCCTTGGCCCCTCTCTCCCAGAAAATTAGGTCAGTTGGAGACAGAGGGCACTGGAAAGGCGGTTGGGGAACGTGTGTGTGTGTGTGTGGTGTGTGTGTGTGTGTGTGTTTGAGACCAAAAAAAGTGGTACGGAAAAAGGAAGTTAAAAAGAGAGGGAGGGAGAAAGAGAGAGAGAGAGAGATGGAACAGACAGACAAAGAGCGGGCCATGTGCTGCAGCGGAGGGTAGAGTTAGACTATTGCATGGGGCAGAAGTAATAGGTCTGAGGAACGCCCTGCTGCCGCTGCTGCTGCTGAGCCCAGGGCTAACCACAGCCCCCAGTGAGATCAGCCCAGAAGTATGCAGGCTGGCATCTTCAATGAGAGAGTGACTATGGGTCACAGGCAACTCCAAACTATTAGGCTCAAACGCCCACCTATGGTGGCCAGAAAAGGACAAAAGAGACAGAGAATGTTAATATGAATGTTAATATGTTACAGTGCTAGGGGCTTGCAAATTTCAGTGAGCCAGCCGTAAGTAATGAGTGTGATTTGGAAGTTTTGTGTGTGTCTGTGCGTGTATATGTGTGTGTGTGCGTGTGTGTGTGGTGGGGGAGATCATACTCAGGTCATGGCAAAATGTAGGTCAGCCCATCCTCTTGCCTCACCCAGCCGCCCACACAATTCTGTGGCTGTCAGCAGTTGAGCCTGCTCCCTCTCTTTCTCTCTCTCTCTTTCTCTCTCTCTCACCGTCTATCTCTCTCTCTCTCCCTCTTTCCCTCTACCCGTCTCTCTCTTTCTTTCTCTCTCTCGCTCTATCTATCTCTCTGTTTCTCCTTCTCAACATCGCTCTCTCTCTCCTCACATAAACTCTGCCTGTCTTTCTCTCTTGCTTGCTCTGAATCTTGGTAACCAGTCCACAGACTTCCATAACACCCCATCTTATGTCAGACTTGTGGTCTACAACTGTAAAGCTTCCATCACACTTTGACAGATGTAGTGCACTCTTGGCAGTCTGTTTGCTCAGAGAGCAGCTCGACCCCCCACCCCCAGCCCTAAACCTTGTCCTCATGTTTAGGAGATCTAGCCGTGCCTACAAGAAATGTCGGCCATGTCAAGCCTTCTTCAAGTTTTGGAAAGCTTTAGGCTCAATGGGGGAATGTTTCCAGTCAGGCTGATGCCCCCATTTATTGTGCCTCTTCCTCAGAGCATGACTGTCGTATGCGTCAAAGGAATGTGGACCAGCTGACCAATGAGATGTGGGGCTATGTCAAAAAGGGGCCGGGGGAGGTTGCGGGGGATGGGGTGGTGAGGAGGGGGGCATTGGTGGAGGGGGTAAGGGTGGAGCTGTGTGTGGCCGACGGAATGTGTTTCCCTTCGTCATTAGATTTCAACACACAGTCAGTTGACTGTTAATGTAAGCTGACGAGCTTGTGATGCCCAACGTCTACTTTCACATTCCACAAGAGTCAGTCACATTGGAGACCTGCACAACAGATACACACACACACACACACACACACACACACACACACACACACCACATTTACAGTCTTCCAGATCCCCACCCAATGCGTCTCTGTCTTAAAATCTCCCTGCCAAAAAATACTGGTTTGAACTCACCATGGCTGCACTCAATACTTGTTGCTCCACTACTGTCACATGTTGCATTACTGTTACATTGGACCATTAATGACGGACTGGTTGAAACCAAAATGCAGGTTCTAAACATATCAGTCCTCCCCCTCTAACACAATCACACATGCACACACACACACACGCACACACACGCACACACACACACACACACACACACACACACACATACACACACATGCACAGACATGCACGCACACACACACACACACGTACGTACGCACTTGGCTGTAGGTCATGAATTGCATGATTACATAAGCTGGGCAATAATCTGCGTCAGATCTCCATATTTCATCCCTGCCTCAGCACTTCATTCGTTTGGCAGCTCTCTGTCCTCGGTGGCTTTTATGCCATATTACGTCAAAACAAGGTCAGGCTCCTCTAAGCCCCGACCAAAGCTGATATGAATAACATCACATGCAGACACACACACACACACACACGGAGCAAAATGTCACAGGTGTTACGTGATGAGCCAGCCGGTCGAAGTTTTCGGCCCATGTGGTGAGGCGCTCCGTCGGGGTCCGTGCAGCGAGATTTGGGCCGCTGGCACAGCAAAGAGAGTAAAAATAAATAAAGTAGGGCACACGCTGGCTGGCTACGTGTGTGAGTGAGTGAAGACGCCTCATCTGCTCATCTGTCAGATGTAAATACGAAATAGGCCAGTGGAGTACCAGTACTGCTATGAGTCAGCGCCCAGTTATGCAATGCAACAAGGCCTCCAGTGCTCCTACATGCTGTGTGTGTGTGTGAGAGAGAGAGAGATAGAGAGTGTGTTTGTGTCTTGGTGTGGGTCTGTTAGTGTGGTGTGTGTGTGTCTGCCTGCCTGAGCTCATGTGTGTGCATGCATGTGTGATCTTGTATGTGGACCTTTGGTGTGTGTGGAACTGTGGATGCAAACATTTACATGTGGATACATTTTGTGGGTAGAGAGAGAGAGACAGAGAGAGGGAGAGGTAAAGAAAAAATCAGGGCACTTTTAAATGAACTGGCAGCTTATTTTGGATAAAAATCTAGCTGTTAAGCTTTCAAAAACAAAATCAGCATTTAATAACAAAATATCAGCTACATGTTGTACGATATTATCAAATAATACTTGATAAAGACCATATTGTCTTTAATATAATTGCAACATCACAGCACAAAAAACAATACCAATATTGTTGTTAGGATAATATTACTCAGATGGTGTCGTGTCTGTACTTGATCTGACTTGATTTGTGTGTTTCTGTCATGAAAGATGAGTTGCTCAGTGAGTGCTATGGAACTCCCTTTAGAGCCTCTAGATCCATATATGACACTACTGCAAGAACTAGTGTGTGGGTGTGTGTACTGTGTGTGTATGTGTCTCAGTGTCTGTGTTTGTGTGTGTGTGTATGTGTGTGATATGGCCCACGTGCTGTCAGTAACTCAGCATGGCCAACGGCCCATTAACCCGATTACCACCCCAAGATTAGCATTAGCTAGTCCCCCTCCATCTGTTCCCCCGGGGCTACAGTTACCTGTCGTCAACAACCTGTGACCCTACACAGACACACAGACACATGCGCACACACACACACACACACACACAAACACACACAGACTCTCTCGCTCTTTTTCTCAGGATGCGACCCACATCCATATGCTCTGTTTAAATACCATCAGCGTATAACACAAGCATGCTTTCAAATCCTTCGAGTTTTTTTTTTCTAAATCATCATTGAATTAATGAGAGATCAATTTTGTGGAGATTACTTGGTCTTATTTTAGTAATGTTGTTCAAAAGAGTGACGCATGACCGACTGCAGCAGCTGTTTCTGCTGAACAAAAAACTCCTGTCTTCCAGCGCTGCACACACACACTTACACACACACACTCACACACACACACACACACACACACACACTCACACACACACACACACACACACTCTCTCTCTCTCAGTGGCTAATGGGCTGCTTGACCTCATTTGCCCTGCAGGGTTGCCCCAAATCGTTGATTGAATTTGTCACCAAAAAGGGCAACGTTCCATGTATGTTTGTTTTTTTTCACTGCCTGCATACAAACAAACAAATTAATTAAAACAATAACCAGCCTCAACCTTTCGCCAGAGATGAGGAAACCTTCAAGCTCAGGAGACGAGGAATGGTGCCAGTGAACTGTATTTACAGTTTAGGAAAAAAAATCTCCTTCATCTGGTTTTGACCTTTGACCCCCAACCCCCCCAGCTTTCTTGGAAGGGCCCCTCCTACTAATCCCAACATCTCGGCTCCTGCCAGTCAGGTCCATGTGCCACACCACTCACATGTGCTCATGCTTTGAGCATGTGTGTGTGTGTGTATGTCTGAGTGTGTGGAGTGTGTCAACGCCTCGCCTGCCTGTTGGTTGGTCAGGGCGCTGTTATGTAAAGCAGCACAAGCCCCACGCAGGAGGACGCTTCAGGACAAGTCTCCCCACTTAGCCCTGCTCAGATTTCAACCCTCCTCAACCCTCCAGCCGAGCCCACAGCACAGAGAAGAGAGGGGCTTATTCACCAGGGGTTAAGCTCTTTGCAAAATGAGATGAAATGGAAAACAAGACTGAACAAAGAAAGCAACGCAAAGTTGGTTTCAATCACAAATGGCAAGAAATAAAAGCCTCTCCTGACCAACAAACAGTGAGCAGTGGCTTGCTTTGGGTCTGCATCCCTGCAGTAATATTCCTCCTCACTCTTCTGTGTCCGCGACATCCACAGATGTGCATCGCATTTGTTTTTCCAACTGTCTGACTCTCTCTCTCAAACCACATTTAGAGCATACACATTATGGCCTGTATCCACCCTCGACCGCAGAAAAGCGACTTCTTAGAGGAGCTCGACAAGCAGCACATGGATTCCAGTGACCCTGTGTAAGGCCACGCTGGGCTGGGCACATCAGCATGAACTCATTTCAGAGGCACTTGGAGACCCAACCACACACAATAAGCAATAAAGACACTTGGCTTGGAGGTTGCCACAAAACTCATGAAAAAAAGGATATTAGGACATTTTTACTGTAACGAAATGCCAGAAAAACAACCAAGCATGTAAACAAACTGTTCGTTGCAATGCCATTTGGAATTGGAATATTCTAGAAAACCTTCGAGACGTATCAGTTTTTCTGCGAAGGGGTCAGTGGAAAACAGACCTGAGTTGGGTTATTAGGTCAATGTTCAACTAGGGTAGGAGGAAAGGAGAGGGGGAAGGAGGGAGAGAGAGACAGTGGGGGAGGAGGGAAAGAGAGAGAGGGATGCCACGTGAAGGAGGGGAGTGTGTTTAGAGGGCCTCATGTGCCAGTGAGGAGCGTGGAATTGGATGCTTGTTTTCAGTTAAGAGGAATCATTGAGGTCCCTCCTCTCTGCCTCGCTCTTTCTCTCTCTCTCTCTCTCACACACATACACACACACACACACGTACACATAGAACACACAACTTCAAAATAAAGCATCCACATGGCCAAGGCTAATAACCTCTCTCAGTAATTAATTCCATCTTACTGTAAAAGACTTGATCTCTCCACTCTTTATAATTGGCTCTCACTAACCTGTCACAGGCTCACAGCACACTCAGCAGCTAGGGACCACTGGAGCCAGCACTTTTCACCCCTCCCTTATTTTCTCTCTCTCTCTCTTTCTAATCTGTAGAAGCTGTGATTTACTACACAAACTCTCAACCAGGGCAGGGGTGCTGCCACTATCAACGTTGCCGCCCACCCTGGCCCATCACACCGTGGTTTCTAACACTTTCCCTGCAGACAGAGGATGGTGTGTGTGTATGTGGAGGCCCACAGGGCACTGCTCCAGACAGCCACTGTCTCGCGGCTTTCAGAGGGAGGCTGGTACAGTTGGTGTGAGCGTGGGCACGTTGTGGTGACATGGCCACTTTCACTTCCTCACGACGCCAGAGTGAGTCCCTCTGCCTGGCAGAACAGGAGGCCTCCGTTGTGGAACCACATTTTTTTATGAATGGATTCAAGTAAATGATTATTTTTCCCCTCAGTGTAAAAACACACTCAACATCTAGTGGGTGAATAAGTGTAATTTCACCCAATTTGGACACAATAACTAGTGATGGCTTTTGTCCCTTAATGAGCTTGGAAATGATTCATAAACACTGTCTGTCTCTCTCCCACCAGCAGCAGGTGAATGCGAATGCTTCTGCAACCATCACTATGCAGCTACCAATATTTAAGGCCGTGTTTTTTACTGGCCAATCCATTTTCTAAATCCTAAATGATATTCCACCTCCTCTAGTCTTGCCTTTTCAGGCAGAGTTGTTTTCTTCTCTCTAAAAAATAAACAGCCCATGTTGCCGGTACACATGTCAGGTTCCTGGAAAGTGCTTGTGTGTACATGTGCCTCTATAGGCATGTGTAATGAGAGAAGACACTGCTGCTCACAACAAGGGGTTGTTTGTGAACTCCAAGAGCCTGTGACACCGTGACCAACTGATTAAGTATCAGTTACAGGAGGCAGACACGTAGCTAACCCCGCCTTTGGCACTTGACCCAGGATTGGCTCCTGCTCTGTGATTGGCCTGTGTGGTTAACGCACACACGTCAAGTGCGTCGGACGCCCGAAGTGGAAGGGCGCTCGGCACCGTTCCTGCTTGTCAGTGTCCCCGGTGTCTGGGTCAGAGGTGTTTGTACAGCCGCCAACATCCGCCACACTGACCTTTACTGACATTCAGTATTTGTCACTGGGCAAGACGGAGGCAGACAGTCTCCAGGAGTTGTGCCATCACTGGGGTTTCACAGGAAACAGACACCTTGCCATGGCTACGCAAGCAAGCATTGTCTCTAGAATGGGGCTATGCTGATCTTAGAGCAAAGCCTGGTTGCCTGCATCAGTATGTGGGGTCAGTCTGGAACCTACCTCTCTGCTGGGATTGTGTTCCATCTGTGTTTGAAGGGCATAAAACTACTCAGTGCAGTTCAGTGTTGAGAGGGAAATTGATGCTAGAGCTAAAAGCTGTTTTAAAATCTCACAATTGCATCGACATATCTGAATCTCACAGATGGTATTATGGCCTCAATCACGTCCCTTCAAGCTAATCCCAACTTCATGAGGTAAGTGGAGACCTCAGACAAAGGAAAAGAGCAAACAAAGAGCACGCAAGCATGAGTCTAGTCTATTACACACAGCTGCTCTGCCCTCCTCAGGTGAACAGTGGAATTACAGCCATCTCTGCTGGAATGTTGCACAACGCTGGCCTCTTGTGGTGATACCAAAGCTCTAGCCAAGTTTTATGCATACTGTCATTTGGTGACGTTGCATGTACTTTGCTGGTTAAACAGAAATAGTAATCAGTACTAAATGTATGCATATTTCCTTTTAAGCTGAGACTGTATAGCACCCCTCTAGAAAGTAATTTAACATAAATACAGTATTACTGCGCTTAGCAAACTTTGCATCATAAGTTGTCTCTCCATGTAATTAAAGTTGAGCTGTAAATTTAACGTGGTATAACTGGAGTGATGGTGCTAACGATGGTGTTAACATTCATAAAATGTCCAGTCTTATTAAGAATGGGTGAATATAATGATGTGACACACTAAAATGGATTGGCAGAGGGTGGCAGGGCATTTACATTGTTTTCATAGAAACGTCATGACACGGATATGTGCCAACCAGCTGGCCCTTCCCAATGCCTCTCAGACACACACGCATGGGTGCATGTGCATATGAAGCTGCATGTAAGCTGTTTGTGCACCTGAATTCCATGTTGACAGTAAAACTTACCCATGTCGGCCTGTCCCACACAGGACGAGATGGCAAACAATACTGTATATAGTATAGAGCAGGTCATCACACCTCTCCCACTCTGACTTTTATTTCTAGGCTGACCACATAGCAGCTTTCCTTTAGTGCCAACACATGTCTAACAGTTGACCTTATTATTATTGACCTTATTCACCTTACTACCATCTGGCAGAAGGTTCCGCAGTATCACTGCCCGCACCTCCAGAATGGGGAAGAGCTTCTTCCCGCAGGCAGTCAGACTGCTGATCAACCTGTAGTGCAATTGGACTGGAATTTCTTAGTAACTCAGGATGCAAACCAGCGCGTTACAGCACACTGCACCTTTATGCCCTCCGTACTTTCTTGCTGCTATCACTTATATTTATGTAGAATAGTCTTTTGTTTACAAATCATAACCCCTAGCCTTGCTGCTATTATTTATCTTTATGGAGAACAGTCTTCTGTTTACAAATCACACCACTAGCCACAGTGCTCTGCTAAAAGCCATGCCCTGTCTAGCGTGTTTGTTTTAGGTCACCTGTATTTTGACCTGCCAATTGTTTACAACTGTGTTGTACTGTATGTACATATGTGTACAAGAGTGTGCACGCGTGCGTGTGTAGTTGTGTGTGTAAGTGCGTGTTTGAGTGGTGAGTGAATCTGTGTAGTTCCTAAATAGTGTATGTAGGTACTATTACGTATCTGTCTTGTCCATACTGTGTTTAACAGTTACGTGTACCACCAATTGTTCCCGGTGAAACGTTGTCTCGTCTCACTATGTACTGTGTATATGGCTGAAACGACAATAAAAACCTACTTGACTTGCAAAAACACAAGAGAAACTCCACACTGTTTGATAACATTAAAGGCACTCACACTTCTTCTCAGTACAGGTTCTCAGTATGGAGTAAGTGCAAGTTATGAAATAAGTCAAGTTCCAGTTCAAATATATTGTACAACACAAACATGTCTGGACCATTCTATTATTTGTCAGATTCTCATCTTATTTTGGTCTGTATGCCTCTTTTGACATGTTGGTTACCCAAGCATAAGTGACGTGTTTCAACATTCTTAACCCAGCTTGCACACCCATTAATAGCCAAACAATCCAATGCTGTCTTGTAGGGTCCCCAACTTGCAATACTGACATATACATACATACATACTTCTATATGTAAATGAGGACACACACAAACACACACGCGCATACTCCCCCACACACACACCCCAAAATGTTTATGTTAAGGGATTCACTGGTCTAAACCTGCAATTCAACATCTAAATGTCCCATTGTATAATGTATCAAAGCAATTCTGAGTAAAACAAAACAAAAAACAACAAAAAAGAGAAAAAATGTTATTATAAATTTTATTTAATATGATAGTTTAAAATATAGGCAAGAGTGCTTAGAATTATGTATTTGACACACAAACAGTGTGAGACACTCAGACAAACAGTCCCAACATACACAAATCACTCAGACAACCAGTCCCCACATAAACAAAGCACTCAGACAAACCCCCCCACACACTAAGCCTTTTTGGGATTCTGCTGGTGTTTCCAAGAATTTTCATTTGTGCCCTGGGGCCTACTGAACCCTGTGGGGATCCACACCACTCAGAACTGAGCTCACCTCAGCTGCCCGGCATCGGACCACACTGGGCTCTTAGTTAGAATAATCCCCCAGTCTGACCACAAGTACCATTCAAACCCAACCCAAACACACACACACACACACACACACACACACCACACACACACACACACACACACACACACACACACACACCATCCAACAGCCCTTTTCCATCCATACATTAGCACTTCAATCAAACATGCAGTAGCGCTCTGGCACATTCCAGTAGTCTGCCTGCTTTTCCAAGTCACATCACTCTACATAAACCCATTATGAGGTCTACGAGAGACACATCACCAGCTTGGATTTGTCTTGAGTTTGCAGTGATTAAAAAATCCTTCATTTAACAAAAAGGGAATAGACTTCAAGAGATACTGTGCAGTAATGCTACCTCGCCAGTGATAGGTTAGTGTCTGAAACAATCCACTCACTCACTCACTCCATAGTGCTCTTTAGAGTGACTCAAACTATAGGTGGCTCTAATACACTATGCTTTCAATGAGTGGATGTTCCAGTATTTAAATATGAACATTCCCATCATTATACTTACATTTATAGAAAAATATTTTTAAGTCCCAAAAGCAAGAACTTCATCAGGTGAACTCAGGCCACAATTACAAGACAGACATAAACTAGGGCAAATACACTCACAAAAATCCAAACATACTTCTCTGAATAATTAACACTGATATGTAATGCCATTTAAGTTAATTAACACCTAAAAAAAACCTCAAACAAGATTTTCAATAGTTATTAGCTTCACCTCAATTAACCATATGCATCATTTTCAGGATGAATTATTAGCCTAAAATCAGTAGCATACTGAAAATTTCTGTTAGAGAAAAGGATTAAAGCATTTAGAGTCACAGATAACATTAAACTCCGGTCATCAATCTGGTTATATGAGCAGTTCCCAGAATTCCTTTCTCCATCTGTGTGTTTCCTCTTTCTCGCCAGCCCATGGTTGTGTGCCCAGATTCAAAAATTTCCCCACTTACACCAGACTTCATTTGTCTGAAAGTTGAGGTCTTTATGTCCCACAGCTGAAATCCATCATGTTGCCCAGTTACAAAATGTGGTAATGTTCCTGTTGCTCGGACAGCACTGTGAGAATTACTGCAGAGTAAACCAGTTGCTATACTTCGCTTTGCCAAAATGTCCTTTCCACTTCAGATCAGAAATCAGTCCTTAAATATCACTGACTTGGCAAACTACTGATTTAAAACAGCTTATGCAATGGTCTGCCAACAGTGCTAAAGTGCTATACATGTTTATTCGAACCATGGCCACTTTGGAGAGAGCCAACATTGTTGTTCAGTCAAAATGGTCGTTTTCTGTCAGAATCCAAAGCTGGTTCCCAGGTGACTTGCACCATTTCATGTTTCTACTCTTCTCATTGCACGTTTCCCATGTCCTTCCCTCTGTCACGAGTCTGACATCACAATCTGATCCCTAACCTGTCAGGTTACATTAGAGGATTCTAATTATGTGCAGTGTGCCCACAGACAGATGTGTTCAGGCCCTCACAATATGCTATTCCGCATGCAAGCAGCAGGGGGTGCTGTTGAGCTGCCATGACCAATGCTGGCAGGCCCACGCAGCAGTGGTGGTTTTCACTTGCTGTGGCGCCATCGCCCCCCGGTGGTGGGGCTGGAGCTGGAGCCCAGCACTCCGCTGTGGTTCCTCCAGCGCTGGCGCAGCACAAAGTCATAGTTGGCTGACGTGCACATGGCGTAGAACACGTTGGCTTTGTCGGGGATAAGCAACTCTGAGGGGGAAAAAACAAGACAGGAGGTCATGAGAGGGGTTGCAGACTGCATAGTCAAGAGCCCTTAATACACCTGCTGTCTCACACACTGCTTCTCTATGCATACAAAATGGCTTCTTTTTTTCCCTTAAAGCCTGAGGACTTCCTGTGTCCCAACAGAACCTGCTACACCGGAATCACCTGCCTTTATTTTAAATCCTCTCACATTATACTCAGATAAACAACAGGCAAATGCTAATAAGTTCCTCCTCTGTTGGCGGAAGGGTTGTTCTCAAGTAGTCTGTGCTCACCTTTGTCCTGGGACAGCACCTGGCTCAAGCTGAAATCATGACAGTTCATGCCCTCAAGGTTGTGCTTCTCCAAGGCCCTCTGAACAACATGGGCCGTCTTATCCTGACTGGTCAGCTAAGAACAACACAGCCACAGATTCAAGTCAGCCAAGGGCGACTACCCCACTAAGAGCACAAATGGAACACCACCACAACTCAACATGAGTAACAAAGGATATTTAGAAACCCCTACTGAAGTCACCATTGTTTTAAGAGTAAAAACAATGTATTGTGGAGAGACCCAGACCACAGTAGGCTTCATAAATATATGTCAATTCATTATACAAACAGACTATTATTCCTATACACATGTAAACATGACATTCCCTACACGACTCACCAGAATGCTCTTGTAGACGTTGCCATTGTTGCCAAACTCCACACTGACCCTGACAATGCAGGAATCAGCCACCTGCTTGTTGTAGACAGGATGGGAGGACGTGCATGGTGGCGGAGAGAGAGAGGAAGAGGAAGAGGAGGAGGAGCAGGAGCTGTCTGGGCTGAGGGGAGTCAGGTCAGCCTGGGAGGAACCGTAGGAGGAGCTGGACGGAGTGGGGGACGTTGATGAGCACGAGGAGAAGTCCTCAGCCACATTCTGACAGGAGCCGGACAGCGACTGGAGAAAAGGGGACACAACGAGGAGCATGAGCACAAGAGAGCATGATGTGCCTGAGATCTCATTCCCAAGAACCTCCTTATCTGTGCAAGCTTTAAGGGACACAGACAAACACTCTGTTCGTGGCTTGGAGGTATTTTGTTTGCCACTGTTTCAGCTCTGTAACCTCTGTGGAGTCTTGACTCTCGACTCCCTACATTGCCAAATATGCCATGTGATCACACTTGGCCTCCCCTTTGTCCTAGTTCAGCTGTTTGTTAATAATGCACCCAGACCAGAGGAGTGATATGAGGTCAGAGCCTCAGCAGAACAGCAAACACTCACTGGAGCAGCACCTCAAGGGCATCAGCATTCTGCTGGCTCCAGGCTGGAGCAGGTCAACAGTGGCTGTGGGAAACCCTGGCAGATGCCTGTCTCATTAAGGGCAGTATAGTATAGTATAGTATAGTATAGCATAGTTTATGAAACAACAGTGGCTTTATGGGACCCTGGAACCCTGGACGCCTACTCTCAGAAGTTTTACTTCAGCAGTGAAGAGGACCATGTTACGATGCTCACCTGGAGTTTAAGTCGGAGTGTTAAGGGGTTGGGGCTGGAGAGATCTTCCATCTCAGAGCCACTGGATCCAGACGAGGACACGCTGATCTGGTCAGCATGAGTCTTCCTCCCTGAGCTCTCATTGTGACTCAGGAGCCTGGGGACAGAGACACAAATGCCACAGTCAATCACAGTGCGAACACACACACAGACACACTCACTCACACACTCACTCACACACACACACACACACACACACACACACATACACACGCAATACTTACGACGAGAGCTTCTTGGCAATGAGGCGATGGCTCCAGGTGCTGGGCGAACCAGGACAGGGGTCCACTGGGGGCTCCAGCCCTCGAGATAACTCATAGCTGCCAACAATATGGGGCATATTCACTCCATTATTACACAAACTTTTGAGAAGTTATTACTATCTCAATGGGGCATAAAATAATTTGACCACATCTAACTGTTGCATAAAAGATTATCATTATGGGACACAATGATCTACTACACACACACACACACACCTCTGCTGGTCAGTGAGCAGAGTGCCCTCGGTCAGCCAGGAGCATATGTGATCTTGAGGCTTTAGTCTGTAGCTGGAGCAGGAGGCCTGCAGCTGCCTGATCTGGGACAGGATCTCAAACTCCTGTGGACACACACACACGGCCATAAACATGGGTGACAGGATGTCAGTGTATAACTGGCAAATAGCTCTTGTAAATGACATAAGTGCTAAGTGCTGTATGATTTGTTGGTGCTGTGTGACGCACTGGGTCTTTTCTGTCCTACATGAAAGAAGGTGAAACTGGTTGCACTTACTCGTCTACGCTTCTCAAAGTTGATCAGCCCACCCTGTCAGCAGAGGAAATCATTGGAAAAGATTAAATACACAAATTCTACAAATCTCCAAATTTTCAATAGGAACATCTACATGTGTGTATATCCCAGGTGATAAGGTCACTTTGTCGTGACTCAACCCATCACGGGACCGATGACGGCAGAGGTAATGACGAGGGCTGCTGTAAATGTGGGTGATGACACAAACATCATGCTGCACTCACCTCAAGCATGTCCGGGAGCGCTGTGTCCAGCATGGTGAGAACGGTTAGGTAAGTACCCAGATAGGGCACTATCCCACCGCTGGTGCTCTGTACAAAGGGTCAAACAATAACACATTAGGGCAATATCATCAAACCCTATTTATACACAACACAGCTGATTCTCACAGACACATACAACCAGGCTACACTGAGGGGGGTGTGGTCCAAAAAAATCGTACGACATTCAACTTGTCAAGGTGTTAACACCAAAAATCTTTATTCACGACGCCTGGGGCCAGTTATGAGCAACAGTGCGTTCAAGTTACCAAAACCCTAGTTTTCTAGTCCTTCGGGTTCAACCACACTTCATAGAAGTGCTTCTAGGTAATTACATGGTCATACTGAATTCATATGTCTGTACAAAATAAGCACATCTAACAATACATAGACACTGCCTTGGCCACCTCATGTGATCACCTACTCACCCTGTGTTAGAGGAGGACAATAGCCTCACCACACACAACACACCGTTAACATCCACAACCCTCAGCCACTGCTTTGGTATGTCACTCCAATGACCTTTGGGAATATTACTAGTTTAGAGCCCCCAGGCTCATTCCCTTCCCCATATAAAAATGACAGTCCCATGTTTCCTATTAGAAGGTAGGAACAGGGAGGAATACCTTCTGCAGGAGAGAGACTAAGGTTGCTACATGTTGCATTAGCAGTTCATATATCAAGAAATAACTAAATAGGACAGTAACGTAAGATTAAGAATATCCACAGAGGGTATAAACCAATTATATGTTAGAAAGGGTCAATGTTCACTTCTAAATAGAGAATGTATGAATTCAAAGATTAATAGTGTTAAAGTACATAATTTTCCCCACAGGCGTTACTGAAGTGCTTCATTTGTAGCACTTAAAAATAAAAAATTACAAGACGGGTCATATTTTTAGAAGACCAGTCAGATTTTTTTCCCTCTGTGTACAGCACTGTAACTGCTGGTGTAGTCAGCTCCAATCATTATAGTAAATGCCACCTGTTGCAGCACACATAGTGCAAACGAGACCCTTCAGTATGGCGCCCAGTGGTGCCTCCCACCACAGTCCATTTAGCAAGACTTGAACCAATATCCACTAATATAAGACGCTCATGTGGATGTCAATTTAGTAAACAACAGTGGTGCTGGACAGCTTTATTGTGGGCCACAGTGTCATTAGAGGCCATTGGAGTGTCTGCATGTGACTTTTAGAGAAGCTGAAACTCTAGCCTGGCCTTAAATAAATCACTCAATCCCACACTTCCTCTTTCTTCGCTCAGAAAAGCATTGATAAGCAAAGGGATTCTGCTGAGCAGGCAGAATCACTTTTGTCTCATTTCTCTGTCTGCACGTGCTCCTTTCAGCTGATCGGACATCACTCCAGTAAGTGGTCTACGTTGATGCACTAACTTGTGCTTAACATTAAACAGATGATGAAGCTATCTGAAGCCATATTATGGGGGTAAATGAGAACACACAGTCAAAGACATATTAAAACACTCACAAGTTGCCTGGACAGAGGACAGAGTTTGGGGGACTTGGGAGCAGCAGGGTTCTCCACTGGTGTCTGGGGGCCCTCAGCTGTCTGGCTGTCCTCCTGAAGCAAATACATACTCAGGTTAGTGATGGAGTTCTGGAGGATAAGTGGCGTGGCACTGCTCTGCTCTGACTGCCTTCATAACGCTTAGTTTGTTTTAGTCTCAGGATGACAAAGGCACTCATCGGAAGTTAAGTTTAGTCACAGTTTGACATATGGTCAAGTAATTGATTTTGCTGGGTGTCAGACAAACCTCTAGATATGAACAATACATTCACTTTATACACAACGTACACAAGTTCATTACACACCTTATTGTGTAATACACCATGCTTGAATAAGTGACACTTCAAGCAAATGTTTACTCAGGCCTCTAGGGAGCAGGTGGCATGGCTTGAGGTTTGTCCCCTGAGAAAGTCGAAACTGTCAATAAAACCATTGGAGGCTGTACCCATTCAGTTGGGGGAAGCCTTTGAAACAGGACCTCGTCCACAGGTGTACATGGCAACAGCTAAGATGATTCATAGCAATATTTCACTTCTTTGGTGCGTCTCCCAAAAACATGGTGTGAGCTATTGACGTTTGATTGCCTCGGCCATACAATGAGGCTTTTATGACATGATAAAGTGTGGAGCGGGTTGGGAGTGAGAACAAGCTTATCGTTGTTCAAACACTGATACCAGGTCCGGCAGGGGAGGAAAAAGCAATGTGGGGCCATTAGCTTGGGCTGATGACGTCAGCGTCACACTAACATTGAAGCCAACAATGGAAAGTGCTTGAGCACAGAGTTGTGGTTCCTCCCTAGGCCTGCTTTGTGACCACATTAAGATGCAACAAGACGTGGGCTGTACTGACCTCAACTAGGATCTCTCTGCTGGTCAACACACAGTTCTCATCGGGGAACGTCTCACACAGGTGATCAAAGGCTTCAAGACTCTCCCTGTAACAAGAAGTGAACATGGACACATTACAAATCAGAACATAATCAAAACATTACAAAAGAAAATGAACCTAAAATAACACGCAGACAATGCAGCAAACACTGTGTTCTGCCATTAAATTATCAAATAAATTCAGCAACTTGTGCTCTGGCTGTTAAACCAATGAGGTGTTCTTTTGTTCCTCTGAGCTCATTGTAACTACCCCAGAGCCTTGAGTTCAAGCTGAGATGGGTGAGTGTTCAGTCTTATTGTAACAGTAAGTGCTGAAGTCGGAGCTAAGCTACCTGCTGACTGCTGCCCAGGTCCTCTTCAGCCTGTAGACAGCATTAGACTGCAGTGCTGACAGAATGGCTCTCAAGGAGGAGAAGTTCCTCAGCAGCCTGCACTCCTGAGGGACCACAGAAACACAGACACGCATTAGACACAACAGCAGCCAACACATCAACACTACTTAGGTGAAGCTTATTAATCAATCAGGCTGTATGGAACACAGTATCTGCTCATGGTAATGTTCAAAAGCTACACACTTGTGGATCTCCCATTTCCACCCTCTGATATTCTCAAGATAATCAAAGCTCCTTTCGACTTTTTTTCCACAGTATAGACAGTCGGCGCTGACCTGGGCCACAGCGATCCACTTCTCGATGACCCTGGCCCTGTGAGTGGGGCTGCTGGAGAAGCAGCGGGGGGAGCTTCCAGGGGACACCGGGGGCTGGCACAGCAGCGAGGTGATCACCCGGTTGGTGACAGCGTTGAACTGGGCGATGGTGGCGCGCACTGTTGGGGCGATGTGGCGGTTCTCCTTCTTGTCTCGCTGAGACCAGACACATCCCACACAGTGGAATGGCACAACCTTCACAAAGAGCTCCTGAACACACGAGGAACAGGCAGAGGCAGAGGTAAGCAAACATAGGAAAAGGAGGGAAAAACTAAGCAAAACAACATCAGGTGGAATCGGAAAACGACAGAGTAGCATGAAAGTAAAACTACTCACAGCATCCATGCGTGTGAGCTGCTCTGCGACGTCCTGTGCTGTGAAGTCCATGAAATGATGTGGCCCTAGTTCTGTGGCTCTGAGCTCACTGCTCAGGTCCCCCGACGCCTCCTCTGGTGTGGCTGCACAGGGTTCTGCTGCTGTGGCCGCAGTGCTGTTGAGTTTATCTGTTTACAACAACCAGGCGTCGAATCACTCACAGCTCAACCATTACAAGCAAACCATCTAATCTCATACTTGTATGGTAACAACTCAGTGGTGAAATGGTGGCAATATGTGAACACTAAATGGTTATGTCAATAGAAAGCAGGAAGAATCATCCTCCATACTAAAGGAAACTGTTGACCCTTGATCAGGTTGGGGGCAAGTATTGTACCTTCCTCCTGGAACTTCTTGAGCAGAGACTGGGCCTGGCGGGCGAGGCGGCGGAAGCAAAGGCGCTGTCGGAAGTTGGAACACAGCAGCCGGAGGCTCGTGTACTTCGGAGGCTCCCGCAGGTCCTCCCGCAGCTCCTCCAGCCACGTATGGAACAGCGGCAGCAGTGGACTGGGGGGGTGGGGTACCAGTGAGCAAACATCTCAAGCTACTTCTCAAAAGAACTCACGATTGGTGTCTACAATCAACATGACCTACACCGCACTGACTGTCTCTACAGAGCAGTAATTGTAGTAGAGGTCTTAGATATTTTGCCATAACAAGCTCATAGCAAGCTAGACAGCAAGGCAAGTCCAAGGCAAGTCCACTCACCTTCGGAGGCATACAGTATTGTCCAGGCTGACAACCAAATCGTCCCTGCAGAGAAAGACAAACACAGGTTTCAGTTGGTTAAGCCCCTTGTGGTGCTAGGTGAACTGACTGGTATGAGGATGCTCAAGACTGCTTGACTGGTTTCCAGCAATGTGACTGCCGAAATACGAGCCAGCCAGCAATCCGCAGCAGAGAAGACCTGACAAGTGCTCTTGTGGTTTCTCTGAGGAATCAGGGTGCTTTCCAAAAGCCTGTCATGTGGTTAAAACCTGTTGAGCACCTTTCTCACCCTCTCCGCGGCATTCCAAATATGTGTGTGGGTGATTAATTTGCCATTTAGATTATTATTTTTTGCACTAACTTAGCTGTTCCCACACATTATAGATAAGGTTATCGCGATTTCTCAACGTCATCTGAGGCATTTTCAAAGGTTTGGCCTTCTACTTAAAAGTAGGGCAACTTTTGGCAATACAGTGACAGATATAAAAAATTCAGAAAGCAGGTAAAATATCTTGGGGCAGCAAGTCGGTCTCACTAGGTTTCCATGATTGTCATTAAACCTGTTAATCTAATCTGCAGGTCAGAACGTTCCCACTTCCCCATTTCCTTACCTCTGGAAGAGCAGCTCAATGAGTGCACTGCTGGAAGTGAAGGCTCTGTAGGTGGAAAGAAAGATGTGATTGTAGTCGGGGTCCTGGCATTCGGGATTCAGTAGCTGTTCCACCAGACGGTCTAGGGTAGCAGCCTTGACCCTGCGCACCTTATGGGTGCGGTACTGAACACAGCCGAACACGGGCTGTTCCTCGGCTGCTTCGGTGGGTGACTGGACGGGCTTGCGGCGCAGCGTTACACCATACACAATGTTTTCCTCCACCTCATCAGCCCACTCTTGCACAGGATCCTGAAAATGGAGACGAGGAAGAAAAAGGATGAATGTCAGACTCTTACATGGTATCATGATGGTGCCCCATAGCATCTCTAAACCTGCTCCTAGACCATAGTCATTATAGTCTATAAGTGACATCCAATATATTAGGATGTATTCATTTACATTGCAGCTTAGTTGTGTATGTTAACAACTCCCCTGGCACTTTCATGAATCAAGGCCATTAACCCTTCCATCACGTTTTCATCCCACAGTAATGGGTCCATCATTTAGGTGCATATAATATCACTGAGGGACTGAGAATCTTATTCTCACAGCATGACCAAAATCTTAGAGAATCATCAGGGGTGAAAGGAAAGAAAGATTTTATAGTTATGGTACATAAGTTTTCCTGCAAGTGATTTTCAGAAAGAAATACATTTCCTTCTTTTAAGAAAGGTAGAAAAAAGGCTTTGTACTAGGGTTACCAGTACTATAGCCCAGGACAACACTCACAGCAAAGGAATTTTAAATGGTTGCGGTGAGGCAAGACAATGCCTGGCAGTGAGCACTGAGCAGACACCTCAACACATGATCACACTTTAAATATCAGATCATATTTCAACATGAACATGAAAAAAATTGTGACTTTCAACTATATGAACTGACAAAAAAAATAAAAATAAAATCAACTTATACTTTTGATGATAAAGCACTGACACCAATCAGTTTCTACAGTAAGGGCAATCAGGGAGGGCACTGTCAAGAGCAAGAGGGCAGAGACAGGGCAATGGAATTTCCAAGACAAAAGAATACTTCTTCTTTTGAGAAGCCATCTTCCATGGAACATCCAGGGACAGAAAGCCCCTTAAGACAGTTTTAGAGGATAGGCAACCGTTTTTTGTGAGGGGCCTATTATTTCCTATTATTTAACATCCAGCAAAGCACCTTCCCAAAAATGTACTCCAGTGCCCTATGTTCAAAATACTAAACACCATTTCCATCAGGGCCAGCTAAGAACTGCACCTCAGGCAAGACAGTCAGGTACTTTCAGTCACCTGAAAAGATACTGACCCCTTTTCGCCCAAGGCTTCTGCATACACCACTGATCTAACCAACAATGATACTGGTCATGAACCATATGCAGGAGAATTACATTTGAAGAGTTCAGATGCAAAATCCTCTAAGTTCATCTGTGATGAATTGACAGAAATAAATTTATATAATTTTGTTAAACTTTAGTATCAGTCCACCTTGGACCAATTGGATTGTTTTGGGTTGATTTGTTTTTACATGATAATAACATTTAAATTGCTGTGTGATTGAGATTACTTGGAAATTATTATTACAACAAATACTTAACATTTGCTTAACTTAGTTTTGCATATTTCTGAAAATGGACATGGAAGGTTTTGCATGACTCTTCATCTGTTTTATGGTTGCTTGCAATAATACCTGGAAACAACAACATAATGGGGTACATAACCCTGCAATGAGCTTTCAACAGTTTTTAGAATGTAATCCTATACTGCAACCACGCATTACATTTAGACAACAGTCTATTGATTCTACACAAATACTGAATTAGATCTATGCAGGCCATTACTGTAACTTAATTGAATCAATTAAAAAATCATGGATCTCAAAATATTGCACACAAATGAAAAGGCCTCAATTAAACTTTTAGGATTTTTTTCCAGTAGCCTGTTATGGTTACCCTTTTCAAAAAGTTGTTTCCAACATAAAATGTGTGTTGCTTCTACAGGATCACTCGATAAACCTCCACAAATTAACGATGCAATGAACTATAGGCTACTAAACAATAAACTATATTCACCATCGTTAGCTGACATTTCCCCATATTTTCTTCGGGCTCCTGGGTTTAGAAGTAGTGTCTACAGGTCAACAGTTTATGGATTCATGATTGCAGTGTAGTGTGTCCAAAACGAAGTTTTGCTGTGCAGCTTAATCCACGTTAATGAAATCTTGAGTTACAAATTGTTAGCCGATGTCACCTAAAATAAGAAGCCAAGAACAAGATCCCGCTTCGACTATTACCAACGTTACACTGCATTTTGACAGAATGAAGCATTACTATCACAGCCTAATATGGTCCCAAAATTAATAGGCTCCCTAATATGATCCTAAAATGAATAGGCTGCCGTCTCCACTGCCGCCTTAGTGGTAAGCACTGCTCTTCAGTTGAAACACACGAACAGTTTTAAACGACACTTGCGCACTTGACATGTTCAGTTACTGACACGCCAGATGGGAGGGGTTTAAAACCCAGAGAAATCTTTCTGCTGGCGATTATTCCAACAGAATGGACGTGATGTGGCGTGGTAGACCTATTTAGTGGTAAAGTTTAGTTTCGTCTTTGCCAATTCTCTTTACCGAGTTTAGGCTACAACAAATATATCTGCAGGCAAAGTAGCCAAAAGCCCTGTCAACCAGTACTCTGCGTCATTCCTTCAGGTGTGCGCAATACAGATGTCAAACTTCCTCATGCTGTTTTGTGTCGCTGACAGTTGACAGAGGCGTGGCGTTCTAAGAAACACCTCACTGAATTCACTGTGAATGTGTGTTTCCACTTCATGTGACATTTTTCTTTTTTTTTTGCAGGAACAAAAATAACTCTCTCTCAGGAACAAAAATAACTTCTCTCGTCTTTCAGGCAAATTTCTATGAAAGCCTATTTCCCCCACAAAGTAGGCTAACTCAAAATTACTTTGGGAAAATGCTGGCCAAGATTTTGTCCCCGGAGTTGCAGAAATTGACTCCAATAAACGTCACATCACTGGGGGGGAAACTTAAACAAAACAACTTAACAAAAAAGACAGACTAACTATCTGGCAGCTAATATTAACTGAATGGGGCATAGGAAAATGAAACACAAAGCAAGTTACTGTGCAACATTCAATTCAGTTCGCTAATTGGTCTATGTTATATTCAATTCTTGTTCTTCTTCCTATCAAGAGTGCTGGATGACCTCAAGCAACAGGGCTAGGAATTGATTCACACCATATTTCACCTTTAAGATAAATGACATATTTGAGGATATCCTTTGAATACATTTGTTTAATATGAAGAAGACAAGATTGAGTGCATTTAAATGAAAACAACAGACGGAAATAAAGAGCAGGCAATCAGTGAGTGGTGATCACAATAATTGTTACATATATATTCTAACCCACGCAGGAAGGAAGGACACACCTGGTCACTTTGTTCAGTATCCAGCAGCTGGAAGCTCTGGAGCCACACCCCAGAGTTCACATCCGCTGGGTCCTCCACGTGGTGGCTACCTAGACACAGAAGCCATTTCATGGGGCCCACACGACACCGCTGGCCCTTCTCCCCACCAGACACAACCAGGATGGACCTCATCCCTCACTACCACCAAGACCTACAGTCAGAGTACATAGACAGATTATTTAAACCACTTTACATAGGGAACCATCTAGAACATACTGAGCTGTCCTGAGTGTGTATGCACCAAAACACAGCCTTACATACACTCCATTCGTCTGTTTTCATATCTTTCAATAATTCATAGTTCATCCCCTCTTTGTTTCCCTTCCAGCACAGGAAACATATGATTAACACCTCTTCTCCAGACATGTCCTCATCCTACGATATATCCAATACCAAAACTACTGTTGGCAGGGTCTTCTTCAAAAACAAAAACTCATCTGATGCCGCCTGTTAACTCTTTGGAACAAAATTATACACTGCTAACTTTAAACACAGAGTGAACCATCATAATAATTTGCAGGTATACTTCAAAAGAAATTATATTTGACTATTGAAAGGCCATCAGAATGGAAGAAGTTGTGCAAACACTCACAGTCAAAGTTTACCCAAGCAGAATAAACCTTTAACTCTGACTCAATCAGATTTATCAGATGTATGCAGTTGAGATAAGCCAGCAGGATAGCAATTACATAATAGCATCATTTTACTTGATTATGATGAACACAGCATTAAATTAATGAATTAATCCTAGTGGCTTTACGTCATAATGTGGTTTTCCTTTCACATTATGTCCAACAAAGCCATTTGTAAATTGTTCACGTAAAACCTTGGCAAATTTCTAAAATATAATTTACTCAGTGATAAAGAATGAGATATACTTACAGTGGTGGAATTGGTTTCCCCACCAAAAATCAACACTTCTTTGCCGCAAAGTTTAGACCACTCCTTTCCATCTCATTTCAGTCCATTCCTTTAACAAGACAGGAAGAGGAGCACCCCAGAGATAAACAAAGTGACACTGTGATGCTTGGACCTTGGGAAACAGTGACATTTACTGTTGTTTGTTCTGTTCTGTTGTGGGGTTTAGCTGTCCTATGGTACCCCCAGCTCTCGAGCTTTGTCTCTATGCACCCCTCTGTTGTGTGATTATAGACATTAGTAAATTATCTCCACAAATTAAATAGCTGTCAGAAAGCATTATTCCGCCTTGCTCCTAGAATTCATTAACCTCGAGTAACCCACACTCTTTTGTCCTTGCACCCCTCTCTTTTGTTGTTCCTTTGGGGACACTGTAGCCTGTGTGTCAGAGGCAACAAAGTAGCATGCGATAAACTGAAGTTTGGAAAGGCATTTATTTGGCCTGTTGATTAATAGATACCAAAACTGTGAAAGTATTAAAGTTTAAACGCTCTAATAGAAATCGGTGAAATTGTGGTAATGACATGTTTGCAAAAACTGGGTCGTTCTCAGAGCTGTGAGACCTGTTGCTTTCTGCAGGCAAGGCTTCGACCAGTAGGCCTATGTGTAAAACTGTTTGGCAGACATGGCGGACGTGGAATGGATAGGCTACTTCTTTTAGCCATGGGTTTTCTTACCAACTTTGTTGACCGGTTTTCGTGTACTTCCAACTGCTCAATATCATCTCCATCGCTCAAATACGCTTCACACTCAAATGCGTTTCACATTGTAGCCAACACCTGACCACCATGACTCCTTGCTCAAATGGCGTCAGCATGCTAACAAAGTTTCTTTTTATAGGCCTACATCCTAGAGTCCACTTTAGTGGCCAATTACGCTCGTGTCAAAGCAGCCAGAGAATCCTTTCGAATAGTGAATCAGTGAATACTTTGATACTTGTAGGCTGTTTTGTTGATACGATGTCTGGAAACCAGCACAATAGCAACACAGCTAGTCGGACAGGTTTCTATTTATGTCAGGCTAACGTCAAGTTAGTGCCCTCTGCGCAAACTGACGTGTATTGGGAGACGCAGGGGAGATATTTCGGGATCATGCCAAAGACTAGGCTCTAGGCCTACAGGTAGGTCTGAAAAAATGAAAGAACTGAAAATATTGTCAAACAAATAGAGAAATATCGGCCTTCTGAAATAATATGTTCACGTCTGCGCTAAATACTTGGTTGGGACTCCTTTTGCATATACGTATTAAAAAACTGTGTCTCTTATTGGTTGTATGTAATAATCATATTTTTTATATACTGAATTTGGGGGTTTCAATGTGTAATGAAATGAATACTATGTATTTAACTGATGTAGAGCACCAGACATACAGTATTTGCCCGGTTCATAGAAAAGGAATTTCAGGATTTTGTCAGTTGTCTATGCTCAAAAATAAACAAAAATGTACATAATTGTCGGAGAGAGAACGCTCCTCTTGGTCCTTCAGCTGGTTGCGTAATGTCTTTGTGTTTGAGGCAAAACACCTCCCTTCCACCTCCTTATCAAATGCAAACATCCAACAAACAATTCACGTTTTACGTCTTCCTAGACAACACATGGAGCCAAAAGCTCACACAAAGCTTTAGCATGATTGTGAGGCATGAGGTTATAATTGTCTAACACCCATGTTTGACTGAGCCACACGTTTGGCTTTCTGCTCCATTCATCACGTTTGTCGGTGTACACTTATTCAGTTTCTCATTATTTAACTCTTAAATTTTAATTAAAATGGTCTGTGACACTCTGGAGGCCCTTTCACACCTGCAATGCATTGGCTATCAGTGTTTAAGTAAAAGTATTGGTACGCTGCCATGGCACCACCACTCCTCTTTGAGTGTTCGAATGAACTAAACATGCTTTCAGTACACCTGAGCCTGTGTTCTAAACTCTTAACCACTCAATAGCATTAAAAAGCACACACACGCCTTCAAACGTACATACACACCCACACACACACTCAGACGTACGCACACACCCATACTAATGAAACTGCACATCTAGTTCAAGTGAGTCACAACTGACTAAAAACCCCTTTGTCTCTGGTGATCAGGATGCTTATGTAACTGTGTCAGTCAGAGTCACCCTGCCTCTAGCCTGAGCATGTGAGAGCACCAACATTCACTGGGCTCAGGAAGGAACACCAGCTTCTAGTCACAAGATGAAGAGACAATATACAACTTTAGATCTTCAAAATGGGCGCACAGTATACGTGCAGAATTGCAGTCTTCATGAAAGTGCAATATAATTACTAAACCACATAAAACATATTAAAATGCAGATTTTATATCATACTATGTGCTGTAGCTTGGTGACAATAATATTGATCCCCAGTATGACACTCTTTTATTTGTTATTAACAATATCATTGAGGACAGCTGTGGCCTACTGGTGAGGGCTTCAGGCTTGAAACTGAAGGGTTTCTGGTTCAATCCCTGACCAGTAGACCACACATGAAGTGCCCTTGAGGACCTAACCCCTCACTACTCCTCAGGTGCAGCTGTAGCTAGCAGCCCACTGTTCTGGGTTAGAGGCCAAATTTCCCTCATGGGATCAATAAAGTATTTTTCGTATATATATATATATCATAGATAAATTAATAAACTTGTTTTATGCCACTACAGTTGGACACCTTCTGTTGTCATAACACGGTCAGTACTGCGACACTGAACCCAACCTATGTACAGAAACGAAGTGGAGTGGAAAGTATAGCCCCAGTTCCAGGTACAGGCACTGAAGGGTTCAGAGTCTTTCTCCCTCCCACCTGCTCATTGCATAATGACTCAGACTCACATGGGAGCAGTGGACGGCTGCAACAGCACACCAGACCATGGAAGGAGCAAATTACATGTGCCATGCAGAGTGAACTGTGCAGTGATTTATACAGTGTCCTCAAAAGAGTACAAAACCCATCCATCGTAGTGTGTTGTTGCATACATGGAGAGTGGTGTGCTAACCTAGCTGGGTCAGTTCAACTCTCTGTCTCCCACCCACACATCCTCCTGCCCTTATCCCCCATCCACCATGTTTAGACTCAGTGGTCATACACACAACCCTGCCAGTCAGATCACAATGCTCCAAGTAGACTCTTTATTAGTCTATCATCTCTTCGTTCTTGGCATGCACAGGCCATCTCAAGGAAGGGATCATCTACAGTGGCTTGGTCAGATACAATCTATATGCATGTGTGATTAAGGTACATGACGATGTCTCATGACACTACTGTGAAAATATTACATCTCTGTTTAGGCCCAATATACATACATCAGTTCTATGAAACAAAATTACCTCTCTACTTCATTCTATTGTAATTACTACAGCTGGTTAGAAAATGAAAGAAAGAAAGAAAGAGAGCATTCCTCCGTGCACGGTAGAAAGGATTAGATGTGTCTTTGAGTTGTGGTTGAGTCTGTAAAGGCCTAAGCAGTAAAGCCTAAGATCAGAGTTTGCCCTTCTTTTTTTTGGGCCGCGGCTTCCTCTTGGTCTTAGAGTCCACGATGAGCTGGGACTGGCGTTTGAGGGTGGCCCGCGTGATGATGTCACTCTCGTCGTTTCCACTGTGCTCTTCTTCTGTATCCACCACAATAAAAGAAAAACAACAGCAAGAGGACAGTCAGGCTTTTCAGGAAAACAGCCAGAAGGCCACACGGCATATTCACAGCTCCACTAGTAAGAGCTTGCATGAAGTGTAAAGGCTTGTTTGAAGTGTGACAGTACATTTGCATTGCTTTTGTCTGTTGTGTTTATTGCGTGAGCATTTAATGAGCACTTGTCCAATGTTTGAGAAAAATACAGGCCATTATGCTTATAATGCCCCTCCCCCCCCACCACACACACACACACACACACACACACACACACACACACATATACACACGCACACTTGTATCTGTTGGATGTCTTTCAAGCTAAAGAGAAACTGAATACTAAAGACTAATCTGTCTTGACCCTGACAGCAAAGTTCAGTAAATAGAGAAGCATTAATATTGATAAGTGTACAGAGCACCAATACTATTGACAAATGAACTGGTCCTGCACTGCAACAAGGCGTGGTGATGGCAGTGTTTTTGTCAGCTGGCAACATTCCCCAAAATGATTTACCACTCACTCCTGGAGCTGCAGTTCTGCAACGCTCAAGGCTCAAGGTGACATTTTGGCACGAGATGCTTTGTGACATGAAAGGCCCTAGCCTTATCATTTGCATATTGACATGGCTCACACCTGAGGAGTGACAGAGTGGGTGAGAACCATGCGGGGCACTCCCTCAGCCAGATGAATCATTCGGCCTAATACACACCTGTGCTAATAGTCAGCCACCAAACATGTGCACAGCAAAGCAACTGTCTGATTCAATTTTATGCCCTTTTCAACTATCAATCACAGCAAAGGGTTTCAAGATATGCTAGAGAAAGTCATGCCTCAAAATTTCTCTGCAGAAAGAAATCATTATTTCCTAAAAGAAAAAAAAAAAACCACCCATTTTGGTGTTGAATTTGTCCACCTTTTTCTTGCTATGACTTGAGCAGAGTGATTTTTCTGTCTGACAATGTGCAGTCAGCTCAAAGGGAATCTGGACTGAACAAGACCAAATGTAGAAGACTGCATTAAGCACCCAGACCCCAACTTGACCTAAAACAAACCGCTTTTTCTAACTGCAGGTTGAGCATGACGTTCTAACCATCAATTTTCATCTTCCAGACTGATAGGGCCGCATGTCTAGCATGTCAGAAATGTCTGTCTTTACCATATGAGCCGTTTAAACACGTAGCATGAGCGTCAACAATCACGAGTGTCTGAAACGTGTCATGTTCCAATGTGTTACGTGACTGAGAAAAATCATGAAGTGCCTGTCTGGTTTAGTACTTAAGAGCAGCATAGAATGAGGTTAGGAACATGCGTGTGTAGGTATATGTTTGTGAGTGAGCAGAAAATGAACCGGGGGCTTCTGACCATCATAAGGATCCTGTCTCTGGGTTTCAGGCAGCTTAATGCGAATGTTGTAACTGGGCAGCTTCCCTTCAATGCTGGCATAAAACTGCAAAGGTCAAGAGAAAAGGCAAAATATGTTTTAATGACGTGGACCAAAACACTAAGTGAACATATTAGGTGCAAGTGTACATTGACAAGCACAGTTTTTTCACTAATTCACATAGGGATAAATGCAGAGACCAAACTTCCCCCTCATGCGGGATAACGGCCTTCGAGGTGACCAGTTCGATGGAAATGACTTGGCGGAGGCGAAGGAGCCATTATTTCTGTCTCCGGTTTTTATAAATAATGACTCGCGAAGGCCTACACCTCACCATTATTTTCATCAAACTGGTCACCTCGTCGGCCATTGTGCCTTACTTAACGCAAATTAATTATGCAGACGCATCCTGCATTTTTTTTCTGTATTCTCAGATGGGTCGTTGTAGGAGACCCCAAAAGATAAAACTAAGGACAAGTAACCTTATTTGTTAATTGTTAAGGACAATTAACCTTATTTGTAGTCTTTCATATAATACGAGTTCACAGTAAGTTTACATTATAGTCCGTGTATTATATGTAGACCTATTTGTTACAAGCCAGCAAGCCAAGAGTTTTGAGCTTTGATCCCACTAAAGTGCTAGAGTTGAAATAAAAACCTGTTTTGGTCAGGAATATTTCAACAAAATATTTCAACAGGCCTACTGGTATTGCTGTTGAAAAACACAAAAGTATGTTTTATCTTATTACTCGATTAATCGCTGAAAAAATCTACCTAATACTCGATTCCAAAAATATTCGACAGTTGCAGCCCTGCTTGTTATGCCACTATAGTTGGAGACCTTCTGTTGTCATAATACAGTCAGCACAGCAACACAGAACCCAACCTATGTACAGAAACGAAGTGAAACAGAGCGGAAAGTATAGCCCCAGTTCCAGGTACAGGCACTGAAGGGTTCAAGAGTCTTTCTCCCTCCCACCTGCTCATTGCATAATGACTCACATGGTAGCAGTGGACGGCTGCAACAGCACACCAGACCATGGAAGGAGCAAATTACATGTGCCATGCAGAGTGAACTGTGCAGTGATTTATACAGTGTCCTCAAAAGAGTACAAAACCCGTCCATCTTAGTGTGTTGTTGCATACATGGAGAGTGGTGTGCTAACCTAGCTGGGTCAGTTCAACTCTCTGTCTCCCACCCACACATCCTCCTGCCCTTATCCCCCATCCACCATGTTTAGACTCATGGTCATACACACAACCCTGCCAGTCAGATCACAATGCTCCAAGAAGACTCTTTATTAGCCTGTCATCTTTTCGCTCTTGGCATGCACAGGCCATCACATGAAAGGGATCATCTATAGTGGCTTGGTCAGATACAATCAATATGCATGTGTGATTAAGGTACAAGACGATGTCTCATAGCCTGGTAATAAAACCAAACCCTCGTTCTACACGTTCATTTTGTACAGAGGGTCTGGACATTCATTATTGAGGTTCGATTGCTTGCTTGAGGTGTTTTAATTTAAAAAGATTGGATCAGCCCCTGACTGATCCAATCATGATCCATCACTGTCATTTGGGATTCTGAAGAATTAAGGCTCTCTATATCCACAAAAAACCTGCATCAACTTCACTGAAACATCCTTACCAATAACTCAAGACGAAGAGAGGAGGCACCAATGACTGATTTTGGGTTCTGGTTTACTGTACTTTGTATGATGTTATTTGATGGCTAAATTATTTTAATTCAAATATCCATGCATTTATTTTTAAAAGCATCTTCCTTTTAGGGCTGCCAGAATTAACTGACTTTTGATCAACTGTTCACTCAATCGACAGCTATGTTAGGAACCAATTAATCACAACCACAACCTGGAAATCTAGACGTACCCTAGCGGTGGCAAACGGTTTTGCTATGCAGGTACATCTAGAAACAAATCATAGGGTAGCTGTTTGGTTGGACCACATCGCTCTGTCCTTGTAGAGAGTCGCCTAGATGTACACTAGCGGTAGCTTATCAGGTTACTATTGCGTGCTGAGGCTGAGGACAACTTGGACTGAGCCTGGTCTATCAGTCACTACCAGACTACATTTTGATGTTGTAGTCTGGCTTGTCAGGCTTGTTAATTTACTCAGATATTTACAGCTTCACGTACTCTACCATGTCAGTGAACTAAATATCTTTTGTGTGATGACAAAAGAGACATTTGAGGACGTAATTTTAAGGACAATGTTTTTTCACCATTTTAACAAATCTTTAGACATACTGATAGATTTGATAGTATGTTAGTATGACCATGACTTTCAACACTAAATAATAGGTCGAAATAAATGGATCTGTGGCCAGTGGATTTTGAGAATCCGACTCAAAAGCAGTGTCTCCACAAACCTGTTGATCCATGTTCACATTTTAGTCAACAATCTGTTACTAAAAACAGCCCATTATGACAAGGGGAGGGAATGAGTCATCCATGGTGACCTACATACAGAAACCAGCCCAGTGAAAGCTATCTGCATCCTGGTACGTTAAAGCTTAGCCTGGGCCTGTACTCATAAAACAAAAGTTGTCCTCAGACACACACACACACACACACACACACAGACACACACACACACATACACAGGCATAATGCACACACATGCACATCCACCTATCCATCCATTCACACACACACACACACACACACACACTTACGTCTTCCTCCTCCATCTCTTTAGTGAGGGCTACCAAGTCTTTGCCCTGAAGCTCCTCCTGTAGCAGATGCAGCTTTCGCTCTGCCTGGGCCAGCAGCTCCAGCAAGTATTCCTCAGAGCTGGCATCCAACAGTGGCCGCTCACCCTCCACCTATAGCGCGCACACACACACACACACACACACACACACGCAAACATACAGCAGGGACACGTGGTAACGTGGCAGCAGGGAGTTATTCAATAATCTGATGGAGGATTGAAAACCAAAATGCTAGGGGAAGAGAACAGCCTGCTATCTGATATGAGTTTGGTTATAATTTTATGATTATAAGTTTATGGTGAGAACAACAGGTGTTTGTGGGTCTATTTAAACTAGGCCTAACAATTAAAGAAAATCTTCCAGTAAATTGGGGGTTCATACTTAAACTCTGATGGAGAGGAAAAAATGTTGTTTAAGGTGATAACTTATTAAACTTTCTTGTGAGATTTGCTGTACCAGTGTGATGTGCTGCAGCTTGTCACTGAGGTGCTCTACACCAGCACGCACAGTGTTGAGGGTACGGCTCAACCACTCCAGGTGCTCCTTGGCCGCCTCGCGCCTTTGCTCCTCTGCCTCTAGGTGGCGCTGACACTCTTCCAGTCGCTGCTGCTCACTGCCAGAGCAGAAACACAATACACACAAACAAACACTAATGAGTCCTAACAGCACTGAGAAACATCAAAACAGACAGACAACAAAAACCCT
The DNA here is from genome assembly GCA_015244755.2 of Tenualosa ilisha. Taxonomy (NCBI): domain Eukaryota; kingdom Metazoa; phylum Chordata; class Actinopteri; order Clupeiformes; family Clupeidae; genus Tenualosa; species Tenualosa ilisha. The sequence continues at coordinate 124,989 of PYXC01001714.1, read as the reverse complement.
GACAATCGTCATCCAGTCTTGTCACTGGATTCAGCATTCATCTCACTGTCTGGGCTAACTGGACTGTCCTACAGGTGCACTACACATTAAAGTTACTCGAGGAGATGTTTTGAATGGAAGGAGCTTTGGCTCAGGTAAAAGAGAACTCAATCTGGACTGATGGGCTCCTGTTCAGGAAAAAAAAAAAGACAGATGGATTTTCACTGTCTCCGTGATGAGTGTGAGCTCTGACCTGGAGAGTTTGGCCTCTCCAGAGTACTTGGTGTCCTGGAAGTGTTTCTGGAGCTGGTCTCGTTCCCTCTTCAGCTGCAGCAGAATTCTCTCATTCTCCTCCTTCAGCTCCTGCAGATGCTTCTGTGAGTCACCCTGCGTGATGAACCTTTCCACCACTTCCTGCACACATACACACACACACACTGTTTAAGGACTGACAAATACACACACAGACGCACACATGATCAAGGCAATCAAACTAAGGACTGTTTGGTGAGATTCTTCACCCGTGTGTCGGTGACACCGGTGGCTTCTTTGATCCGGCGGAAGGCCTCCTCAAAGGTGGAGACGGCCCGCTCCTCCTCCCCGATGCCTGTGGTGCTGCGCTGGGCTTCGCTGCTCAGCTCGTCTGGATGCATGGCTGTGCGCTGGGCCTGTAGAGAAAGCTCATACATCAGCAACTTCTGCTACTATCTCTGTGGCTCAATCCCAATTTTCCCCCTAGGCCCCAGGCCCTGAGCCCCCCATGGCATGAATTGGCTCTGTGATTGGTTGATGCATGCCAGGTTAAGTGTATGAGGGTTCTGGACCAAAGGATCAGAGAGTCACTGGAACTCAGCCAGTGTGCCAGTGGTTGAATCATTCTCCTTCCCAGAGGACTCCAATCTGTAGAGTAGTGGGACATGAGGGTGAGGCTGTGTGTGTGTGTGTGTGTGTGTGTGTATGTGTGCGTTGGTGGTGGGGGGGTAGTAACCTCAGTCACTAGTGGTGCTGGTCTGACGCACTCACCCTCCTCTCCACTCGCTCCGCCTGGGCTCTGCGCTCCTCAGCCTGCTTCTTATAGAAAGACAGGACACACTCCCTCTCCCTGCGCTCCCGATACACCTGCTCCTCCTGACGCTGCAGCTCCGCCTAGACAACACACACACACGAATGTGTACACACTGGGGCTGAGATCACATATCATTCCAAGGCCGTCTGAAACAAGGAGTGATGGGTCACAATAAAAAAAATGGGGCCAGTGCAATGATCAGTGTTCTTTCTGACCATTGCTGACTATGACTGGACTTCATGTCCAGTGGTTGTTCCAAAAGCTGCCATTAAGACCAGTAAGGTAGCAGAGGTGTCCAACCTTAGCGGTCTCCTTGGAGAGGACAGCATCACTATTCATGATCTGCAGCTCCTTCAGCTCCTGCCTCTGCCTCAAGATCTCAGCCTCCAGGGCGTCCAGCTGGGCCTGGAAGGTCAGACTCTCCTCCTAAAGAGAGGAGGAGATATGCATGGACAGAGAGCACATGTTTGGTACTTACAAAAAATAAATAAGATCTTAGATAACAATACCATACAAAACCTGCTTTCTGTTCTAAGACTGTGGATAATGACCCATTATCCACAGTACAGACATTACATCTCAGTCAACCCATGAAGAGTAGATTTCACATGTGTTTGAGTTGCTTTCTCAATGCGTTTATTGTAGTTGACCTAGATTACAAAGATTCAGAAACCAAACGAGGAACTAGAATGCTAGGATCTTTCTGACAGCGATAGCATCAGATGGCTTGGCCCTGCAGCACATTAATTTACATAAAAACAGCCCGTGTCAAAATACCTGGAGATGAGCTTTGAGCTTCAGGTAGCTGCGCATAATGAACTCAGCCTCCTGACACTTCAGTTGAGCTTTCTCCAGGCGGTTCTCCAGCATCCGCAGGTTCTGCACAACACAAGTCAGTAAGCGTGAATAATAGACACAAACACATACAGTACACATACCGCCAGTCCCCTGCATCCATCCACACATACAAGGATCATGGTAAAGTGCTCTAATGATTCTATGTACTGTAGCTAGCTAATGAAAGCTGGTGAGCATTGCAGTCCATGTGGAGAAGGGGAAGGATAGAATAACCTTTTGGGGATGTGTCACAACGGCATCCCCTTCTTTCTGTTGGATGAGGGTAACATGTCAGTGACAGTTTCTAGCACAGAAAATGCACATAAAACAGACCAGGTGAATGTGTGTATTGGCAATGTACTGTTAGCCAGTGAAGCCAAGAAAACTATTTTCCAATGTATCTGTGGGTGGAGTCAATCAGCATTATGTAAAATAAAGGATGTGTACACATGTATATTACACAGCTGATTTCCTAAAAATGTTTATTGGTATATCAAACAGAGGTGAGGAGGGGTAAGTGGAGAGAGAGAGAGAAAGAAAGACAGAGACACGGAGAGAGAGAAAAAGAAACAGTGAGATACAGAGAGAGAGAGAGAGAGAGAGAGACAGGTTATAGTCTGAGAGCAGGTGAGGAGGAAGAGCACAAAGTTTTCTGGGATACCTTCTCTTCTGCCTCCTTCTTTTGTGTTCCACTGTGAGAGCGTCTGCTCTCTGGCTTCAAGGCCTGGTACTGCAGTCGCAGGTCGCCCAGGTGCTTGTGCTTCGTTTGAGTGCTGTGTTTCAGAGCGTTCAGCTTCTTCATCTTGTCACACACCTTCTGGTCCAGAACCCTGAGAGCCTCCTGTCAATTAACAGCCCATCCCCCGCACCCGCCAAAATGATTATATCTCTTCAATACAGCGCATAGATGTGAGGAACTTTTTTTTAAACTGTCTTGGTTTGGAATCACTGATACTGAATAAAGTGGTGTACAGATCACCTTTCCAGACATATTGCGGAAGGCAGCTTTTTCCACCCCGCGGGTTTGGAAGGCTTCTTTTATTACTTGCTCATCTCCCTAAGGGAAACATCATTGTATGCAGGATCACACTGATATGTGAAATCAGAACAGTTACATACTGACAATTTAGGTCTATGTATTAATGTCAGTACAAAAATGAATGCTGATGTCATGATGTTGTCCAACATACTGCAAGGGCCTCCGCAAGCTTCCTGTGTAGCCTTTTGTTGTCCTGTCTTAACTGGAGAATGGTTTCTCTGTTGTTTTTCATGGAAGACTGAGAACTTTCATAATATGCACTTCTGTCTCCCTCTGTAGGAAGAAAGGCAAATATCACACACCACACATCCACATACCACACATCTACTTGATCATTTATCTGTACTAGGCTATTATAAAATTTATAAGCATCACATCTTTTTCTAACAACTTCAGACAAAATGATCCTACCAAACTATGGTCACTTGAGGCTGTTAATACTCCTGGGAGCAAGAAGAAATCAGTCAAAGTTAACCTTGTAATTATAATTAGCTTACCTTACTAGAGCTTGCATTGTCAACGTTTAAATCAGAGAAGGTAGCCGTCATCAATTAAGGTTTTTATTGTCAGGTGAAGTTACTCCCTTAACAGGGACATTCTAAAACGCTTAACGTGAAAAATCTTAACGTAGCTTAATGTCTGAAAACAGCGGCCAACCAGCACCAAACTTCTTATGCACATCTGTAGTCATGCCCACTCTCACCTCTCCAAAAATCAAAACCGAAATCCCAACATTATGGACTCTGTCAACGTTAAGCCTTTTCTGTAGGCGCCCATAATAAAGAAAACGCTTAACGTAGCTGAATCTGATGCTGATTGATTGGTGTTTTCTGACATCAAGCTACATTAGGCTTTTTCCTCTATATAGAGAAAAAGCTTAATGTCTGAAAACAACGATCAATGATCACAAAACTTCTCATGAACATCTCTTATCATACACACTACGACCACACCAAATATCAAGACAGAAGGACGTAGTCTGCGTTGAGGTTTTTCGTTTACATAGCTTCTATGGGGAGGAAAACGCTTAATGTAGCTTAATGTCAGATAACGGCGAGCAATCATTCCTTATCCTCTACATCTCTAGTCACACCGTCTCCCACCTCAATGAAAATCAAAGCCGAAATCCCATTTTTGTGGACGCAGTCGACATTAAACTTTTTTCTCTACATAGGCGCCCACTATAGAGAAAAGGCTTAACGTACCTTATTGTCGGAAACATCCATCAATCATCACCAAATTCAGCTCTGACACCCCTCTTCTCCAACACTGAGTCCCAATAGAATCGAAGACGTCAACATTAAGCTATATCAATTGAAGTCTATTGACCAAGATAGGAGTCAAAATAGGAGTCAAAAATTAAAAACTGAAATCTCAATATTATGGACGCAGTATACGTTAAGCATTTTCCTTTCCATTTGCGCCAATGGAGAAGAAAACGCTCAACGTACTTTAATGTCAGAAAACATCTATCAATCATCACCAAATTAAGCTCAGAAACCCTTTCCACAACATTGGGATTTCGGTTTTGAATTTTTGAGTGGTGGGAGTATGTATGACTAGAAATGTCCACGAGAAGTTTGGTGATGATTGATCGCTGTTTTCGGACATTATTCTATGTTAAGCCTTAAGCTTAAGCCTTTTCCTATCTCGACCTATAGACTTCAATGGATAAATAGCTTAATGTTGACATCTCCGATCCCATTAGGACTTCGGCTTTGATTTTTTTGGCAGCTGTCAGTGTTGGAGAAGAGGGGTGTCTGAGCTGAATTCGGTGATGATTGATGGATGTTTTCTGACAATAAGGTACGTTAAGCCTTTTCTCTATAGTGGGCGCCTATGTAGAGAAAAAAGTTTAATGTCGACTGCGTCCACAAATATGGGATTTTCATAGAGGTGGGAGACGGTATGACTACAGATGTTCAGGAGAGGTTTGGTAATGATTGCTCGCCGTTATCTGACATTAAGCTACGTTAAGCGTTTTCCTCCCCATAGAAGGCCATGAAAACGAAAAAGCTTAAAGCAGACTACGTCCATTATATTGGGACTTCTGCTTTGATATGTGGTGCAGTCGTAGTGTGTATGATAAGAGATGTTCATGAGAAGTTTGGTGATGATTGATCGTTGTTTTCTAACATTAAGCTACGTTAAGCTTTTTCACGTTAAGCGTTTTTAGGATGTCCCCCGTTAACACAGCAACACAGTTACTCACAAAGTTAGTTTTGCAAACTTATAATAGGCCTATAGTCTACACTAAAGTATTATGCCAGTGTCTGGGCTATGTTGTAAATAGAAAGATTGAACATACCAAGCAGCTGTATTTTCCTCTGAAGTTCAGCGATTTGGTCATGGATTGGAGGTTTAATAGCGTCATGAAAACCAGGCATTTTCGAAATATCACAGGAAGAGCAACGTAGATTTAAGACAAAAGATTAGGTTCAGCAACAAAATAGTACTAGTCTAGTCTTAATTTAACAAGCTTCTTATGACTGTAGCTAGGCCTCTCCAAAGGAACTTCCAATGTTTCCTACTCACAGCGATTGTGTTGCCTAGCAACCGATGCACAGACACTGAATGCTCCGATTGGTGGCTTCTGTTCTCTTTTCTCTGTCTGCAGTGGCGGAGCTAGGGTTTTTACATAGAGTGGCCAGGAGGTGGCCGAGGCTATTTCACGGGTCCGAACATGCCAAAAAAACGTGTGGCCTGTCTTTGAGCATCTCTGAATAACACAGCATAAGCGCGTGGGTTCCAAAACCACAAATAAACACACAAACTATGTGCACACACACACAATTGCTCAAAATCCCTCTTATTTAGGCTCAAGTAACTTACTTGGTGAAAGCCCTCAAAACCCTTCTCAACCTATTCTTTCCTCTCCTTGTTTTCCAGCTTACTGTATAGGAGTAGTCTCATCTCAAACTTTGCTTTTAAAGAATTGTTCCCTTTTCTCTGGCTTGATAAAAACATATTGCATTGCATAATGCAAACATGAAATTCATAATTTACTCACATGCAAAATTATACACATCCTCATTCTGTATGCTAGACTAACTTAAAAATATAATGTTCCAAACTAATGCAACCATGCCTATAAATGTTCAGTTAGATTTTCACTGGGAAACAATGGCATACACAGTGTTAGGGAGGAAAAACTTTATTTTAAGTATTTCAGATCCTTGATACTGACAAACTATGTGGGTGTCTGTGTGTGAGAGATTGTGTGTGTGCTGTCCTAATGGCTACAGCTGCCAGCTAAACTTCTAAGTTTTGTAAAATAAGCATGTTCAGAATCTCGTGAATTAAAATCCATCTCCACTATTGCATCCATGTTGCTTTTCAGATGTAGCATTGTGAATATGTATTTATATGTTTTAATATGTTTTTTTATCATTACCTAATGTCATATATCGTTATTTTGTCGCTGGTTTGATTTTGCATGAGGTTTGATGTATCAGAATCGACCGTAGTCTAGTTGCTACTGCTATGAATATGCTACTGCTAGGCGGAAAGCTATGGAACTACTGAAGCTACTTGAGAAAACACCAGGCATGCTAGAATGAATACAGTTTTGTTAACATATAGCTTAATCTTAATCTTGTGCAACAGTTTTAGGTTAAAGACATCTGAAATTTAACATGGATGCAATAGTTAAAATGGCTTTTAATTCACAACTATACATTGGTAAGTACAAACATCAACTCAATATTACATAATAGCCTCTTTACTGTGTCTTAATATAGTAAAATACAGTTTTTATCCAAAAAATTTATACTTAAATAATTGTGAAAAAACTACCAACTTATGTCAAATAGACACATTGGTAATAGTTAACAACTATTACCAAACTATTAGGTAATGGCTACTTTGCTATTTGTAGTGGCACCTTGTTATAAAGTGTTACTGTTTTATTTTAAAGGGCAAGGGTTTTTAGTGATTTCTACAGAGTTCTGTGTCCTGTCGCGTAGCGTCACTAGAGGGAGCCCAAAATCGCAATGACTTCCTTAATTTCTGCAGAACTCCTTTTTTCTTGGTTGGCTTGACGCTCCCTGAAAAACAAAGAGGATGCAGAATTCAGTCACACACATTGTATGTCCAAGAGAAAAAGTGTAATGGTGTGGTATGGATGCCTGAAACTTACTAGACTGCTGAGGTGTTTGATTGTGGTCATCCTTTGAACCATCAGATGCAATTTTCAATGCTATGTTTTCGACAGACTTAAAACAAAAATGCTGCAAGGCAGGTGTTGGATCGGGTGCAGCAAATCCAGGGTGTGTTGGCATTACAAGTGTTTCGACAGTTGCATTGAACCCAGGGGGCATCGTTACTCCAGGTGCTGTTTCTGGTACAGGAAACCCAGAGAGTGTCTCTGCTGTAGGTGTTGCATCAGAAACACCAAACCCAGCTGGTGGCTGCACAGTTGGTCTTGTGTCAAGAACAGGTGGTAGCTTCACTGCTGTTGTGGTATCAGGTACAATGAACCCAGGAGGTGGCCTGACTGCAGGTGAGGTGTTAAGTACAGTGAGCTCCGGGCCTGACGGCACTGCTGATGCTGCAACAGGTACAGTGAACCCAGGGGATGGTTTGACTGAAGGTCTTCCAGCAGGTGCTGTGAACTCAGCTGGTGTCTTCATCACAGGGGTGTCAAGCACGGGTCCAGGGTGTGATTGTGCTGCAGCTGGAACAGGGAAACCAGGAGGTGGCTTCACTGTAGATGGTGCATCAAGGAAGACAAACCCAGAGAGTGGCATCACTGTAGGCTTTGCGGCAGGTGCAGGTCCTGTTGTGTCAGGAGGTGGCTTGACTACAGGTGCTGCGGCAGGTACATTGAACCCAGGTGGTGGCATGACTGCAGGTGTGATGGCAGGTGCAGCAAAACCAGGGGGTGGCTTGACACCAGGTGGTGCACAAGGGAAGACAATCCTTTGAGGTGGCATCATGACAGCTTTCATGTCAGGTGCAGTGAGCCCAGTGAGTGGTTTTGCTGCAGTTGAAGTATCAAGTACGAATCCAGGGGGTGGCTTTGCTGCAGGTGGTGTATCAGGGAAGATAAACCCAGATGGTGACCTCACTGCAGCTTTTGCAGCAGGTGTGCAGATTCCAGGAGCTGGCCCAGGGGGTGGCTGCGCTGTTAGTGTAGCATCAGGTGAAGTGAGCTCAGGAGGTAAAGTAAGCTGAAAAGGTGACTTGACCGCAGGTGCTGTGGCAGGTGCAGCAAGTTCAAGGGGTGGCTTCGCTGCAGGCGTTGCAGGAGGTGCAGCATTTGGTGTTGCAGTGTGTCCACCAAACCCAGGGGGTGGCCCCACAGTTGGTGTTGCAGCAGGTACACTGAACCCAGGGGGTGGCTTCACAGCAGGTGCTGTGGCAGGTGCAGTGAGCTCAGGGGGTGGCTTCACTGCAGGTACAGTGAAACCAGGGGGTGGCTTGATTCCTGTTGTTGCCATCGTTACAGGGAAACCAGGTGGTGGCTTCACTGCTGTTGCTGCTGCAGGTACAGTGAGACCAGGGGGCAGCTTCACTGCTGTTGCTGCTGCAGGTACAGTGAAACCAGGGGGTGGCTTCACTGCTGCTGTTTCCTCAGGTAAATGGAAACCAGGGGGTGGCTTCACTGCAGGTACAGGGACACCAGGGGGTGGCTTGACTCCTGTTGTTGCCATGGGTACAGGGAAACCAGGGGGTGGCTTCACTGCTGTTGCTGCCACAGGTACAGTGAAACCAGGGGGTGGCTTCACTGCTGTTCTTGCCATGGGTACAGGGAAACCAGGGGGTGGCTTCACTACTGTTGATACCATGGGTACAGGGAAACCAGGGGGTGGCTTGACTCCTGTTGTTGCTACGGCTACAGGGACACCAGGGGGTGGCTTGACTCCTGTTGTTGCCATGGGTACCGGGAAACCAGGGGGTGGCTTCACCGCTGTTGCTGCCACAGGTACAGCACTGGGGAAAGAGGACTCTGGAGGTGGCTGCAAAGCATCTGAGCTGGTCGCCTTGTGTTCCTCATTCGAGATGTTCTGAAGCAGTTTCACATAATCCAGCAGAGTAGTTATAATCATGTTACTGATCATAAAGCTCTGCTTCTTATCCATCACCAGAGAGGGTAATTGATCCTGGATGTCTTGCAAAGGGTAGAACTCGACGTATTGACTGAAGACCATGTCACCTAACTGATCAGTCATATCTGAGGACAGCTCTCTTAGGTGACAAACAATTGAACTTGTTTCCCCAGATTGGAAAAACCCCACTTCAGTGAGATAGCGTATCTGGTCCACCAGAAGAAGGCAAATGAGCAAGTCTTCCTTATTCACCATGGTGACTGGAACAAGGATATGGACAAATCTTGCCACTACACCACATATAATATTGTCAAGGTCAGGGCAAGGTGGCATCTCAAAACGTGGTCTATCATTTTTTTTGTTCTGGCAGACACTCTGCAGTTGACCAGATACCAGACGGCCAATGTCTCTGGAGACCATCCTGTTCTTATAAGATAAAGCCTCCATAAGTGAGTCCATGTTGTCATAAAGTGTTAAAAGCTCTTCACAGATGGAGTTCACCATACAAAACACTTCATGAATGTTAAAATAACAGTTCACTTTGCTCTTCTTCTTTGTAACTTTCATGCCAGAAAGAGACAGACAGTTTACCACATGATCTACCAGTGGCCAGTTATGAGGTTTGAAAACATATTCAGTGTCCTCTGTTGAGTAGAGCTGCAGCAACACAAGTGTCACAACTGAAGTCACTGTGTCATTGTGAATCACAAGCATCTGGCCTGTAGATGGAGAGCTCCTGTGGTTACTGGCAGTCATGAACAGTCTCAAGATGGACGGTGGTTCTAAAGGTGGAGTCTGTTGCTCATGAAAAAGCTTAGCAACTCTCAGTGAAACATGTTCCGTGACTGAAGCCATCAGAGCCTCATTGGTTGTGCCCAAGAAGTGCTTCATGTCATCAGGGGTATACAAAGACTTAACAAGCTTCTGATGAACTTGCCGCAGTTAGACGGGAATAGTGAGCTTGCAGACTTGACATAGGTAAATAAGAAGATGAATTCCTGAGCACAGCACGGACAATATCCATGGCCAGTTCTGTGAGACTCATGGAGGTCCCATGGTAGGGAGTGCCACTGGGGTGTGTCTTCATGATAAAGAGAAGCCTGGTGACAATGTCTGCCACTACCTCCAGTCGAGAGCACATGCGAGAGCACTGGTAGTACTGTAGCTCTAGGTCAAGATCACGCAAGATTCTCTTCAAAAGGGGCATCCTGAGATCATCAGAGTCAGGAACTGCATAGTCAGGTGACTTTCTGTTGGGGAGACATTTTCTTTAGGAATTTTATGACAAAAATTCAACCAAATAAAACAAATAATAATAGCTAAACAAAATAAAGATACATTGTGTGTTAGTTAATAAAGTCAGTGTCTGAGTGTAACTCACAGATCAAAAGGAGCCGAGGTATCCTTTAGCTCACTGCCCTTCTGGCGCCTGGCTATCAGGTCTCTCCTGACCTCCTGCTCAATGTCCTGCATCCTGAGATGGGCATTTACCACCCAGCTCTAAAGACATAGTCGGCATAAATATAATAAATAAATCAGCTTGATGTGCATTGCCTGAAAATAGAGACATAATTTCCCTTTTTTCCATTAAAAATATGTGGAAATGCTTACGCGATTAGGTCTATAAATTACAGTTGATTGAATATTAGTTCTCTTGCTTACCAGCCAAGTTTGGTCATTTTCTGCCTCCTTTATCTCAGGGAACCTAACCAAAAGCCAACAGTGTTGTCTTAGTTAATATTCTTCAAATAAATCTTTTGGGCTAAATTCAAGTCCTATTGATTACTTACCACTGCTTGAACATTTTCTTCTCCTGGCGGAAAAACCATTCCATGACATCCTCCACAGTTACGTAGGCATTCACTGAGCCCTGCTGCTGTTGAAGGCTGAAGAATAGTCTCAGGAGTATCTTCTGAAACAGAAAAATTAGGAGTGACCAAGACCATTTCACTGTGTTGAGTAACTTGTCTTGAGCACAACACTTACTTTTTCGTTGTAGGTCACCCTGTCCAGACAGAATCCAACCTTCTTCTTGTCGCACAGACAGTAGGGTAAACACTAAGACACAACACGCACAAACAGGTTTACCTTATATTTGCGTTATGGCGAGGATAACATTGAGGTAGGCCTATAGGAACATCTGGCCTGTGGAAAAAGGCCTAGGCTAGTCTACAGTCTTTAATTTATAGAAGACTAGCTTATTTTATTGGGTTAAACTTTTGTTATTAGCTTTAGCTGGGTTAACTGTTTTATGATATTAAATCATCAGCGACGGACTAAAGTTACATGGCTACCACAAAATCAAACGATTCTTACCTCTAGCCTGTCCGGCGGCATTTAGGGTGTTCAGGTAGTGATGATACAGATATGGTGATGCAAAGTATCAAGGCTGAAGTGGAGAAAATATCTATGCTGCCAGAAATCGCTTTGCCAAAGTGATATTTTTACTTGAAAGTTCTACTTTGAAGGTTCCAAAAACCAAACATTCCACGATAGCAACTATAACCATAGCAATAGAACTTTCTGGTGTATTGTATTAAACCATTGACGGCTCACTGCATTGACCTCGGTGTGCTCAGCGTTTAGCATTATTTCACGCCAAACACAGAAGAAATAGCCTATGTTGAACAAAATAATTAGGCAAATATTAATAAAGTTAAAGTCTTAAATTTCAGTCACATTTGAACTGACTTTTTTCTCAGCCTGTATTATTCTACCATAATTGTTACGACTGCCTTATAGGCCAACATACCAGTTCCAAATGAGCCTACTGAACTATGGCTGGTTGTAAGCTCATCATTTTGTGCATTTGTTTCATTCCGATAGCCTTTTGGGGATTGGTAGGTAGGCCACAAATTAGTGATAAAATTCGTGGTAAAAATTAGATATAGAGTTGATTATCAGTTCCTCAACATCAAGACAGGTAAAGAGCTATTCAGTTGTGTTGCACAATGTATTGACCAAGTATTTTAGTTTACCATATTTTAATGAACGCATATTTTTTTTCTTTTTGTACTCAGAATTTCCATCTGCGACTTGCCTTTGTAATTGTAGAGTAGAGCATATTCGAGATTACAGAGGACCTGTAGCTACATCTGCAAAATGCACCTTTTACCAGACACAAATTGAAACTACTGGCTGTTGTGTTGCAGCTGTGTGTCAGGGGAGGTGAGTCATTTCATCAGAGGATATATGCCTGTGTTGTGAACAGATCACTAATATTTTATTAATACATAATTATCAACATTGGGCCCCTTACAATAAAGTTGGAACAATAATTATAAATAATTTTTAATATTTATTGTTATATTTAGTAAGATTAACATTTGCACCATTACCAGCTGTCTAACAATGATCCCTGAAGTAGCTAAATAGCTTACTTTACAGAAGAGCAAACAGGCTGTCTGAACATTTCAAACTGGATTACAGTAGCCTAGAATGTATACATTTAGACTATAGCTGTGCTCCAAATGCTTTGGATTCAGTAAGATTGTTTAGATGTTTTGACATCTCTTTTAAAGTTTGTAGAGTTCTTGAGCTATTGCACTAAGAAGAATGCAGTTATGCAGAATAAAATAGTATTACAAGCAACGTAATGTGTTATCTGTCTGATGAACCATTTATCACGGTAACTCAACTAATACTGCAAAGTTCAAGTTGTGTACCTTCACATTATATGCTGTATGGTAGACCATACTTTACGTGTTACGAGGACCGTGAGTGTGAGAGCAGTTCAACAGAGAAAAGGGTGTTTTAGAGAGGAATGCAATATGCTCAACTGATTAAATGGATTAACTAATTTTAAAGTCAAATTTCTCACAACAACTAGCAACTAGTACCATTTAAAAGGTCAGATTATGCACTTGTATGTGATGTGGATGGTGTGCATGTGTGACGAATACTGTGAGAGCAATTGTGTATTAGACAATTTGTGTTTTAGACGAAGATGGAGATATGCGCACTTTTAATTAAGTACGTAACGTAATTTCAAAGTTAATTTTCGTGCAAACTTTTTGTCACAGCAACTAGCAAATGACACCACGTGTAAATTCAGATTATACTTTTATTTGAAATGCAAGATGTGCACGAGTGATGAATAGTGCGAGAGCAATTAAACAGTATGGGTATTGTTTTGGAGCATGGCAGACACGTCACTTGAGTTTGAACTGGTAGACGTCGGTGCCTGAACTGATCTCAAATTGCTAATTGTCTTGAACACTGATAGTTCTACCTTATTATACGACTTTAAATCGCTTCTAACGAAGTCGTGCAGTGAACTGGCAATCATCAGTATTAGCGAATGAAATTCAAAGGAGCACCTGGGGTGGCCAATCAGATTCCAGGGGAGTCCAGCGCTACCCTGGCCCCTCCTCTCGCTCCGCCCCTGTGTGTCAGACAAGAGAGGGTGAAGGCGGTCAGCATTCAATGGCCTTTGCTCATACAGTACAGTGCAAAAAGTAGAAATTAAGCCTAATTAAGGTTAAGCCTATTTATTATTGGCAATATATCTCTTGTTCTTATGGCTCTTTCTTGTGCTGTAGGATTGTAATGAATGTTACAGTTAAAAGTGCTTCATTACAGTGCCAGCTTCACATTTTTATTAAAATGCCTTCTTTTATATACCTTTCTAAGTTTCTTTACTTTTTTGTTTGTTGTTCATTCATTCCTAAAATGGCCTATTATGTCCATTTTACTTGTGTGGAAAGGCTGTGTCAAAATATGCAAACATTAATGCAATTACTTTCTAATCGTTTGTCTACAGCCTGAGGAGTGTTAGTAGGTTATAGCATTTGTCAGGCTGGGAGAAAGGCCGCTTGTTTCACTCCTAATGGGGTTTCGTAACCTTCATGGTTGTGGGTTGCTGTGCGGTGGCTGAAGGCAGGTAACAGAACAATTCTTGAGAAATCAACATTTTATGAGCAATATGTGCATTACACTGGCTTTTATACAAATACTTTTACAACTTTTCACTCACACTTAAGTCATATGTACAACATCCAGGACATGTAATCTCTTTTGGCCTTTGGTAAGGATCATACATAGGCTATAACATTCAACTGTAATGAAAAATATTTTAAGAAAATACTGCATGAAAAAATTTAACATGATGACCAAACACTGCATTAACAAACTTAAAAAGCAGTGTTAAAAATGTTTAAAGGATGAAATACAAAGTTTTAAAAAATTATGTAAAAAGTGATATACAAGACAATCTAGTTTAGGATCTCCCATGGTCAGTTAGCTAACATACTCATTACTGAACTGTTCCCACAAAGTTCAAATTTAACGTTATTTCTACAGTATAGATTTCTGCGTTTAAGGAGTTACATACTGTGTGCCAGGATGGTTCTGTGATCAGAAATATTACAAAGTCTCAAGAATGCTTCATATCAGTGCAAGAATGAATTGTAATTGATCCACCCCTGAGCAATGTGCATCTTTTAAACGGTCCTTCCATGTGGTTTTATTTGACGTCCTCATTCTTCTTTTGCAGGGTCTCCAGCAGCCTCTCCGACATGAAGTAAGGTCTTTCCGCAGTACCATCATTGCGTTCTAGGTCCTCCACTGTGAGTTTAACACACCACAGTAAGACACAAGCAACAATATTGCATCCAAGAATACTGTATCCATAGGAAACACTTAACACCAGTAGCATGTACACACACACACACACACACGTTACACTATACATATTGATATAGAACCACATACACAAACTAAAACTTACCTTTGATGTTACATCTAATGAAAGCTACTGCAGGGCACATGTTGCTATATAGTACAGCATGATATAGATCTGACATGAAATCATAATGTGCATTTCAACATCTATAAGGCAGGTTGTAAAGTAGAGAAGAGTTTGTATTTAAAGGAGAGCCCGAGAAGGTGTGTTACAATAGAGGAAAGATGCATTTTAATAAAGCACAAATAGACCAAGTTAACAACATGCAGTAAAGAGCCAAAAAGACAGAGGTAGAAAGAGACAGCTAAAGGCAGACAAGTGTCCAATTTCAGAGGTCAGCGCCATCTACGATTCCAAGGCAAATAGGTAGAGATTTCTTCAGACCATCATTTGACTGGAGCAACTAATTAGCACAATAATTAATCCATACATTTATCTAAAGAAACCAGTAGTGATGTTTTAAGTGTTGGTACCACAATTTCATATGAAAGGACTCCACCGTTTGGCATCAGCTGGTTTCAGTGTAAACACAGGAGCACTAGGTTATGCCTTTTTTGTACCTTTTGTAAACGTAGCATCAGTTAGTAGTGCACTCTGGACCACGATTAAGACATCAATTCAGAGTTGACATTGAGTAGGCACAGATCCAGCACCAGTAAAAATGTACATCCTTTTACATCCGACACGCTCACAAGTGCAGGAGCACACAGCACACACATAGACACACAAGATTCTAACAAACAAAACAAGACACATTTTTCGCAATTTACTGTATGATACCTTATAGTATGTGGTTTTAGGGCTGTTCTTTTGATTCGAAAAAGCTTGCAACATCACTGTGCCTCCCAAAATGCCACATTTTTAGTGTCAAGAGATTGTGTCACCCAGCTTCACTTTCACATACCTAATAGTGTACTTAGCATAGGAACAAGCGAAATTCCACAGTTTCCAGTCAACGGACAAGACTAGAGAACATTTTACTCTGCTCCTACAGCTACTCAGAATGACAAGCTTTTGTTGGTTTCACCTTATCCATACAAGAAGTGTTGATAGCTGGACATCTTTTTTACATTTGGCTCGTACATACCAGCATTCCACAGCAAGCCTTTGAAATAAGACAGGCACTCCAGACACTTCTCAAAGAGCCTAATGGTGTCATATCCCTTTAGGCTGAATAACTCCCAGCTTATTCAGAATTCATTCCTGAGGCGTAAGTGGGGTGTCAGTTTCTTGAGGTCCGTTTTCCTTGGGCTTTTCCTCTTCGGCCTGCTCCTCCTCCTCCGCGGCTGCCACCGCTGGCTGAGGTGCCTCCTCAGGTTCCTTCTTCTCTTCGGGCTCTATGTCCACAAAGCCGTTTTGGAGAGGAGTGGTGTGCGGCTCAGTGGTCTGCGTCTGCGGCTCCTGAGGTGTCTGTGGCGCCGGCGTCTTGTCCTGCTGCTGCTGATCGCCCTCCTCTGCGGTCGCTGTGGCAACTTGCTCCTGGGTGAGCGGCTGCTGCTCCTCCTCCTCGTTCTCCGTCCGAAGCACGGCCTCCTGCTTCAGCTGGATCTCCATGTCCTCCTGCGCCTGCTGCTGTAGAGGGGTTTCCTCATCGGCCTGCACCGGGGCAGGTGCCGAGCTGTCGTCAGGTTCATCGGGCTTGGTCTTGGAGAGAATCTCGTGGAGCTCTCGAGACATGAAAAACGGCCTCTCTGAGGAGCCGTCGTTGCGCTCCAAGTCCTCGCCTGATGAGCATTTCGTTTTCCCCGTCACCACAGTGGCAGAAGGCGCACGCACATTCATGCAGTCAGGAATAGGGGTTAGTAGAGAAACAGGGGAAGGAGAAATGAACGAAAGAGGTAAAGTAGCAAAGGAAAGGGAAAGGAAAAGAGAGAAAGCAGAGTCAGAAACACAGAGTGCCAAACGTGTTCTCAAACATCACAGACACTGGGTTAGAGGACAGACTGAGCAGTGCAGTAGAGCACAAGACACTTGCTTCTCTTTTTCCTCTCTGAGCGAAGCGTATCAATACTAAGAGAACAGATCATTTGCTATGATAAATATGATTACCTGCATCTTAGTCATTTTACCTGTGCAAGACATTTTGTGTATTGTGTACTGACTCATATATTCTCTAAAAGACCATCAACCCCCAGCAAAGTAATGCTGCACAACTTACAGAAGCAGAGGAACAGTGTGTCCACACACATAGCGTACACACTGAAGAAGCCATGGGCGATGAGATAGGAGCCAAAGACAATGGTCTACAATGGAAACACACAGGAACATCATTTCAAAACATGAAGAAAATCAGTCAAACAAGAAAATTAGTCACATCAACTTGCAAAAAACAAACAGGATTAGACTGCACATAATGGGATGTACTGTTTAATGACAATTTGTGATTTTTATTGCACATTGGGAATTCAAGCCACTTAGACTTAATTGCAATCTGACAAATGAAGTGATTGAATGAGTTGACATGAGTTATGTCTTACCAGAATTGGTACCCAGTAATAATTGAGTATGGGAGCTGCATCTTCAATAGGCTTGATTCTCCCAGAAAAGAAGAAGAAGGAGCAGATGCCTGGACACAGAGGAGAGAAAGTAGAACAGTGCCTTCCATGACTGGGCCAGCATGCAGATGAGTCCATGTGGTTTACAGTCGTGTTGTAATTGCCACTTTTATTCAACATTTCTGCCACTTACCCACAATTCCAACAATGAGCAGCTTGCCCAAAAAGAGGAGGAAATCTGTGACCTTATCAAGCACGGCCACCCTGTAAGAATGACAGTAAAAGGCAGATGAACACTTTGCTTATAACAGAATCAGCTATGTAGACCTGCACCATAACTCAAATTGACAAAAATACCTCTACTTACCTGACGATGTTCCTCATCAGAAGGAAAAATGCATCTTTTGCTGCTGTACAGAAGTTTTTGCCATATATCGCCACCTAGTGGAGAAAAAGAGCATGTGACCCAAAGCCTAAGTAGGCTTTTTCACTTACTTGTGCTGTTGAAAGCACTATTCATTGAAATTGCCACAAGGCTTTTAATCTGAGGACAGCACTACAATAGCTCCATTTCTAAGGAATCTAAAGATAGGAGGAGGCACAGACAGCTGTTTAAAGGCACCACAAACAACCATGGATATTAACAAATAACCCATGATAAAGCACAAACTAGCACCTTAGTGCAGATACAGGATCTTTAAATGGCAGATGGCTGCATTCTGGCCTTTAGCCTGAGTGTTGCTGATGTGACTGCGTGGCACCTGCACTGAGGCGATGTGATGTGATGACTAAGCAAGACCTCAGCTTAATGCGTCTGTCCGTCTGTCCTCCAAACATGCTCCCGAGTCGAGGACGATCTACTTACCATGATGTAGGCATTTCTGTTCAGGAACTTGATGCACTTCTCCAGACACCAGAAGCAGCACTTCAGACATTTCAGGAAGAATTTGGCAACCGTATTCTGAGCTCCTATCAAGACAATGTAGAAAAAAAGAATGTGTAACATTTCATTTATGAAACTTGACAAAAACAAATTCCTTATAATTATTTTTCCTCATAATTAGGTATTCATTTGCAGTGTGTATCTATTATTGGTACTACATTTGAGTTTCATGCATGTGCAACAGCACATCGCTCAGTCCATCCAGTCTTCCTGACCTTTCAGTTTGTGGTCCAGATACTCCAGGATGACCCTGATGACCTGGACGATGGAGAGGATGAGGGCGCCAAAAGCCAGAGATCCGGTGTGGTACCTGTGTGGGGGGATGGTGGAGGTATGTCATCAGAATCAGATCTCAGGTCAGTTATCCTCACATTTTTTCTGACCACACCCTTTAGAAGCACAACAGTGGTGCTGGCCATAGAGTAAATTATTCAGGACCTTTCAGTCATTTACACTGAATATGATCTCTGTTCATGTTTTATTGATGGATTTGTTTTCCCTGAATAGCCACACCTAATTTCTCTCAGAATAAGGCAGACAAAAGGATTGCCTTTATATCTTAATGAGCAGCAACACAGCAGTCTGCACCCAGTGCCATGTCAACCTGAGAAACATGCAACATGTCTATTAGAAGGCTGGTAGTCATGGTTTCCTGTTTAGCTGGTGTGTGTGTTTTTTTTTTTTTGGACTGCATTTGTATGGTGCTTTTCTACTCCTACGAGCACTCAAAGCGCTTTACAGTGTATGCCTCACACAGCTTTACAGTGTATGCTTCACATTCACCTATTCACACACCGGTGGTGGAGGCTGCCATGCAAGGTGCCACACACACACACACACACACACACACACACACACACACACACACACACACACACACACACACACACACACACAGTACAGTGAGTACCTGAGAGCCCTTCCCAGTGAGGCACATATGGGGAAGGCAGGGATGTCCTCCGGCTTCCTAAAGGCCCAGTAGTAGGAGGCAAAAGCTCCTGCTAAAGTGACCTGTCCCAGGGCCGTCACAAAGTTGGCACACCAGAAGAAAAGGAAGAGGTTGTAGAACTGGAAGACGATCAGATACTTGTGGTAGAGGGTCTCTCCGCCATAGAATGCAAACTGGCACTCGGCGTCTGGGCACTCATCTGTGATGTTGGAGTTGCTGAATGTCTGGAGAGACGGGTTAGAGAGATCAGATAGGAGGCTTGGAGAGGACTTCAATCAAGCAAGATAAGCAACTGTTGACAGTACTCAAATCCCTGACCAGGGCCACTTAAGCAATTATACTTTTAAAGGAGAACTCTGGCTATGTTCGACACATATTTCTGTTATTTGAGCTCCCCAAATGATGACAGTAGTACAGAGCCCCCACAGTGAAACAAGAAAACTTTTATGTTTCTGGTGCACACCTAAAAGTTTCTGGTGTGCAAGGTAGAAAAAGAAATATAAAAAATTGATGAAAGATAGACCAGGTTATGCCCCTGCTAGCGCACGCACCTAGGTAGCTACAATGCTAACGTCTAGGGCCAGGCTTTACAGATGCTTTTAGCATCTTAACATCAAATTACCATTACAAGTACTTTAGAGCAAGCACCAGTTCCCTATGAGACACCAATGTCCATATACAACTGAGCAGTTGTGACAGAACAGTATAATGTTGTGTTCTCTATAACCAGCCACATAAGAGTTTTTGTGTAGTTTCCAGTAAAATCCACTGTCCAGCTCAGGCTTTCTCTATTGTCCGGAGACAAAACTGCAAATTTCTTCCAAAAGCAATAATTAAGCATTGCCGTGGTAATAATCCATATTTAACAACATAGAAACTGCGCCTGCATATGAGAACTGAGCCTGCATACCTCCGTTATGGTAACAGAGGTCTATCTTTTGGTCTTTCTTTCTTTAATTTTTTTCATTTCTTTCTCATCATTCGGGGAGCTCAAATAAAAGAGATACGCATTGAAAATGGCCAGAGTTCTCCTTTAAAGAGTTTCAGGACCTATAATCTCAGTCAGTCCATTAGCTCAGCTAGGACATGTTTATCAGTTTGTGAAAATAGTTTCAAAAGAGTGTTTGAAATGCAAATATCATAAACTACACAAGGCCAGGGATCAGTCTTGAAACTTTTTTTTTCTAATCTGGACAGATGTAGCCTGCATGATTAGCTAGTGCCCACCCTGGCCTGTAAACCACATCTGCACCTACTTTTAGGGCTTCTTAAAGAAAAAAACAACTGTATCCAGATGTGTTGGCCCTTCATGCTAAGATGTATAGCCAATTGTGAAAAGTCCTTTTGGAGTAAACTGGCAATAGTGAAGGATAGCTTTAGATTTTCACAATTAACATCAGAGTTAATGATCTACAGCTATGTGACTGATATGGCATTGTTATGGTAATGAAATCCCTTCTCTGTTATAACGATCTTTATAAAGTGTCAAAATAAAAAAGACAGAATGGGGTGGCAGGGTCTGTGTTATGGTTAAGTTAACAGCTTTTGGGGTTAGCTTACCTTTGGGTCACAGCGCTCCAAAGAGTGTGAGCATTCACTGGTGTTGAACACCTTATACACAGCTTCATTAGAGGTGGACAGAAAGCTAGAGGGCCGTCAAGGAGCTCTGCCAAAAGTGACCTTGTGTACAATCATTTAACCTTAGAACCCTTATCCATTTCCTCGTTCCTTGCTAAAATACAAACGAGCGAAAGGGAAAACCCCTTCAGTCAAAACTCAAAGGTCTAGGAGTGGGTGAGTGAGTGAGAACAGAAAAAGGATACACAGCTGTGACTGCCCAGTAGGCGATCACCAGGGAAAGCAGGAAGAAGGTTAACAGAGGGTACACCACCGAGGACATCACATGACCAACAGCCCTGGAGGAAGGAGGTCATAAGGTAATGAGTAACCAGTCATCTGGGAAATATGCTGGAAAGAATCAAGAAGCCATTTCCATGGCCTCTGGCACTGGGCACGCACCTGCTGGCTTCCTTGATGAGAGCAATGGCAATGAGGATTCTCTTCCTGAGGAAGATGAGGAGGATGATAATCACCAGCTCCACAATGGCCAGGATGATCACTGAGACATGGAGGGAGGGAGAGAGAGAGGGAGGGAGGGGGAGGGAGAGGGAGAGAGAGAGAGAGAGAGAGAGAGAGAGAGAGAGAATATAAGTCAAATAGGAAGCAAAACACAGGGGGAAAGGACAAAGAAAAACGCAACAAAGCAATTAAGAAAAATGTCAATCAGGCAAAAGTTCCCATTCTGTACAATATATAGTGTATCAATCAGGTGAAATGTCAAGAACTAGACCCCAGACGCAGTAAATTTTATGTAGCCATCAGAGCAAAGCTCTTGATGCTTATCTGAAGGTCTTGGATTGCTAAAACACTCACTGAATGCTAGCCAGGTCTGTCGTATCTGCAGGTAAACAGAGAAGTCAGTCTGGAGGCCTAGGTCACGGATGGTGATATCAGCACCAGGAACTCCGCTAAGAGCAGCATATTCCAGGTAGCAATGGACAATCCCTGTGAGAAATAATGAAAGTTCATATTCAAGTTGTTGCTTGGATATTTATGGAAGTTTGTCTTTGATACTTTGATATTTATGCCCTTGTCATTCTATTCCTTCTTTTGAACATCTCTATATAAGACAGTTTTTGAGTTGGACCACATAAAGCCAACATGCTGTACTGTACAATATTTCATGTGTCTAGATGCATCTCTCATGGGTGTGCAAACAGATGAAAAAGGAAATAAACAGAGGAAATATTACAAAACTAGCTGACAATCAGAGTCCTCCAAGGCCTATTAAAGGGTCTCTTACACAATACTGTACAAAAACAGCCTGATTTTCAGTCATCCACTAAAAATACAGCCTAGCAGTAACAAATAGTTTTGCTAAGTGGGTATGTCGAGCCATGGACTATTTGTCTTGCCAATGCTCTATCCTTGTAGAGAGTCGTTGGGTGGGATTAGCACGATAACGACAGGGCTGTGACGGTGCAAATCAACAAAGTGGCCAAGGAATAGCGGTTGTTTGAATTTGCTTTGGAAAAGTAAGACTTGGGTTTTTGTTTGAAAGTTGAGCAGAAAAAGACACTCAAGTCATTTGTTTCAAAGAAGGATGTATTTTCTCTTTTGCCAGTGTTGCCCTGATTGGTTGTAGTCCAATCCAATTTGAAAGACAACCACTGATTCTGCCCCTAGAATTCAGCCCAGTTGTGGCCAGACTATACATTTTGATGTTATAGTTTGGCTTGTCAGGCTAGTCATCAGTGTTAGGCAGTAGCTTCACTACAAGTAGCGAAGCTACAAGTTTAACTACATTTCTGAGTAGCGTGGCTGTAGTGAAGCTATTTTCTGAATCTGATAGCTTTTCATTAACTTAGTTATTTTTTTGGCCATGTCATGTGGTAGCTTTCCCATAAGCTACATTTCTAGTGCATCAGCTCACAGCAGCAAATCTTCTGTCTAAGATCAGTTCTTTGCAATAATTAGATGGAGTTGTTGCATGAGAGGTGCCATAATAAAAAACTGTCCACAGGGAATACAAAAATCAATTGTATGTCTTCTATCACTCGTGTGCGCACAATATAGTATATTTACTATATACTGTAAAAACTATAGTAAAAAATGCTGTAGGCATCATAAGAAATACTGTATAACCAATCTGCCGTTTTTTCAGGACCCAATAAAGTACACACATGCACATACTGTTCTCCCATTTATTCTATCCTGGACACAGGATGTGGAAACAATGCTTAAAGATTATTGTTCTAAAAACTTTTTAGAAGTACAGTTACTTACTATTAGTTGGTTACTATTGTATGTCTATTGGAGAGACCTATTAGTTTGGTCACAAATAGAATCTTAGCCGAAGGTTGGATCAATTCATTTATTTATAGGCCTTTTTTGGAAATTATAAAGTAGCTTCACATGTAGTAAACTACTTCTGCCATTTTTTTGTAACTTAGCCTGCTACATTTTGGCTTCAGGTAGCTTTAGTGTAGTGAAGCTTCATCTGATGTGGAGTAACTGGTAGCTTAGTTATCTACATTATCTGAGTAGATTGCCCAACACTGCTAGTCATCCACATGAATCTTGCTTTAATCTTTCTCTCTGTTTGATATGTCTGATATGAGGCTCAATTTACCGTAAAAAATGACAAGGATGACCAAAATCATCATGACCCAGACCATGATGCCCGCCAGGAAACGCAGCAACACGATGAAAATCAGACTGACCGCCATAGCAATAACCAGAGCACTGCAAGGAAAATGACTCAGCAATATAAGCACCATCAACAGCAATATAGGCAATATAATACCATACAGCGAGAAGACATGCATGCAACCGAGTTTGCATCTCATACTCCAGTACATTCAGTACTACTGAAAAACTAATCCAACTTCCTTATTCAGAAGGACTTCTCTTGTGTTTTTTGTATGCATAAAAAGAATAAACAAAAACACTATTTACATCAAGATCCAGTGCCAGGACTGGGTGTAGTCTTCAAAGATCCTCATGAACACCTGTCGTGCTTCCACAGCAAAGTTTGACTTCCTGAAAAATAATTTTTTAACACACAGCAAATGACTGGCTGAACTTATTGCATGAAGCAGTGGGCCAGATTGGCTATTCAACTCGATTCAATTCAATGATATTAATACTACAGAATTGTCTCGTGGTGCTTTACAAAGCCACAAATGATTGTCTGCAGTTCTGGCTGGCAGATAGACATAATTGAAGTCAGGGTGAGGTTGGTAGGGGACACATGGTGAGGGGACATATCATGGTGCGTGGGAGAGAGTGATTTGGTGAAGGACCACAAGTCAGATTCAAATCAGGGTCCCCATGACCACCTGCCTATTAATGGCACAGGTGCTGTAGCCAGCAGAGCCACAGCTTGTGCCCTGAACAGAACAGAGCAACTCTTACTTTGCAGCATCCAAAAGGTCACTGGCGTTGTGGGTCACATCATTCTCATCAATGTAGCTTGTCATGTTCTCACCGATGACCACAACACCTCCCATCTTCGTCCCCAGGTTTGGCAGGCACCGGCGGGAGACTGGGAGAATGCAATTCATTTGTTATTCATAGCCTTTCAATCCACACAAATCTGCTCTACAACCAAACTACAGTGCTTGCTAACGAAACACTCATATGTTTAAATTAAGACATGGACTGCTTTCAGGAAAATGCTTACAGTTTTTGCTTGGAAAGATCATCCCAGGACAGAGGCGATCCCTGAGGATCTCTGTGACAGTCTGAAAACAAAAAGGATTATTTTTAGTATGTTACATTAGATCCTGTCCTCAAAGATGACATCAATAAATTAGCCATAGAATATCTCAGGGAGGGGGTAATATTATCATAAAAATGCAAACCATGTCATCTAAGTTTGCTTCCTTGCAGAACCTCTTGTAATAATCGAAGTCTTTTTTGTCTTTGCTTTTATGGGCTTTGGCCAGTGTCAGGAACCTATCCGGACATGTGTCCACACAAATCTGTCCAAACACAGAGAATTGGAAAACTTCATTTTCATTTCAGAGTGAAAACACAGTCAGTGTCAACACACAGTACTGTACACACACAGTTCAGTATAGCGAAGGACATTTTAAAAAGAGCAAATTGTATGTTTACAATAAACAGTCATTTAGCAATTCATGGTCCTACAAACAAGCATAGCTGTACTCTTTCTCAAAACACTAACTCAATTCAAAGCAACATCAATAGGACTACATTCATTTAGACAAGCAAACAAAATGGTTTTCTTTCCTGTGGAATTCCTCTTTGTGCATTGGGGTGAATGCCAGGCAGAGAAGGAGCTAGGGGTCTGGGTGTGGTGTGCGTGGCATGGTGTGTGTGGTGTGTGTGTGTGTGTGTGTGTGTATGGTGTGTGCATGTGTGGCGTGGTGTGGCGGGGCCGACCTGTGGGGTGGGGCACTGGAACTCCAGCAGAGTCAGTGGGCTAGCACACTTCAGGATGTTAAAGTAGAACAGAAAGGGCTTCTTCCTGCAGGAGCAACACAAATGTCAATAAAGGACCATTATCAATCTCTTCAAAAAACAAACAAGAACAGAAGTTTGCACTCGAACCACAGACATTAATAACAAGAACACTACTTAGCTACTCAGGGTTAGGCTTTCTCTATTTTTGTATTCTAAGAAGAGTAACAGAATTATAGTTCATGTAACATGATGATGCATAGACATGAAGGGTGTGAATGGAGTAGACTTACTCTAGGTTAGTCCCTGCCTGCCCACAGAACTGTCCCCTGCTATCAGTGGGGTAGATGACCTTACGAGGGTCACCCCTCGACCAAGCTACACGGAGACAGAAAGAGAGAGAGAGACAGAGAATGTGTATACTGTGTCATCCTGCCCTTCATAATAGTATAAAGTACTAGTACTAGTAGTGAGTACAGACAGTTTTTGAGAGCGAACCACATGTATTTTGTCATGCCCTTTTGTCCATGTTGGCAACTATTTCCTTTCTCATTTCCATCTAAATATCAGGCTGAACCCTTACCCAGAATCCCCACACCAAAGTAACCCACAATGGCGAAGATGAAGAGAATGCAACACAAGATGTCTGTGCAACCCCTGTCAAAGAAGACAAATGTTTTGGTTACATTTAAAGAATACAGTAATACAGAAGTAATCAGCACAAACAATGGAGAAGAGCCTCTTTGTCACCTGTTATGGATGGGACCTTTGAAAGTGGGGTCAAACTTCCGTGCATCACCTGTGAAAAGACAATTGCGGTAAGCGTTGTTTACGCGGGCTTTTCCTGTTTATGTGGGTGTGTTTGTTTGTGAGCATATGAGCAGGGTGTCCATGTTTTCCCATACTGAGATCATCTGGCATACCACTCGTTTACTCCTGCCAAGCCTGACATGCCTAGCAACCTGCAATATTGCTCCCTGACAACTAGTCTCTCTGCCTAAGCATATTCAGCACTCAGCCACTCGGTCAGAAACCACTCGCTTAGAACGCATCAGGGTGATTAGTGAAATACAGCCAAGTTCATATTTAAGAGTAGCACTTCATTTGAAATATGACACAAAACTGAGTCCAATGTTTCAAATGGGAAATGGCCTACACCAACTCTAATTTCAGCATCTCAAAATGATACCACTTCATAAAGTACACATGACCCTAAAGAGCCAAAGAAGAGAATGTGAATAGGAGAAACAAACATAAATGTTTGTCTAACTCATTTATTTTTTTCCCAGAGTTAATTTGGCCTAATATTTAAATGTACAATATTGTACAAGTTAGCTTAGATCTGACACTGTCACCGTAGTCAGCGGTTTCCCCATATAAGTATTTTTTGGATATAATTTATCATTTTGAATATAAATCACTCATGAGAGTTGAATTTTAGCTTTACCTTTCTTTCCAAAGGCCATGTCTTTGTTTTTTGTCCTTCTTCAATACCAGCACAACTTATATTTAATCCATTTCCTGTCTTTGTCTTGTCTCGACTACCACCATGCTTCCGTACTCTCCAATGCTACTGCCGCCACCCCTTCCACTGCTATACACCCTAGTTTTGTTCTTCGTAGGTCACAGAATAAGAGAGTGCTTTCTGGGGACGGTTCATCTGGGACTAGCTAAAGAGAGACGAAACAACAGCTAAGTATGTCTCTGCAGAGCAGACCTCCCTAAAGACCCACGCAAAGACTAGTGATACTGGTGGGCTTTCTGTGGTACTTTGACTTCCACTTTCACTTCTCAAACAACATCCGTCAAAATCATTACCATCATCATCATCAAGTTACAACATCACCCACATCCTTATGTAACTCAACAACCCTTTTCACCTTCATACACTGGACAGGATTGGATTAAAGTAGCACCAACTCCACATAAACACATTCATCTGACAACAGAAATGTAAGTGTTATTAGCCTAATTACATTAATTTGGCATTGGCTGTTAAAACATTCCTATAGCTATATGCTTTCACTGTACAACTAATGATATTACACCAAAAACATTTGTAAGGCTTATTCGAAGGTTTTCCTAGTGATTATTGATCGGCCAATAGGGAAGTGGCAGGGATGAAGAGAGAGAAGGGAGAGACACTGGGTGGGATTGGAAAAAGATTCATACTTTGGAATTTGGGCCTATAAGTCATATTAGCCTGCTGCACCACACACCCCAAAAAGCTCCATTTATTCCTTATGCCGAAAATTCACTTGACTAATGTGGAGAAAGACCAAGGCCAGACTTTACACACCTACCTCCAGCATTTACTTGAGTGATCGGTCAGATCTGATAAGTCTCGCCTACCAGTGCATAGCCTGATGCAGAGTCACAATAGGTTGTTTGTGGCCAGCTGAGTGGCCAGCTCAGACAATGAGACTGGACATTAGTTCTGTCTCCTCAGGCAGCCCACATCACTGACAGCGAAGAACGATCTGTTGACAGGCTGTTGCCTGTCTGGTCCAGCGATTACACTGACTGTGTCTCGCCAGGACTGCCTCTAGTGGCTGCTAGGGGTTTACAAGGTAGACCTTCTCAAGGGGTCCACGTAAGGTGCAGGTAAAGTTTGACTATCCTGGTTGGCAGTAAGCCGATCACAGCTACACAAAGCACAAGCGTTCAAGAGCTAACAGGCAATAGTTAGTAAAGTCTGGATAATTTGGTGACTTACAGGAGAACTCACAAGAAACTTCACGTGGAAATAAGAGTCAGATGAGGAGTCAGGAATAAGGAAAGGATCATTCAATCTATTGACTTGGACAGCAGCACTAGTCAAGGGAAAGTAGCCCAGACTAACAATAGCAAATATCATTGCAGTTGCAGTACCATTGAACAGTTATAAACTGCAGACTGAGTTCAAAGGGCTATATTTTTAAACACATAAACGACCCAACAGAGTATGCAGACACGTTATGACAGTCATGTTTCTCCAAACTAAACAGAGCATGTTAATACATGGCCATAAGAGGCAGATATCAAGATATCGACACTCAGACAACCTCCATGGAACTATGCAAATTTACAGTGGCCTGTTCCTGTCCAGAAGTTAAAGAAAGACAAACAGACAGATGTTTGTGTGTGTGTGTGTGTGTGTGTGTGAGAGAGAGAGAGAGAGAGAGAGAAAGAGAGTGTGTTTGTGTGTGTGTGTGTGTGTGTGTTATGTGAGTGAGTGAGGGTGTGAGTGACTGAGAGAAAATATGTTTAGTACCCTGGTTGCTCTTTAAAACAACATCCAGATTCCTCACATGCTCTTTCAAATCAATTACTGACTTTAAGGAAATTAATCTCACATACTCAACGAATGAATGATGTCACATTTAAACCACCAGGTTCAAAAAACAACGTCGCTATTGCCTATAATCATGCTTACTTATAGCCAAACAGGTTTAGACTAAAACAATGCGGTAATAAGTAAGAAAACTATCAGGATTGATGTTTGCTTTAACATTAAGGAAAAAAAGGTCTTCTTAATTATACCAAATCTTCCTTCAAAACACAGGAAGGCTACACCCAGTTTAACCTAACGTTATTCGAAGGGTGTTGAACAAAACGTCGTCAGCGCAGTCATTTTAAACACAATCAACGCGTAATTTTTAAGATTTGTTATTGTTGTGGCAAGTCCTAATACTAACAAGCAGAAAACTGTTGCCTATATGATGTGGGTTGCTTGCTGTCCACACCCATTTTATTAGCTTGCATTAGTCATTGTTTCCATTTTGCTGTCATTCCGAAGAATTATGCAAAGAAACAGGAGAGCATACCGCGAAAGAGGGTGGTCACATACCGTATTTGGAATCGCCATTTTTTTCATCCATTTCCATGTTGGAGGGTTCGATTTTTCTGACAAACCAGTTTGAGGGTGAGGGTGAAATCTCAGATGACTGTGTACTTGAAGCAAGCATAGACCTACGATGTTTGCCAGAATCCGCGAGCAGTTCGTTGTGCAGCACTAGCTGTAGTGCGTTCTATAGAAGGCATCTCACCAATAGCAATAGAGTGTACGCCTGAAGGGCAGGCCTTCTATCCTATAATGTTAGAGACCAGGCAGGAGTTCTAGGCGGGCACCGGATAAAAATGTTACTCTCCCGTTAGATCAATGGAATGCGACTAAAGAGTACAACAGATTCAAATATATTTGCAGTTACTACAACGTGAACATTTGAGATTTGGTCCCTGGCATGTGAAGTGACGCAGGGCTTATAACAGGCTTGGAATATAACGCCGTTTCTTATCTTTTGTTTGCAGGAGTAACCTAGTAACGGCCTTTATACAATGCTATTAGTCCTCTTCAGTGTAGGAAAAGCTATTTTCCTATATCGAGAAAGTCTGAAAACGAGAAACGATAATCGGTAAATTTGAAAGAACTTCTCCAGTTTTTGTTGCAATATGATGAAGTTATGCAAAAGGGTGTTCTTCAGGCCATAGGGAGTTCTCATATGAAGTCATACCAAAACTGCGTTGCATAGGTAAAAAGCAATGTGTATGCTGACAGACGACCACCTTTTCTACTCACACTGTGCCACACCTCTGACTTCACAACAACTCAAAATTTTGCCTTCAAAAATGTTCACTATGACCAGAAAAATATGAACATATCTCTTATCCTTGCTTCCTTACACTGGCTCCCAATTAAAAGTTGATTTTGAAATACTCGTCCTACAAAGCCCTCAATGGCCTTGCTCTAACGTGCTCCAACTAGCCTAATAGACCTATGATTTAATGGGATGAAAAAAGGGTGGCTATCAAGAATTAAAAGCTTAGATTTGTTGTAAACACGCTGTGCTTGCTGAAGACAAAGTTGTAATTCACAGTTATGCGGTGTTGTCATTTCCTCTGTGCTCATGACACCACCACCATCTTTTTCTTACATGTAATGCTTGCTGAAGACATACAGGCCTAACAATAGTCAGTTCACCCTGACAGGCTCAGCGGCCCTAAACTGTATTGCGCCACCAGCTTTCTCCCACATGTGAGGCGCTAGCCCTTCCCAGAATTAAAGTGTCAGTTCGCCCTGACAAGCTCAGTCACACAATCTTACAAAAGGACATAGGATACTGCTTCACTGACAGAACATTGTCTGGGACAGTGGGACATGTCAACCATGATGTCCTACATGACCCTAGGTTGTGATGTTTGTATTACATGTTTTCCAGAAGCATGTGGTGCAGATGACATTTTGTATTAATTTAGGCCTCTGTGCATTTGATGTGCTGTTCCTTTTACTGTTATGTCACAAATTAATGAACTGTTTTGTAGTAGTCTAATGAGTTGTAAGTTTTAACACAGAAGTGTTTTCTGTGCTATGGCGGCACTGTATCTGTACAGTTTAGCAACTCTGAATTTGAGTCAGTAATCTTCCTCCTCAAGATTAGGGAGTAGTCTTTCTGTAATATCTAGCCTATACGAACAATAACATATCACATATTACAATTTAAATAAATAAATAACAGATTAATAACCTTCAAGGTGTGGGCGGTTGAAAATCAACTTCATTAATGCTGTATACAAAATGAATAAAGGCTTAGAACAACAAAATGGCACTGGGGTTGGCAATCAAAATTATGGCGCCACTACTGGACATCATCCAGTCAGAGAATAACGAGCACCTTATGTATCATCATTCTACAGCTGCCACGTTTTATCTCGCATGCTCCTCACTGTACCCACCGTACGGTCATAACACACACCCCCGCTAGACATCCAACTGTGTCAAATCATTTCAGCTCCTCCCACTACAAATGAAATTGACTGCAGGTCATGCAGCCATTTTGAATGTGTCATCCTAAAGTTCATGATATTATTATTAATAGTCCGAAAAATTGTTACACAGGATGTTTATCAAAGGTAAACTCACCAATTTTATATTTTGGTTACAAACGGACTCCCGATTTTGTATCGCATTGTCGTAACGACTAATGCAGACATGCCACATCCAAGATGACAGTGCGCTGCGTCCATTACGGCAATATTGACCTCACTACAGAGTTACAAAACTTTCGTGCGCTCAAGGGTAGAGTATAAAGCAGGGTGCTTGCGCAAAAATATGAAATAGTCAACGACGAAGACATATCGTTGAGAAGCTGGTAAGAAAATATTCATGACAGTTTTTGTGACCTATGCTATTTCAAGAAAAAGACTACAATATATTGAAGGGTTTCCGTAAAGGACTTGGCTTTTGTAACACGGTTGAGGTCTCATGCAGGCTTTGGCTATCCCATATACAAAATAAATATGTTGACGAGCACAAAATGTACAGAGATATGTGCATATATTTGAAAGTTCTCATTGTCTAAGGAGTATGTTTTTAATTATGAAATATATTTGGAATAGACTGCTAAACATTGTTATAAGTTGACATATATGTTTTTGAATTTAAAGTTTTTTGTCAAGATATGGCTTATTTCAAATATATTGCTGTTGTAGCAGCCAAATCTACAGTGATTTAAATGTTAATAAAGGACACAGAATGAAGCTGATGAATATGGAAAAAGGATACCTATGTCCTCACCTGGCTATGTGAAATTCATAAATTGGCAATTCACACATTCCTTCCCATGCTTATGTAGTCTCCCTGCACCATGGCTCTAAGATCAGCTGCCTCCAAGCTTCTCCTTGGGTCCCAGAGATGTGCTGCTGTCACAGTATCCAGGGCTCAGGGAACAGCCGCTGCAGTTCCAGAGGGTATGCCTATCACAGCGCACAATCACATGTCCAACAACCACACCATGCATGTCATTGTTGTACAGATGCTACTTTACTACATGTAGCATTAAGCACTAATTTACTACTTTCCACGTTTGTAGAGTCTATCAAGACCCAGAAACCTAAAAAGACCCGTAAGTGTCCATTCAAAACAACCTCAGCACTACAGCATTGAAACAGATGTATATGAATACTATTCTGTTCTATACTATGCTATTCTATCCTTTGTCTTTACATACTGATTGAGTGTGACTCTTGACTACAGCCAAGGTGCAGTTTAACTGGAGGGATGCTTTAGACCTGGATGGCCAGCTTACAGAGGAGGAGGTGATGATCCGTGACTCCTTCCGTGACTACTGCCAGGACAAGCTCATGCCCCGCATTCTCATGGCCAACAGACATGAGCGTAAGGCTTTGTGCATGACTATCATAAACCTATCAAACACTTCTTCCTTTACACTAAACATAAACATCTATCATAAACATGGCTACTGTAAACATGTGCATTCCTTTACAGTAACCTTTGATACTTGTGTTTTATATAAACAGTTTTCCACAGAGAGATTGTCAGTGAAATGGGAGAGCTCGGTGTTCTTGGCCCAACTATTAAAGGTATATATTTTGAACAATTAATGGAACTCAAAAACTGTCCCGGTAATTAAATAAATTAATACACTTCAAGTAACAGGAATATTGCAGTAAATCTCTACTTATAGTCTGTATCCAAAGCATTCTAAGTATACTCATAAAGGGTTATGTAGTATATGTAGTTATGAAGAATACATAATGCTTTATAATGGGGCTATATCTATTTAAATATAGTTATGATGACACTGAAAAGTGTTATAATACTTTGTGATACATCAGGTTCAGCTTATTGTTGTTACAGCATCATGACACTTCATAACTGCAGTTATGACTTCTTAAGAATAGTCAACTTCAGTCATTACTTCATAATACTTCATAACTCTTATGAATGCGGTTGTAATTCTTTATGACCTATTTTCAGTAAAGTGTTACTGAAATAATACCGACAAGTAAAACATTCCTCTGTACTGCACCATAATAATGTGTGTTGTATGCCTTATTGCAAAGGCTGTGCACACTTTTAACATATAATCACAAACTTTGAGACTATCAGCTTTTGCTACTGTTGGTTTCAGGATATGGCTGTGCTGGGACCAGCTACGTGGCATACGGTCTGATCGCTAGAGAAGTGGAGCGTGTAGACAGTGGCTACCGCTCTGTCATGAGCGTCCAGTCATCCTTGGTCATGCATCCCATCAATGCGTATGGCACAGAGGCCCAGAAAGAGAAGTACCTGCCACGACTGGGTAAGCTCTATATTATAAACTTTTTGTCGGAGAAGAGTAATTTTCAAATGAACCAAATTAACACATTTTTGACTAGATATTTTGTATCTGATCTTGTACATAGTTTTTCAGACACTAAATACTTTCTAGTGCAAGTTTAAATGCAAGTATGTCCTTACCTGTAATGAGATAATAACACAGGCCATCCCATTTATAAGATTAGTGAGCTAGAATGTGTTGTACTCTAAAACGTTGTCACAATGATGTTGTTTGGTCTTGTTTTGCGCAGCTCGAGGAGAGATCCTGGGCTGCTTTGGCCTGACAGAGCCCAACCATGGCAGTGACCCCAGCAGCATGGAGACCAGGGCCAAATACAACCCCTCCAGCGGCACCTTCACCATCAGTGGAGCCAAGACATGGTGAGGCCAACTTTAACTGCACAGCACTGTCTTGGAGAGAGCCTAGCATTGTCAAACATGCAAATTGGCAATGTAATGAAAAGTTTGTGACAATAAAAAAACTCAGATAGATCATAAACTTTTACAGTTACTCTAATAAGTCACTAGTTTTAACTAATCTTTCCATCCAGAACTAAGTAAACAGTCAAAGTGTCTTTAGGATGACACTGTAGTTTTTAGGTAGGTCACTGGATATGGACAAGTGTGTCTGAACATTGCACAATATTTGTGTAACTAGACAGTCAGCGTCAAGGTTAGCTCTAGGACAGACTACTTATGTAAGAAATGCCATCTGAGGTTCACAACATGCCCCCATATATAGATATTGCAACCGCACACCCATATGTGCATCTGCCACCAGTGCACTTTGCCATGTGCCTTTGACGTAGTCACAAGGTCTCAACCAGTGAAACTGGAAGGGACACGTTGTGTGGTGTACAACAACCTGACAGACCTGACTTGAAATGGAGGCCTGTCGCTCTGAGCTGTTTGAAAAATGAAGCCCTGAAACATGCCACTCAGGTTTGATTGACCTCAAAAGCAGACGTCACTGTGAATACCAGCAGCGCACACATTTTAGTGTTCCTTTATTTCATGTGGATTAAAAGGTGTAGAATTCAAAAACACTTTCATGAACATCCAGTTCATTCCCAGTAGTTGTAACTAAACTGACCTTTTAAGTGTAAACTCCCAGAAGCCTCTGCTCCATGTCTGCCTCTCATTTGAACATGCGGTCTGTCTCAAACAGGATCACCAATTCCCCTGTGGCTGACATCTGTGTGGTGTGGGCCAAGTGTGAGGATGGGAAGGTCCGAGGCTTCATCCTGGAGCGTGGAATGAAGGGCTTGGCCACACCTAAGATTGAGGGCAAGTTTTCACTGCGAGCCTCCGCCACAGGCATGATCCTCATGGATGAGGTGGAGGTGCCAGAGGAGAACCTACTGCCCAATGTCTCCGGCCTAGGAGTGAGTAGTTCTATGTCATCTGGTTATTGATCCTAACTTCACAGTATTGTTCTTCTCAGTATGCATTAGTGTCAAAAACTAACGTGTACACATAGAGAAGCATTATAGAAGCATCGTAATGAAACAGTAATAACAAAGATATCGTTGACTCTGTACGCTATGCTCTAAAGGGTCCTTTTGGCTGCCTGAATAATGCCCGCTATGGCATTGCCTGGGGAGCGCTGGGAGCCGCAGAATTCTGTTTCCATGCTGCCCGCCAATACACCTTGGACAGGTAAAGACTGCTCTCTCTGCTGTCTGTCACATCAGCACATTCTTCTGGAGGAAAAAAAAAAGTTTAACGAAAGCATTGCAATATTAGCATGCATTATTAATGTAAATAAATATTATCACTGGTTGCAATGTGCATCCAGTTGACCAGTATTGTTCAAATCATGGG
Organism: Tenualosa ilisha; assembly: GCA_015244755.2. NCBI lineage: Eukaryota > Metazoa > Chordata > Actinopteri > Clupeiformes > Clupeidae > Tenualosa > Tenualosa ilisha. The sequence continues at coordinate 90,038 of PYXC01001714.1, read as the reverse complement.
ATATGTTATATTTTCATGCTGACAGAATCCAGTTTGGCGTGCCACTGGCCAGAAACCAGTTGATGCAGAAGAAGATGGCTGACATGTTGACAGAAATCACCATTGGTTTACAGTCCTGTCTCACACTGGGCCGACTCATTGATGAGAAGAAGTAAGGGTTTGCCAAGTTATACTCCCTTTGTCTGCTTCATGACGTGACTGTACTCTTTATTATTGGTAATCAAATGGAAATTGATATTTTAGAGCAAGTGTGTAACCTAAATAACAGACATCGACAAGAGTTTGATGTGCCCCTTTTTTGTGAATTACAGAGCTGCACCAGAGATGATCTCAATGCTGAAGAGGAATAGTTGTGGAAAAGCACTGGACATTGCCCGGCAAGCCAGAGATATGCTGGGAGGCAACGGGATTGCTGACGAGTACCACATCATCCGCCATGTCATGAATCTGGAAGCTGTCAACACATATGAGGGTAAGGAAAATCCTCTGAAAGTAAATGTATCAGACAGTGAAACTGGGTTCAATACATGGCTTAATACGAACTTAATTAACTTTGATTAACTTAATTTTAGTTTAGTGCCAGTGCAAAGTGCACCATGCATTTCTTGTTTTTCCTTTACTGAGTTATAAATACAGCCCAAGACAAAGTCAAACTCACATGAAAAAAGTGAGACCTGTTGGTATCTGTAGGAAGTGCAACTCACCAGCAGGGGGCAGCATAAGGCAACTACTGAACTGCTTGTTGGCAAACAAGTGTGCATGGTCAACTATGTGTCGGCTTCACTCGCTTCAGTGTGAAGAATGATCAGACCCTGTTAATCAGTCTCACGTGTGTCTGTTCTCTTCAGGAACCCATGATATCCATGCCTTGATTCTTGGAAGAGCCATTACAGGACTGCAGTCTTTCACTGTTGACAAGTGAATGAAATGGAAAAAGGGCTTGGAGCATCAAGTCCCCTCTCCCTCTCAAGTTACAATTCAATAGAGTTGCAAATGAACTCCAGTTCTCTGAAGTGCCTTTGTATGTTGTGCATTTCACATTAAATGACTTTTAAAGAAAAGTTTTAAAGAAACTTGGGTCCAAGCTTTGAGATGTATATCTCAATTCAGTTGAATGTAATTGTTTGCATTTTCGTGTCAGTAGTCAAAATGGGTTGAGTTTACATATGCAGAACGGCCATTAAGAGTAAAGAAGCAACTGCACAGATGCATTGTTGAGAGTTTAAAATGGAAGTTTCTGAAATTGTATCCTGGTGTCAGGAGAAAAAAAACAAGAAAAGAACTGGACTTGTATGCATTAAATTTTCTCCACTATCATTTTTGAGAATAAGAGGAGAGAGCTATTGTTTTAATTCTGCACCATGAAAGAAAATATATTGTAATTTTGAACCATAAAAGAAAACATAGAATGTGAGAAACGTACTGCGACTGTAAATTGTGTCATGGTTTTAAAACTAACGTTATGAGTTACTGTTTCCAGGTGTAACGGTCAGACTTATTTATTTATTTTGTCTGTTAATAAACTAACTCCCTTACAAATATCTGTTAGAACTGTACTTTTGTTGTTCAGAAGGATTATGGCATCACTTGGCTTTTTGTGACTTCAATCACATAGAATGCAGAACAGAAAGCATGCCAAGGAAAACACCATGAAAAAAAAAATTATCCACAATAATCTGCTCACCACAGCTAAAAACCAATACCTGATAAGACCCAAATGCCCAAAACAATTACAGAATTAAAGTCTCTGCTTTCATAATCTACTTTGTTTGCAGGGGGGAGTGTTATGGGGAAAAATAACATGGGAGTATAATATTTACACCACTCCAGTTTATTCTCCAAACTATAGATCTGACCAATACAGCAGATGTGACTACATACTCAAAGTCAAAATAGCTGTGACTTCACTATGTGCTGCTGTCTGATGCCAGGTGCTTTCAGGTCAAATATTTATTGAGCCCAGCCTCAGTCCTCGGCCTGACGTAAACCTGTGTTGAGGGCTGCCAGATCTTGGCTGACTCCTTGCAGCTCCGCCAGCAGTCGAGTGCAGTTCTGCAGCACTTGGGAGAGTTCTGTGAGTCTGGCCTCCATGGCCTGACTGTTCACTTCATACACACTGAACATGCGGTCCTTCATGTGCTGGCAGACCAAGCCCACCTGGGACATCACAACAACAAAAGCCAACTATGAGGACCAACATACCTCAGAGCCATCAGCTATTTAGAGAGCTCTATGGCCCGGCTCCTCAAACCAATCCTACTTTCATCACTATCACATAAAACTGTAGTCTATGACACATGACACAGCTGCAGAGCATGGCAATGTGTACCTTGTTTGAAAGTTTTTCCTCAAAGGTGATCATCATTTTTTGGTCACTGGAACGGTTTTCATTAATTTGTTCCAATACACCCTGGACTCTCTTCTCCAGTTCATCTATTCTCGTGCTGAGAACGGCACGTACAAAAAACACCACCACATTCATCTTCAGCACAATCATGAAATACATAAGAGACCAACATCAACAGGTTACCACTTAGGTTAACATACTGAGTTCTCTTCACTGTGTGGTTAGAGATTTTTAGAGTACTAGGCTTAGCTCTGCATTGGATACTGTTCTAAGGATGCTGCTCTTGCATATTCTAACTTGCCACCCATCTAGAAATGTACACTACTGTATTAAAAAGCCTGTAACAATTGCCTGGCAATTACTCTTCATTCTCACACCTTATCTTTTGGTCAGGACAGTCATCCAGACTAGCTGCCAATGCAGACTTCTCAGCTGTAGTTTCATGGTCTGTATCTAAACCCTCATCCGCTTCCTACAGATGCAGCAGATGCACAGAAATACAATTATTTCAGTGTTTTATAATAACGGGGCACTACAGCAAGTTTGGACATTATATTGCTTCATAGGTTTGATCTACATCTGCTGAATAGCCTACCTCCAGCTGTCCTGGGTTATGACATCTGGATTTGGGGGATGACTGTAAAGATGAAGGCAGGCTCTCAAAGAAAAAATTGTCCATTTGGATTACCTAATAATAGCGTATGCTATTATGCAAGGGTTCAAAAGTGTGATTCCAGACCAAAATCAACACAGCAATCAATCCAACCAGATCACAACTTCCTACGTACCATTCAACCCAACTGAATGTGATTTCTTGAGTAAACGTAGGTGCAAACATGCTATCCTGACCAAGAGACATCTTAATGGCAAGCTAAAAACCTAACCTTAATTAAAGGCCAAATAAAAACAGTGTTTCTGGTATACTGAAATGACTATGAAGATAAAAAATTCATATTACTAAAACAAAATAATGAGAGTAGTTACTCATAACTCTAACATTAACCGATTTTAAGATTGTTAGCATAGCTTTTTAGCATGGCTGAGAAGAGCTAACATGTCTACTGTTAAACATTACCAAGATTATAAAAACCTCTTTAAAACAGCTACGCAGTACTATATTTTCATATTTTCACGTTTTCATTTATCATTTTAACTCGCTCTTAATAGTTCTATACAGTCCAGATATCATCAACTCAGATTAGTACGGTTATACTCACTTATCAAGTGCAAAACGGCCAACGTAATTTTCGCTTAACTGATTACCGCAGCTGCTTGCAGAGTGTCCTAGTGGCACGAGCCCAAGGATGCAACAGCATCCTTCAGCAAGCAATGGCGAAAAACAACAAGTATCAGTGTTGGTGTGGCAGACTGGTGATACAGGTTGCCTGAATTAAATGGGCGTTGTAATGGAATGGAATGGAATATGCGACTAGACCTCATGACTAAGCTGACTATAAGAACAATATTTTTTTTTTTCTCGAAAGGCTGGTCTATCCAAAAGAAACAGGATGCAAAATACGTTTTAGTAAAAGGCCCAAGTGTGACAGGTGTCTGCATGTCTACTGCGTGGAAGACCATTATGAAAGCACTAAGGCTGATTTGATTTATTGTTCATACATTATGTAAGAACCAATCAAACTAAGTCATGTCTCGGGATTAATTACTTCTCTCAGGACAATGACTGATCCTGAATGTCAGTTAGTTGAAGCAAACGTATAAATTAATAGGCTATTATTTTACATTAATTTAAAATTAGTTTAACTTCTGGGCTCTGCAAACGCAACGAGTGTGTCTGGCATGAGTCGTCTAAATCAGATTGGGCCAGGACCGATGCTGTAACATCCAACCAATCCCTGTGCTGAGGATAATGACGATTACTGTGCTGAAATCCCTGCCGTCACAAGTGTGTCCTGCACCATAAGAGAGCGAAACACTTTGAGTGTGAGGTTACACACCATGCCTGCCAAACAAATGCACATGTTCTGTAAATTAAGGCTTAACAAGAAGAAAAGCATTTAACATACGGGTAAGATATAGCCTATTCCCTTAGCCTATTTTATAGTAGGCTATGTTGATTCCTTACTGTTAATGGTCACTGGCTATGTTTTTTTTTATGGCCTTAGGTACAAATTTTAGTCAGTTTATAACTGCAGTCTAAACCAAAGGCGCTAGCCTAATTATTTTAATATTAATCATTTTAATATAAATATGCAAATTGTATGCTTTATTTATCTTTTTGTATCAAAGGCTGCTACGTGGAGGAGGAGTCAGCATGAAGAAGCAACCGGACGACTAACTTGCGGATTATTTGATTTGGATTTTTCAATTCCACGTATTTTATTTTTTGTTTGTTTCCGTCACATTTATGCAGCAATGGACCCTGCTGTAATTGGTAGTTTTAACTTCTCCTTTGAAGGAGTACATTCTTACCAGTATGGTGTCTATGAAGCACCAATCTACAAGGAGTACAAGCCGCCGCCGAGGGACATCATTCAACTTCCTAAATCAGTACTGTATTTAGTGATGGCTGCTGTGGTTGTCATTGCTGTCGCTTACGCTATAGTTGGCCATCTTATCAAGGACCTAACCCTTGACATCCTAGGTAGTGTATTCTTGAAGAGTGGGTTGTCAAATATAGTTTAACTTGAACTTTGAATGGTAATTCAAAGTTATTCTTTTGCATCAAAAACATCAGTAAACTAGAAAATTCATTAAAGATGTCAAGCAGGCTTATCTGGGAAAAGATGATAGGGAGTACCATGCTATGGCCTGATCTTTCAGCACAAAAATAGTTCTTTTTGACTCTGCCCTCACTCTCTCAATCTTTCTGCTTCTCTTTCCCCACAGACTGTCTTCTGGGCCCTATTGAGGATGACACCAAGGGAGGTGATGACCCCAGTGGCAGTCCCGCTCACATGCCCCCCATCCTCACCCATTCCCATCCCAATGCTTTCCATGTCTGGGACCAGGATGATGTGGTCATTCCCCTGTCTCTAGACATGAGCCCCCAGGCCAGCCCACTGCTAGCTGTTGTTCCGTACATCTCCCATTTTTTCCCGCCTTACTCTTCTCACACCAACAGTCCGGCACTTCCCCAGTCCCAGTCGCTTCCTGGAGACGCCATGAGCCCAAGAGAAGCGGCCTATGCCTGCCCGTGACAAACACACACAGGCGCCCTGAGAAGACCACTGCCACCTTGGGATATCCAGACATTCACGTGGATTGGTCATTGTGGATTTATTGCACATGATCTCCTCATTATTTACCCAGAATGAGTATTGGGACACCAAAGACAATTTCTTGACATGCTTTTTTGGAATTTGCCTGGAGATCCATTTCTCCCTAATGTTGAAAATATCTTGCCTTGAACTTCTGTAGTTTTCTTGGAGTGATTATTCCGTAGGCTATATAAACTTATCCTTTATTTTAACCACAGGAACCATCAGAACACATCTATAAGGAATCATGAGTACATAAGATATATCATGAGAGTGAGAGTTCCACTGTGTATGAAAAGCCTAGTAAGAGGACTGCCTGCTTGGAAATACCTGTTCTTAGCCATATCCTGACAAACAGCCAAATGTGACGTGACTTGAACAGACATGACTGAACCGTCTTGTCATCTGTCCAGTTTCAACATGCTACATCAGGACCTGAATTTGTCCTTTTAAAAGTGATGTTTGAAAGTTGTATTATCCTCCAGTAAAAGCAGTATGTTTTCTGTCTCGCATTGCCTGAAGATTTTTTCAGTGGTGTTAAAATGTGATGTGTTCGACTACAGAATTCTCTTCTACTGGACAAGAGCACTGCTGTTGGTTTGGAAATTAAGGGTTTGGTTTCTGACTATAGATGATGTATCTTCACACAGCTGTCCTTGCTCTGTCTTTGACACAGACCTTGCCTCCGGAGCCTCTGTGTAAATAAAAAGAATAATCCTTTCTTTGTGTTCTGATTCCGGTTCCCAGCGTCATCTGCTGAAGGGAGGCACAATCTGACATGGAGGCTATTTCAGGGAGCAGCTGATTATCAGCAGCTAAGTGGTGGGGTTGTTGTAGGGTTGAGTTAATGGACTTACTGAGGGTGACATGGGGCTAAGATACACTGCTGGGGTTTCAAATTGGCCATCAAAAAACTGTTTGATAGTAAACATTACTTCAATTCTTGGTAATGTTCCTTTAATTAGTTTTAGGTTAATTATTCCATTGATATTCTTAGATTTACAAAAGGTTTGTATATTAAATTTTATATGCTGAGCCTTCTCTTTTGGTTCACTGTGGATATTGTGTTTGAGTGGCATGACAGCATATTAGTGGCGATATTCCACTGTGCTGTTGCTCAACCACAGGGTTGTGGGTAGCCTTGTAGGCCTGATGTCACACATCATTTGTACATCCTGGACTTTAGAGTAAGTCATTGCAATTGCAAGCATACATAAGAATACCTGTCTTCTCTCTCTCTCTCTCTCCGTATAATCTGACATCTTAAATGCGTACATTATGGCATTTTCTGCATCCTTTGATCTGGTCAGATCATCTTTGAAGCTCAAATATCCCCAGTATGTGTGCAAAGAGATTTTGAAGCAGGAGAGGATTATGCTGCATGCAGATTATCTTAATGCTTCTGCATCACAATCATAGCTTCTGAGTGGTTGATACATGTCCCACAATGGTCTACAGACCTGTCCACTTCTTAAGCTGTTGACCAGATCCACAATAGAATCAAATCCACAAAAGCAGTCAATGAGCATTTCACAAATCAGTGGATATTTCACAAGTTCATTCATAATGCATAAAAACAAACCAGAGTATAGACTTCAGTAACATTACATGCTTTGGAGGAATGTGAATGTTTATTTATTTTTCTGCATAAAACAAAATGTTCAGGTCTTACTCTGTAACCACGATTAGCTTCTTGCTTTAGAGGACTGACCTAAAACGAGATAAGGATATGATCGGCGTTGTGAGGTAATCAACTTAGCCACCACTGACAGACTTGTTCCCTCTTCCTCTGGGTCAGATGGGAATCACAGATTAGCTCTTGTGATTCCATTTATTCTAATTCTAAATTGGATTACACTATGCTACCATTCAGCGAGATCACAAACCTGTTCTTTCAGATTCACATTTGCATTTTCTTTCAGACATATTACCCAAGGAAAAACACTATGGCACTTATTTAATCATAGTAAACTTTTCAACTTGAAGAAAATTAACAAATGGGAATTTGCATAATGGAAATGTATTTCTACATCTAGGTTAGACTGGAGTAACACTGAACACAGAGCTCACAACTCATCAGCTCTCATCATGCTTGAATTGAGTACTAACCACCAATGACACGGTGTCACTCAGTTACTCTTAAACAAAAAGGCTGCTGAGTGGCACACAGCCGATTTTGGATAATCCTAACTTGGACACGAGTAAAGCACATGCAAAGGCTGGATTTAGCCTTTAAAATGCACAGGGACAAGTTTGGGAGAGGAAGGTTAGCACAAAGGTTCTCATGCACATACACACTATTAGTTAGGACAACAGGAAATAATAGCCTACTGTTGATCATAACAGCTCCCTGTTGAGAAGTGCAATATGATGAATTATTCAAAACCATTGAATCACTTTCTTTTAAATCAAAATAGGCTATTGTAAACTCAAAACATTCAGGGGTGCATGTGAATCTTTCAAAATGTATCAGGAAAATGTCATTAAATGTGATCACACGGATTGACTGTGTGCCAAATGTGAATGCTTATGGGTAAGGGTTGGAGAACTGCCCGTCTAGACAGCAGTCTGGTGTGAGGAGCTGACCAGCACAAGCGCTTGAGCACACCCTGGGAAAGGGTGCGTGACTGCAGCCATCTGTCAGTCTGTGCTAAAGCCCAGTAGCCTGAGCCTACCCCATCTCTACATGTAAGACAGGAAACCATTTAGCCCGGAGAGCCCAACACAGAATGGCCAAGAGCTTCGAGTAGAACTGCACAGATATTGAGGGTGGGAGTTTTATGGGCAAAATAAACTTCTATGGTTACAAGGCACAGAGCCTGTTAATTATGTTCTGATTAAGGGAGTCAGTTTTTGGCACAGTACCAAGTCAAATACAAATTAAAAAAAAAAAAAAAAAAAAAAAAGAAATGTAAAAGCTAGCAGCACACAGGTGGGAGGACACTACAAATCATTAAGCAAGTGTCAAGTCCAGGGTAGAGAGGTGACTGAGACTCATCCATTCTAATACCCCCTAAGCCATGTGAGTACCAGTACTGTAATAGCACAGTTAGCATGCCGTCAGCACCCTAGTCAGCCGTCACTCACAAAATCCTCGTTGAAGAGGGAGGGAGTGAGGGAGGAAGCATTCCAAAGCCTGTCAACTTCTTCCAGTTTCACAAACCTCCCAATTCCTTCTACAGATATTTTCTCCCCAGGTGGTGCTCAACAGTACTCAACCACTGCCATCTTCTGGCCAAAATGAACCAAAACATCAACCAGTAGAAACAAATTGCAAGAAACAAAGATACATTTAGACATTTTAATAGCCTTTAAAAAAACATTTAAAAAACTAAACCAATTTATTACAAATTACTAATATATTCTTAAAAGATTAGGCACTCATTCTGTGATTTTTTTTTTCTCTACACATCATTAAAGGGTTCATAAATTTATTACATCAAGATCTTACCCAAGATTTATTACATCAAGGTCTTACCCAAGATATTACCCAGCTGCTACTCAAGATCAGGCACACTATCAAAGTTCAGTTCTCGCTTAGAAAGGACAGCCTGGTACAAGGACGTACCCCTTGCTTGTATAAAGGTGATGGTCATTTTCTTCTTGTTGATCTCAATGTGTGCAAAGCCTCCCAGGGTGGAGGCCTTCCCAGTGAAGAACTTGAGTGAGTCGTGGGGAACGTGCTTACGATGGCGTGTGTCAGGATCCATGAAGTTCCCAGCTCCACTGACCACATAGCCCACACCAGACTCCTTCAGGTACTACACGCACACAAAAAATTACACTTAAGAGTTCAGGAAACAATATTAAGGCAACACTAAGCAATAATTTGCAGTCTGGCATCATCTTCATGGTCATATCGGATTTAGAAAAAAAAAAAAAAAAAATGTAATATCCTAGAATGAATGTCAGCAGAAGAGAATAGTAATGCGATACAGAATGTATGCCCTGTGTAAAACCCAGCCCTGAGAGACAAGAAAACCAACCAAGCGAAATGTGGTTAATGGGCAACTTAAAGTGCTGGTGAAAACCAGAAAGGTGACAATTTCACAATTCCACCAGGAAATTAGAAGTAGTAAATAATGAGACCTAGGTGAGCCAAAACAGAAGGACAATGGGTCAAAAGAAGAGCATGGGGGTCTGCAATTTGTTCTACAACATGTAATGTATTCTCAGTGGTATGAAAGGGAATCCTAGTCTCCTAGAATCTAGTCTACATTCCTTGTGTAGGTTTAGTGTGGGTAACTTGTCTCCAGTGTCATGATTAAAGACTGCAGTGATCCACCAAAATGCCTGCCTCAAGTTTTTTTGACCACACAGACACGTGTTATTCCCACCAGTCATCCAGGATATGCACTATCCAGTTTTGTGTGTCAGGTAAGAACAAATAAATTAAACCTCACATTACTAATTAAATCGCCAAACACCAGGTAGCGTGTTCTGGCAGTCCCAATAAGGCTCTGAGAGGAGTGTGGCAGGTCTTGTACGGCTTTCAGGTAGTGAACTCACAATCAAACTTCAATAGTTTTATTTCAAAACCCCTTACTTCAAGTACTTCAAACACCTGTTTAAATGAGCCAATTTCTTTGGATAGAAAAAGCACACAAACCTGCAGGTTATGGTCATGACCACAGAGGTAGGCTGTAGCCTTGTACTTGACCAGCAGGGGACGCAGCCTCTTCAGCAGGCAGTCGGTGGGGCCATGCTCCGAGATGGACCACACAGGGTAGTGGCCGGCCACCAGTAGGAAGTCGGCCTTGGAGCGGGCCATGCGCTCCTGCAGCCACAGCAGCTGGCGATTGGCATGGGCACTATGGGGGCCATGGGGCTTCTGATTCAGGAAGTCATCAGCCTTCCCACACAGCAGGACTGTGTCTACCATGAGGATAGTCACAGTGCTGTCTGTCTGGGGGATTCGTAAGTTCAGCTCGTAGTAGTAGTATGGATATTGCCTGAGAATTGAGTGACAGGTCAGGTTCAAAGACAGCCAGACAAGCAGTCTTCCCTTTTGCTTTCAATACAAAACGCAAATCAAAGACGAGGTAAAGGTCTCACCATCGCTTAGACCGCTTTGTGTACTCAATTTGAGCCATGACATTTCCTGCATGGTCGTGGTTGCCAGCAATTACATACCATGGGACGTACAGAGACTTGGCAGTGTACACCCTCTCAAAGGTCTCCTAAATGACCAAACAGAAAGTCAATACACAAGACAGTGACATAAAGGTAAACAGCAACAAGACAAACTATAAAGACGCATGTACAAACCTCAAACCTGGGGTCATTGACATCAGACACCCCTTTGTAATAAAAGTTGTCACCAAGCGCCAGGATGAAGTCAGCACCCATTTGCTCTGCAATCTTCCCCATTTCAACAGCAGTAGCCTTCTCTATAGGGGTGTTGTAAGGTGGGTAGGGCAGACCACCCCAGTCTCCAATTGCCAAGAAGCGAATAGATGACCTGTTACCTGAATGCATAAAAGGAAGATTTTTAGCCAAGGCAAGTTCCTTCTAAAGAGAGGTCTTAAATGTATAACACTGGAAATAGTATCAAAGCTAACTTGGCATCTCTACAACAAAAGTCAGTTTGCATTTACAGCAACACCGCCAAATGGATAGATGAGTCTAGCTGAAAAAGGCACAAGAATACTTACTGCCTTTGCCTTCAAGGTCAACATATGAGGTTGGGTGGCAAAGGATCACTGGTAGAGCAGTGAGCAGGAGGGTTACTAGTGGTGCAGCCATCTGTTCAACAGAAACAAAATTTCAAGTAACACTACCACTCACTAACACTAACACTAACTTCCACCAGCTCCTATCTCCACCACTCTCTAACTGACAAGGTGAGTGTTCTCCCTTTTAAATCAAATGCTAGCCACCTGCTAATCAGCAACACCTGCATTTCCACCTGCATCTGCACTGCCCACAGTATAGACATCTCTGTCATTGCGTTATGTTGGGCAGTGCCTATGTTACTCTACAGGAGTACAGTTTACACTGATTTTAGTGTTTGTGTTTGTCTAAATGTTGTCCTACAGAGTAACATATACACTAGTAAATTTGCTGTGTGTCTATTGGTTAACACTGATTGATATTTAGGATAATTCGCGAGTAAACGGCGAGTAATCAGGGAAATTTAGTGAGATGAAAAAACAGTGAAACTAACTAATCAGTCGATAGGTGCACCACCTCTCCAAGTGTTTTAAATTCCAAACAAGCACATTAACTCCAATTTTAAATCAACAACCCGTAACGTTTAAAAACAGGTAGAACAGCTAGCATCCTAGCGACAAATAATAGAACAAAAGTAGTTAACCAAAACACAACAGAGGCAACAACATCAGAGAGATGTTGAAGATAGACAATTTACACACACAATGCTGGCTGACTTTTTTTACACTTCCTACCATTCAATTCAAAATGACAGTTCAGTTGAAATTCAGTTGACATTTCAAATAAATAAATATAATAGGCGACATAACTAGGTCATTTGTAGGTAAAAAGAATGACATCACAAAGGCTCAAAAAGGATATATATAAATGACTAATGGTATTTAAAATTCTTCTCTGGATGCAGTAGTCTATAGACTCACATTGAGTGGTTGAGGTCCCCAGTGGTTGTCCTCAGAGGAGACCAGGTTCTTTATAGTGGTCACTCTTCCAACACACTCCACTGACTTCTGGCTCTCACCAGCAACACTTATATCAGCCTCCTGTTAAAGTGTGTGTGTGTGTCTGTGTGTGTGTGCGTGCCTTGGAAGACAGCATGCGGGCAAAGCATGTTCACACTGAGTCAGAGTCCGTCTCGGTGTGTCACTCCAGATCCATGTGACAATACCACAAGCAAGTGGCTGGAGCCAAGGCTGACATTGTTTCACTACGGTGCTACTTTGGTTTTTATGTCACAGGGGAATATCTATCTTCTTCTGTAGGTCAGATCCTTAACTGCAACTTGATACCTAAATAAAGAAGGGGCCAGGGTGGTCAATAAGATATGTGTATATCAAAGAAGACCCCATTCTTTCAAACTGTTATTTTCCTTTACATATTCTTTACGCGTTGTTGTTGTCATAGTTTAAGAACTTGTGAACAATATATAGATCTCACATACATGGTTCTTGAAAATGGTCAAGCTTTGGAAGGCATCATAAAGTGTATGAAGTCAGAGTTTTGAATAAGAACCTAGCACATGAGGAAGGCATTACTGATTTTCCCTCTGGATATGTCATCAATGGCTGTCACTAGGGACAATGATACCAAGTGACAGGGAGTAACGGTCCGTATCGATGCCAGGAAATAAGAAGCTAGGCTACTGGATCCATGTGTAATATAAATCAGTATAAGCTTTTCAATTGATTGGTCCAAAAAAATTGACCAGCTGTCTGTGGCTCAGGGACATAAGAAAATTGACCTCACTGTGCCTATATACAAAGTACTTTCTGGATGTGTTCAAATTGAGGCCTTCTTCGTTGCATCCACCTCATGTGAAATCTACCAATAAAGAGAGTAGTAACAGACATGTGAGGAGTATTTCAGGCATTCCTGCACACAGTGCTGTATGGGTAAGCATCATTTCAATGTGCTTCAGCTGAACATTCAGCAAATAAGTGCAAATTGGCAGCAAAAACTAAACCTGTTCACCCATTTCTGTCTGCATCACGGCACGCCTTGGTCTGCGGCCACTGAAGAAAAATTGTGTGTGGAAATGATACAACATATTAAAGGCTGAAAATACAAAATTTATTTATTAATTAGAAATCTGATTCATTTGAAATGGTTTGAAAAACAAAATCAACTTATCCATTTTGTTAAGAAAATCTCCTCATTCAGTACTTAGCCTGGAAAGATATTGCCACTTGGGGCTACATTCACCAAAAAAAAATCTAATTGATAACCCAAGAACTTGACTGAATTTGATCAAAAATAAAGTTGGCAGCAGTGATGCAAACCACTGGCCACTTCTTATGTACACCACCTTCAGTTTCCAGTCGACCAACACACTGATCCCAAAGAGAAGAGGGGCGTGACAAAGCTTTTGTGGTCTTTGTTTCCGAGCCAAAAAAAAAAAAAAAAAAAAAATATATATATATATATATATATAATACATGCCGACTTCCCCTTTTCCGAGGTTTGGAACAGATTTGTTCACCAGTCACAGGTTACAGTTAATTTCCAACGACACATTATAAATATCAACAGATGATTGGGGATATGGGAACAACTGGTAATAAAACTCAAGACAGACCTGCAGTCAAGTGTTGCTGACACAGTGCAACAACTTCAAAACAAAAGCAAATTGTAAAACCTTGCCTAGAACAAAGGGCATGAGCACTGAACAAAATAAAAACTGAACCAACAAAAAAAAAAAATCAAACAAAAACAGCACCACCAACAACAAAGAAACAGTAGCTAGGAGGGGACAGCCATGCTTGATTTTGCGACGCTTTGCATTTCAGTGAATGCAAGCAAACTTCCCAGCCTTGCCAGGCAAGAGAGCGGCTTGCTCCGGACAGAAGGCGAATCTATTTGTAGGTGGGGTAGGTGGATCCAGTGGCGTAGCCTCCAATGTTGGGATAAGCTGACTGGGAGTAGCTGTAGCCCTGAGCTCCAGGCATGCCATAAGACATCTGGCTGGCATATGCTATTAATGGACAAGACACAGGAGAATGGCACACAGAATGAAAAGGCTGTACACTTCACTCACAATAAGGGGTGGGAATTGATTGGATTTTATCAGTGTCAATGCCATGTCCATTCTACTTATCGGTCCAATTCTTTATCAATTCCTTACTGTTTAGAAGGTATTGTACTAAGCTTTCAGTATTAGAACACAGGCCAGTAATATAGCCTATACCTCTAAGGTGACAATAGCAGCTTATTAGAATGACGAAAACCATGTAGAGCTGTGTTATCCATTTCAATTTTGTATTGAAAGACCCACTGACAATGGTGGCACTGATAAGGCCAGAGGGATATGATTCTCGATTCTGCTCAATTCCACCAATACTCACAATATTATTCTTATTATTGCTTTCAATTAAAACAGTCTAATTGGTACTGGAGTCCTGAACACACCCAGGTATGGTAAGGTGTGGTATTCCTAAGCTAATTTACAGATTGCATAGACTGTGACAAGCCGGGCCTGCCTTTTCCCAACAGAGCAGCGCTCACCTCCATAGCTGTAGTCTGTAGAGGCTGTGGCCTCAGGATTGTGCCGCCCGTAGCCGTAGCCATAGTCAGGCCCCACCAGTGGAGTGTGCGAGGGGGAGGAGGGCTTCTTGTAGGGCGTGTACGACTGGCTGTAGGACACTGGGTAGGCGCTGGTGGTGGTGGGCGTGCTGGGCTTGGGAGCCGCCGTGGGTGCGGCGGTGGCAGCGGCTGAGGTGCCCGTCATCGGCACGCTGCTGGGGTAGCCACCGTAGGGCGTCATGTAGGAGGACACACTGGAGCTGTCTGGGGCAGCAGCGGAGGTCGCTTTGCCCTCGTTGACCCCAGTCAGGCCTCCATTGCCGGTGGAGGTTGTGTCTGGTGAAGAGGCAGAACAATGGAGCAACTGAGTTAGAAAAACTCTGAATCATTTCAGAACTAAGTAATTTCTGTGGGATTATCTGTAATCTGGGTGTGATTCTAAGGAAACCTACCGTAAGCACTGCTATAGACTGACGTGGAGCTGCTGCCGTAGCCATATGTTCCCATCCCACCAGCTGAAACACAGTAAGGAGATGTAAACACGAGGTCACACTTCAGTGACAGGGGTGGCTGTGGAGGTCAGAGATGTGGTGGGAGGGACAGTCACTCAGATAGCTGTGTGGCTAAATAGCTAGCTAGCTAGCTGGCTGGCTCACAGCTCTCACCTGTGTAGCTGCTTGTGTTGTGGTTTAGACCTCGCCCTCGACCGCGACCTCTGCCACGGCCAGTACCCGTCGGGGGGACATATCCCAGACCATACTGGTGGGGCACACACAAACAACACACAACTACTGTCAGGAGACTCAGTTTCATCCTCAGACTCATTTACACTCAGTTTACATGCAGGATCAAGACTCACTGGTGAGCAGATTTAAAGGCAAGATATGCTTCAGTGGAATATGACAGGGTAAAGGCAAGACACGCTTTCAATGGTCATGATGGGTCGAAGAGAAAGGATGCTGTCTATTTTACCATGGGTTTCTTCTTCTTAAACGGTGTGCTGGCCTGCACCACCTTCTCTAAGGCGGCCATAGCAGCGTTGGCTTTGGCCAGCTTCTTGCTGGAACCAGTGCCCTGGAACTTCTGCCCATCAACCTCCACCTGAGCACCCAACCACACAGAGGACCATGGGACACACACAGGGATAAAACCTATACGTGATATTACCCTGAAGCTACTTTTAATGTAAACAATTAAAATTAATGTATTATGGCATTGTTTGTAATATCTTGGTAAATCTAAATCTATCTTGATTCATAAAATAGATTATGAATATGAATATAAATAAATGATATAACATTGTATTATCAAACTATTTATCGCAAAGATAAATCAAGACAGACTTAAAAACAGATTAGTTTTATATCAGTTATCAAAATAGCAGCACATTCAATCTTGGACTGCAACTATTATTTTTAGTTGGGCAAATCGAGCTCTATGAGCTGATGGAAGCAGAAGTAGGCTGGTCCTCCTTACAATCAGGGACATGTGGAAAATTCATCATTGCAAATAGACACTGACATTCCCTGAAGGACTTTATAATGATTTATAGTGAAACACACACAAATTTGCAGAGCTGCACAGCAAAAAGGAATGTAACAAACAGCAATCCACATACATTCTTTGCAATGATTACCAGCCAGTGTTTCTTTTGAGACGACAGACTATTTAAAAGGCAATTGCTCTATTTGAGCAAGTGGTAGGCCAAATGCTCTATCTGACCAGCGGTAGACTCCAAAAAAAATGGAGGTGCTATTGGAGTATATCCCAAAGAATCACAAATACATTGACAGTCCACACATTACTGCTGAGGTCAAATTTGAAACTAACAAGATTTTTCTTTCATTTTTCTTTCTTATTGTCAGTTAAGTCTGCACACGACTATCCTGCTGGTACCAACATGGTTGTGATGACCAAGTTGCTTTGTCGACTGACCTCGATGACAAAGCTCTTGATGTGACTGCTGCCAGTCTCGGACACCAGCTCGTACTTGAGGCCTCGGCGCAGCTCGTTGAGCTCCATCACTGGGTTCTTGCCATGTTTGGTGAGGATGGGACCACCCTGGAAGGCTGACTGTGCCTGGTGGGCAGGGGGCAATAAGGACAATGATTTCATGCTTAAAGGAAAGGAAAGACTTCAGAGACTTATTTTCTACCCTTGCAGTACCAAGTCTGTTCACAGGCACCTCTTCAGTGGGTAATTTGCAGTGAGTATTCCACTACACCTGCACTTCTGAAGCAAAGAGGAGGAAGAGTCCCCCAGGACTATTAAGTGAGCAATGGGGGATTCTCGTTTCCCTTCTCCTCACCTCAGCACTCTCCTCTGGCTCTGGGAATGGAATTGTGACGGGTGCAGGCGGCTCGTCCTGCTCCTCACTGGCCACAGGGGGCGCCGCTGGTGCTGCCCCCGCTCCCCCGGCTACCTTCTTCTCTGGAGCCAAGTGCACGCCCAAGCCCTCCAGAGCCTAAGGACAGACCTCCAATCAGCATCATTCAGCCAAGATGGACAAACAGGACATGCTGGTCGGACCTCTTGGAGGGAATTATTGTAGATCAAGGAGTCACTTGCTAAAAACGCAAACCCAACAGCCACTCACTTTCTGGGACACACGCAGCTTGGCCAGGCGCTTGGAGGGGCCTGAGGCCTCGTAGGTGACACCATCGATGTCCACTGCCATGGTGAAGACAGGCATGTGCACGGGGCCTGTTTGAGAGACCAGCCGGTACAGGAGGCCCGGCCGCATCTTATTCAGCTTCAGCATGACCACTGAGCTCTGGGGGAGAGCGTTGGCATCAAAGCCAGCTGCAGGGAGGCAGGAAATCACACAAGCATGCATCAGCAGCATAAACACCTCCATAGCAAACAAACAAACAAACACACAAACAAATGACAATAACTGTAGCCATTCACATACGTTTCTTAAGAGGCTTCTGAAATTTCTTCTTCTTGTTTGGGTTGCCATTATTGACTCCATCTTCCAAAGGTCTCTTTGATGGTGGGGCAGGCATTACATCTGCTGCTTTAACAACTAAATACCACACAAATACAAAAAAAATATATTCTATTTATACATACATCTTTGCTTGCTAAATTCTTCAAAGGAGCAAGTCAACCAACAGATTTTAAGAAGGAAGATTTTAATGATGCAAATTTGTAGGTGACATTAATGCATCCAGGCAAACAATCTGTTCTGTTCTTGTCTGGTGATACCTAGTGGCTCAGGTAATCTAATCACAAGTGGTACAGGAATGGATTTCTTAGCTGTAGAAAAAAAAAATATATATATATAAAACAAAGTTTTCTGTTTGTTTTAAATGACACTCTTGGTATTTCTATATGCAAACAAGTCTGCAGCAGGGCTTTTGTGTACACACCGCTAAAAGAATGTGGCCATATGGGTCAAATCCCTCTGCAGCTTGAGAGCCATTCACAGTGGAGCTCTCCACTTACGATGGGATTACTCAACATGTCTGTCCATGCCAGGTATAAACAGTTTCGTAGTTACTGGCACATCAGCTACAGAAAAAGTTGCTGGCTACTACTGTGATCTGTGATGTTATGATTGGAGAGTTGACCATACCTCCTCCAGGAACAGGCATTCTTCCTCGGGCAGCCTTGGCTGAGTAATTAAGGCGCTCCATACCCAACACTGTGTGAACCTGGCCAAAGGCACACAGCCTCAACGCTTTCTGTCAGACAGACAGACAGACAGACAGACAGACAGACAGACAGACAGACAGACAGACAGAGAGAGAGCACAAATTTAAGTGGCAAACTTGACCTTTGACTCCTGTGTGTTTTCACTGTGGAGTGGGGAGAAGCTTAAAGCTTAAAGGGATCCCTGACTAGTAAGACAAGTTGGTCTTATAAGATTGACAGCTAGATGAACGTAATTTAGAAACACTCAAAATGGTTTTGGTTTCTTAAAAGTTTAGAAAATCCTTTTAGTCATAAACTTCTACTCATAAATAGCTGACATCAAGGTGCAGCAATCAAGCTGTTGCTGCACATAGGCACAGTCCATATCAACCAGGCGATGTCACTTTTTACCCAGAAAGCACTGAGATGGAAACGCAATGGTAGCTTACAAGCTCTGCAAATGAAGGGATTTCCTAAATGTTTGAATAAAAAAAGTTTATAAAATTTAGAGTGTCAAGTCCTGTTAAAAATAGCTGATATCTACATCAGTCTTATAAGTTCAACATGTCTTACCAGTCAGGGATCCTTTTAAAGCAAGGAACATATCTGTGCCTGAAGTCATTGAAATTTTTGAAGCCACTGTATAACTATATACACCGAGTTTGTATAGTTTTTAAATAATACGGAGCCAGAATTCAGCCCGGGGTAAACCCTGGATATCTTCATCAGGCTCCCTGAGGAGGCGTTTACTACAGTGACACTAAATTCCCCAGAAGGGTGACGACTCGAACTGCAGCCGACTTCTATGGCCAATACACTCATTTGCCAGGGGCAGCCTGCCCCGCACCCCATCCCACTCCCACCATCATCTCGGAGTTGGTTGCCGTTAATCAAGTTTGAATCACCGGTCAATAGCCCCACCCATACTTTTTGGCCATTACCCATACTTTTTGGCCATTACCCATACTTTTCAGTGCACTGGGTTTCGCTGTGATTGTCAGTGTGAACGCAACATGCACTAAAACATAGCACCATTACAGACATGACCAGGGTTTCTCCACAAGGACTGAAGGCAGGGGTGAGCTACCTCAGTGGCATGTTTTGTTTGGTCCACAGATCAAATATAATGTGGGCTTTGTTAGTCAAAAGTGTCTGGTTAGAAATGAAACAGACACAAACATAAACAAATGTGATTTCAACCAGTATCACTGACTGCACCTCTAACACTGCACACACAACCAGCAGGAGGTGCTGAAACTCATTTCCCTCCCCATGAAAAACTTCTCTCGGAATCTCAGATTCCCAAGACAGGCCTTCTCTCTACTCACTTGGGCACTTGCAGTGAGTTCCTCTCGCTCCTGAGTCGTCATATGACCAGCAGCGTCAGTAGCTTCTGACTCACAAGGGTCGTAAAGGCCTGGGCCATCTAAGGATTGAGACAGTGGGTTTGTTTGTAAAGCTTCTCAAAGCCCTCCATCAACTAGCACTCTCAAGCAGAGCAAAGACACCTGCCTTCCAGCAAGATTCCAGATGCTACACACTCAAGGACTCGCCGCAGCGCTTCAGCTACTCCCAAAGGTCTCTCACATGTCTTGATAGCCTTCTCACACAGCAGCTCCAGAGCCTGAAGAACAACAGAAATCTGCATGTTAGCAAAACCTCAACTCATCTGCCTGTGCTACAAAGTCTACACTATAGTTCAAAATGTGAGGTACACAGACTTGTTTTTTTTTGGCCTTTTCTAGCTTTTACTGATAGGACACTAGAAAGTAGACAAAGCAAGTGGGAAAGAAAGATGTAGTGGGATTGGGGCCTTATGGGCACAACACCAGGCTGCTGCAGGATTGACAAGCAGGCTCAATGTGTGCGCTGGTCCAGAGGTCGTCTGCACTCACCCATCCCTTCAGGGGAAACCAGGAGGGAACACAGGTGCAGAGATCCCTCATGATGCGGATGACCACCACACAGGACTTCAGCTCATTCACTCTGGCCTGGGAAAACCAAACCGCAGGTAACAGCACCAGTCAGCTTCTACAGTAATATGCTCATCAGTCAGCTGCTTACAGTCCTAGGGCCTACAGCAAGTATCCTCTAAAACGGAGCAAGCAAGTGGTGCTTAGTACTGTTTTTATAAGCTTAAAGCCTTTAATCAGGGAATTGTAGGGATTGTTTTATAGGCCAAACAAAGTAGAGACCTGCTGTCAAATGTGTATTTCAAACGTTTTCAGAGCCACGTTGCTTTTGGCATTTGAAGACACGGTTCTGTTTAGAACATTTCACATGCTGCTACGACCATTTCAAAACGATCTCCAATGCTTCATGGAGTAGTTCACCCACATTTCATACACTCTATTCGGGGATGTGGAGGCTGTTTTCACACTTGGCCTGTTTTGCTGGTCCAAACCCGGGTGCATATACTCCCCCTTCAGACTGCCCTTGGGGTCTCTTTCCACCTGAAACAAGTTCGATGTAAACCATGGTACATCTAAGCATGTAAGCAACATGCACTTTTCATTTACCATTAGGCAATGAAATAAAGGAAATCTTTGATTTAAGTGATACAAGCTGCTCAAATAGGGTAGCATTTGAGAAAACAAGATGAATTTGCAACTTCACTTGCAAAGCATACAATAAGCAATAGTCATGTGCTGCTGTCTACTATTTGGCTGTGTCCGAAATGGGGAAGTAGTAACTTGTTGTCATACTGCCACTCTCAAGTTGTCTGTCATAAAAGGCATCAAGGCACCAGCTAAAAACTTAGTTTCAGACAACTTAGCTGGATAGCTCATTCAAACGCCGTCTTTTGTTTATTAAATTGACTTCATAATTTGACAGAATTTTGGACGTTGAACACAGCATGAACGATACATCTATGCTGCATTCAAAACTGGGCAAAACGAAGGTGCCTTTGAAAGCTGAATTTGATTCATTTATTTGATTTGGACATGCCTTGATACCTTGCGACTGAACGCTACCTTAGAAGACAGCATTTTTTCTGTTTCGGACACACTTTTTTTCTCTTCCTTGGTTTAGATCAGATCAGCTTTACAAACCACACAGGAGTTAAGCTGAACTGTACCACAGGCCCCCGTTTTCTGGGGGGAAACTCAGATGTGGTTCCTTGCTGTGCCCCCAAGTTTGGAATACAGCCTTCACATTGACTATATAAATCCAACTAACAGCTCAAACAGACCCCACCAGTTCTAAAGTGAAACCAGCAGTAAGAATGTTAGGTCCCACCCTACACACACACACACACACACACACACACACACACACCACACACACACACACACACACACACACACACACAAGACCCAAACTGCTGAATCACACAGTCAGACAAAGGCCCAGAAACAGAAGGACAGACAGAGTGAAGCAACACAAAAGCTCAAAGGCGTCACACTGAGCTTTTAGTAACGCTAATGTTAACACTTGCCATTGAGTGCATCAGAATGATGGCTGAAACTCTGACTGAATTCCAATGACCCCTCTAAGCTCTGATCCCTCAAAGACTAATGGTCATGAGTCAGCCAATCATGAGGTCATGCTATGCAAGTTAAGTCTTTGAGGGTTCAGGTCTTAGGGCTAAGGAGGCATTGGGATTCAGCCCTTATGTCTGCTCAAAGCCCAACCCCACTCAAGTTTAGTTCCTGCACCCCTACATGTAGAGGATCTTAGGATATGAAATGATGGGTGAACTACTCGTGAAATACACATCTGACTCAGGTCTGAAAGATACTGTCATTTAATCAAACAGCGTGACAATAAAGGCATGGTGCAAACCTGAAACCACTTGGTGTGGCGTAGAGACGCCAAGGCATCCAGGCATTTCTGCCTGTCCAGGGCGTCCGGCGGAGGGCTGACCGATTGCGTTTCTATTGGCGAGTGGAATGAGAAGACAAGGCACAGTTTGACCAAGCGGGGTTCTGTTACATGTCCCGGGGGGAAGAGGCAGTGTCCCCATGCTACCAGCATCCAGAGGGAGAGGAGGGGGGGGGGGGCTCCTTACTAATGCCCTCTGGATTTCCCACCCATTCACCCACAAATCACATTTGCTCTAAGATTTCAATATGCTGCTTGCTGTGCTACATTAACTAGCAAGCCTGCAACCAACCATTATAAAGGGAGCACATCTGTGTACAAGTCTACTGTCATGGTTCTGTTAACCTGGGCATTCGATTACATGCTGCCACAGGTCCCCACAGCCCCCTCCTCTCTCCCTCATTTTTAGGGCATACTGCTTTTCCCCTTCCAAGACAGACAGCATCCAGTTGGTCAAAGGTCCAGCATCCCTAAAAGTGGACAGACTTGAAGGTTTGGATAAAATAATCAGATTTTGAACACAGGCAACAATATTTAACTGTCAAACGACTAAATTACCAAACAGGTAAACAGGTCCTTACTGCAGCAAACCAACAATGAGCCGTGGACTCACTCATCCATGGACATGACACTCGCAGGAGCAGAGATATAAGAAATGTATTGTGCTACACTGATCCATTTATTTTGTTCAGCTCAGATTTCAATGGCTGAATCTGATGATTAGTATCATCATTATTACCGCTGCAAATGGTACATGAGACTGGAACAAATCACACAAGAGAGAAGAGATGAAAAGGAAGTATGTAGGACTGTTTCTTTTTTTTACAGGGGAGAGAAATCTTAGGGTTTGTTGCCTTAGACCAAAGAGCAGTCTAGTTCTGACTAATAACCGTCAAAAGCAAGGACATTCTCATGTGTCCAGAAATAAAGTTAAAAGTCAGCCATATGGTCAAAGGCAGAGCCTGAGTCTGTACAGTTAGAGCTTTGAGAGCCAGAGCATGCTTTTCAATCAAACAACAGTCAGTACACTGACCTGTAGATAGATCTGAACTAAGCTAACCCTGGTGTGTAATTAAACATCTCTTCTCAGATTCAGAGCTAAGGGTGGGCAGTTGATGACGGAGGACTAGTATGTCACAGCTAGGATGGAATTGTAGAGCAACACATATCAATGATCAGCCTTTCCTACATAGCTTAACAGCTACTCAAGCTGAGAGGGAGGTTGGGGGCTATCATATTTACATTTTGTCTAAAGCTGCAGAACAATGTGTGCAAGTCCTGCACGCTCATTAAGTTTGAATATTTAGGTTGGGAAACTGGAACACAACCTATTTATTTTGTCGAGACCTTGATTGTGCACAAAAATGTGCTATATTAGGACAGCTTAAGTCAGTGTAACATCCCATGACATATCAGTGGATTGGTCCTGACTAAATATTTTACCACGACGCTGAAGAGGGAACTGACTTCCGATCACTGAGAAATTTAGCAAAATAAAAAGTCACTTGAGTCCACCTCTTTAAACATATACCTACGAGTGAATTGTGCCAGTCAAATTAAGATTTTTTTTTTTTATTATTTGCTGCAATACAAACCATGAACAACTTTTAAGGTAAAGCATACGCGTGCATTGCCACTGTGGAATTTCCTGTTTCGAAAAGCCTACCTACAGACGCTTGGAAATCAACAACGACCGAGATTCGACTGAAAAGGTCAACGTAGTAGAGTACTACACCACCACCTGACTCGGTGCTACAGGAAGGGATGGGAGAGAGAAACTTCAAGTGCAATGATCAACAATACTGAGACACACAGTAGCTGTGGTTCTCTTGTCAGCCATTAGAGGACAGACTGGTGTGGGGCTACGTACCTTCTGCCATGGCCTGCTGCCTGACTTCTGGAGAGGTCACATGCACCTTCAGGGTTAGAACAGGCTCTGTTGTGCTCTTGATCACAATGCAAGCATCTTGGGGACACGGAGTGACTGTGTATTCTTCATCAGCCAAGGTCTGTCGGAGGAGGAGAAACTGTAGTCAGAGTTGTGTACACTCTGTGGCACTTTCTTTGGTGTATATGAGTCATATCCAGTGGTGGAAGAAGTACTGGAACTCAGTATTTAAGTAAAAGTACAAAAAAACAGCAAAATATGTCAAGTAAAAGTAGAACTGCAACATCAACAAGTACTGGTGCAATATGTTGTCTCTTAATGGTCTACATTTCAATACAAAAACATTGGCCTACAGAATTAGCTCCCATATGAAATTGCACAAAATTCCTATTTTTTCCATGGAAATGCTGATAACCAAAACTGCTTCCCGAAAGAAAATGACAAAAAGTCCACTAATTATGATTCAGATTTTAAAGATAGGCTGACCAGAAAAAAAAATGACATGGTCAAAATATTTGACCCTTACAAGCAGTCAATAGTGTATGTTTTCGGTCTCAAAAAGGAACAGCAACTTGTCCATCTCCTTACAAGATAGAATGAGCCATGATCTCTCTGACCAGCCTAACATGGGCTGCTCCATCACATCCAAATGCTCCATCTCCATCCTCGTAATTGTTGACAGCAGTTTGCAGTTGCAGCAGTTTGTAAAGTGGAATAGGCTACACACAGTCGCTTAGGTTATATAAGGATTACATATTGAAGGTAATGCTAGTCAAACTGGGACACAAATTCATACAAGTGGAGCAGCATGCCTCGCAGCAACAATTGGATTACTTATTCACATGAGCAGGCCAATAGTCACACAGGATAAACACATCAGGTAAGGTGTATCGTCTATGAAAAGCCGCTAATTGACCTGAGCAGTTAGCAAGCTCTAAGCAAGCATAACAGCTAACAAGGGTGATGCTAGGCCCAGAAAAATGGCGCGCTGACCTAGACAAGAGTGCTTCGAGTTCATGATGACAAAAACATAGCAAAACATTTTATTCGTCACTTATTGGGATAAATGGGAACTTCAATCTTGCAATCTGCAAATCGGCTGCACATAAACAATGTATTTGATTGGTTTAAACTTCTGAGACAGCCCAGGCAACTTCAGCAAAAAAGTGATAGCCTAATAAAATGTAATGGGACGCATTTTAGAAATGTAGAGGAGTAAAAGTACAGATCATAGCTGCAAAATTGTAGTGAAGTAAAAGTATTCATAATTATCTCAGTACTGTAACTTTACTGTTACTTTCCACTACTGGTCATAAAACAGTAAAACTCATTATCTCTTTGTAGTGGCCATGGTGTTACCTTGAGCTGTATTGAGAGCTTGCCCGTCACCATCATTAGCAGGGAGTTGGTGGGGATGTCTTTACACAGCAGCACCAGCTCCAGCTCCAGATCATCCTTCAGCAGCAAGCCCTTGGCCACAAGGCCCACTCGGAACACCCCACGCAATGTGCGAGTGGGCTCACTTAGGGGAGAAAAAGCAAGCAGGTAAGACACAATTCACTTCCAGCACTCGTCCATTCATTCACATTAGATGTAGTCACAAACTGTCATAATGACATGTTCCTTGACTAGACTGCTGACCCCAGAACCCTAAGCTCTGATGGCTGATTCTTCTCTAGTGCCTTAAACTTGACTGTCAAGGCATCCCTCTCTTACCTCTCCGCAGACCGGAGCAGGTCCTGCTCATTCATCCAGTCAGAGACAGCTTTGAGGCCACACTCCACGTGTCCCACCATTGTCTGCACAGCTTCCAGCTCCTCTGCCGCTGGGTAGATTTCCGTGTGTTTCATCATCACGTAACGGTCGGCACCAGCAAACAGGCGGTTGGGAGGTGTAGGGGGCTGTCAGAGGAGAGATGGTGGGGGAGATGAGTTCCAACTTTAAACATGCCAGACATACTACGCACTGCACAATACTGATTGTTTTCTTTCACAAAATAAAATCCCTCTTTTTACAAATACAACAAATAAGTGTTTTCTCTCCTGAGCTGGAATTTCAGTGGAATATCTCCAAGATGCACTTGAAGAGTGTGCTGTTGTTTTGTTTGGAGAATGTCTAGATCAGCTGAAGATCCTCAACATGAGTTAAAGTGTTTTCAACAGTCTCCTTGGGCAAAATGGGATTGCATACTTCCAAACAGTATGACCATATTTTGCCACTGATTAACATACAATTATCATCATACTGTAAAAGCTAATTGAGATGATGGAGAAAGTGAATATTTATTCAGGCTACTACAAGGCTTCTACACAGCTAAACAGAATTACTGTATGTGGACTGAGGCAAGCATGGTCAGAGTTCAAGTTGGGAAGCTTACTTCTTGCGCAGCAGAGGCATACTGATTCTCCTGTTCATGGAGGGCTGCAATGTATTCATCGTACTTTCTGAGTTCTTCGTCATAGCACAGACAGTCATACCAGTAACGTAGGTCCTCATACCTGATGGAAGCGTGGGAAAAAAATAAAACACACACAAAATTATCACAAATGTGTTCCACTGCAGCAAATGCCTTGTTGTGAGGTAAACTGTATTACCCACTCTGAAACAGGCAAGCCCAATCCTTATACAAGGCACATGTTTACAGACTATTCACACGCCGCGTCTATGATTGGGAAGACCTTGGACGCATCTTCATAATTCATACAAGTCAGATCTCGTGGCGGATTGAGGCCCCATCTGAGGTAAATACGCAATGTTACCCTAGCACTAAAGATCATAATTACCTGTCAAAATCATGAGGGTGTAGTCGATGACCATCTTGAATCAAGCTATCCCAGTACAAGAGTTCCTCATAGGCCTTCGTCTCATCCCAGATGAGCGACTCTTCAGTCTGCATTTTTGTCTTCTGCCAGAGCAATGCTAGTTACTTTTTTTCTGTAACAAGACGGAGTGTGCAAGGTCAACTCAAACACCCAGCTATGCATAGGCTATGAACTAGGCGTAAACACATTTTAAAGGAGATAGAGAAGATGGAGGCATTTATGACAAATGAAAAGTTGACTAATGAATGGCTAAGTTCTTCCTGATGTTATGAGCTAACGCTAACGTTTGCTAACGATACAAAACGAACTTTGCCGTTAACGCCGCTATGGCTAGACTACAGCATTTTGTCAAGCCTTCGTAGGGTTCCCCAAACCCGATAATATTGAGTTCATCAACACTGACATTTATATTTGTCTTACAACACAAATGACAGATGACGTTAAGGTTAAGTTGGAGATGGGCTGCTTAGTTATTAGTAGCTATGTAGTTATCGGGCCAAATTGTGCGAGGTGAGTTTAACGTTAGAGATTTGGTCATGTCAGTCAATTATATTTACCTAACATTTAGAAATAATCCGCTGTGTTACAAATGTCAAACCAGAGAATTTGGCAAAAAAGTACATGTTTGGTGTTAGCGAGAAGGAGAGCAAGATAGCCTAACGGCGAGTTGCTAGCTAGCTTACAAGATAACAAAATAACATCAACCTGCATCATTGCCTGCTAGCGAGCTAATTCAGCGCCGCAGACAGATTAGCCTGAGATTCCACACTTTCACTGAAAGTAAAAAAACCCGCACTGGTCGATTGGACACTAACTAAGAGGGTGGTTTGAAATGCATATATACCACAAAGCAGTTTTTTTATTTCTGCGTAATATGACATTGTTGGCCTCTTGCAATTCTACACTCACCTTTGCTCCTTCCTTACAGTCGCTCTCTGTGGCTGCCGCCGCCGTCTCCTGCACACGTGAGAGGGTCTCCTCGCAATGCCAAGGAGAGGAGGGAGGTGTGTGGGTGGATGCTGATATGTGCGAGAGAAGGAAGGTGATAGTGGCAATGTTAAATTGTTGGCTATAAAATCTTCTGTGACCGGTGGATCAGAACAATCCTTATGTAGTCTATTCATAACATGTCTTAGGATGTAGAGAAAGACAGAGTTTTTTCAGGCTTTCAGAATTAGATTGCAGCACAGATGTGCTATAATAATACCTCCCTCCACTTCCCTCGTAAAATAATAGCCTATGTTTTGCAACAAAACTGTTTGAAAATGTTACTTTATTATAAAATTTCCCCAGAGAATTGAGGAGATAAAACAGGCAATAAATATGCAATGTGTTCATACATTCATACGTATTAATATACATTCATAAACTTATACACATGTATAAAAAACAATACAAAACAGTTTTCCATTGTCTTTGATAAAACATTGCTAAAAATGCACACAGCTCAAGCTGCAAACAAACATATTATTTCAATGATGTTATCATTGAAGTCTTATCTCCAAAAAACTTGAAGTAACATTCATAATTGATTTTGATGATAATCCAGTCATTTTAAATGAATGCTGTGCAATCGCATAATAGTTTGGCACAGGAATTCTATGTGCATGAGAAGACCATGTCCACCTACACATTCAAAATCCTACGACTGGCAAGTTCCTGGCAGGTGTTCAAACACTTGTGTGCTACAGCTAATCTGGTTTCCATGATTGAATCCATCATGACCTTCGATGTGCTGTCTCTAAAGTGATATAGTAAATGTAATGTTTACGATGGTATAGTCGGTCACTGTACTGACCGACTACAGATTCTCATTACTGTGCAAACCTGCAGTAATGATACCAATTAAAGAACTGTTCAGTCAGTCTCCCGCTGCCATTTAACATTACTAACCAGTCATTAACCATGTTGAGGAGACAGTACAGGCGAGAGTGGAGGACTTCAAAGTTTTGTATGTAGAAATGTCTTATTCAGATTAATTCTGTACATATTCAACTACACTATGCCTGTGACTCTGTTATAGTTCTTAACAAGTCAGCTCTGTCGTTCTGCTGTGGATTCTGGTCTAAATGCATGGAGCACACATGTATCCACAAGAAGCCCCAAGCCTAATAACAAATGTTTTTTTTTTCCCAGCAATCTCAGACTTTGTTGACAACATTCTTTTCTGAACTCGGGAAGGAGCTGATCTCCCAGCGGCGAAGTGTGCTGGCCTTCAGGTCAGCCTGGCGCTTAGTAATGATATAAATCTTCCTGAGGACAGCCCGCCGGAGGAGGATGTACACCCAGGGGTCCAGGATCTGGTTCCAGGAGGCCAGTCGCACACCCATTATCATTAAAGTCCTGTAGGTGGCCAAGTCATCTCCAATACTATGGCTGTAAGACCGAGTCACTGTGATGAGGCCAAAGATCTGGTAATAAAAAAAGTAAGTTAGACCTTTTTTTTTTTACACTTTTTAAAACTTTATTATACTCTTGCCGTTGCCTGACAAGAGACCATTTTTTAAATTCACATGTTATTAGTAGCGATCCACCAACATAAATGTTGAATTTCTTTTAAAATGGACAACAATCTGGATACTAAACTCACAATAAATGTTGTCTTGTGTACAGAATACAATGAATATGTGTTAATTCTGTATTCTACGGTTGAGTATTTTTCCAGTGTAGGGACTTGGTCACGACGAGGCATGTTCCTGAGACTCACCAGCAGGGGGCTCCAACAGATGCAGGATGTCACCATGATCCCCACCAGCTGCACCACCATCTCGATGTCGTGGGACTTGGCTGAGCGGTGCTTGTAGGACTTTCTCCGCATACGCGCCCGTACCAGTGTGAGCCCGCTAATGGTGTTACACACAAATGCCACAGCCAGCGAAGTCAGGCCGAGGCCCGAGAAGAGCATGACAAACGCCACGTCTGCCTGCTTCGTGTCCTCCAGCACATTGATAAAGCACCAGGTTCCTGGGTGTTGATAGGTGTAAGAGCCCAGCTGGAAGCAGGGCAGCAGTGCCACACATAAAGCCGCCAGCCAGATGACTGACAGGGACACCTTGGTGCGGGTGGTGGTGACTAGAGAGGCATGCAGCAGTGGCTGGGTGACCCCCAAGCAACGCTCAGCCGCCATGGCACAGCCCAGGAAGAGCGGGCACAGCCCGAAGAACACCATGCTCCCACCCAAGAACTGGCACAGAGGGTCAGCCGAGTCATAGTCCTGTGGGGATGTTCCTTCAGACAGGTAGAGTCTCAAGACCAGAGCGCCAGGAATAATGTGTCCGGCAAAGTCTGTCGACACCAGGGAGGTGGCAAACAGCAAGAAGGTGGCCTTGGAGCGCCTGCGAACGTGCTTGGTGGCGTTGGCAAGGATGATCAGGGCCACGATGTTGGAGAGGACGCCCAGGGTCATGGAGAGACCAGCCACAATGATGCCACTGGGAGGCGGCTTCTCTACAGAGACGTTCCCCTGGAGGGTGAGAGATGTCATGGCCACATCCGCCTCTGGCTGGCTTTGGTTGGAGAGAGGATCGAGGGGCACAGAGCCAGATGAGTTGCAGTGATGCACAGATAACATCATGGAGCTTTTAGACTCGGAGTGTCAATCACTGTACAGGGACGCTGAGTAGAAATAAAACACCAGATCAGTAAGGGTTTAAAAATCAAACTTGATCCTTTCATTACTGAATAGGGATTACTGAAAAATTTATGGAAATTTTAAGCAGAAATATAAAACTTGGGCAAGTTTGAGATCACAAAAATATATTTTCTTATCCATAATAATTATCAACCTGATATCAAAAAAGGAATGTTTTCATTTATGCCTACAAGCTTAAGTGGAAGGGTTTTGTGCATTGTCAGGCATTGAGCTGTGGATCTGCCCAAGGTTTCTTCCATGAATAACTACAAGGGAGATTTTATTTGCCCCTGTTGCTCTTGGGTGCACCTTGTTAATGTCTTTAAAGTGACATGAGATTATTCTATTGTAAATGGCACTGTATAAATATAATTGAATTGGATTGAATAAAAGATAGTAAAGTTAAAACAGCACTGTTGACAGCCAGCTGTATGAGGTTAGCTCAGATCATTCATTATAATTAGCCAAAGTGATAACTGGCAAGGGTAACTTCATGGAAAACCAAGTTCATTTAAAGACATTCCATTTGGTTTGATATTGTCTTGCATGAGAACTGTCATTTTGTGTCAAATGTGGTAAATTAAAATGTGGGGTTAAATTTAAAAAGGTTTGGATCTGTGCAGACCTACTAATAATAGGCAACATTTAACATTACATCAACAGCACCACAATCACCGTAGTCACTTTCACACAAACTAAGAATATGTATGTTTAGTCGGTTTACCACAATATGGTATTTAAACACTAATCTGAGTCATTTCGTCAACGACTAATAGCCTTTTGAAACTGTGTTTTATCTATTACAAACACCGCAGGACTATTAGGCCTACATTAACCTAAGAAAATGTACCCTAAAGATCTTGTTAGAGAAATTACAAGTAGGCTAACATATCGAGTTATCAACTCACCATTATTGAATTCCAAAGAACATCGATCCACACTGAATGGTCAGAAGTTCCTTCTGCGTCGTTGTTCCCAGATATACGTAAAGCGCTTAAAATAATCCAAAGAACACGCACACCGAGATCTTCTGAATACAAGGCAATTGCGCAATTTCACAGTTCCTTTAACACTATTTCGTCGAATATTTCAAAAGTCCCGTTGCTTAATAAAACTTCCTAATGGGATAAGTACTGTGTTATCGTGTTGCCATACTGTCACATGGAGACTTGCACTGCATGCAGTTTCCTTGAAACTACCTTTACGAAGGGCTCTGGGCTTTTATATACGCGCGAATCGGTACAAGCAGACAGCCTCTAGGCGGCTTTCTGAGTCAGGTCCTAGTGTAACTTATCGATTGTCCATATTTCAAGTGAATCACCTGCATCTCCTGACCAGTATGTATACAATATAATGTTAAGCTCTGTTCATCATGGGTGTCAAGGTCCAAGTCTCGAAATGTCCCTGCGGTAGACAGCGTATTTGGATGTTGTATAATATCCTACAGTCTAGATGTTGATGAGCCATTAACTGGTCAGGAGGATGAGGAAGCTTTAACAGTAAATGAACTCAAAGGAGCAAGTATCTTCCTGAGAGGTATGTGTTGGCCTTTGTTTACTTTACAAAGTCTTTGGTTTAATGTAGTTGCCATAAGGCTTTTCATATAGGTTGCAGAATTATGGCGCACATTTAACGCGGATCAAAGTGACAAATTTCGACCGATTCTCATTGCTTTGCACGAGATTATCTTAGATTTCTGCTCTCATAAAACTTCGGCCCAAGTGAGTGATATTTTGTGGCTTTCCAACTGGTAAGTCCAAAAGAGTCCCTTATACAGCAATCCACTTGATGCTGGGATAGTGCTATGTGTTGCTCTTTGCGTTATAGGGCCCTATAGGGGAGAAAAGTGTTTGAAGTGCAGCCCTCAAATAGGGCTTTGCTATTATTTGACTAATCATCAATTATAGCCCCTAATGATTATGAGAAAACGTTTTTTTTCTGGATTCCCTTTTGCAACTGCTCTTATTTTGTCCTGAGTTATTCAAAGCACCTTTTGGCTTAACAGTACTGTTGTTAAGAAATTGCATGTCGTTTTATAGCCTATATATATATATGTTTGCTTTTATTCAGATTGTACAGCAGAGAGAGGAAGCATGAA
The DNA here is from genome assembly GCA_015244755.2 of Tenualosa ilisha. Lineage (NCBI taxonomy): Eukaryota > Metazoa > Chordata > Actinopteri > Clupeiformes > Clupeidae > Tenualosa > Tenualosa ilisha. The sequence continues at coordinate 57,381 of PYXC01001714.1, read as the reverse complement.
AATAGAAAATGACCACAGACTGGATTCAAAATCTGGGTCCTGTGGGTACCTGGCCCCTTAAAGTTAGAAAAGTTAAAAAATAGATAGTTCAAAAATACTGTAGATGGTACTTCAGAAATCGTTGTCTAATCACCATGACAGTATAAACAACAACAAAAAAATATTTTGCCATAATTGGTCAACCCAAACTTCAGTCTCCCTTGAGATTTTAAGGGTTCCGGTATGTCACTGAATAGTTCAGAATACACATATGCGCTGACTTCGATTTTATGACCCCTGTTCTCATGAACATTTATTCCCCATCTTTTGATTGACAGTATTGAAAATACAAGGGGCCAGCTTTAATCAGCATTAAACTGATGTGGGTGTCTCTGGACTGAAGACAGGTGCATGTGTTTGTTTAACTCGACCAGCCATTGGCAGTCTCCTGAGCCAACAGAGACTTGTGGTCTGGAAGCGGACTAAGATCAACATTTTAGAGCGGCTAGGCCTTCACCATTCAGTACAGGCACAGACAGATGGGCACTCCTGGTGCAGAGCCAACACAGTGCCATAAAAGCTGAATATTCAAACAACAAAAAAAAAAAACAAAACAAAACAAATTTAAACACAAGAAACACAGTGGTGCAGCTGTAGAAGAATGCACAAGTGATAGTGTGAGATCTTCTAATATCACATCTATCACATCTGTACAGTGTCAATTTGTCAGTGTATGAAACTTTTTCATTACAGGTCACTGACCATCATCAAGGGTCAACAAAATCACAATATCTGAAGCACTAGTTTGTGATTTTTTCCACATTTGTAATTCGTTTAGAAACAACTAATGGGTTAAAATTAAAGCCTTGGAATTATATTTATTAAAACAGGAGGCTATTCTCACTTGAGGTAACGTATCTGTAGGGAAACACACTAGGTGGCAATATGCCTGTTAGCAAGTTCAGTACAGCCGTGTTTCAGTTGGATTGAGTGTGATGAGAAGCCACATGAATCTGCCCATGAAAACACATCAGCACACTGTGAACACTTCTGAGGTAGAACATCTGAAGTGGTAGAGGAAGGTAAGCAGACCAAAATATTTTAACCTTGCGTATCAATGGGGTATTTATTGGGCGCCTAATGAAATCTGACAGCCAAAACACTGTCCCAGACACAGGAAGCAAACAAGTTTGAATTTAAAGTGCACAGATTCCATTTCATAGGCCTGTGTTTGAGTCCAGTGCCTGATAACATAGCAGAGAGTCACCTAACAACCGCACCCACTCCAAAAAACCCAAGCAGTGTTGGAGCCACTTTAGCCTTCCCCATTAGTATCATACAAAGCCCTCTGAAGCTGAAGTCCACAGCTGAATGTATTGACCTTGGACCTGAAAACCAGGATTGAGACCAGCGTGTTCAATTTTTTTCCCTCTCACTTTTATTTTTTTTTTTAAAACTGCTGCGGTGTTCGGCAGTGGAGAACAGAAGTCGAGCACTTCTTGGCCCCGGGTGATGACATCCGCTCCATTCCTCTGAAGAGGAACCATCCTCCCATTTTCTGAATCGCTCCCTTTGCCATTTGGCCCGTGACACTTCACAACCCTCCAAGACCAAGTCTGCACCCCAAAATTCTTCATTTTGCTCCCAGCAACCACAAAACAATCGCACAAACCACTGACTGCTTCCACATCCGTCAACTCAACCTGCAGGGCTTTGAACAGCTTGTACCTGGGCAACTATGCTTTGGGCCCTCATGAAAAAGGGGCACCCTGTTTGTCCACTCAAATCCCTCTCTTGATAAAGCTGGAAGTGCACCTCCATGGAAAGGCTTCAGGAAACAGAATAGAGTTGGCTATAGGATATCATTCGCGTGCAAAGTCTGCGCTGGATTCCAAGGCCAAGTCTCACCCTACTTTATGGTCTGTTCCTTCATTTGTCTCTCACCCACGCACTCATTCATACTCACTGCTAACTCTTCCATCAAATAATGAAGTAGACATCTGTGACAGGGGCCATGGCAAACTCGTTAAAGAATAGGCGATTCTGTAATTAACTCATATTGTCAACATAACTTCTCAAATTTAAATTTCAGTATCGAACCATATGGAAATGTTTTTTCAAACTCCTCTTCTAGAATGATACCTCTGCATTGCCAGATTGCAACAACAGCAAAAAATGCATTTGTGAAGTGAAAAAGCACACATCATTTGTCTGAATGGAGGTTGAAATGTGGGTATTAGACATGCATATGCGAGTTGTAAACACATGACTCACGGTTGGAGTGGAATTTGTTTTCTTTGGAATTGTGAGGAGAATAGACCTGGCCCTAAACTTGTCCACCCAGAGACAGTAGCTTATGATTTACCACAGAGAGGGAACATAGCTCACTGCCGGCCAGGCCTTTTTAAATCGACCCATGTTCACATAGTTCTAATCCAACCTGGGGAATGCAAAACTGCATGTTTATCCTGGCCTCTTGTCCTCCTCACCAGAAGTCAAGATGAATATTTTAGGATAGAGGCGCACAGCATGCAGTAGTGTTTGTGCAGCACAACCTTGTAAATGTACTGTCACAGAAACTTGCCATGGTTGGGTGTCGTCTATGGAAAGGGAGGGTTTCCCTTCAGATAACAGCCATTAGACTAAGCAAAATACCTTGATGTTCTTAGTTATGTATGAGAATTGATCTCATATACAAGCGATATTGTTCAGTGAATATGTGAAAAGGTGAAAAAAAAGTGCACCGTGCATGATATCTACGAAAAATGTATTAACATCTGCCTCAAATTGTTAGTACATTATAAATCTTTCAAAACATTTTTACAGACACAGGTACAGATCCAGATGTGCCTGAATCCTGAGGAGTAACTGATGTTTAGGTAGCAGGATATCCAGTCCAGGGTCGCCTATGGGTGGGGCTGCAGTGGCAAATGCATTTTATTAAGATGCAAGTAAGAAGTTATAGATATTACAGAAAAATATTTCTATATGAGCCCCTTGCACATATTCAAACTGATCATCTATATCTTATTGGTATTACGCACACAATATCAGACAGCTGAAGTACTGTTCATATGCACTGGTGGCTTGTGTGTGTGTGTGTGTGTGTGTGTGGGGGGGGGGGGGGGGGGATCAGTATGTGGGAGGTGGCGGGGTTCACAGAAGATTCTTCTCTTTTTATTAGCAAGCAGAAGTGGAGTTTCTGGCAGTGCTGCTGCTGCGTTTTGAGGAAAGCCAGCAGCTGTTGGGCTGCTCTTAGGGGTCGTTGTAAACATCATTAGAACCTCTGATGGATCTGATTTGTGTTTTTAGCACAAGTGTTTGTCTACACATGCCTGACATGCCGCTTTCTCCTTGTTATGGCCTTTTTGGGCAAAAATCCTACATCTAACACATAAACACACACATACTTGATTTACTGTGTAACTCTGGTTAGCAACATCACAAGTGAGTTCCCATACCTTTGATAAGTGTGGGGCAAAAAAGCCATCCGTCCACTCTGAAAAATCCCTGTTGTGATCCAAATTTAGAGGTCCCTCTCTGAATGTTGAAACAAACACACAATCTTTATTTAATTGCTCAGTGCATGACAGCCATGATTACACTCAAATATGACTATTTAAGTCTTTTGGAGTATTCTTTTCTTTCTTTTTAAATATAGCGATTGCTTTACTCTTCCAGGCCAAGCCCCTATAGACAGATGATGTACACATTATAGCTCCGTTGGAATTCTGATTAAATGTACATATATTCCACTTCTTTTCTACAAATGGGCAATCAAGGTCAGACCTTTGAATTGTCCATGTTCAAATCAGCGTGTAATTTTCCCTCATCACGATTAATTGGACAGGGTGTCTATTACATTAACACTAATGGCTTCAAAGCATTTGCTGTGCAGCCGAGCCTGTCGTATAATTTACAGACCTCTTTGAAAATGCAGCCCGAAGCTGTCAAATCTTCACCCTGGAGGTCTCCCAGAACATTCCCAGAGTTTAACCTTTTTTCCCTTCTCACCACAAAATGGGAGTCTGAGTCCAAATGGGCCCAAGCCTGAGAGAAGGGGGCACAGAAACCCAAAGTCATCCAGCATCCCAAAATTCCACTCCATACATCTCCCGGAAACCAAGGCTGGTTCACCACAGGCGCATAAAAATGTCAGGGCTTTGAAAACCCTCTCCCATCCACAACTTACTCCGCCAGATTGAAAGCCAATGTGGTTCTGTGGTTTGGACGGCTAGAGGTACAGGGGCCAGTGATTTAGAGGCTTGCAGCACCAAACCATGAGCGATATAGCTTGCAAGCCTGCATTCCATGACAGAAACACTTTGACTGTGGCGCGGTTGGCCAGACATATAGCTGGTGCCATGTCACTTGGTGCACACATAATGGATTTTGGGATGGATTTGCCAATCTCTTGCAGTGTTCAAATTGAACATTCCATCCTGTGATTATTTGAGTTTTGCATCATTGACACTGACATGAGACGTGGGTGTGATGATGAAGTTGTTATTTAAAAATTAGCAATGAGATAATTTCTTTACCATCATCTTTCTTAATCATTCTGATCAGTTTCATTCTCAGTGAAGCGTTGATCTGACATCTGCCCTCTGCCCTCCAAAGCCTTCACCTCATCCTCTGTAGTTTAAATAAACAGGTGGTCTAAGACATATCATGATCATTGTTCAGTTTGTACAATGTAGCCATAACCAATCAAGATATCTGTGGATTGGTTGAGTCAACATTACTTTCAGTGAGAAAATATTTTGGGAATATTGACAAAATCAAAAGTCAAAGACAAAAGTCAAACAGCCAAAGATTTCATTAATTGCGTATTGCTATTTCTTTAGAAATAGTCTTGGTCATTGTAAAGAAAGAGGAGACCTACATTACTAATTATGCAGGAATTAAAGCTTGAGAATGATCTTTAACAACAGTATCCCCTTCAGTCTCACAGTACTTAACTGTGCAAAACTGTTCTGTTCTCCTGCTTTTTTTTTTTTTTGCTTTTTTTTTTGCTGTTGATCATGTTGCCATAGGTTGCTTGGGTGAGTAGATTTGGACATTCATAGAAGCAATAAGCCACAAGAGGCTGTCGGTTTATTCAATTCTGTTTCAAATAATTATATTTATACAGCGCCATTTACAATAGAATTATCTTGTGACACTTTACACTAACAAGAAGCACCTAAAAGCAACAGGGCAATGAAAAATTCACTTTTGGAACTTATTCTAGGAAGAAACCAGATCCATGGCTCAAGGGGCCAACCCAACCGCCAGGGGTCATGCAGGAAAAGTACAGTCAGTAGTTACCATAAGTGATGGACTTCAGTTTGTCCATGGTTTTTGGCGAAGCATCATAATAATTCCAAAATATTGTCTCACAACAATTCATGATAGTCAAGCGATAGGTGGTTGTCTAAAGTTCTGGCTGGACAGCGTAGCAGCAGCCACACATAATGTTAAAGTCAGGAAGTGAGATCGATCGTGGGGTTAATATTGGGTGGAGTCCATTTTGACAAGGGCACAAGTGCTATTAGGATATGATGGCTTTACCAGAGCTAAGGGGAGTTGTTAGGCACGATGTGTAATGGAGTACTATAAAACCCCCTTAGCCATGGTAAAACCAGCATAACCCATGCCTTGAGTGGCTTATTGCGTTTCTAAAACAGTTACCACATTAACCTTGCATTGTTTCATTAAACAAAGACACAACAACAATAAGTGTAGCAATTTATTAATGGATAACAATTCCTCCACCAAGAAATATATATATCTATCTGTCCTTTCTGCCTGACGACTCCACGGTGTCAACACGGATCTCGGACTGTCTCTCTGATATATCTGCATGGATGAAAGGACATCACCTCCAACTAAATCTCTCCAAAACTGAACTGCTGGTCCTCCCAGCCAAACAAGCCATACATCACGACATCAGTATCAAGACTGACTCCCTGTCTGTTTCTCCCACCAAAGTGGCAAGAAACCTAGGTGTCATGATCGATGACTGACCTTTGCAGATCACGTTGCCTCTGTGGCTCTTACCCTAACCCTAACCCTAACCCTAACCCTAACCCTAGGTCGTACCGTTTTTCCCGTTTATTCAACATAAGGAAGATCAGGCCGTACCTAACCCAACATGCAACCCAGCTCCTGGTACAGACCCTGGTTATCTCTCTTGACTACTGCAATGTCCTCCTATCAGGCCTACCAGCCTGTGCGGTGAGATCGCTACAGATGATCCAGAATGCAGCTGCACAGCTGGTCTTTAACCAGCCAAAAAGGTTGGTTAAACCTTTGTTTGTAAACCTCTGTTTATTGAACTTCACTGGTTACCCTTGGTTGCTCGCATTTAATTCTCTCCTGAAGCCCTATGTCACCCGATGACCGCTTCGCTCCTCTAAGGAACGTTTTCTAGCACAGCCAACACCTTGTGCAGGTCAATCCAGACTCCTCTCATATCTGGTTCCGCGCTGGTGGAATGACCTCCCAAGTGCTACCAAATCAACTGATACCCTCTCCACCTTCAAGAAACTCGTGAAGACCCAGCTCTTCCAAGAATATCTCCTGGCGTAAATTTTGAGAATGCACTTAATAATTTAATTTCTCTGCACTGTATTACACTATTGCACTTTCAAATTAACATAGTGCAGATGCTATGTTAGCAATATGCACTCCTTGTTAGTTCTTTCATTGTGTTGTAGCTTGAATGTTATCCTCTTTTGTAAGTCGCTTCAGATAAAAGCATCTGCTAAATGCCTAAATGTAAATGTAAATGTAAATATATTTTCTCTAGCTGAATGGCTGCCATGTAATGCACAAACGCAGCAATATAGAACGAAATGCAGTTGGAGCTGTGGTAAATCTGGGGATTTTACAATTGCAATTCAACCAATTATAATCAGAGTGAAACAGATATGACTCAGCACAAGCAGTGAGGTGAAAATGGCCTGATCTCACTTCTTTCTTGTGTAGCCCTCGGCTCCCTTGGACCCTCACATGTCTCCACTGACGAGGCCACTCTCACCTCAGGGGCTAGTGCAGGAAATGGAAAGCAAATGAAATCACAGGTCATCAGCAGCACCTGAGTGTCTGTAGAAGCCCCCCTTTGGCCCTGCCCTGCACTCAGCAGAGGAGGTTAACAAGCCGTGGAACACATCCAGTCAGTGGGAATTCTCCTGAAATGAAATTGCCAACAGAGCCCTCTTACCCCCATCTGTCCCCTGTTAAAGCACATAGCGCCGTCTAGGAGACTCAAGCAAGGGGAAATGAAGGGCAGCTTGCCTTTGCACCATTAAGCCTCAAGAGATTTCAAAAAGTGTGTCACACATCAGCTTCAAACTTAAATTCAATTTGTGCTTTCAAACTTAAATTCGAACGTACCGGTACTTCCTTAAAACAAGCAAATAATAAAAAGAGCACTCGATCATTCTCAAACCTCCAAAGTAAACATTTAAGGTCAACTAAAAGCACTGACAGTTCACTCACTACAAGACTGAATGAAAGATGACCAGGTATCAGTGTTTATAGTCAAAAACAGTGGCAGCTGTGCAGCAGAGGTCTGGTGGGCACTGTTTCAATATTGGCTGGGCCAAACCAGCAGCAGATCCTTGCTAGAGCCCAGACAAACAAACCATCCCTCCTGCTCTCTTAATGAGAACTTTGATTGTGTTTACTGTCCTAGCAAAGATGGCGTGAACCGTCACGCCAGCACTGCTATTTTTTAGTCATTCTCGGCAGTCCAAGGTTTGATTGGCTGTTTCCAAATACTTCACAGATGACCTGCTCTTACAAGTTATTCATATGTGTGGATACAAATTGTCTGCCAGCAAAGAGGCTGGGGAGAGAGAATAATGTGTGCTTGGTCAGGAAAAGGGCATTTCTGCTGTCTGGATTCAAGCCAGTTTCCAGTTTAACTGAAATAGAGAGACAGAGAAAGAGAGAGAGAGAGAAAGAATAAATGAGAGAGAGAGAAAGATTAAATGTGTGTGAGAGAGAGAGGCAATAAAAAGAGGCATTTATAGAACATTAACTAAATACAAACTCAGCACAGATAACAATAATAAAGGTTTGGATTTCATCTGATGGACTAGGCTTGATGCATGGTGCTGCCTATGGAGGGGAAGGACAGACAGTGTTGCTGACATGTGCAGGAACAACACTGGCACACTCTAAAGTGACAAACACACCTCCTCCCAGTGGGCTAGCAAAGCGTTACAGGCGGCCAGGAGGGAAGGCGTCTGTGCTGGGAGTCAGATTTATGAATGGAGGCTTCAGTGCTTTAATTGATGAGCAGCACACACACACACATACCTCACTGTCAAAGCCTGATAAAGTCTCAGAGCACCTCTTTTCCTCTCCTTGAGCTGACTTTCACTCTCGGGAAATGACAGCAGGGCAAGCAGCCGATTACGGGCACACGAGCCATTAACAATTAATGACAGGGGATGCAGTAAAAGGGAGCAGTAAGTGATCTAGTGCCGTTGGTGATTTTTATGTAGCCTTTTCTCATGCCTCTCACGCATGCAGGCCTGTATTACTCTTGCTTTCTCCCCCCGGTCTGCAGCCTCCAGAGGTCTGCCTCATTGCTCAGACCAGAGCGTGATGCAACCATTTCCATTCGCACAGCAGGGCCAGAGCATAAAAAGAGCGTTATATATCTCATCACACACTTTCCCCAGCCATATTCCAATGTTTAGACTAGAAATGTGCCCTGCGAGAGTGCATGCTTCCCAAGACTTCATGAGAGGATTCCTGTCCCGTTATTCCTTACATAGTTGACAGAAGCTCAGCAACAAAATGCAGCGGTACAAAGCATTTAAAAACTCTGTGCACTAAAGCATTTCAAAACTCCATGCACTAAAGGTTTATTGAGTATTTGAATGGCTTGAGCTTTTCTGTCACACTACATGACTGCTGTGATTTTATTAGGTAAAACATTTCATTGGCTAAAAAGAAAAAAAGATAGAAAAGAAATGCAAAAGAATATTTTGTCATTTTGAGGCATTTTAGTGTACTGTATAAAAACACAAGGCGGCAAGTTTTGTGAACTGTAATGGTTACATGGCGCTGACACAGGAAGCTAAGTTACAAAAAGCGACGTGACTTTTGGTTTCAGAGCAGCAGTGGCCCTCTGCCAGAGTCACACTCCTTGCAGCCAAAAGCGAACAAATCTCCATGAGGTCTGTTCCTCAGGGAAGTCAAACAAATCAGCCTCCATTCTGCAACATGTAGCCAACCTTGCTTACGTGAATGCTGAATCACTCCCAAAATTAGCTCCAACGACACAGACAAGAGGAAGGTGACGTGGATGCAGCCACTATCTGTACCTTATAAAGCCTGAGGGGCTTCTTTGTGTATGAAGGGTGTGTAGAGACTACAGGGTTAGGGTTAGGGTTAAGTGATGTTCTCACCTTCTTCATCACAACCATTTTGGCCTGGAAGAGTATAAGGGATCTTTGGTGATACATGATTAAAAGACTGACATATTATGAGTCACTAAACAGACAAGGAAATTCTCGTAATGAAGCTTCACTTTTGCTTAGAATGCAGCTAGTATCTGTTTACTTCTATGAAACACAACACACAGAAGAGGCAAGGAGCCAAATGAAGAGGGATTGTGTGATTGTTATCGCTTGACAAGTTTACCTCAAAGCTAAGACATATCAAGCTCCAAGTGTGAACCACATTCTAATGCATGTAAACAAACCTAAAAATATTACCACACAGTATGGAAGCCTAATATGTCAAGCAGTGACAATTTACGTAACAATGCTATCCATGTGCACATAGTAGTTTGCCATCAAGAGGTAGCTGTTGTGGTGTGTCATTCTCAGAAAATCCTCCCTCTTCATTCTTGCCTGGTGTGCTCGCTATTTAACATTCAGTGACCACCTGAGTCTCATTAATGTGGGGCAGGAGTAGAAATATGTGTTGAGAAAAAAAATCCCTACTGGTCTAAAAAGTGCAACAGTGTAGCTGCATTCAAGACTATCCCGCAGCAGAGAAGGAGGATTCAGACAGCAAGCCCTGAGTGAGAGACTAGGGACTTTGTAATAACTGAATGGGCTCGCCAATAACTACATTCCATCCCGTTAAAACCACACTACATGGCCCATGCCAGTAAATCACCTCTAACTTGTGCAAGTCTGCACCACTTGTGCAAAGGCAGTGGGAACAGCAAGTGAAGCATTTTGAACTCTAAATATCAGTCTGTGTTGATGTTACATCACAGAGAAAAAACTTGAGCAAGAGGCATGATGCCACCACATAAATCCAAACATCTTCTAATTTCCATACATATAAATCATTTACAGTATGTAAATCCAAATCTTCAACACTGAGAGTAGATAGGAGGTGTCATTGGCCTCGAGAGATGGCCTAGACACACACACTCGATTCAGAAAGGTTACACAGTCTGTGTCACTTCTAAGGCTGATAGCAACCTTTCAAGGCAGGACAAATGATCCTGTATTTGTCATTAGCAGTCAGACTTTGGTTATGTTCAACCTCTAAGTGCAATAACTCATTGGTCATTATTCAGTCAGCGGTTAGCTGACCTCAACCCTACCTCCGAGAGTTCTTCATTAAGTATTTAGTGTTTTGGAAACCAACCACTGGTGCCAGTGGCATATCTGGCAAAAGCTTCCATCCTGGTGATTTTATGACACACACAAATCACCTATCATTAGTGGTCTTGCTTAAAAATTCTGGTTGAGAGATAGAATAAAAAATGATATATCTTGATACATGTCAAAGGCTCAAATCAAGCCTCTCCTATTTGTTTAAATTTACTGAATGGGCGCAGAGGAATTGTGGCTCAGTGGTGAGTCAGAGTGGATTTTTGATGCACCCAGAGGAGATCAGAACTGACATAGCCTCCCTACCTTTAGCCTTTTTCTAACACTGATCAACACCACAATAGTCGCCCTCTGTGCACCTTTCAGCAGCAACCTCAAAGTAGACACTGAGCCAATGATCATTGTACTATTGCAAAGTGCCCCGTGCAGCATATTCGCATAAACCATCTGTTCCATCGCCCTGACTCACTATTAATTATTCACTCTCCTGAAGTCCTGGCATTACAAATGGCTTACGATTCACAGTGGGTGGGCCTGCATGCCACATTCCTGAGATCCTGCGCATATCTATGTGGGGTAAACAGAAGAAACAATTGTTAGTGATAGTGAAAGAGGTCTAAACAATAGGTGCTGGAAACACAACTGGCACTTTCCAGCACTGCTGGCGCCTTGCGTAAGGGTGACGCTCAGAGCCACTTGAACACCTCCAGTGGCTGATGAGGGTGTCTGAGAATCTGATACTTTATACCAGGTGGATGACACTGGACACAACGTTCTTTATGGATTCAGTGACCTCTAGATGAGAGGGCAGGTGTTGCATAACGTCCGTAATGTCAAGCATGGACTTTTTTTTTGGCACCAACAAAGGAGAGGACCTCAAAATAACATAGCCCTCTGTGAATGTGTGAGTGATCAAACCACATTTAGTGCAAACAAGTGGGAAGCATACACGGTCTTGCAATGACAGACCAGAAATGTATATGGCCTGATGCCAGACCCATGCACATCTCATCTTTTCACTATTTGGAACGGGCATAACCAGGGAAATATGACTTGGTATACTGAGTTGGTACATTAAACTGCACATCTTCCCTGAAGCACAGAAAACACAGCTTTTTTGTGAGCACAGTTTTATGTGCAGTAGCTTACTTAGTTCAAAGGGAAAGCATGTACATGTTATTTCCTGTTATGTCCCTTAAAATAACTGCATAAGCTTCATTTGGACGCTAGAGCAACACCACAGAATAAAGACGATGAAGCGTCTCTCACTGTCAGTACACACCCAGAACACTTGCCACTGCACTATGTAACATCGTTGACCATGTAGGGTTATAGCCCATTGAGTCATATTTTCACTGACTGAGGTTTAGTTATAGTGCTCACTTGGCGGAGAGAACGCCGCTCTGCATTTGTGTTGTGGAGTCCTTTGCCTCCGCCTCGTTCAATAATTCTGTATGACAGAACACCTGGGTGGCCGTTAGCCATTAGCCTACATAACTACCATCTGCCTCAGTGTTACTTTACCCTGACACTATCAACACAGCCACTGGGTGTTCAGCAACACTGCTACGAGTCATCCCTTGTCAGATCTTACATGAAGCCAAACGTTGCCTGGATTAGCAGTTGTAGTTGGTTTCTAGGCTTTTGGTGATTCGGAAGTCTTGAATTAGCCTAGACAGGCGATGGGATAGCCAAGCAGATTTATGGAGGAAATTCAAATGTGCTCAAACTGCCTACAGATTCATTTGGGTTCACACAGTCTAGACAAGAAGAGGAACATCTGTGTGAATTCTGCGTCATAAGAAATGGAACTCCACACTTACTTCCAACTGGCGCCAATTGGGAGGATGTACATAAAACAGGCTTATCTGTCTTTTCATGCTCTGTGACAGTCTAAGGCCAATGGGTGTGACGGACCTCTCCAGCTGTATCCTGTATCCAGGCTCACAATGTCTGTGCGGCAACACTCATGGGAAGGGGTTTGTTTACCATCAGCCATTCCTCTCAAAGAAAGTAATGGAAACAATTTCGACACACAAATATCTCAGATCTTACATAATCATAATGTGCAAGGGACCGACTTCAAAAATTAATATTTTGGGGATTTGCATAACACTAAAATTTCTCTCTCACTAAAAAACAAAAAAAAAAACAAGGATTACAGATGCTAGAATGAAGCCAACACTCCAACCTATTTCAAGGGCCCACAAAAAAATCTCTGAAAAGGATCTTTTGTTTTATCAAAAGCAACAAGGCTTTGATGGTTATCAGTTTCAAGATGGTGGGATCTAAAAGAAGTCAAATTACAGAGAGTGAAAATTAGATTTAACTTGAGTCCCTAACCCGAACCAATGGTGCTTTTAATGGAATCCACAGAGCTGCTTAGTCAGTTGCTCTTAATTGAATGAAAACACTATCTCAGTCCCAGCCAAAGGCAGAACCTGACTTTGACAGACACAGATCTGAGTTTTCCATTAGTAAAACACAGGTCTCCTCTTGTTGTGGGTGTTTTGAGTGAGACCGGGGGAAAGGAAGGTGTTAGAGGCACCAGCTTTATTGGCTGAATGGGTGGAGAGCGTTCTGGAAACCCTGTCCGTCTGGCCCCTGAGTCAAGTATCTGCTTTAATCTAAGTCTGCCGGCGAGAAGCCGATGGAGCAGAGTGGAGTGGTCCGGCGATCGGCTACAGTACGGATCACACAGCTGGGGGAGGTTGAGCAGATGCAGGATAATGTTTTGGCCGATGAAGGTGCCAAAACCGGCCGACTCGAGGCCCTTTGAAGTTAGCTCTCTTCTGTGTGGCTTTGAACTCACTCTGAGGCGCTGCTACACCGAGCCAAAAAAGTGAAAGATCTTTTCGTGAGACCCAAAGGCACCCACCCACCTGTCTCTGACAACCAAAAAAAAAAACCCAAGGATGCAAAATAATCACACTGAGATGTAATGTCTAATTTAATGTGCTTTGTTTTAAAGTAGGATACACATATCAATTGTGCAGTCCTAATAATATGCAATATTTATTCACTGGAAATTTCTTCTCTGTGAAAATGCATATATTAGAAAGACAGCATTTAACAAAGCGGAGTTCGTTTATAAAACAACACATCTCGTGTTCAGATTAGGACCACTGTTACTATCCATCTGTAAATGGATCAGACTACTATGAACCAATCTACAAGTGGAACAAATGGATAGACCACTTCGTATATAAATAATTAATCTACCACACATCTGGAAATTGTAACCTAATAGATCATTGTCAGTGTTCCATGTTATGAGCCCATAGTGGCCAGATTCCTCGCTCATTCCTTTTCCCTGGCAGTGGCTCAAGTTGTGGCCGAGACCCAAATCATATTGCCCTATGAGTGATGCTGGAGGACTGGACATCCAGCAGACAGGAATATGAGCCTAGCGAGACAGAGAAAAGGCGAAATTTTCAAAACAACAAATACACAAGAGCGAAAGAGTGTCTGTTTTCTGACCAGTTCACCTGCTAGCCCCCTATTCCCCCAGCCCTCATGTCCTTGCAAGCAGGAGGAAACCCTCTTGGCCAAATGTTTTGTTTATTATGTCTTCTCTCAAGGAGGCAGCAACAAATAAACCGGTCGCAATGATGTGTTGAGTGCGGCTGATTGGCGGTGGGCCACCCACTCCTGTTGTAAAAAATGCTTGCCACATGAGTGGAGCTGTCTGTCTGAGCTAGTGATGAGCGCTGTGGGCAGATAACAGAGGGGGCCAATGTCAGCAGCAGGTCCAGCGGCAGGTCCAGCCCAAGTCACCCCACCCGAACCCAACACTTCCCACTGTGGAAGGGCAGTGGAGAGGACAGAGAGCATATATGGCCTGGCCCTGTGTCAATTGAGTGATGCTGATAAGTCCATCATTAAATTAATTATTTTCATCTAAGTTAAATAGGTAAAACTATATTCGGTCTTTTGAGTATTTTAGGTCATTGGCTTTAGTCAGATGAGTAAAGAACAATCTTTTTGACACTATATGTTTCTGGGTTAATGGCCTATTTTAGAGTAGCCCCAAATGCTCAAATGTTTTTGACTGACACTCTATGAAGAAAGTCAGATACATTTAAATGAAGCAGGGGAAAAGTTAATAACTTGACAGGAATGTGTGGGGGGAGTGAGTGCAAGTATCAGTCCATGAGTCATAGGTGAGCCCAGCGCCAAAACTCCAGTAGGACCTTCTCAGCGGGGAAAAAAAAAGGAAAGTGGGGAGAAAGAGAGGCTGAATGAGTGGGAGGTAAGAGACTCGGCCGAATGCTTGCTGAGTGTAAACAACATAAACAATCCCCAATAAAATCCATAAATGCCTTGGCCCTAAGTGATAGTGTCACAGTTGGATGTATTTTTAGCACTCTGTTTGGGGCTGGCCAAAGCGTCTGTCTTGTGTCTCACTCAGATCAAAAAGTGCATCTATGTGCGACGCAGTTTTCTTACTGCACTCCACTCCACTCACAACACTTATTTGGTTCTTTTCATCTGCCTGTATGGTGTTTGTTTCCCCTAGCCTCCTCAAGAAGAGAGATAGCACATCTTTGTTGTTGAGTGATTAGAGGAAATCGCTGTTACACAAACGGTTTTGGCCAGTGCACATCACGCTAACGTCTCCTTCCCATCTGGTTTCCGCCAGCCCCTTACTGGAATATGTACATATAAACCACACAACTGAGTCAGTGTAACAGCCTGTTTTATGTTAGAAAAAATGCTGCCTCTGGTTTGTTTCATCCAATTTTCTGACGCAACATTACTTTTAAACCTCCTCTTGATCGTGCATCAGGCTCATTACCCTCTCCATTGTCCAGCAGTTATACACTGTCCATAAAACACCCCAAACCTACAGGTCTTGTCATGAATGAGATGCAGTCTGGGACTATGGGTTGTGCCTGGTACAGTATAGCCAAAGTGTATAAATAGGTAATTGAGCTGTGAGTCAGCCATGCATGGGAAATTGAAATCATCCATCATGTTTAACGGACACAGGAAAGTAACACTCACTCAAGACCTGAGTTGGCAGAGCGCCTTAGACTGGACAGGACCTGCGACATCTTGCGGTCAGGGCAAGTGCCTGGGTGGGTTGCCTTTTGAAATGATGTGGGCCACTCAATGTCGGAGCTGTGCAGGTCATCAAATTAACCTGCATCAAAAAATAGCCCGCTGGTCAGTCAGGCGTGGTATGGCGATGGGAGCGGAGCACCCAAACAGGAATGGATCAGATTTTTTAATATTATACTCAGCCTGAGTTGGGGCCTGTCCAGGGCTCTTTTATTATCATTAAGCGAGCCCAATTTGCTTTCCTTTTTTTTCATTTCACGTTGTTAGGAATTCTGATGGCGGTTCAAAAAAAATTAAAGCAGATACATTTCATTGGAGCACTTTTGCAGACATCAGTCAATTTCCCCTCACAGGCTTGCCGCCATCCATCTTTTCCCTACGCGTGGAGAATAGAAGCCCTGTCAGGACAGAAGAGCAGAACACAGGGAGACACAGACACACAGAGCAGAAGGAGGCGCTCATCAATGGCTATATTGACTCTGTGGGCTACAATCAGATGAATAAAAATAACAAATCTGGGGTGCGTTTCCAAATCATTGCAACCAACTCAGTTGCTACTGGTTAACAACTATGGTTATGGGAAATGCACTTCTGTCTGGTTTTAGAATCTTTCACACTTGCTCATTTAAAAAACTTGTGTCCGTCATTGTAAAAATACAATATCCAAACTACATTCACAAAAAACTTGATTCTTCTTGTGCGTCACAACAAACTAGTTTGGACTGCATGAATTGTCTTTGATCTAAAAAACTTAATAACATATACAAAACGCACTATTCATCTGTCATCAGGCACTACATTAAAAGATTGTGTATGTCCAGGCTACACATCTCTGTCTATCTCTCAGTGTATCACTCAGTGAGTTAATGTGTGCTGTTACCTTTGACTACCATAAAGTTTAAGTCCATTTCAGTGCCAAGTACATTTTAAAAATAATAAGATTGCGCTTAAAGTTTTGTTCAAAAAGTTTGAGATCCGCCTGCCTAACCAGGCAAAAATTGTTGATGGCTTTGCCAAGAAAAGGTTAGACTACCGAACATTTGATTCAGAAATAGGAATAGTGTTTTAACAATACAGAAGGTAAAACATTTTACAAATAATGTAAAATGAAAATACATGCATATTCAGGGCAAATCTATACATTTGTAATCACCAACCATGGCACACACTGAAAGATAAACCTTACAAGGCACAAATAATCATGCTTTTAAAATGTATGATAGATCATAATAGATTACTTTGAAAAGAAAGTTAGGCGTCTCCCTAAACTTACCATGTTCTTTGGAAATAACAAACAGAATTAGTTGAGCGGTAGATTTATTGAACATGGCAAGTGTAAGCAATGTGCCAACAAAAGAGTATGTTCTACGATTTAGCAATTTCACATTTCACTTGCTTTTCCTGGCAGGGTCTAGATAAGGGGGAGAACAGGAAAACATGAACACAGCTCCTGTAGCGTCGGAATGAGTTTAGAAATCCCAGCCCCAGACTGCCTCTGTCTAGTTCACAACAATTCTCCGGCATGACACATCAGAGCTTGACGGGACATCAGCAGGATATGTCAACTTCACAACAATGAACTGATTGCTTCTAGGGAAATCTGTTATCTATATTGGGTTGAGGCCAGTGTAATTAGGGACTCTATCTCAGTCAAAATATTACTTGTGAATAAACACATTTTTAGGGTAATAAAATAATCTTTGAAGGTATAATGGATGACTGTATTTCAGTGCATGTCAAAACTGTTGTAGTGAAACCACAGAGGCAATTAAATTGGTCAACATTAAATAATATGTAAAAATAGAAAGACAAAAATAAATTGATTAATTAACAATTAGGCAGGAGGCATGTGGGGGCGAGAGATGGGGGTGAGACTGGGAAATGACCGAAGATCAGAATTGGACCTGGGAGATGACCACGGATCGGAATGGTACTTGGGAAATGACCACGGATTGGAATGGTACTTGGGAAATGACCACAGATCGGAATGGTACTTGGGAAACGACTGCGGATCGGGACTGGACCTGGGTCCCCATCGGCACTTTGACCCAGATGTGGTCATAATGCTGCTTCCCACTCCCCCAATGAATATGAATCATTTCAACATCATGATTTATGCAGCTCAGTGCAGCAACTTGATGAAATAGGTCAAACACTTTCCCCCTAGGATTTGACAACACTCTCAAATTTGCAAAGCATTCTGTGTGAAACCTTTGAAGCTTCAGCAGGTAACATCTCCATGACAGGTGCTACATACAGAAATCTATCCTCAATGGGCCTCCTGTGGTCAAAGATTGACACTAGGGCAGAGAAGCTAAGCTAATGCTTATCAGCATGAGCCGCGGGCCAAGTTTGTGTTGGATCAATACTTGCTTTCGCAACATTCACTGCAAGGGCCTGCAATTCGATTAGACAATAGGGGACATTAGGAGAATTGAATGTCAGAAGTTTGTTCTCCTTCGAGTCTGTGCTTTTGATTAGCTAATGACCTTGCCATCACCTCAAGTGTTCTGCCCCTCTCTCTTTTGTAAGCGCACACGGCACACACTCACGGCACACACACACACTCACACACACACAGAGGCCCATTCAGTCTCAATAACTCTCCGGGTGGTTGCAAAAGCAAACACTCCCTCTCAACAGCAGCTTTACTCCAGACTGAGTGGACAATCGAGGCCAATCTGTCTGTTTACCGCATCATTAACAACTTTCGCTCTCTACACAGTACCATTTCCACATGCCTCGACAGCTGCTGAAAAACACATCTGCCACGGCATGTGGGGAACAAATGGCCAGTCGTGTAACGTTTTACTGTTCTTGTGAAGGGGATCAGACGGAGCAGCATTAATACATCAGAGTGTGACGCTCATTCAGACTGGCAGAAACTATCAGCGCACGATCGGCCTCGAGCACACAAGACGTTTCTCAGCCTCGGGCCTCGAGCACAGGAGACGTCTCTCAGAGGGAACGGTCTTTCATGTGTCGAGACTTACGCCACTCAGTGTTCCACAGGCGGATACAGGGATTCAATTTCAATGCAGCTGCACATTTAACTGTAGCCTCCAATTACTGGACAAAGGCTGCAGAATATATGAGATGGTGTTCTGGAATTAATGACTTGGCATCTCCCGTCCAAAGCTCTGGAATTCATTAGATTTGCACCATCAAACTGCAGGTTTTTAAATTCATACAAAGTACTTTATTTTGATGGTTAATCTGACTCTGCAGACATAGCGCCAACAAAGTAGAGTCTCGTTCACTTGCCAGTTGGCTCATGAAGATGTATTTATTTACAGGGTTTATAAAAAAGAGCATTATAAACACAAATAAAATACTATCACATATTTTTAAAAAACATTTTCATATTGAGCAAATGAAAACTGCTTAATGTTTTGTCATAGCTCTGAACTGCTATGGCAGCAAAAAGAAAGAGAGAAAGAAAGAAAGAAAGAAAGAAAGAAAGAAAACATAGCCAGCTGAAACATCTGAGCTGATTAAAAAATGTATAAACTTCTACCAACCACTTAAATGCTGAGTATGTTTTCAAAATCACGGTCTTGTCCATTTGTGTCTATTTTGACAAATACCCTCATAATAATCTGTAATATATACATATCCTGTAATAAATAGTGCAGCCAAGGAGCAGGTATGTCTCCATTCAGACATCACAGTGACACAAGGCATTTACTCCACAGCACTGGTGATCTGTCCATGATTACAAACCCCGGGGGGGGGGGGTTGTTGAGGATAGGAAAGAGCTGTGATTTGTGGGAGGACAGGAAGTGATCACCTTTGGTGTTTGATTAAAAAACCCCCGAGGAAAAGGGCCTCTCCTGCGCTCGCGTGTCCTGGCATCCTGCAGGCGACTGTGTGTTCTCTCCGAGGCCCCTCGCACACCATCCGCTGCTGAGGGCCTCCACGCAGCAGTCTCTCACCCGTCTGGCTTCCGGCCAGCTTCCTGACTCAGTGACATGGACCGTATGCTGAGTCAAACAAGATTAAGGAGAGAGAGAGAGAGAGGATGAGAGAGAGAGAAAGTGGGAGAGGGACAGAGAAAGAAACAGAGAGAAAAATAAGGAGAGTGAGTGAGACCAAACGAGAGAGCAGATGAAGCCTATCAAACATGGGACAGTGGAAAACTACTCTCTGAGGGAGCCTTTGGAACATGTTTGGAAAACTGCTGGTATTTTGAGCTTGCATGAATTTGTGAGATGCACATGTTTGAAAATATTTGGATAAGTCTCACACCCAGACACAAGCTAGCTGAACTGAACAACAACAAAAAACATTAGTAGTACAGAGATTCTCCCTCTGTGATTCTGGAACACCGTGAATCTATTCATCAATCAACTGAGAAAACAATTCCCAGCAGACTAAATTCCCAAGAGGCTCGGAGCAATGAGTGCACAAGGACATGGAGCTTAAACACACACAAGGCCTGGGCTGCACTGAGCTGCTGCTCTCTGACTGTCATATGGATCCATTTACAAAACATGCTAAAATGCTGCTATCAATAAAAACAAGTATGCAAGGCATGTGATATGATATCATGATTCCCTATTTACTGGACTAAGTATATTTCTGCCCTTCTGAACCCTGGGGGGGGGGGGGGATATCTTTGACAGTTGGATCTGGATCTGGAGGACGTGGAGCAAGCAGATACTCATGTTACCTGCAGCATAGGCACTTAAGGGCGACACCAGCGGGAACATCCAGATCATCTGACACACCACACTAAATCTAGCAGTATGTGACTGACATCCCAGTCCCCCACACCACACCTAACTCCCAAGCCCTGAACCCTCAGACACTTTGTGATTGGCTGATTCAAACCAGCCAAGTCTTGGGGGGGTTCAGGGAGGTTAGTTAGGAGGACATTGGGACGCAGCCTGTGTGTGCTGTAGGGAGGGCCTTTGCTTGACTGACCCCCCACAGGCACAATAGGCCTGCAGCAGTCTTGGCGTCTGACCTCCCCCCTCCCAATAGAGTAGGGCTGATTTCACTTCTGCATCTGGTACAATTACACTGTCACAAGTTCTGAAAGTAATGCTAAAATCTTCCCCAGGCCTGTCAATAACTCATTGGCTTGATGTGTTTATAGGCCCCTTACATAACTTGGGGGGAGAAAAAAAACTGTAATCTGAAAAAACAAAAAAAAAAGATAAAAGCCAATTGACAATGGAGCATCACTTTGGGAGAAAGGTTCAGTGGGCTGGGAGAGGAAAAGTACTGACTCCTCTTCGCCAGTCCACATCCCTAAGGAATCTCTCCACTAGCAGGGCTGATTGCAAGGCCACAAGACGTGTGAGAAAAGTCTTTCTGCTGCCAAGTTTGGAAATACATAAATCTCCTACTGCAGATTAAAGGCTAAAGGCAAAAATATGGCGGTGGGCTGGCCCAGAGGGGAGAGGGGGTAATGGATCCTTAGAAAGCGATCTTGCTCGCCCTCCTGCCCGCCAGCTAGCTCGCCTCCACCTCCTCAGACCACAGTGGCTCTCAGGCTCACCGAAGGTCCAACTCTTCTCCACAGACTCCTGAAGTCTCCAGCAAGATGAACAAGGTCTTCCAAACAGCCTCAACACCAGCCTGTTAGAACCATTCTGATAGTGGGCCCAACTCCCTCAGAGGTCTCAGATCACAGGTTATGAGACTCTAACATGGCAAGCAAGCTTCTTAGCAGCAAAAATATGTCAAAGCAACTGACAGCCTGAGATGAATTACCTGCTGCATCCTGGGTTTCACAAAGAAAGGAAATCTCTCTTTGAGGAAAAATGGGGGCTTACAGATTTTCACAATTGCTTCTGTCTCTCCTTAACCATTACTCACTCCACACACAAATCAGCAGGCATTAACTACTGGTGAAATCAGAGAGATCCAATGATGTTTTCTTCCCGTTATCTCATCACAGAATAATCTTTCTAGTTACAGTTACCTGTCAGATGGAGAGCAGTTTTTTTAATAGAACTGGAACTGCTTCAGATTAACTCTCCCATAAATTCCCCAGTTCCCATAAATGTTGGTCAGATTAATGCCCATTGACCAGTAGAGTGGACTTGCAGTTAGGAGGCGGTGGACGGGGCCAATCATTCATCCTTATCCCTCTGCTGTGGCATAACTGTAAGCTGCAGTCTTAGGCGGCTGGACACTAAATCATCCAAAGCAGGCAGGCCACTGGGCCCCTAACACCCTCCTTCCCAGCGGCACACACACACACACACACACACACACACAGAGAGAGACACACAGACACACACCACTGGTGATTTATTGGAGCCCAAAGAACATTTTGAAAAAACAAAACGGAAAAGCTTGTGTGTCATAACAATGCTAAAAAGACACTTCTGACTATAAAAGGCTGATAGTTTTCCAGTCTTCTGAGTGGCTAGAAGGGAGAAAACACATGCAATCTTTTTTCTAATCACTTTTCTTTTTTTAAATGGAAATACATGATTTAAAACGACAGTATCTAAATGTATATTTAGAAGTATCTTGGACACTTGGAACATTTACAACAATACTCTGAGTCATAGGAGTAGACATCAAAAACTAATGCAAACCTGATACCTTGACCTAATACCTTGACCTGATTAAGCATCTCTGAAACATTTAAACCAAATGATTACTCTGGTCATTAAAAAGCCATCAGGAGTCAATAATATTGATGAGCAGGCGGGTAAGCGCACCTTAATGTAATTTCCTGAAGAGACGATTCTCATCAAAGCCAACAGCTGCTCTGACCCGTCCACTTAGGTCAGTTTCATGTGCGCACTCTAATCGTCCAACAAGACTAATCCCTTGGCTACGCCGTGAAAATTGTTGCGTTCTCCAACTCCCAAAGGGCTGTTTTATTCCAGG
This sequence comes from Tenualosa ilisha, assembly GCA_015244755.2. Classification (NCBI taxonomy): domain Eukaryota; kingdom Metazoa; phylum Chordata; class Actinopteri; order Clupeiformes; family Clupeidae; genus Tenualosa; species Tenualosa ilisha. The sequence continues at coordinate 34,906 of PYXC01001714.1, read as the reverse complement.
AATATGTGAGCAGTGCAGGAGGCCCTGGCTATCCACGCTGGAGCTCACTGGCACTGAGGAAGCCTCTGAGATGCGCCTAATGACACAGCAGACCTACCCTTAGTGAACCCTTAGTGCAAAGGCCTGAGCGCTTGTTTACAGCAACTTACTTACTTACTGCAAACTTACATGTCGATGTTGACTTGTATACTTGCATTGACAATATATACTTTATAATGACTACTGTCAATTTGGGAATTTAAAAAGAGCTTTTTAAAAATACAGGTTTTGGATGATGTTGGCTGCAACGTTTGTCAACATATTTGTTAAACAACCCTAGTAAAGACTAAGAAATATGGTTATGTGTGGAATTCAAGTCTTCACTGGTATTTGACAGGGAGGTGAACTTAAGAATTAGCCACCATTTAATTGCAGTTAATTAAGGCAATTAAAATCTGTTATTTCCCAGCAATTAAATCACTGGAAGCTGAGGGAAGGCTTTTTTTTCTTTTTCCATTCAACAATTTTCTCTTCCGTTATAAATTTTCTCTTATCCAAAACAAAGTTCACCCTGAGCGTCTGAAGTCAGACTAGGCCAGTAGATCACACTCCACTGGCATGTTTAAAGAATGCCCCCGCTTCATTAAAAGCAAAGCTCTCCACTAATTAAATCGCTTGAGTGAATGTGTGTGTGTGTGTGTGTAGGGGGTATTCTGTATTTATGAGCAAGGCAAGACTGATGGCTCCGGAGTTTGTGCTGGGAAGCAAATTCATCACGGCTCTTTCAAATGTCTCTTCGACTGACCAGTGCATCAGCGCTGGGGATTTCAAATAAAATGTGTTATTTGACGTGCAAATGGCAAGACATAACATTTTCTCTTTCAATTTTTTTTTTGATGAGATGGGTGTGCCTTTTTTAAATCTTCTCAAACAAAGGATCTTAGCACACTAATTTTACAAAGCTGTTGGCAATGGATTGAAGCGATGTTATGAGACGTCTGCATTTTATTTTGTCTTGAAGACTGGACTTTGGCTTCCTAGCAAATGATGACATGTAATTTATGGTCATTTGGGAGCAATCCAGATTTTGCATTTCAGCTCAAATGGCAAAACCATGGAATAAGATGCAAGCCACAAATAACACAGGCAATGGAAACAACTCTGTGTTAAAACCATGTTCGGTTGAAAAGAATCTCAAATAAACACAGGCAATGGGAACAACTCCGTGTTAAAACCATGTTTTGCTGAATAGAATCTCAACTAACACAGGCAATGGGAACAACTCAACTAGACTTTCAAAACCACACTATGCAACAATATTCAGAAATACTTCAGGTTTGCGAATTTACAAATACTAAATGATGACATGTGAAAGCCCAATAGCGTTATGTTTCTGTGTAACTTTTCTACCCCCATGTGGGGATGCTCTTGTACTGCTATGAAACTTCCACACGTTACAAGACTTTCACCTAAACCCAAAGATACATACACTAGAGACCATTGATAGAGGTTCTAAAAACCCTTCAAATTCAATGAATTACAATTTCCTGTAGTGCTTTGAGGACTAAGACACAGACGTTCTAACAATCTGTTCAAAACTTACAACTGATTCATAAGAATTAGCTGTAAATGACCATAACCAAATTCAAGCAAGCAAAACCTTTTTCTACATCAGTATATAGTGTCAGCTCCAGACAAGCCAGAAACATTTCAACATTCAAATGAAGTATTTATAAAACCTTTTCAAATGCATTGATAAAAGTCAAATCATAATGTGTAGAAATACTGAAGTGAGGGCATGTTAAAAACTGGGACAGACACCTGAGTTTACACTGACCTGCTAAAAGTCTTTTGCTGGCAAAATCATTCACTCAACATTTACTAGATACATATAGTCCCTAATTCAGTGAACATTTACTAGATACACATAGTCCCTAATTCAGTGCAAACATTTACTAGATACATATAGTCCCTAATTCAGTGCAAAAATCACAGGGAATGAACTCATTATTAAAAGGGGGAAGAAAAAAGATGCCTCTTCTGCAATTTTCATGAAGGCAGGTGTGTACAATACAGACAGGGACCACACCTGAGAGTGTGGAAGTGTTAAAGTCCTGATCATAGCTCTCCGTCACCATTAAGTCTCAGTGTTAACTGATTTTTGCTTCCTGGTTCTTTACTTGACTGCTATGCACTCAACACAAGGCACACAGAGTAATCAAGCAGTCCCTGGCAGCATGAGAGGGACACCACCCTGAATTTTTTCATTTTGGTGCTCAAACACTTGGAAACATAATTAGCTACCAAACGCATGAATGAAATTGAAGCCCTGAGCAGAATGTGGCAGTGGTGTGGGACGTCAGAGGTAGGTGTTCTAATTAGCAGTGTAGTGCATTTCCATCTCTACTACTGGCTGTCCTTGCGTCACAAAGAAAGTTCACGTGAATAAAATCATCCAATGTTTTTCAAGTGGACCGATGCTCTTCTGCATATTTCATCACAGTGATGCTTCCCATTAGCTGCGGCAGTGCATGCTGGGCCATCAGACGGGCTGTGGCGTGAGGAGGATGGGTGGTGCAGCTGTGGGCTGGGGGGCCAGAGGGCTGGCGGGGATGCTAGTGGACCCACCGTCCCGTTTCAGGTTGAGGATGTGCTCCTGGAGGTGCCGGACCCAGTCCTCCTGCACTGACAGCGGCCCCCGGAACTCCTTCTCACAGAACCTACCAGAACAACACACACACACACACACACACACACACACACACACACACACACACACACACACACACACAAACACAAACACAAACACAAACTGTGATCTACCACCTGGACTGAGGTCACAGGCCAAACTCTAAATAAACAAACAAATAAGGCGTACATACAAACTTCCCAATTTTACTCCCTTATACCAAGTCTAAGAGATTAATGCCATGATTTTTTATTATCACATACATAGAAGGGGCAGGAAAGTGGGTGTTCCTCACGTGCCTCTGTGTGTGTGTGTGTGTGTGTGTGTGGGGCTGTGTGGTGGTGGGTACAGACAGGGAGCATGGGTTGGGTTGTGTGTGTGTGCGTGTACGCGTGTGTGTGTGGGGGGGAGGTTGTCGTTGGGTTGTGTGGTGTGGAGGCAAACAAAGTGAGAGGTGGTGATGACTGATCTGGGGAAGATGGACAGTGCTGTGTGACCAGCAGAGTTGGGGTGACCGAGAATGCTGACGAAAGTGCCTCTGGAAATGTAAACACACTGCAAAGCTTTCTATCCCACGATCCACTGTGAGCGGAATATGTGATGATATTCACTTACGTGCAACACCAGTATTAACTTTAAACTTGAGAACACACAAACTTTAATTACAACTTTTGCATGAGTACATGACCACAGCAGCAAACAAACTGGACCCTGACTTTCCCCCACAGAGGCACGCATACAACCTGAGAGATGGTGTTGTGCTGTGACGTGGGCTTACCTGCACTTGAGGGAGTACACCTTGCCCATCTGCCGGACTAGTGGAGTCTCTGGGGGTCTGGGCACCAGCGAAGGGATTGTTCCAGAACGTGAGGGCTTGGAGGGTTTGGTCTCTCGCGCTCTGGCCTCCGTATGGGACTGATGCTTTGAAGGGCGACGTTCACTCCCTGTCGTGAGAATGAAGTGACATTAGATTGTCTTTTGTGGACCCGCATGTAACATGTATACGAAAGATGCCTGGCACAAACAAGTGCGTTTGGGGGCATGTTAATCCATTGGGAAGACATAGCTGAAGAAGCAAACATGATCAAAACAAACAAAAATGATCTAATTTCTCTGAATAGTCTACTCTGCCATACTGATGAACATTTTTCTAGAAAACTATAACCTCAGATGAAATCATAAGTAATTGCTATCGTGACTGAAAGCTACCCAGATCAACAACATTTCACCCCTTTTCTGCTCCATGTCATGTGTACCTATTGAGGCATTTGGATATTTTTCTGTGGTTAGAAAAACTAATGTTCGCTGCCTGTGCACTGTGGTACTGAGGGCTCTGACAGTGGATGAGTTGGCCTTGACCCCACCAGCCCTCTGCTCACCCCTAGACTGGCGCTCCCTGGGGGTCCCTGCTGACCCCTGGTTGCCAGGGTTCTTGTCTCCTTTACTTCCTGAGGTGCGGGATGAACCTTGAGGCAGCCCCAGAGATGACCTGAGGGACACGGAGGACCTATGGCTGCTGCCCTGGGCCATCTCGGTGTCGCTGGAGGGGCAGGGAGAGGACGCGCTCCGCTGGAGGACACAGACAGACCAAAGCAAATGATCAGCACTCAACAGGTGCCGAGCAGACAACTCAACCAACATCCACATTTGGCACATTCATCACGTCAACCCACAGTCCTGTTGTTCCAGGTCACCGAGTGCTTTGGTCGGCTGGAAAAAGAATGATCAAATGTGATCTAACAGACCGGATAGCATTTACTGAACGGGTCACAGAAACCCACTTTCACACAAACTGTTGCATCTGAACTTATCCAAAATTCAGCAGTTTTCCAAAACCAGCAATACAGTCCAGCAGCACCCATGCCTGGTCAGTCCAGCAGCACCCGCACCTGGTGACAAGGCCACTACACAGGAGTCTTACCTTCCTGATATGGGTCAGATCTGTGTCTGAACTTACACATTACTTCTTTTTCCAAACTGTTTATTACCAGTAATCAAAATTGAGCAAGAGGGTAAACAGGAGGCCTTACCTTCTTAATATGGGGAAGATCTCCCATCATGTAGCGCTTGTGCAACTCGGCCACCTTCCCTGGCTCCTTCTGCATCCAGGCGCTGAGCGTCTCGATGGGTGAGCCGTTGATGCGCCAGTCCACGCCCTGCTGGCGGAGGTGGGCCCGCGCATGACTCGCCAATGCCTTACGGTTCTCAAAGTCAAAGCCACAGAGCTCACACGTGGCATCAATGGCTGAATGAACAGCAACAGACAGACAGAAAGAGAGAGAAAGAGAGGAGGAGAGAGGAGGAGAGAGAAGGACACAGACCACATGAAACTGGAAATCCCTGGAAAGTCAACATCCATACCACCAATAAAATGGGAAGTACTTTTATATTGTGAATGATTTTATGAAATTTGAGGACTTGCTATATTCAGCTGTACAGAAAAACTGTACCAAATCTTTTACTAATACTATGCTTGCTCATGTTCTGCCACATCCATTACACTGGACTTGCCAAAGTGCTAAATGGTTGCTCAGCCTACCTTCAGCAGAGGCCTTCCCGCCTCTAGCCGTGGCGTCTCCTTGGGGTGGAGTGAAGGCCACGGGGGAGGAGCTCTGTCTCCTCACGGGGCTGTGCTCCCTCTTCACCTCGTGGGCGCGGGTGGTGCCCTCACGCTGCATCAGCTGGTACAGGGCGTCGATAGGAGAGGCCTGGGCTGGCCAGCGGACACCCAGCTGCCGGAGGTGAGCGCGGGCGTGGCAGGAGAGAGCTTTGCGGCTGTCAAAGGTGTCGGTGCAGTACTCGCATTCCACGGGCTGGCTTGCATCCAGCTCTGGCTTGGGAGCTGGAATAGGAATAACAGCCTTATGATGTCATTTCCTGAATGCAAAACTATATCATTAAACATACATGTTTGACTTCCTTAAAGGACCTGTGTGGTACTTTCAGGTTAAAACATCCAGAAATTATTTAGAAGTGGTGACAGAATATAAATAGTGATATGAATATTAATAGTAATATGAATAACAATAGTATTGACATTGTGCCCAAAACACCTAAGCACCATGCAGTTCAGCTGAGGTTCTCTAGAGTTCCTCGAGCATGTTCTAGTTCCAGCGTTGGGCTGATTTTCCTATATCAGCACGTTCTACCACATATGCTTGCTGCATTAAATACAATGCAAGTGACTTCAAAGCAGCTTCAAGATGAATGGAAACCTAAAGCAATCCATGAGAACTACAAACAGCAGGTTTCAAACGAACATCTGAAGAGCTAGTTTATCTACTTTCTAGCCAGTCCCCTTTGTGAAAAACAAATGAATGAACCAGAGACTGCACCCAAAACAGCCAATGTTACCTCTGCCTGGAGACTGGCTGTTTGAAGAGCTGAGGTCGCTTCTGAAAGGGGACTGGGGCGTCCCGCTCCTGGAGGGTCCAGGCATGGCCACCACCTCACTCACGTCCAGCTCCATGGGCTCATCCTTGGGCTTGTTGACAAAGCGGGAGCCCTTGCGGGCCTTGGGCAGCTTCTGCGCCGCAGAGGCCTGGCCCTGAGTCAGGGTGAAGGGTGATGTGGCGGCTGAGGAGGCGGCCGCGAGCTTGAGAGGGCTGGGGACCCGCAGTGAGCTCGGGCTGGGCGGGGGCTGGGGGATCTTGAGTGGACAGCGCACCGAGGGCAAGGCCTGCGAGGGTGTGCTGGTCGGCAGCTTGAGGATGCTGGTGACGCCGCGCTGAGCCATGACCTCTCGGAGCGTGGCCATCGGGGAGCCCTGCACGCTCCACTCCGTGATGCCCAGTTGTCGCAGGTGGGAGCGGGCGTGGCTGGAAAGGCTCTGACTGCGCATGAACAGCTCCCCGCAGAACTCACACACAATGTCCCGGGCTGAATCACCATCTACACACAACAGCAGCACACACACACTCACACACAATAAGAATAATACAACATAACATATAACATGCACTAGGGTTAATTCCTGCCTCAAGAGAAGGCAACAGGCCTAGATAAAGAAAAAGCCAATGCACCAGATTCCTCCCTTCTCTGCAATGACACTGCAAATGATCTGAGGTCTGATTAGCGGTAAATATTTATGCGTGTTAGTCTTTGGAGGAAACATTCTCTGACCAATGAGCTCAATTACTGAGGTTTTAAAAGATCAGCTGGGCAACCATTTGACAGTTTTCTCAAGCTCTCTGCCCATGCTTGGCTACTTTTAGAAGTGACGCCACAAACACCACCGTGTACCAACAATACCGCAGTGCAAACTAACACATTTTTTCAAACTGACCATGGCTGGGGACCGGCCCATCAGATATGTCCGATTCCAAGTCTGTTACTATTACAGCTGTGGTTTGTCACCACAAACAAGAACATTAGATGGAACATATGATTCAATAATGATGCGTTTCTGGCTTTTTTATACATTCATTCCAAAGCAGTTGGGTCTTTTTGATATGGATGAGGATTTTTTGGTGCAATGTAAGCTCTAAACACTAGTGTGGCTGCCAACGCAAGGTTACTCACCCCAGACAGGAACATAAACAAACTGATGAGTCACTAACCAAAGCTAGCTACTATTAGCAAGGACAACAAATAATAGATCACCAGCTACTGATAACATTGTTGGCAGTGAGATGAATGAGATTAATGTTATGTGCGCACAGTATTGTCTGAGTTAGAAACATCCACAGTGGTGTGATGTTGGGATGGCAGTTTAATGCGGTGTAATTAAGACACAACTAGCACAATAAGGTCAGTTGGTCTGGTCTGATTTAGAACAGGGGTGGGGAACCTTTTTGACATAATGGACCACATCAGTTTTTTGTTCAGCCAGACTTTTTTTTTTTTTTTTTAAACCACTGAGCTGAGCACATATAGACACTTTCAGAATTAGGCCTGCCAAAGTGAATCATATTGAAGTTCCAAAGACTGGCTAACTGATTATTAGGCCACATTACATACGAGAGCATCTTGAGCAAACATTTCTACACTTCTGTCATTACTTTCAACACATTCTGAATATTCTAATAAGTTTAAACATTACTACTTCCTACTTCCATACCACATTCTGCATTGTCAATCTCCTTACACATCTCATTTCAGAGAATCAGACACTTTCTCTAAACTAGCCTAGCACTGATGCCAAGATCACCTAACTCTATTCTTAGAGGCACCAAGCAAAGAACCACACCCACACACTTCCCACCAAAGATTCCATAAAGCCATGACCACACACGTCAGACCTTAGCTTCCCAGTCCAGTGGTCAAAAGGTCAACTCACCGCTTTTTACAGCAGCCTCGTCATCCTTCAGCGGAGACTCCTGTAAGGAGTGCCCTTCAGAGGAGGAAGAGGAAGACTTTAAGCGCTTGGCAGAGGGTGAGGGTGAGGAGGCCGGGCCTTTGGGAGGCGGGGAGGACGGAGCCGGCCGTTTGACAGAGATGGGTTGCGATGACTCCTCCTTTTTCACTTCGCTTGGCATTGTGTTGGCACTGCCAGACTTGAGACCTTTGCTGATCATGAACTTGTGGAGGGTGTCGATGGGTGCCCCTTTGGCTTCCGCTGACTCAATGCCGAAGGTACGCAGATGGGCACGGGAGTGGCTGGAGAGGCCCTTACGGGTCTCAAACCAGGCACCACAGAGCTCACAAACGTGCACGTCGTCTCGGCTTGATGGGTCCATGGCCACTGCAGGAGCATATAGGTCAGAGGTCAATCAGCAGCCCAAGAGCACTGGCCATACTCACATGCTGGATACATCATGACATCAAGTGATCTCCACTGGAGAAACGATTTCTCAGCATCACTGACTGCATTATCAACATACATAGCTTCAAGTGATCCTGAATAGAAACAATTTCTGCAACTCAACATTTGATTTAAAGCATGATCATATGTTTTAGGATAGTACATCTTAGTGTTTACTTAGCCTACTACTTTACAGTTGCTTGTTACCGCTACTCAAAACCTGAGGGCTCTGTGGCATGTTAACAAAACTGGCTGACTGCCAGACAAATAGGTCTTGTGCTGTGTGTGACATACTGAGGTTGAGGGGGGCGTCCGAGTCCTGAGGGGCCCACTGAGGCTTGGCTGCGGCTGCAGCAGTGGTTGAGGGGCTCTTCTCAGCGCTCAGTCTCGAGTCCTTCGCGTTCACCGGAGAGAGGGCGATGGAGGAGGAGGAAGAGGACGCAGAGGAAGAGGCAGATGAGAGAGAGTTCTTTACAGTGGGGGACAGGGAGAGGCGGCTGGAGGCCGTGGCGATGGCCGAAGAAGTGGCTACGGCAGAGGTGGCGGCGGAGGCTGCTGCTGCTGCTGAGCTCTTGCGGGCCGTGGACCCCTGAGAGAAAATGCTGTACTTCTTCCTGACCAGGTTGGAGATCTTGAGCTTGAGCGTGGGCCCCCGGCTCTCTCTCTTCACCAGCAGCGCATCCTTGCTCTTCCTAGAGAGGTTGGGCTGCGGAGGGGGCTTGGGCAATTGACCGTCCCGCTCCTCGATCAGCCGGTAGAGCAGCTCGATGGGTGCGCCGCTGCTGTCTGACACGGATACGCCAAGTTGCCGCAGGTGGCACCGCGCATGACTGGACAGGCCCCGGCGTGTCTCAAAGCAGGTGCCACATAACTCACACTTGTGCTCCTCAGACACTAGGATAGCAGAGTGGGATTGTGAGAGCGGAGACAACTGAGGACAGCTGTGCTAGCACACAGAATGTAAATGCAATTTAGATGCAAAGGATGATGTTAAACTTCATACAACTGACATTTGTACCAGAGTGATATGCATTTAAATCCATCCTACATAGATAACATTTATAAATTATCAGTTATCCTCACATCCTGAGTCATTTGTAGGTGTTTCCATGGATCTTCTTTGAAAGTCCACCAAAAGGGTTGTGCTTTTTCTCACTAAAGTAAAAGAAACAGTTCATCAGCCAAGAGTAGAGATCATCTCAGTCTTTACAAAGTACTAAAGGATGCTTGATGACTTAGGACAGACCACATCAGTGAAGCAAACTTCTCCGTGACAGGAGTCAAAATATTGATGAGTCATCTTAAAAATGTAAACAATCTATGCTACTCACTTCTAGTTGCATGGTTAGCGTTTTGCCCTGGCTAATTGAAAAACAACACACAAAAGAAACAGCGGACACAAAAATAAATGGTCAGTTACTTTTCTTTGTTGTTACAGTTTTCGGTTTCACCGATAAACCTGTTCCTTTCTCTGGCTTCATCTCTATGCCCAAGTAAAGCTCTGGGTAAGGGTGCGCATTCGAGGGTCTCTTGTCAGCAAAATGAACTGAACACACATAGCAATTTTGAGGCACTTCCGTTAAACGTAAAGCCTTCAGCCACATTTTTCTAGCCACATTTTCTTTTGGCAGTTTATGAAAGTCATACAAAGGTGGACACGAGCATTCTGCTTTCAGGCTTGGCCGATGTTCGAAACACACTCTACCTAGCCAAGCCCTCAGTGCTTGGCCATTGTTCTGGCAATTTCGTGCGGCACAAACTACTGTACTTTCCAAAGCCATTTTTATGCAATCGAACAAAAGTATCTAATATAAAAGCAACAATATAGATGAACAAAACGATTTTGAATAATAACTACAACTGCCAATAATCAAAAAGATTTCACCAAATGCGTATGCAAACAACGTGATCTGTTTCAAGCGCCAAACCTGGAGGAAGTTTACCTCCTCCAAACGGAAGTTTTGAAAAGTTATGAGAAAAGTTCAGTGGAAGCCGGCCAGTGCGTACGATACGCTCGTTTCTGTTGAATTCATCTGTGTCCGATTTGGGTGTACATGGTGAAAATAAATTAATGTCTGGAAAGATTTGTTATCACATGAGAGAAGTTACTGACTGCAAATTAACTTGCCATCAAGGAAACCTACAGTTTTACTCGAAAAGGATATCGACATGGAAGGTACAGGATGTAGCCTACACAGCATAGCTAGCAGCATTAACGTCCAATCGCATTGTGGCATGTTTGTTGGCAATGCTATTATCACCTGGTTAAAATAAACCACGGACAAAAGCTGGCAGAAATTTAACGTCCATATTCAATTGCTACTCTTTGTTCCTACTAAAACGCATTTTAAACTGGTCTAGAATCAACGGCAGTGTGATTTGCCGAGACACGCTAGTTAGCCTAGCTATCTATGTTAGATTCTACTTTTTGCGTCAAATAACGCACGTTAACGCTATTAACTTAGGTAACTGGCCTTTAAAATCAACGCCGGATCTCAATAAACACCGTAGAGTCCGATATGTAAGAAAGTATGGCATTAATACAGTTCACGTCAGATAAGATGTTACCTGCTTTCTCGAGGACCTGAATTAAGGCTTGATGCTATGGCTTTATTGTGTGTAGCGTTAGTAGCCAAGTGAGAGCAGTTCTCATTCATTGAGCAGCAGGAAAACAGCCGTGGCATAATCGATTGTACCAGTCGGTGCTAGTCGATCTCAGAGCACCTTGGGATTCGTTACATCAAAACACAACAGAAAACACTGCTCTGATAGAAAAATATTACAATAAACAATAAAATACACGTCTTTGCAAGATATTGAGTTAGAGTTTGAACCCTAACAGAAATGAGTTGTGGGGAGAAACTTGAGTCTTGTCCCCCCCACCCCTGCAGCACAGGAGGGAGCAGCCTTGGAGGGTTCATAGAAGACTTAGCTGCTGCTGCTCCCACTTCCAGAACATTCCTGAGAGGACGCTGCTGCATGCTCAAACTGCCGGAGGGAATAGCAAACGATGCCATTTGCTGACATCACACAATGTATTACTTTTTTGGATGTTGATAGATCTGAGGTGATACTACTCCATCCCTCTGAACATTTTTTCTTGGTGGTTTGACAGTAAGGGGGACGTGTGCCTCCCTCAACAGATGGAAGATTTGTATCTCAGTCAGATTGAAGGTACGAGTTTTGCACGGTGGCGTTCTGGTGGGACCTCCCCTGAGAAGGCAGATGCTGGCTTTAAACAGCTGGAAAGGCAAAATGTCAGCTCCACAAACACAGGATTCTCTTGATTGTGGAGTATTCTCCATTGTTGTCATGGGTGGAGAAAGACGAGGAGACATCAGAGGTGATGTTAACAATGACCAGCAGACATCAGTGCCTTGTGGGACTGACCAAGTTTAACTCGCCCATTCGGCCAGAACTGATATTGATTTTCTCCTTTTGACTGGGGAGTGTTCACCAATGCTATGGGTGAAGGAAGACCTGGAGAGGTCAGAGATGATGTTGATAAACACCGGTAGATCACAGAGAGAAGAGGGTGACTGAGGTCCTGGAGGGGACTGATTCAATCCCGACAGTCAGCATCCTTTTTAATAGATGCATAAACATCAGCTGGTCCATCTTCTCAGACTGAAGCTTTCTCAAATCTAGATTGGACATTTTTACGTGAGAAAAGAGCACATAAATGATGGCACCAAGAACATCAGACAAAGCACCTTCAGCTCCTTCTAAGTCCATTTGAACTTCCTTTAGTTACAGCCTTCATTTCATCACTTCAGTTACAGTCTTAGTTTTATCACTTTAGTTACAGCCTTAATGTTATATCACTTCAGTTACAGCCTTAACATTATATCACTTTAGTTACAGCCTTACGTTATATCACTCGACGTCTGAACTGAAAATATATTTTCAACCTCTTTAGATTTTCTGGATCTCAGTGTCAGCTGGTGTCTACAGACACATGAATCAAGAGTGAGATTACCTACGACAGGTAGACGTGTCACACAAAGAAGAAATATAGAAGAGCCTCCAGAGGGGATGGTCGGACTCAGGCCACCTGTCAAAATATGCATCTGACTTTGGGCCCATGTTCAATAAGTAATCAGGTGGAGGTCCCTGGGTCTCACACAGATCTGTGGAGATAGATCAGCAGATAACCTGGACAAAAGACAAGTGAAAGAAAAGGCCAAGGGTATAACAATGTGAGAAAAACAACAAACATCCTTTTGAACACTCTGTAATCACTTCATACTGACAGGACCATCATATGAGCCCTACTAAAACAAAACTCACCATAACTGTGTTTAAATGATATATTAGCATTTTGTTCAAATGTGCTCCCCCTAAAGCCAAGTATGCCTCCTACAACACAAACAGCCTTACATTTGTATGTAATGTCTTGTTATTTAGGAGGCGCTTGTTTTCTAAAGTGATGTATAGTTTGATAGACTTATCACAGTGATCACAATTTGATAGACCTATGACATTGATCACAGTTTGAGAGACCTATCACTATCCATTCATTTGTTTGTGTATTCATGATGACTTGATTTTTTTTTTTTTTACAGCCCAGCATATTTAATTGATTAATTGATTCTGTACATTTTTGTATATTTACCTGTTGACATCCAAATTCTGCTAAATAAATACCTTCTAATTATTTATAGCATTGGTCCACAAATTGGAGTCTGGGGACCCCCAGTGGTCCACATTCAAAACTGTTGTGGAATTAGCAAAATATGTTTGTAGAATAAGAGTTCAAAAGCATCTGACGGAACAAATGGCTACGATCTTATATGGTTAAATTTTTATTGAGATTATAAGGGGTCCTTCCTGCATGAGGGGTCCCTGACCCAATAAAGTTTGAGAACCCCTGGTTTACAGTATGTGCGGATGTGTATGTTTTGTATTGGAGTAATTTCACAAATAAATCATAGACCTACATAAAAAAATGACTGTGATCCGAGTGTGAGGATGATTTTAAGTAATTCAGCAAAATGGCTTAGAAAAGGTCTTTATTCTCACTTCTCGTTACACCCTTTTGAAATCTATAAGTGAGCAAATGAAATGGCTCAGAGAAATTTTCTGAAGGAGAAACACACTTGTTTACCTTATCTGAGAGGGGTGATTTAGAAGCTGGTAAAATTTTTAGCAATTTCCTTGTTATTACTACCAGACAAGGCAACCGTGTCCGTATAGTATATAGCAGAGAGCATATGTCAGATGTTTCCACACATCAGACATAATCCTGCTACTGCGGTCTGGGGGCACAGAATATGTGATGCATATTAGGTCAGCTGTGCAATGCTTATAGGATATAGTGTGCCAGTAAAATTTTGAGCCCAAACATTAATGCACTGTTCACTGTGGGCTGATTGTTGAGCATAATAATAATAATTATAATAATAACAATAACAATAAGAAAGCATATTAAGTGGTTCAGCAACTTCTTGAAATCAGTTGTGAAGCTCATTCTAGCTCCCTTTTCCCACAGCTCCTTATAGTGTGTGTTGGTAATTCTGCGCTAGTGGCCATATCTCACACTGAAGAAGGGTGTCAGCCCAAAACATCTGTAAGGCGAGTAGAAAAGTAGACTAAACTGTTGAGTACTTCCTTTATTTCTAAATGTGTTTAATTCTATGTGCTGAAGTGCATTCTCTATACTTCTCTAATTTGTCTATTAGTAGGGTTTAAGTTAAAAAGTATGACCAGATCTGATTTCTTTATCATAAAACCCCCTTAGGAGAAAAATTCACAAGTGTGTGGTCATGCAATTGTCAGCTGTCTGTGTTGAGCCTATAAACAGGAACTGGCGCACTCACTTTTTGAGAATTCCCATCTATAGTTGACCTACATTTAAACACCAAACAACCAAGTTTCTGAATTTAGTGCTGTGGGATGATCGGATGGTTTTCTAAAGAAGGATAAACCATGGCTAGAGAATACTATGAATGAGCATAATGAAAATTGAGAAGCTGACAAAAGGCCTAAAGATGGCAGTGGTCCAGACAGCAGCATAGATTGCCTATTCCCATATATAGAGGTCAAAAGTAACCACTGTGTTTTGAAGATATACAATAGAGCAGATACCTCAAAAACTAGCAAGAACTAAGCATGATCTCAAACTTTGAGCAGGACAAAAATGTTTGAACGCATGATGATGACTGAAAATGAATTTCATTGAGATAGAATTAAAATAGTTGACACCAAGAGGTAGGTGAGCACGGAAATCAAATATAACAGAGAGTGCATAGAGTGTGAGTTCCACTTCAGTGAAGTCTATGTGAGACTGAACAAAGCCAAAGAGTGAATCAGTGGAGCATGGAGTGGAGGGACCAGCAGGCCATGACAGTGGTTCTCCCCACGGAACAGGAAATGGAACAGTAAACGTCACACAAGCTGAGCAAGTGATGAGAAACACTGAGGTACTGCACAAAAATAGCACCATTTCAGACAGTCTCTGTGTGTTAAGTTCAACAGTTGTTATAGGCCAGCATGGTTGTGTAGTGTTAAAACATATTGAGTCAGAAGGCCTACAGCTCAGTCTTGTGCAGTAATAGCATTTGGTAAAAGCAAAAATCATTGAATACTGGCCAAGATAGAGCAATATAATTACAATGGGAGCAAATGCGAATAATTCTGGTCTGCATAAGTGGGAGTGTTACATTATGTCACAATATAAACTTTTCAATGACTTTTCGTATCAACGTACGAGAGTGCTGCTCTGGTGTGCATAAAGGGAAAAGAGAGAAAATAGAACACTGAACTAAATGAACATTTGTGCCTCTCGCTCCACTTTTGCCCTTTCTGGTAAAAGGTTGAACAGGTCATGGCCAAGCTGGTTTGAGTCATTCACTATCTTAGCTGCTCTGCTAATAGGGATGGAAATTAATAGCATTTTATCAATCCATGCCATTGTCAATTCTGCTTGACGAGGTCTAATTTCCATTCATTTCTATTAATTTCTATTAATATTAATTCCGTACTATTTAGAAGATATTCTACACAGACTGTCAGATTCAGCACATAGGCCTATAATATAGCCTATACTAAGATGACCATAGCAGCTTAGAATGAGGGAAACCATACAGTACTGTGTTATCTATTTCAGTTCTGTATCCACAAAGGCTTTTTATCATGGTCCGAAAAACATGCCTGCACTGATGAGAGGAACTGATAATGTTAGAATGGGTTGATAAGGGTAAGGGTACAGTTTCAGTGAAATGAAGCATTTGATTCTCCCTTCTACTCCATTCCCGCCTGTATCTGCTGAGGCATGGTGTAGGTCTCAAATAGATAGGAGGTCTGAGGTTCTGATCACTTTCTCTTGTCTTCATCGCACTCTAGAGGAACTTCTGGTATGCAGCAGTGAAGCTGGCATAGACTGAGAGGCTGCTGGTCAGGACACACTCTATACTGCCTCTGTAGGAGTGAGAGATTCTTTTTATTTGGGCTTTTGTCACCTTTAATTGGACAGTAGAGAGCAACAGGAAGTGAGTGGGAGAGAGAGACGGTGAGGGGCTGGGAAATGACCTTGGGTCAGAACTGAACCCGACCCCTTGACACGGACATTGCGGTCAACTGCACCACCACACCCTGCTGTAGTGCCCTCTTGACAAGAGAGGTGGTGTCTCTAGTACATGTCAGGTCATCCATGAAGAGCACCCTCAGGAATTTGGTGCTTCTCACTGACCTACTTGTTTAAAGCACTTTGGGTCTTTAGTTTATCTTGCCAATGAGTGACAGCGTTTTTATGTTATATTTTATGTAGATAGCCTACTTGATGTCCATTCTCATAAATGGCAAGTATGACTAGGTTATTGCCTCCTGATGCTTCAAGGACCTGGAGAGCCATTTCTTGCCTGTCTGCGCGTTTGTGTTACACCAGTGTTGTCATAGTGCACACAGCTCATTCACAGTTTCTACATTTATAAACACATTTAAAGGGAAACATATTCAGAATCCTTACAGGGAGTTGATTGGACAGATGTGTCACAAGTTGTGTCTAACCCAGGGCCTTGTCTTCACTCAGTGCGTTTACATGGACTAAGGCAAAGCCGAATTATTCCCAAAATTATTAAAGTCTAATTATTCCCTTAGTCCAGCTAAAATCAAACTTTTAAAATGCATGTATACACCTACAAACTTCTCCTCATGTATGCAACAGCCCTGGTTAGCCGAGCTATTGACTGGCCTGGGCCAAAGGGCACTCCCCCTTCTGAGGTGATGGAGACACTGTATCTGCGTACTCGCTCAGCAAGGCCTTGTGCATGTCTTGGTAAGCCAGGACAAAGTCATCCAACCTTTGAAACTTTTGGCATGGATGCCTGGTGATTTAAATCTCACTGGCTTTTCTCCATAAGTCCTTGTGTTTTGTTATTGTGAGTAGTGATGGCCAGATTGTACTGAGGCTTTGAAGTGTGTCTTGAGGCCCCGTATCAAGGCTTGTGTCAAAAGAGAGATCATGTGACATGACATTTGAAGCCTTGTTTGCAGAGCTACTGCTTAGAAATAGGGTTTGATTTTGGCGTGTCATCTTGAGTATAAAGATGTCCTATGAAGAATACACACTAGTGGCTTTTTTTTCGATGATTGGTTTTTGAGTAGTGTTTTTCTGCCATGGATTGCAATTTGTGCATTATTCAAACAATGGAGATCAGCAATAAGAGTTAAGTCAAGTCAGCTTTATTGTGAATTTCTCCACATATATTGAAAGTACTTTTCTCACTATCCGATGGCGATGCCAAGGTGGTACAGGTGCCGCTCAGCAACCGGAGGGTTGCAAGTTCAAGCCCCACTCTGCCTGATCCCATCGAAGTGTCTTTGAGATACTGAACCCCAAATGGCAGGTTGGCATGGCAGCCTCCGCCACCGGTGTAGGTGAATGGGTGAATGTGAGGCATATGCTAATAAGTGCTTTGAGTGCTCGTAGGAGTAGTAAATGCAGTCCATTTACTATCCCACAGTGAAAAAGAGATGCACTACAGATAAGGTATTTCCTAACACTAAACAAGACAAAAACACAAGAATGTCAAAAGCAGCAAAAATTTCCTCTATGATGTGTTGTGATAGTGCAGAATGATGTGAAAAAAATATAATTGTGCAAAAGGATGTGTTCTAATAGTGTAAAAAGAAGTAGTAGAGCAAAAATTGTGCAACAGATGTGGTTGTAGTGCAAAACACTGATGTGCCCCCTTGGTATTTGGTGCTGCTCACTCTCTCAACAGCAGCACATCGATGTTCAGTGGTGGGTGTTGGGTGTGAACTCTCTGGGAGTCAAAGACAATCTCCTTGGTCTTGGTCAGGAGGTTGTTGTCTCTGCACCATGTAGTCAGAAGGTCGACCTCCTTCATACTGTAGTGGGTATTGTTAGTCTTTGAGATGAGAACCACCAGATTTGTGTCATCCGCAAACCTCACAACTGCCGCACGCACCTCAGCCACCATGTTCATCACAAGGGCTAAGAGAATTATCCCTTTTCCCAGCTGATGCCAGTCTGATGTTACTTCCCCAGAAGTGACCCTCAGCCTGAAGTTATTGTAATAATCCAGGATCAGGTCCTTTAACACACTGGGGACAGTGGTAGTGTAGTGACTTGTCTTTTGGCACAAAATTCAATGGCTGCTTTTGGATGAGATAAAAAAAAAACTGTACAGAACCTTTGTGAAGCTATGTGGTAAAAAGAGATGGTTTGGTGCTGACACCCCCCCCCCTTCTAGTTGAAAATCTGTTACTGTGTGATAGAAATGAAAGAAGCAAATCACCATTAGGTTTGAGTGTCAAACCTAACCTTTGACACACAAGGCTGTAGCCTCTATGCAGACCTCTATGGGTAGTGCGTATGGTTTTCTGTCAGGTAGATCCTCCAATAGTTTATCCACATTAATTAACTTAATCCCATGCTTTAATGATCTTCAAAAAACTTTTAAATGTTTTCCAATATGTTTTCACTAGCATTTTCAAATAAAATATTTTACTATATATGGCAAAATTTGGTCTACAATAAAAGCCTTTTCATTTTTCCCAAAAAATGAGTTTGGAAAAGGGGGATCATCTTACATTCAGGATTGTCTAATTTTCGGGCCAATATGGTAATTTACTTTGTATGGACAAGAGCAACAAAAGCGATGAGTGACAAAACGTGGGCGACTACAGCGACTAAAAGTAGTTAAAAACTGGTCAAGTTTATGAAAATTAGTTATGATGCATTTCAGCTGTAAATGAAATGTCAAAAGGCACATCATGAGCAATTGGAGCGACAAGAGCAAACACAGACATTTAGCGTTTTTTTTTTGTGATAAAAGCGATTTTACAGCGTATTCTCCAATGGGACTGAATAGCATCACTATTAAATGAACTCTTAATGTCAATTTAACCAAGATAAAATATCATGATCTTGTTAACTGAGATGTGGTTTTAGAGATCATTGCTGTTTGTTAGATAATAGCTAGGCTATAATCACTTTTTAGCTAATAGCTTAGCTACAATAGTCCATTGACTGGCATACACATTGGGCTAGCAATAAGATACTTCGGGTGGCAGAACGCTAATTTTTCCCAACATTCTAAACTCCCCTTTAATGGAAAATGTTTACAACAAGTATTGCATGTTTACAAACCACTTAGCAACACTAAGCACTGATCACAAACATGGAAACTCACAAACTGATGTTCAGTAAAATTATATTTAGGTTAAAATCCCAGTGGAATGTCATGCTGCTATCCCTGCTGAATGAAGCAGCACATGTACTTTGACTTCAGTCAGGACTGAAGCTGAGCACTGCTGTCAGTACTACAGGCAGAGGAGCTGATGGTAGGACCTCAGGACCATCGTAGAGCACATGTATGTCTGATGGTGCTGGAAGGAAGAGGCAGGATCCTCAGCCAGTGTGATCGAGGCCAGAACGACTGATAAGCTGCTGAGATCACGTAAGCAGAGACTGGTACACTGGAGGGAACAGTTACGGAGGGCCCAAGAGAAACTAAGCTGCTGCTACTGCTGCTCCCACTTCCAGAAGCTTTCTGAGAAGATGATGCTGTCTGCTCAAACTGCTGGAGGGAACATAAAACAGTGCCTTTTGGTGACAGCAGTCAATGTATTACTATAATCCACACAAAGAGCTGCACATTGACAACAAATCTGAGGTGATGCAATTTCATCCCTCTGAAATCTCTACCTTAATGGTTTGATAACTATAACACTAGACTCAAGTTATAGCGTAGTGCCCTATGAAATTCGTTTTATTTTTTCCCAAATTCCATTCTTTCGGATTTATTTTTTGCCATTTAGGTTTTTGGTCTTTCAAAATCAATTTATGTAGATATAAAATAAGCATAATTTTGAATAATGTGATTAGAAAAGAGGTCAACGTTTTCAATGATTTTTCACAAAATGGTTTTCAGTGTATGTATGCACATCAGTGAGCGTGTTTACATGCGCCAATTATAGGGCAAATCCAATTTAAAATACCTCTTGTATCTGATCGGATGCAGCTCTATCGGATTGAAATTTAAATCAGATTGTGGGAGGTGGTGTATGAACTGAGCCGTGGGCATGTAAACATGCATTCGGATTCATGGACTAGATTTTCCTGTTTGCGCATGTGTATAAATGTGTGGTGATGCAAATATATGCACAAATAGCTTTAAAGTACTAGCGGCACAAATGACTGCAGACGAGTTTGCATTATCTCTTATCTTACCATACAAACCTAGCTAGCATGCTAGAAAGTAACCTACATACTTCCATAGGCTGCTAAGTGTGGTATTAACTGGCTGCTACCTTGCTAATGTTAACATTAGCTAGCCAAATGGGTAAAAGTGAATGTATTTGGGATTATAATGTAAAATGCAGTTTCATAATCTTAATGGAGCACAATACATACCTTGTATATCAAGTTCAACTTGTTTATTTGTTACAAAGTTAATTTACAAACATCTTTTAATCCATGACTGACAGTAGGACCTAAGGAGTGCTCGCTAAGGGACGTCAGATGGATGTCAATAAAAGGACAACATGAGAAACCACTACGCATGTGAAAAGGTGACGACCGGATAAAATGCTTTGAGACATGTAAATGTGAATTGAACAGTTCAAGTGGAATATTTAATCAGACTAACTTCAATCCAATAGGGAAAAATATGATGGTTACCGGCTAAAGCACAACAATTTGGACAGGTTTTGCAAATTGGTTGCTTGTTGTTGAGAGAGGGATGGGTGTACCTCAGTCAGATTGAAGAGGTTGCGTTGGCAGTGTGGCATTCTGGCATCTCCGCTGCTGCTGAGGTGCACTGCTGCTTCCCCTGGAATGGCAGGTGCTGGATCCAAGCAGTAGGAGAGGTGAGACGTGAGCTCCACAAACACCTGGAAACGCCTGTTTGTTCACATGTGAAATAAAATCAAACTCTGAGTGAAGCAGATCAGGGCACAAAGTAAGTAGTGTCAGCTACCATGCTCTGTTCTCTGCTTTTTGTTTTTTACATCTGCTGAGGTCACAGATGTTGTCATTGTCAATCAGGGTGAACAGTGGTTGATGGTTGTTGGAGAGGTGGGGAGCAATGTGGGCGAACACTGGCTGACGCCTGTGCCTTAAAGGAATGCTTGTGAATGATGGAATGTCCTGGGTGTCACTGACATTCACATGGGCAAAGTTGTTTGTCCTCTGGTCCAAATTGTAGATATTTTGAGGGTGCCAATGGTGTACCAGTGCAGAGGCAACAAGTTAAACATCCCTTGAAATACTTGAAATCTATTCACAGTACTGACCTGGTCATATTTAGACAGCCAAGAAACAGCTCTGCAGCCACGCATCCTACTGACCACATGTCAATGGCCTTTCTAAAAGGCAGGCCAAGAATTATTTTTGGAGAACTGCAGCCACAAAATAACTATAATTACTAGGATGATCATCATGTAGGATAGGTAGCCACCAGTGATCAAACAAGAATTCAAAAACATTTTGTCTCTTGACTTGTTGCCCTGTCTTAGTCTATATCTTTGATTTCTTTTTTGAACACATTCCTAATAATAGTTATGCATCCATCAGATTAGACTTTGACTGAGTCACTTCCACTCTGGCCAGTAGAACTTACCGGTAATATCCGACACATGGGTGGGTGAGCTAAAATTGATTATTTTAACACGGTACAGGTACACAATACACAGTTGATTGATGGGGTCCGCCAACATTATGTTGTCAGGCTTCAGGTCTGTGTGGATGATGCCCAGGCTTTTGAGCTTATTCATGGCTGTGGTGACCTGTTTCACTGTGGGTCTTATATACGCCGTCTTAGGTGGGCTCCAGTCTCTTCCGTCCATGAAATTGTACAAGCTCTGCCTAAGCATCTCAAACACCAGGCAGAGCTGTGAGTCGTGCTGGAAGCTCTCATACCAGCGGACACGGTTAAATTTGTCTGTGTCCTCCATGGCTAGCATTTTGAGGTTTCTAATCTGTTGGGAAGAGAACAGAAGACTGTCAATCAGATGAGGGAAAATGAAGGAACAAATTTTAAGGATGACCTGTATGGTAAAACTTAATGTGTCATTAGAAATATACACTTATGGCAAAATTTTTGACTTTCCCCTTATTCAGTACCTGCCTAGAAAAGAGCATTTTCAGAATCCCATCATCAGTTAATCATCATACATACATACCTCGATTAGTCCACGGTGGATATAGCCAGGCCGATCTTTTAAAAAAAAATGTATGGCCACAATTTCTCTAGTGTCCCGCTTCAGACATTTGGCCACCTGCCCAAATGTGCCCGTGTTGGACCTGCTGTTGGCCCTACTGATCAGTGTAGTGGAGGTAGAGGGAACGTTGCTGTTGTGCAGGCCCTTGTACCGCACGGTAAAAATAATATGGAATTACTCAATAAACGAACAGTCATGCCATTTTAGAACTATTATTTACTTCGTCCTTGAATCACACAGTAGTGTGGTCAAAAATACTAGGCAGGCAACTTGGTGGATCACTGCAGTCTTTAATCACGACGCCGGAGACAAGTTACCCACACAAACCTACTCAAGGAATGTATAGTAACAAGCCTGTCTTCCTGAAGACTGAATTCCCTTTTATACCCCCCAGAGCAGACATCACACGTAAACCAAATGGCAGACCTCCCTGCCCTCACAATGACCTTTGATTTCTCGCCCTCCTATTGTTTTAGCTTGTTGAGGTTCCCTGTCCTGGTGAAGATAGATATCTATTCCCTGTCCTGGTGAAGATAGATGTTTATTTGGTTTTCACCAGCACCCTCTGTTTCCCCCGTTCCTAAACCTAATCTGCTCTGGTTTGTTGTTTTAACCCTTTAGACTCAGGTTACACATGGCATACCTTTGTATCACACAAGGCATACATTTGTATCACATTAAGATTCATTTCTAGGATATTACAATTTTCCCTACAGTAGCGATGAAATAGCCGATTACTTGAAAGGTGGACTCCAATATCAAAAGGTAACAGTTTCACTTTGAAGTGAAAGCCTAAAACGTAATGCGTTAAGGAAAAAGGCTGACGAGGTGACCAGGTTGATGGAAATAATGAAAAGGTGAAGAACTCCGGCGGACTGGTGACCTCAATGGCCATTATCCCACTTATCTCCCATTTGTATTTAGGATATAATTTGATCTGTAACTTACTTTATATTGAGGAATCATGAACTACAGAGTGCATGAACTACAGAAAATCTTTTTCGATATCCATAACTTGGATACGCTATCCCTGCCATGTTAGCCTAAAGAAGTCACTTGCTTTAACTGGTGTGACGGGTGGGAGTGGGAGAGGTCTCCAAATAGGTCATGTAATTAGTCACAACTAGAACGTAGGCAGGCAAGAAGTTTAACAAGTCACCTGACGGCTAATTGCCTCACGTGATGAGGTAACGCAGGTAGATTAGTGTAACCTGTTATACGGGCCCACTCTTTGTCTGAAACCTAACAGCGCAACAGTGGTGAGAGCACTGTTGGCGTGCAGCTTTGGCTGGCATTGACACAGAGCGGTGATTAAAGTTCGGGTGCTGTCTGGCGGTGATAGAAGTCTCGTACAATTCAGCATCAGAGTGTCCTGACTCGCATCACAGCTAGTGGTAAGGATAGCCAAGTACTGGTGTGTGTAGTGGGGATTTTAAGAAGCAATCACGCTAAAAGCCATTCTGCGTGGTACGATTCTGTTGGACAGTCAAAGGTGTCAATTGTGTAGCCACTGTTTTTCCTATTATTAACATTATATTGAGATGGTACGTGGGCCTACAATGCCCTCAAGGGTAGTTTAGTTACCATCAGTAGCAGGCCTACGGAGAAACACCTTGGTGTAGAGTGCCTTTAATTGTGTGTAAAACCACCTCCATTATTTTGTTGTTTGTTTGCTTTGTTTTGGTTTATTGATTTAATATTTGGCGAGGCTTCTTTCTTTCCTTTCTGTGTCAGCCGGGGTGGGGAAGCACACAGTGAGGGTTGATTCCTAGCTTATGCCATTTGGGCTTAGTGAGTGTGCTGGTCATATAAGCTTGCGTGGTGTGGTGCTAGCAGTGTGTAGTGAATTAAAGTATTATCCCTGCCACTTGGGCCTGGTACATGTGCTGGTCACACAAGCCTGGGTGGTGGGGCCCCATGTTGTTCTAATTGTGTATACTGAATAAACATACTATAGGCCTGGTCACACAAGCCTGGGTGGTGGGTGAGTTTGCTGGTGTGTAGTGTTGTGTAATCACCCTTCTGGCGTGGTGTGTAGTAGACCTAGTTGCCCTGCTTTACTGGTGTAGCACATTTGCTGCCTGAGTGTGGCATGTAGCTGTGTTGAATACTGTGTAGCATAGGATCTTGCTGCACTCCTGTGTGTGCTCTTCTCCGGCTGGCTTCTTTCTCCCTCCCCCTCGTCCTGATTGTGTGTGCCCTTGTTGGGGATTAATAGTTTAGTTTTTGTGTGATATTTTTGTGAGTGTGGGCATTTACATTATCTGTTTTTATGTGTGATTTCCCTTTTTTTACAAGGCATATCAGACTAACAGTGTGCCCTCAGCCTATTGTAGTGTCCTAATAAAATTGTGCACTTTGCTTAACAAAAGACCTAAATCATTAAAGTGCTTTGTGTTTGTACACATCCTCTTGTTTCATTCATTCAATTGAATAGCCATAGTGGGGAATAGTGAGTCTGAGTTCTCATTAGTTTAACTGCTCATGACCTAAAGGTAGATTTAAGGTTGTTAAGGTCACACTGGAACTGAGTCAATGTCATCCAGTACCTTCCTATCCACCAAGACAATGTCAACCTGGATGACTGCCTGGGATGTCACCTCAAACTCGGGGAGCAGAGCAGGGAGCTCAGAAACATGAATCGTTGCCCAAGTGGACATCAGAGTTCGTTAGGGAGATAACAGAGGTCAACTCCCTTGGCATGAGAAAATGGCTTGTTTGTAGTTTTGGTGTAAGCCTCATGGGTAAGTAGATCCACAAGGCTGCCTGCTGTTGCTGACGTCAACTTTCATCCATAATGGAAACGTCACGTCACTCACAGTAGCTAAGGACTGACACGCCCATTAGTGGGGTAAAAAGAGTGGATTAATTATGTTGGATCATATGCAACTGGACCTAGCTTGAATGTTATCCTCTTATGTAAGTCACTTTGGATAAAAGCTAAATGCCTAAATGTGATGTAAATGTAAATATAAATGTAATGTAATGGCCCTCCTTAAGCAGAATTATGGCATGTGTCAGTCAACTAGAATAAAACCCACAAGATACTGTTTAAGTAAGGCTTGTATTTCTGTTATAGAAATACAAGGTACACATTAATGTGTAGATTGTGCACATTTTTTAGTTGACCAATGGAAGCATCAGTAATTCTAACGTTACCCACTTTAGAACTGTTGCCTATGGATGATTGCTGGTTTGTAGCAGGATAACCCTCAAAACGCCATGTATGTATTCTATTAGTTACATCTGAATTTACCCACATGAGAACTGTCAAACTCTAACATGTCTATATGATTTTATTTTCAGCAAGTAAGGTCAGCCTGTTTGCTGCAGTTGATGTACACTGATTATACCCAATTTGCCTGTTAGCAAGCTAATTGGAGCTAATGCTAAATGTTAGCAAATACAAGAGTTAGCCAGCAACATCAGGATATTGCAGACGAATTTGGCAGCTAATGTACATATTCTCAGCACCAGTTACAGGACAGTCGTCTTATCGAATATCTTATCGAAGCAAAAAGCCACAAGAGGCCGTGGGTTTGCACTGGATATAAGGGGTGTTGTTCCCCACGACGCGAAGCTGAGTGCCATTAAACCCCCTTTGCAATTCTAAATTCAGCGCAACCCCCCAGACTTGAGTAGCTTATTGCTTTTCAGAAACTGTTACAAATGTTTGTTAAGATTTCATAAAATACAGCAAAACAAATAAATAAAATAGTGTATTGGTAAATAACCATTCTGCCTAAACATATGGTTCCTTTCGGGAAGTGGTTGCTGGGCAACATTAAATGCTACAACAGTAAGATAGACAGAATAACATAAAAGAGGCAAACCTGTGTGTTTGTGCTGGATTTACAACGGCTTGGAACGTAATTCAGCCAATCAATCAAGGAACCGAACAAGCAGAAAGTCCCTTGCACACAACACAAATGCATGACCTCAGCACTCATTTAAGTGAGGGATGGACTGGCACAAAAAAATTGGCCTTGAATTTTGGCCTGGACCATCCCACCATGTACACATAATGCATGATCACTTTTTCAGTAATGATTAGGAGTCTATGAAACAAGTGGTAGGCTATTAATTGAAAATCCATCCAACATCCATGGAAAAAGCTATTGATGAAAATTAAATATGAAACAGCAGTCAACAAGCCTTTTAAAATGGCCTGAAGACAACCCAGAGGAATCCTAGTGGGACTGCATGTAGATGGAACACAAAGTAGGCCTGAGAGTGTGATCAGGTTCAATTTAAGGGGGGAGCCTAGACTTTTCACATGTTTGAAATTGCAGAATGTATCAATTTGTCAATAAGATTTAAGTCACATGATGTTGATCAACCTCAACTGCCTAGTAAGCCCCATTCAGCTGTGCATGCATTTGTATTGCATCTTCATGCATTGATGTTTAACTTTGCAGATTTATCCACTATCAATTGTAAAACATTTTTTTTTATTAATTAATTTATTTATTAATTGGGGGGAAGAGCATTGCAGCCTGAGTGAGAGATAAAGAAAATTCTTCAATGTTCAGATGAGCTTTTAAAGCAGCAAGTGAACATCCATCTGAAGAAGAAGCGTTTGTGAGGCCTCTGGCCAGAAGTGGACACAGATGGGGTATGACATGGAGGGGTCTCTACACGCTCACCTGCTGAAGAGGGGAGTGAGCACCACTCAGTACTACAACAACAACTGCAATAATAATAATCATAATAATAATAATAGTAATAGTAATAATAATCATCATCATCTATATCATCATCATAATTATACTAACTGAATAAATACTCACTGAAATCAGAAAGTGTATTTGTCAAGGGCACCTTCTTAAGGCCTAGTTTTGGAATCTGATTGAAGAGATAAAAAATAAATATCGCTATTAAATGAAAACCATATTTGTAAGTCTTCTGAAAACAGGACTTTGGTTTATACATAGCAAATCATATGTGGTCAATGTTTTCTGCCATACCTTTATTTTGAGCCACTTCCTGGGCTTCCCCATAGCTGTTTGCCCATCTGAAGAACTCTGAGGTGACGGAACTGCAGTGACTTCAACATCACACCGTGGAAGCAGCTCCTCTCTCAAGCCAGAGAGCAAGATGACACACAAGACTCATCCTGTGTCTCCACTGCTCTCTGCAGGATGGTCTCGGATCCAAGCTCCTTCAGAAGGAACTCATCCATGGCTTTGTAGATGGTTTGAAGCTTCACGTTGTTTGGATAAGTGCGGAAGTCTGGAGTTCCTGTGGCGTTGCTGAACTCAGAGAGAATTTTCCCATCAACTCCCTTGAGGACTCCACAGTGTCTGGGGAGGCAGTTGACTGATCTCTGAGTTTGCAGCCTGCAACCTAGCCTGCTCATGTCTCTTCAGCTCAGTGTCAACCATTTCCATTACTTGAAAAATCATGACTCTAGTGAAGAGATCTACAACTTCACTAAATCTCTGTGAGGGAGATCCAGTGACTCGGCCATGAGGTGCAGAATTAGATCTGGAAGAAACCGCAGATTCCCTAAGGCTGATATCAGCAGGCAACCTTTGCATCAGTTTGGTCATCAGGCAGCTGCATTCATCTTTCTCCAGTTCCAGTCCAAGAAGAGAAGGTGAGGTACCTTTGGTAGTGGCACTATGTGGGCGGCTACTGGCGTAAGAGCTGGAAGAAGTTTTGGTCGAGGTCATGTCACTTGCATTCATTGCCACAAGGGGGAGAAAGTATGGCTGCAGCAAATTCTTGATGGCCTCTTCAGCGTATTTGTGAACGACATGAGTGCTTAGTGTTCTCTTCAGAACCACCTTTACCTTGGCAGAGAGTACAGAATCAAAAACAGGAATGGAAGCTGGACCGCTGTCCTGAATAGCACCCTGAATCTGACTGACAAGGTTGTTGGCAATCTGGTGGATGTGTCCGCTAGCTACCAGCCTTTCAAGGATTGTGGTGATGCAGGTCTGATCATGGGCTGCATCGCCATGTACGGCTGTAGTGGCCATGGTGGTGGCAGAGCACTCAGACACAGAGCACGCTGAATCCTCAGCAGGAGGATGCCATGCAACAGTTTTGAACAAGGATGCCAGGATTCCTTTCATCCTGCGTACCAAATCACCCACAGGTCCACTACGCAATTCAAGGGAAAAGGAGGAGGCACTCTCACTTTCATCCATGACATCCCCATCGGTCTTCAGTGACTCAGGAGATGTGGTCTTTAAGCTACGGTGTGGCCTTGAGAAAAAGCACAATTACCAAGAAATGTTAGCATGTCATAACCATACAAAATCAATACTACTCAGTTTCCTTGTGATAAATTCCAAGTCACACAATGTAGCCACAAATGAAGTGTTTGACTCTACCTTTCAGTTGATGTAATGATAGAGAAGGTCATTGGTGTAGTAGGCCTGCTGGTTTTCACATCTTTTGCCACACCCACATATGCAGGCAAAATAACTGCAATGGAGCTAAGGCTCACAACTTTCAACACAGCCAAGCATGTTTTAGTGAACTGCATACATGTCATCTGTGTTCAACAGAAAAATCATATTGTGATATTTACTTACATTGTTAAAAAAGAAACCATGGAAGAGTCTGAAAAGTTTCACTAAGGTGCCACAGTGTTTTAGAAGACCAATACTCACAGAGGTCTATAGCATGCTGCTGAAAACTGTCCACTCACTAAGAAAAAAAAAATAAGAAAGGAGTTTTAACAAATGATACCCTCTATTAATGGCAAATCTCTGTTGTTTCAAGCATTGTGGTTTGGTTAGTTTAAAACAAGACTCACTCTTCAGTGAAATTTAAAATGTATTCCTGTAAAGAATGAAGATCCATCTTCTCCGGAGAAGAGCTTGGTGCAGATCCTGAGTTTGAGCCGTCTTCAAGTCTTGAAGAACCTGGCCGACTCTTAGAAGGATCTCCTAGGCATAAAAATTTAACAAAACATTTCAGAATTTTCAATATTATCCTTAAGAGTAAAACAAAGAAAGTGCAGATCAATTGAAAACATGATGGCACTTACCTTCCATTATTGTAAGATCCTCACAAACAGTTCTCTTTACTGTCTGGAAGAAAATCACCTTCAGTTATAGAACATGTATTATCTGTATTACTATACTTATGGTCCTATATTTTCAATTCGTCATGTGTGTTTGCTCTCTGTGTGCTGCGTTTGGCAATCATATGGGTAAAAGGCAGAATGTCCCTCAGGTAGTGGATAGGAAAGTGGATGGATGGATGGATGGATAAGTAGATAGATGGATAGATCAAGATAAATAAATCTAATAGACTATACACACAATGGTTTTCTGTGCTTACAACTGTTTCAAAATAAAGGTTCCTGCTATAATTATGTGACTTGTGACCATCATTAGTATAATAACATCTGTTTCACTTGTAAACTGATCAAATAAGCACAGTATCTACCAATGTATCATAACTTACATATAGGCTTACATAGGCCACTACAAAATCCATGAAGCCATTCACACTACTATACATTGGCTATACCATCAACCAAGACTGTTTGAAATTAATTACAAAGTGTTTAGGCAACATATTACCCAGAGCCATCAATATCGCTCTGATATTACCCATACTATGAATTTAATTCTGCATAAGGACAAATTTCATGTTGTATATTATATGACCTAGAAAGCTGTTTATGGAAGACAAACATAAATGGAGTAAATTAGCATCTACATCCATATGACAAAATTTACTTAACACAGATAAAGTGCGAGCTCTCTGGCTCTCTGTGTTAAGCAAATTTTGTCATATGGATGTAGCTACTATTCCACAAGTTTTATTTTTTTGTGCAGATTGGCACAAACGATGTCAGACTCTGTAACTTTCTCTGGTCCCATACCTATTAAACGCGGTGAAGAAGTGCTCAGCAGAGCTTTTTCACTGAACTGATGGTTGTCAGGATGGTGTACCCATAACAATGTGGGCTTCATCGATAACTTTAGCTCATTCTGGGGGAAGCCTGGACTTTTGAATTGAGACAATATGTCCTTTCTAGCAACATTGACCGTCACTTAAACTCGAGTTTGGTCCAGGTGGCAGAACAACTGTCCTACACAGTTCTCTGCCGCCCTGCCGTCACTCTAGCAGCAGACAGACAGTGAAAGTGTCCGCAATTAAAACGTTCTCAAAACGATCCGGTAGGGGTATAAATTATACTAACCTCACATAAATAAAACCATAAACAAATAAACAATATAGCCAGAAATCACAACCAAAATTTGGCTTACTAAATATTCGTTCTCTCTCCTCAAAGACGACTTTAATAAATGAACTTATTTCTGATAATCAAATTGACATACTTTGTCTTACAGAAACCTGGCTAAAATGCCTCCTACTAAATGAACCCCCCCCCGCCCCAGTCATCTAAATCAGTGGTTCTCAAACATTTCAAGCTCAGGGCACCCCTAGGTGTATCTCATTTCATCCACGGCACCCCTAAAATTTCAATTCTTACTTTTCACTCTGAATAGCCTACTTCTGCTCTATTTTTTCACATTTAGTGTAATAGGCCTTATTGGCAACCTATTTTATTATGATTATCATTTTGTTGCCATATAGTATTACAAAAATCGTGACCACAATATTTAGAAAGATGTTTTAATTTGCAGTCCACTTTTCAGTTTATTTCTACTGACTTGCATTCACCTCTCAAACATATTTTCAAACTGTCCCAAGCAGTGAAACATCTTATGGGTAAATCAGAATTATTTATTCTTAAACAGACACTGCACAACTTCAAAACTACAAGAAGGCGTTATGGCCACAGTATTTAGAAATACTTTTTAGTAAATCATCGGGCCTATTATTCATTATCTGTATTGTGTGTCCTCCTATTCATTTCTTAAATAAATTTTCATGAACAGAACTGAAACAGCCAGTTTACAACTTTAAAACCTGGCTAATGTTAACAAAAGAGTACAAAAAGCAACTTAATGGGACACATGTGCCTGTCTGTAACTACAAAGTCTGTCAATGCGAGGAGGAATTGTGGACAATGCCACACAAAGGTCCTGCTCTACAGCCAGCCTTTGCCTCAGCTTACTTTTTATGTAGGTGAGAGATGAGAACGCAAGCTCGCAGAGGTAGGAGGTGGGGAACTGAATCAACACATTAACAGCACTCTCTGAAATTGAGGGATACTCTTGCCCCACACCAAGCCAGAATGTATCCAAAGGCAGTTCAGTGTGCTGCAACTGTACGATCCATTTGCAGTTCTGCAAGCTCATCCTGACCCTTTGTACTCAAGCATCTAGCTGCTGAAACGAGAGAGTGGAATGGATCTCGAACCCAGTCGAATTCCTCGTTTGTGTGTGGAAAATAGGTCTCCAGCCTTTTTCTCCAGTGTAGTTAGGTGCGCAGATACGAGGCTAAGAAAATGTCAGTCTTGTCTGTTGCATTATTAGAGGTCAAGGGCCAAAAATGTCAGCCAAGTAAGCAAGCTTAAGCCACCAAAAAACGTCACTTTACCGTTCTTTGAAGGGAACGTCGTGCTCAGTAGCGAATGCCTGCAGCTCCTCCCTTAATTCATAAACGCCAGCTAGCGCTATCCCACCTTGATAACCATCTGACCTCTGTGTGCAGAAGGAGAACCTTGTGCTCCGCTCCCATTTCATTGCAGGGCTTGGTGAATAACCGTGACTTGAGTGGACGGGACTTGACGTAGTTGACCATTTGTACAACTAGATCCAAAACCCTCGCAAGATCTGTGGGCATAGTTTTTGCGATAAGAGCATGGCATGATTCTCCAGCACTTTACAAAATAAAAAGTTTTCTGTGGCACTTTCCTCATCAAAGTATCTCACATTTGCTATCAGATGACAAAGATCACTCGCATCAGTTGAGTCATCTATTTGGAGCGCGAATTTCCCATTGTGGTATAGTTTTTCAGTGAGAAGACTCAATGTCTTGTGACGTGTCGTCAATGCGACGTTTGATTCTGCTGTCAGAAAGATGGATTTTGTCAAGCTCCTTGGCTGCATCCGATCCTATCATTACCTCTACCATTTTTTGCATGCTGGTAATATTAGCGTTTCAGCAGTGGTGTGAGGCTTTTTAGCTTTCGCCACTAGCTCGGCAACTAAGAAGCTAGCCTTATGAGCTTTGTCTGACACACGGACAGTAGAAAGCATGCGTTGACTTTCCGTTTCGTTTTGTAATTTCAGTCTCTTAAAAAAATCAGTGTCTTTATTTTTATAGGCCGGGTGCTTCCTGTCAAAATGTCTTGCCAACTTGCTTGGCACCATAGTTGCGTTAGCCAACCTTTTCCTGCAGATCAAGCACACAGGACTGGGGCACAGTGCATCACCACTCCAGTAGAAACAGTACCTGGATGTTTAGCTGAGCCTGATCTGTCGGTCTCGGCCTCCGATGTCAATTGCTATCTGGGTGGCGTTTTATCTCTCCTCTTTAGAAAGTTGTCCATTTTTACATCTAACTAGCTTCTACCATCTCCCAACATGCTATGTGCTGCTGACAATAATATCCACCCCCGCCCCTCCTCCCCACACACAGACAAGTGGAAATGCATTAGGCCTAGGTTTATCACCTTTATAGTTAATTTGTCTGTCAGTTGGAAAGCACATTTAACTGCAAATATATATATTTTTCCTACTATTAACCTACAAATGACACTGGCAAAACAAGTTAAAAATTAAGAATTCCGATCTCATTGTGGCTCCTGAGCTTGGTTATATTATTAAATCCTTTGAAGTTCTTGTCCTTAACTTGATTCATCTTCATAGGAATGATGCAAAACCCTTAACAATTGTAACATTATGTAGACCTCCTGTCAACCGCCAGCCACGGGTGACTAAAATATTACAAAAAAAACCAAACATTAAAAAAACCAACAACAACAAAAAAAACACGTTTCATGGGCGAAGGAGACCACCAGTATTCTTAAACCGGGTGACTAAAACATTACAAAATCAGATCCCATCCAAGTCCCATCCAATTACAATAGTATTCTTAAACCTCCCCCGGTTGTCGGCGTGCGCCGCACTCGCGTCACGCGCCCGCCACGGATAATTAAAACATTACAAAATACCATCCAAGTACAATAGCATTCTTAAACCTCCCCCGGTTTTCGGTGTGTGCCGCGCTCGCATCACCTGCCTGCCGCGGGTGACTGAAAGATTAGAAAATACCGTTTTAAAGAAGCAAAACAAAAAGACGCGGTTTCACGGGCGACGGAGGCCGATAGCTGCGGCCACAGGGGAGCCTAAAAAGAAAAGCTTACAGCACCCGGTATTCCCAGGCAGTCTCCCATCCAAGTACTAACCAGGCCCGACGCTGCTTGGTTTCCGAGATCGGACGAGATCGGGCGTGCTCAGCGTGGTATGGCGTAAGCGAGAGCTGCCCATGACAATAGTATTCTCAAACCTCCCCCGGTTTTCGGCGTGCGCCGCACTGCCACGGATGATTAAAACATTACAAAATACCATCCAAGTACAATAGCATTCTTAAACCTCTCCCGGTTTTCGGTGTGTGCCGCGCTCGTGTCACCTGCCTGCCGCGGGTGACTGAAACATAAGAAAATACCGTTTTAAAAAAGCAAAAAAAAAAAGACGCGATTTCACGGGCGACGGAGGCCGATCGCTGCAGCCACCGGGGGGCATTAAAAGAAAAGCTTACAGCGCCTGGTATTCCCCGGCAGTCTCCCATCCAAGTACTAACCAGGCCCGACGCTGTTAAGTTTCAGAGATTTTTTTTTTGTCTTTTTATTGATGTAGCATTCAGAAAGAATTACAACACACACAGATTAATTAGTGATCCACATCAGTTTTCCATTTTAGCACTGTTTTACATTGTCAGATGACCCACAATTCTCACATGTGCAAAAATAATGCAAGATGACCATTCAATTAAAGTGCATGTACATTAGCAATAAACAGATACATCCATCACTACAAAAACATCCAAACACATGGTAAATATGGGCAAAGAACGCAATTGTGCAAAAATACAGCAGGGGTAGCAGCACAACCATTCACATTCCATACACATTACACTTCCATGAGTAGGACATTTGAATGAATGAAGCTATGTGCAAAAAGCACAGTTGTGCCTTAAACATTAGAAAATAGCGTTTAAAAAAAATAATTAAAAAAAAGACACGGTTTCACGGGCGACGGAGGACGATCGCTGCGGCCTCCGGGGGCATAAAAAGAAAAGCTTACAGCACCTGGTATTCCCAGGCAGTCTCCCATCCAAGTACTAACCAGGCCCGACGCTGCTTAGCTTCCGAGATCGGACGAGATTTTTTTTTTTGTCTTTATTTATCAAAAGTACAAAATTATACATATTACAATTCATGTTGTATTCTTTTCTTTTTCGCACCAGGCAATTCTCAGTTTTACACACAGTACATTCTTAGATTTAGTACTCTCTCAGATGAAAGATCTATACACAGACAAAACTGGCTTAAATATGGATAAAAAACATTAAAAATAAAGACAAAGACATTCAGAGTAAAAGAAAGACCATTAATAAATTAAAAATACTACTAAGAACATTCTGGTAAAAGAATACTAACACCGTCCCAGCTTTGCTGTATAAAAGGATTTGTATAGACAAAGATTTTATTAAAAAGTCCAAATCCCCTCTTTCACTAAAATATAAAAACATAGATTCTAAATTGCTAAAAGTTTGGCTCGAAATAAAACACAGACATCCAATTCCACATTTTTCTGTTTCATTATTATTCTCCTTATCCACACTGAATGTCTTGCCACTGCCATGACTATGTGAAGCGCTTGTCTGTTTTTCTTTTCTTTTTCAAAAGCACCAAATAAAAA